>HG993135.1:3752500-5002500 GCA_905231865.2 Boloria selene | reverse complement strand
TCTGGTTATACCTAGAAGCTTTTTAATTTCAATAACTTTTTATTTAAATTCTACTTTCCTAAAAATAAACCATATTATAGTAAGTAGGTACAACTTTATTTTTAAATGAAGTAACTTTATAGTAAATAATTATTAACAGTATTTACATGGATTAGTAATAAACAATTTCATTCAATTCTATTTCTTAAATTTTATGTATTTAAAGTGTAATTATTATATCAATTAAAACTCTCTGGAAACATATTTTTATATTTTTAACACACGAACAGCTCTTCTTTCCTTAACATATTCATATCAATGATAAATCATTTGAGAAATCAATTCGGGACAATCTCGATATACGGTACGGGCTACGGCCTAAGCGCCGAGGCGGTTAGGCGGTCACTCAAATTGCCGCGTCTTGATTATAATTAACTGGCATCCCTGGTAAGTCATAGCAGACGGCAGACGCTGCCGAGTAAGGATCATCATATGAATTTAGGGTGAACTCAACGGCCTGTGATATTCAGGGGTGGGTAGTGGATATATAATCTCATACGATCTGTATATGTGTAGGCAATTGAACGAAAATTATTGAGTACGTGTTGTAGGTATAATTTATATCTGCTTTATAATTCGATTAATGGTAATTATATAAAGGTTAAAGCTTATAAATAGCCTGGTTTTATTAAAATTCAATATTATCTTATATACATACTACCTGTGGCGGCAAACGCTGTTCTTCTATATAAAATGGGGAGCGGGAGTAAGTGGGTGAAAACTACTTAACGACCAATTCTCATACCTACCAAATATAAAAAAAATCATAAAAATCGGTCGAGCAGTTTCGAATGAGTGCGACCACAAACATGAAACGAGATTTTTATATATTAGATATCATGTATTGACAAATCATGAAATACAGCAATAAAATACAGCAGTTAGTATGTCTTATGTGTTTTTATGAACTTGCTGCACATATTTTTGGTCAAAATGAAATGGATTTGTATTGTTTATTTGTAGATACGTAAATATTTACACCGGTATAGCTATGACAAAACACGGTGGTGTAGCGTGACACAATAAACAATGTGGAAAAAAGAATTTCAAACGAAAGGTTATAAAGAAAGAAGTCTTAGAAGAAATATAAGAAAATTATGAAATATAATAAAATAAACATTACATTATTACTTACAACATTAATACGAAATATTATTAAGCATTATATTTGCCTTGGAGCAACCCTGCAAAAGACAAATACTTCGTCTCAAACAATCGCAGCGCGCTAATATAGGAAATCTAACGTAATCCTATACTAAATACGTAGGTACCGCAGCCGGCACTAAATAATCAAATCAGTTTGATTTATTAGTTCAAGCTTGGTATGCTTATTAAACTGCATCAGGACAGCGATTAGATTGTGTGCGCTTCTGTGGCGTCTAATCAGACGCGATGTTAGCGTGTATGTTATGTGATTCCGTTTAGATTTCACTGCTATTGTAGAATTGGATTAAATTCTCAACTAGTTCGTAACTAATAATAATCAATTTAACGTGAACTTAATATACTCAACGACACGTTTGGCTGTTTGTTGTGACTCTACTTGCTGTACTAGCGGTTGCGGGTTAGAGTCTAGTTGGGGCATTCATTTATGTGATGAGCATGAATGATTTTGCTTCAGTTATGGGTGTTTATATTTATAACATGCCTGTAATGCCATAAAGTTATATGTGTAGTATAACAACTATCAGGTGGTATACATAACACAACCCTCGTTGCATACCATCAAAGTTTGTGACATTTCACAACATATTTATTTATTTATTATTTTATAAAAGAATATAAAAACTTTCATATATTTAAATAATATCTAAGTTTTGTAAAACATAATAGTAGTATTGTATTATATATTTTGTTCTTCCATATATCTATTCATTATTAGTTTAGCTCCAGTAAACATACTCTACAATCGAGCTCTATATCGTAGCTGCACCATATTACTTTCTGATCACAATACTTTCCCAACGAGTACAAACTTAAAACAGAACACACATACAAGATATCTAAAAAGAACACGTATTTTATTGTAAGCCAAGTCTATCGCAACTGAAAGCAACACAACGTGAGCCTGACCTACATGTAGCGGGAGCATAAAACAAAATGAAACTGGATTAAAGCAGAGTTGTTCGTACGTAGGTATAAGTAAATTAGCCATGACGTCTGCGTGCAAGGACGAAATCAACTGAAAGTCTGCAAAGGTGACAGGAAGCGGTGTGCAGCCGAGCGGTGAGCGGCGCTGACTCAGGACCGTGTAGGCAGTAATATGGAAACTCGACAGCAACTCGATTGTGATTATTTTTGGACTACGATTATTAATGCGATAATTTTATTTATCATTGGACGACGTGACGAACGTCTCCATCCTTATGTCGTGGACATTCCATCCGCGAAAGCGAAACGCTTCGTCCGGGCGGCAAGGCAAGAATGAATAGGTGGCTACTGAATTAGTGCGACTTACCTTATCTACAAATAATATTAAAAAAAACTACGATTATTAAAATCTTTTCTTCCTTGGACGGGTTTGGAAGAATTTCATGACTTAGTCTGGTCTAGATTAATACATGTAACAACAAAAATGTACTTCATGTATACGATCTTATTGGTTATAAAATTGTATTAAATTGTAAAGCGAAAGTAACTAAGAATTATAAATCCTTTGTTAGATATAAAGTCGCTTTAGATCATCGCTTTAAAATCTTCATATTAGAAATAACTTATGGTAATATATTTAGATAAAATCCTACTCGTATGTATCCTTCAGTGAAATTCTTAAATCGAACTCTACATTCGCAGGGAAAATGTGTTACATGCATTTACGTTATAACATTTTAAAAATGCAAATAAATAAACTCATACTAGCAGTACGCGCAGCTTTACTAGCGTTCAAACTTCCTATAGCTACCATATTTCACAGAATAACCAAACGGATTAATCTGAAGATGGCCTAAAAATCACATCGAAATCGCTCCAGCCGTGTTGAAAACCATAGAGGACATTAAAATAAAATCAATGGTGTATCCATTGATTTTATTTTAATAAATGTCGTTTATTTAATATGGTATTCAATTAATATAATATGTAACAGCGGTAGAGGGCACAGGCGCGAGTAAGCGATTTGGCACATTGCGCTCGGAGCGAGGCGAGCCGCGGTATAATTACGTACCTACGAGTACGAAATGTGAGCTCTCGTTTAAATCTTGCACTGCTTACATTTGAAGCGAACATCACTGGGCTGCATTAATTTAATTTTCTCTGTTGTTGTACACACGCCGGGTTTTAAAATTAAAGGTAAGATCTCCATTTTACTGTACAGTGTATACGAACGAGTAACGAATACATGACGAAAATGTAATAGTTATTTTGGTGGAAATTTAAATAAATGTATAAGGAGAAATACTATACATAACGTTTAACGTGAATACTGTATACAATTAACTATTGTTTAAGTAAGACATCGTTGGTTCGATTCCCGGGCATTTTTGGGCATGAGTATTTATTATACAACATTAATATATTACCTTTATAATATAAGACAGCATAAAAAGAATTTCCAAATGACTATAATCGTTGCATATCCCGATGAGTATGCAAATAAAAATATTTTTACGTTATCTAATTATTTATGCACCTAAAATGTCTTGTTAATTCAAAGTACACGAGGGAAATGAAAATTCAACTTTACAAATTGCAGCAAAATTTATCTTTCATTTCTATTTGGTTTTTTGGATGGTGAAAATGGATGGAGCTTAGATATATTAAATAGCGTGTAACAACAGCTATCTATTCTCACGAGAAAGCCGCTCATTTTTATCTACCCTTTCCTTTCATTTTCAATATGATCCTAAAACCGACGATAAGGTTACATAGATACAGTAAATCACCTCGAAGTGCTCCAGTATTCCGAAAAAACGTCAGAGTGGCTTTTATATTCTTACATTAGGTAGGGCACATTAGACTACCAAAGCCGAACAATTTAATGACGATTGACTATTCATACCACATTCGAGTGGTTGACCGCTCTGCTACACTTGATTTAAAGTATAATTATAGTGAGATCTCAGCCGTGGCGGACGGCAGTGGAGTACGTAATGAGAACGATTCGGCGTAGAGGAGCGGGAGGGCGAGATGCAAAATGTTGCAATTGCATTCCCCCCGTCAGAAAAACAGCTTATACTGGCAAAAATAATTAAGAGCATTAGTGGAGTCGAGAGCGGAGTGTCGCGCAGTAAATAGTCTGCTAAATACCCACCTACATTTATTGGCGCAGGGACGTTAAAGGCCAGTGTAATAGCGGAAACAATTCTGTCTTTTAAAACAGTGTAGGGCTCTTTTGTTTACAAATTATATCACGGCGGCACTTAAATGAGGCCACGCTCAAAGGACACGCTGTTTACTTTGACTTTAGTAATATTGTGATTTCCTGAGAGCCTTTACTGTGATTTATTGACACAATAATCGTGATTAAAATTGTATCTCCCTATCTTTTAGGAAATTGCTCTTGTCGTTTGTTTATTAATGTAATGTAATGAAAATGCGCAAAGCTACAACATTGATCTGCTTTAAGCTGCGTAGAGCTTTCAACGAAATAGCTGTAAAAGTGATTGAAATGTAACGCAAATGACGGAAAGTATTTTCGACTTCTCAATAAATAACCTTTGCTTCAGCTTTTTATAATAATGTTATCTAGTAAATGTGACAAGTAACCTAGATCAGCATCACTTTGAAGCTGGCTGACGAGTCAATTACGAAATCGCGAGTTCGACTTGCGCTTAAAATACTACCCTTTCAGCACTGGCTCTAGATGCATCATTTGTTCCCTGTCAACTTGGCACTTGACGACGGTTTTTTGGTCCCGAATGGAAAAAGTAATCCTCCAATTAAATTAAACCACTATCCGTGAAATTGTTTACCGTTCTAAATAAGGTTCGAATGTAAGGAATAATGAAGAAATTTCCTTCCTTCAGCCCTTAAATATCCCGATATCAAAATATCGTATACAAATAAGGAAGTGGAGGTTCGAGCATAATTTATTAGCTCTTTGAACTTTTTGACCGTTTTAATTTTATACTCATAAAATAATTGATTCCATCCGCTAGGAACAAGTCTATTGACGAATATAAATTATATTAAAATCATAAAAAGTATTTTGAATAAAAATTCGCCTTTATAAGTAGACAGTGGGTAGCATGCATCATTAGCCTCTTGTAAGACTAGCTTATAAGTGTATATATAAGATTCCTTTTTATATAATCGCATTTGGCATCAGAGTATATACAAATAGGTTTAAAGCGATTTGTTCATGAATTGAGGGTTTTTTTATTTGGAAGACGATTTATCAAGTTGCGAGAAACGTGTGTCTCGAGTTATCCGGACAGAGTTACACGACAATAGCGGTGGGATCCGTGGGAAAGATCTGCCACCGCGTCAGCAAACCCGTTCAAATTGCGGCGGGTCTCGAAATAATGTACGCGGATTGGATATTTTAAAACAATAAAAATTCTAACGAGTGATTCATAAAATGAAGCCTAATCAAATGAAGAACTTTTTTTTAAAAAAAGGATAATGATTGATATTGGCATTGATAAATATATTATACCTACACATATTTTTATTTATAGGTCTATTCAATTATGCTTTTTCATGAGTAAAATAATACCATTAAATGTTAGGTAAATGTTTATGAAAGTTTATGAGTGATCACGCAGCATATTACTCTTTCATGCTATTATAACGACTCTATGGATTGGAATGTAAATACTATAGTTTTTTCTCGGATAAATACATACACTACTTTTAAAATTTGGTGTACTTTTAGCATGGTGGCCTGATCCCCCTTGTATTAAAGGGGAACGTAAAACGAGCTGAACAACGCAAGGGAAGCCGCTTATAAATTAAGTAAAATAGAACACAAAATTAAAGACATTAATTAAACAGCGATTTCAGGCATTTCTATAAAAGTTCAAATTTAATTTTTAATTTAATATCTACTATCTCAATGTCTCGAGTAGCATTTAGTATTTAATCTCTTACAACAACGCGAGTATTGGAAAGACGCAGATCTCTGGCGGCCGCCCAACGCTTCAAGTCGAGCGACACAAAGTGATCGCGCGTTTACCGCCTTCATTTGGCAATCTTTTGCTGCATAATGCGTCTTCAATCCATGTTACCGTTCGACTCTTCTGAATTATTTAGCTATGAACTTAGGAAATGAATTGAAGCAAACTCGATTGAAGTTCACAATGGAGCATTTCATTTTAAAAATGTTTACTACAGAACTTTTTTGCTACAAAAAATAGTTTATTAAATAAAAATATATTGCTTGCTTATTCTAAATAAACGTTAGTATGCCACATAACCCTAAGGGTTGGACCCCTAAAGTAATAACGATACAAATCTCTTGAAGCTTGATTTCCTTCCTGTCTTTCAAAATTAAATATTACCTACATGCAATTCGTGTATTTTTAGTAAAAAATTAATTAAGGTAGTATTTTGTCATTTAGTAATCAGGACAAATAGGTACATAAGCTTTTTAATTTTACTTGATTTACTTACCCTTGCGTGTTTCATTAAAACTATATCATAAGTTACAAGATAACATAAAGGTTTCATTGTTATTCTAAATTAAAATTTAAATTTAGTACTAAGTAGGTACAAATTCATCGTATTATAAAGTAGTAAGTACACGCACGTCGAATAGTGAAAGCTCTACTTAAAATAAAGTCTCTCGTTCAAAATTACAGAAAAGCTTAAATGTTTAAAGATGACCTCTCTATTTAAAATTATATAAATAGTACCTTTCTTTGAGATAAGGCAGACGGATGTTAAAACTATTTTCGTGTTGCATAAGAGAGCTATACGCTCAATTTACAATTTAGATATTTGAACGTCGCTCAGAGAGAAATTTAAGAAAATGGCTGTTCTTTACTTACTATACAAAAATTTACTTTATTTTTATAATGTAAGCTTAAGTACTTAGGTACCTACTCAGTAAAAATAGATATTTGTAACTTTATACTTATTGTAAGTAGATAATAATTATAATATTGTAGAGTCGATTCTATAAATTCTATTTCTAATATAATATTATAATTAGTGACTATTAGAAGACTACAATCACCCACTGCTATACATACAGAGGGTTATGTACTCATTGTCTATTAGGTACTTCCTACCAGGCTATTGAACTCCCCACTGGAAACCACTACCAAACCGTAGTCGGAAACTAAAACTTGCAAGCTATGACATAAAATATTAAGCAAAAAATCTCGTAAGGAGGAGAATATATTCATTGGCAAGAACGTTATATTGCCAGCTTAATCATTTTATAAGTGGCCCCTTGACTTAGTATCGTTGGACGTCTTCTTGTGCATTTATAAATAATAATTAATAAATATTAATATTTAAAGTTTCATAATATAATAGTGTTATCATCGTAACATCAAAGAAGACTAAAATTAATTCCATGGAATAATTATGAACTATCCGAGTTAGTATTTCAGCTAACAAAACTTCTTACTTCTGTTTTAAAATTATTGGAAAAAGAACACAGTTGTATATTTTATATAGTTTTGATTTTTTTCGAGGGCTTATTTAGGCCGCGAGGGCTTATTTAATGTTTTACAGCAACCATGGTCACGGGAAGGACTCCCATCTTCGAAATAGTTTTTCTAACAGCTTCTAATAGTTGCAAATCATCGTCGCTCCGCTCGGATTCGAGCTTGGGTAGGTTTAAAGGTTAGAATAGATTTTTCATAGATATTAACTCCGGAATACCGGAATATCAAGCTTATAGCCTAGGATCCCACCACAAGATTACTACGTCCATGGCGTTTTTTGATTTAAATCAATTTTCTTAAATATTATTTTAATTAAAAATACTAGCGATCAAATTTAAAATGGCAACCTGGCGAATCAATATTCTTGTTTATAATAATTAACTAAAAAATTCACTATTAACTCATTTTCATTTGTCCTTTTTACACTCCTCTATTAGCTTATTGTACTTTAATCAACTTACTGATACTACTTATAGCTTCAACTTCTTATATAATCAAATCTTATTTCTACTCCTAATATTTATATTGCTTAGGAACTTTATACGACATGATTACTATGGCATGGGTTTGCATGACATGTATTATGCATATAATCCTACTAATATTACAAACGCGAAAGTTTGTAAGTGTGGATGGATGGATGGATGAATGGATGGATGGATGTTTGTTTGTTACTCTTTCACGTAAAAACTACTGAATGGATTTAAATGAAACTTTACAATAACATAGCTTTTACATCAGAATATCACATAGGCTATAATTTATAAAGATACTAGCGGATCCCGCGGCTTCGCTCGCGCAAATCTAAGGACATACCCGAGCGAAGCGAGGGCGTGTCGCTATTACTGTATAAGTTTTATATGGTCTCTAATTCCATAAGAAGTAAATAAAAAACATATTTAATTTGATATTTTATTATCATATAAACACTTAAGAATAAGTCAATAAATAATCATCTCAAACGGAATGTTACTTAAAGATTTGTTTAAGCATTAACAATTTTTTATATTTTATTGAATTCGTAAAATTTTACAAATAGTATAAAAATTAAGCCTTAAATATTTGATGATAAATTGAATCGCTACGTAGTTCTATCGAAACAATTAAATAGCTGATGGAGATGAAAACCGTCAGTAGAAGAAAAAAATTAAGACAATAACTACTATAATCAAGAAAATGTATATAGCATCGAAAATATCAATTGAGTAGCCATAGTTACTAACTTTAAAATGGAGATAAGGTAAATACTGAAATAATAATTCGAATGATAACAAATTCGAACTTACGCACACCAAATTAAGTACTTCTTTAATAAAACAAAGTAAGTTTTAATTATTTATCCGATAAAGCAATGAAGAAGAGATAATTAAAAAAAAGAGTAAAACTTCGAATATGCTCCTTATTTTATTTTGTATATCAGTTTGTGATATTTAAATTTTAATGTGTATTTAATACATTAAAAACAAAATTGGCAGAACTAAAATACATTTGCATTTCATCTCCACCAGCAGTTTTTAATACTTATTCATTTTTATACACTGAAAACTTCATACATTAAAGTGGAATAATACAATTCAATAGCTATTTATAATAATTTCAAAGACAAAATGGCACTAACATATTTATTATTGCTTAAGTTTTTTTTATATAACAATTCTAGTACAAATATTTAACAATACATTAAGTATTAAAAAATTAAATAATGTTGCCTTTTTGGACTATATACCTATCTACAGATATGAGTCTAAATAACTTAATTCGTATAAAATTACAATTTTCATAATCTGAATAATCAAATTCAATAATAATGGATGACGTTTAACATGAATGTCAATTAAAAAGTTTTTTTACAAAATTTTGACACGTCAGAAAAATTTTCTTCTTACAAATAGGAAGTTTATAGAATATTTTAGTAATAATATTCAGGTATGCCAAATGCAATTTAGGTACGAAATATCACATGTTTACACTAATTTTATATTAATTAGCTAAAGCTACAAAAATAAATAAAGAAAACAATAATATTAACTAATTTAAGAACGTATCTACATAGAAAAGACTATCTACAATCGATATCGCTAATAGAAAAATAAAGTTTTACTCCGCTCACCTCTAAATATTTCATATGCATGCATTTCTTCATAAAAATATCTATTCAAATTTGTGAAGTTGGATACATTCAAAATAATACAACATATGAATAATGTTACTTAAACCATAGTAAATTTCGATAAATAAAGTATAGTTAAGATAAAGCCAACATGAAAACTTACATAAGAAAATTATTTCCATACAAAATGCTAATACAATCGATAAGACAACAGTAATCTACTTTATACGAGAGATGGCTAAAATATAAAGTCGGCCTCGAAGGACCAAAAATAAGTTTTAGTAAAAATGGTCTATACTTTCAAGGAAAGAAGAACACTGAAATGCAATTATTGTATGGTCACAATACAAGATGCAAAATTAGTAAGAAAGAATCGTTACATATGAACAGAAAATCAAAAAAAATGTATATTAATGTTTTGTGCGTACTAAATTCTATTAGCATTTTGTCTAGAACTATTCATAATTATTTTAAAATCAAAAAAAAATCCCCTGCATCTTTTTAAAACAAAATATACTAGTAATATAAATTAATTTTATATTATTTACACGGACAATAATCAAACTTTAATATATTATAATAAAAAAATAATACTACTTACGCAGTCGTTACCTATTATATTTGGAACACATACAAAACGACTAATTGGTCCAGTATTGGAACAATCGACTATAACTTACTTTCATATCAGTTTCATTCAACTTGCTTTCACTAAAATAATTATAAATATGAAGTACTTTTAATACACACTATTAATTTCTATTATAAAATGGCATAACTAAATAATTTATTTAGTTAATAACTTAATTCATTCACACAACCTTTATACTAAAAACATATAAACTAATGCTTTTCAAACAACATTCTTTGTTTTCATACAAATATCCTTTACATTTCAACAGTACATAAATACCCAACATTATTGTATTATATATAAATATGAGTAAGTCATGCGTTAACAGGTTTCTTGACGAGGTTCACTCGAGGCGAATGCGAATATAATTTTTTGAACATATCCTGTATGTTATTGTCGGGAAATAAATTAGAAAGAGTCACTGTAACAAAAGATAACATTCCTTAAATATTTATCATTAAAGTCACTCGCAGGCGTAATATACATAATTTGAATATAGCCCCACCCAATCACTAAACAAACGGAACATGATTGCCAACCATGATCGTTTATAAACAATTTAAATACTGTTATACTAGCAATACGCGCGGTCTCGCTCGCGTTCATTTTTTTAATCACTACTAAACTTCATTCGATCACACGCTGGGTTGAAAATTCTCCAAAATTACTTCAGCTTTAATATACTTCTGAGTCTGTTCTCCAGCTTTTTAGTAGGGCTCCTTATTTTTTTTTTCTTGCAATTAGAATAGCCTATATTAATCAGTGATAATGTAGCATTCAAATGGTGAAAGAATTTTTAAAATCGGTCCAATACTTTTTGAGCCAATTCGTTACAAACATACTTACATACCAACCTTTCCTCTTTATAATATTAGTAAAGACTAGCAAATTAACATTGTTTTGCTCATACATCTCTAGTTTTCTAACAGTAATCTATGGGCTACACTTCAGGTAATAATCTATCTTTGTACTAAATTTCATCTTAATCAGTTTAGTCGATTCAACATGACGAAGACAATATCATGCTTTACATAATAGTCCCAAACACATAAAAATTTTATAATAAATACAGTAAATATATCTTCGTAAATCGATTCCGGGTGTTACCAACTTTATAAGGTAAAGTATTATAATTTTTAGTTAAAAATAAAAAAAAAAGATAAGAGACCTTGCAGACCTAATTTAAAGACAAGATAAGATAAACATATGTTACTCGGTGTGTCGATAAAAAAATCCTTTTTTAACACTCAACAGAGTACAAATCATTTAATCCGTTGATTGAGTCATCGCATAGTATAGAACCGACAGACACTGACTCACTCACTAACTAACTATGACATTTATTGGTAGAATTTCAATTAAACAATATAACTCTTGAGGAGATGAAGAACCAACCAAAGAATTTGATCATTCAACATTTCAAACCAAAATGTAATGTAATTTTTTTACCTTCAAGTAACACAAACAGTAATCGCCTATTTATTTCCTGCGTTTGGAACAAATCGAAGACGGTGAGTAGACCTCTGCGGGCCGCATCCGTGCCGACTATGTGCCTGAGGTCATCTGTAAAATTTCAAAAGATTTTATTTATAATTACTTTTTTATTGTTTTACACGAAATTATATAGATATTTTCGGAAAAAAGACGATTTTACAAACAGCACGCTGATGGAAACTCGATTACTAACTTTTAACGTAACTTTGAAAAGTACTTGAAAAGCGAGGAACAACTAAATAAGCTAAATTTAAAAACCGATTTGAACAAATAACATGAAAATGTAACATTAAGGGTAGATCTCGTTTAAATATATAAGAAACCATCGCCTACTTAATGATGTGAAGCATTAAAATCGGTTCTCAATCAGCGAAGGTACGAAGCGATTCAAGAAAGAAAAAATCGGAAAACATATAACAAAAAATAATTTAATAAAACTATTATCGAACCATATTTTACTAGGGCTATTTAATACCTTGTTCTTAATCGAACCTTGTACTTCTTAATGGAACCTACCTTAGAGTCAGTCTGTCTGTTATGATCTAAAATCTAAATACATATCTTTAATACTGGACATCGATTTCAAGAGCGCATGGGTAAGAATTCTTATTTATTATAGTAAAGGTTGTAGCCTCTTGCCAAAAACATCGGTATAATTTACAGAAGCGAATTCATCTATTAAATACATACATATGCATCAATAGATGCATTGAAAAGTGTCTGTGATTTCAAAATGACTTTATTTTCTTAAGTACATAGGGTTTTTATATATTCAGAACCAAAACCACTTGTCCGTCTTTCTGTTTATCAGGAATTATATTATTAGGAACAGCTTAAACGATTGTAATGGACATTGAAAGATAGACCGTTAGTACAATCATATAATATAGGGAATGTTTTATTCAAAAATATTTGGAGTTCCAGCATTGAAATCAAAAGCCACTTAAAATGCAAAATAAAATGTTACGTTTCTAAACCACTAGAATAACTGATAAAAGCTAGGGTAAGCCACTAAATAAATGAAATGTGTTCGTATTATAGAAACGCCTTAAATAAATTGAGGTATTCTCTTATGAGAAACCTTATGGTCTTAACCTTGAACGACTAAAGTGACTGTTCTGAACTATTTTAGAAGAGCCATTTACTGCCACAGCCTACACGTTTATTCGACTCTGTTATTTGATAACACTTAAGACTTTGATTAGTTATTTAAATGTAATTCCTTCAATTATATATTTAATGGTGTATATTGTTGTCTGCAAACTCCAAAATTCTCCTTTAAACGAATCGTTTTGCGTCCAATATTATTAACTAACTTATATTAGATTTAGCTACCATGGATTACATTATTGCAGTTTTAGTAAGGATCCCTAATTGTATTGAAAATTGCATATAGCCTGTGTCACTCAAGGATAGTGTACCTTCCCAACAGTGAAAGAATTTTTCAAATCGGTTCAGTACTTTCGGAGCCTATTCAATACTAACAGACAAACAAACAAATTTTTCCTCTTTATAATATTATTATAGATGATTTTTGAGATGTTCAAAGTAATACTTTCACAGACCTATGTGGATATTTCATATTTGACATTTAAAAAAAACATTGAATAATACATTGGTTTCGAATTATTTTAAAGTGTAAATGTAGCGTCATAGTAAAAATAATTATGTAAAATAACAGACGAAAGTGTTTGTTCTAATGTTAAAATTATTTATCTAATGTTAATTAATTTAAAGAAAGAATGAAATATTAAAGATATAATACCCACAATTACTGTTACGTCAGATTAAATTAAGAAAAATAAAGACCCAAGAGTTTTTACGATACTGTATTGAATACCACATCACACGAATATTACGTGAAAACTGATAAAAATTAATTTTTCAGTCAAGCTACAGTTAAAATACGCCCGTGTTTTTCAATTAGTTCAGGACATCTTTTTATTGTACCCACAATTGTTTTGGAACAAAGTTATGAAATTCGTACGTAATTTCGAACACATACTCGTAAGTATTATTGCTTCTAATTAAACGAAGTACTAGAAAAAATCCTTATATTATATATCTAAGCTAAAAACTCGCCCTAATGACGTGACATTGTGAAACATATTGGGTCATTATCACACGCAGCGCCAACCAGTTCCATGGTAAGCTAGAAGCTTGTGTAACGGACACCAGATAGGTAATATATTACACATATATAACTTTTAATACATATAAATATTATAAATATAAACACTCATCGTGACTGGAGTACAAATGTGATCGAATGAATGCCCCCAGCGGGACTCGAACCCGCGACCACTGGCACGGCAAGTAGGGTCAATACAAACTGAGCCATACGTGTCGTAAATATCATAGTGGAAATACAGCAATATCGAAGCCAATATTTTAAAAACATAGTAAATTAGTATCAACCGCACAATAGCGTGTCTCATATCGCATTGATAAAGCCGAAACATTTGGCCGGTAGCCAAATTAAGAATCGCGTAACTCAACCATAGTTTAACCTCAACATTCTATATTCGGAATTTTCATTGAATTAACGAAATTAATTTTTGTGCTTAATCTACATTGTCTGTTGAACAATTCTCTTGACACAAGTGAGGAAGCATTTTCGTTGGTAAATGTATTACGCTTATAGCAACGCTTTGAAAATTAAACGAATGAGAATTGTTTATACTTTAGCTCTTTATGTTTGTAAAATTTTGTATTTATGTAATAAGTATATAATATTTGTGTGTTAATTTTTTGAAGTGAAACTTCTTTAGAATCGTTGTGATTTCAAACACGATGAATCGAAAAAATAAGTCCATAGTACCAGGCGCTCAGAGACGGGGAAGAGTTAGCCCTAGTTAGACCTCGCCCACCGCGAGTCAGTGACACTTCTAACTCTGTCTAACTCGTGGGTGTGACCTTCGCGCCATCTCCCTCTCTCAACGAGCTTAGACGGGGTTATTTAGTATAAATATAAACGAGATTTAAAAATTAGTTTGCCAAAGAAGTTTTACTTCTGACATGTGTACTTTGTACACAGGCACTTTTTATTTTTTTTTTATTTTTAATATAGCCGTGAAATTTTGAGAGATGTCAAAGTATCTTTTAAATTTATATTATAGGCTTAGCAAACACTGAATGGAAATCTCTCTGGTATAGTATGGTCATATCATAGAGATTTAACATTTTTTTATTATTATGATAACATACAATGGTTTTAAAACAAGATTTAAATCGCATACTTTTGATTAACTAATACTTAATAAATACAAAGAGCTTTTAAATATGTCTGATTTATACAAACAAACAGTTTTTTCTTGAATTTTTAGTCATTTCTTTACGATAACATATCAACAAATTGAAATTAAATACCAGTAAAAGAGGATTTTTTTCTTTAGTTTTTATCCTTTAACAACAAATATGCTTCTATCAGATGTATATAAACATGAAAATGGAGCAAAAAATATATATATAAATTACCAGAAGCCGCAGATAATAAGGCAACTTTTGCTGCGACCCTCGTCCTAGCCTTCGTAGCGGAGTCTCTTGGCACGACGCTTGGATTATTCCGACTTGTCAGCCATTGTCTACGTAAATGAATAAAAATATTACTTTAAAATGTTATTATATTATTTTTATAAAAAAATCATTTATATATACCTATACTAGCGGCACGCTATGATGGCCGGTTTGACGTTTGTCCGCTCATGAAGTTCCGTATTAATTGATAACGACTTTGAAGGAAATAATTGTATTACTTTATTGACGATAGTATTGTGCAGAGATTCATAAATTTTATCGAATGTAGTTTTAGGTTTAGGACTCAAAATTTATTTATTAAATTGATTTCTAAAATGTATACAAGTGTAGAAAAATCAGTTTGCACCATTTAAGGGGTGAATGTACTTGTGAATATGAACAATTTTCACTATGTGGACAAACCTCTGAAATCGCAAAAAAATATCAGCTGTTTCATACAAAAGGTAAAATTTTTATTTTTATATGATATATACCACAACTCGGCATTTGGTTTTCTAAATTGAAAATTTTTAAAAATGGAATCTAATACGATCGTCACATAGGATCGCTGGCTAGCACAACTACTACCTCCGGCAAACTCGCGTCAATGCTCAATGCAAAACAAAGCAGTTTCGAATTGACGTTGCTTCGAAAAGTATAAACTGTCAGTGCAATGCGATTGTGATATAGTTTTGACCTGGCTTTGGATTTCAAATATTGATACTGCATTACTGTTGACCCTTGCTCGTTAATTTGGACTCTGTTCAAGCCCTTTGTTGTGGATTTCGTCGATATGACCGAACGTACGCAGAGAACTGTTCTAAATAGTCAGACACGTGAGTTCGTAATACGCCTTCGTAACTATTTCGATCGTGAAGCTCAAAATGGAGGGCCAATTTTACCTATAACGTCAGTGGTTGAACGCGTAGCTGATGCGCTTAATATTGGACAACGAACTGTTAGACGGATAACTAAAAAAAAATATGGCGAGACTGGCACAGAAGAAAATAAACTTCACACACCAAAAAAGAGAAAACGAGCAAAACCAGTCGTAGGCATCGATAGCTTTGATGCCGATGCTATCCGAAGACATGTTTACGGCTACTATTTACAGAAGGAGTATCCAACAAGAAAAAAGTTGGTGCATTCACTGAAGGAAGCTGGATTATTCTTCGGTGGGGAAAGTTCTTTAACGAAGATTTTGAAGACCATTGGATTTCGATACAAAAAATGTAACAAACGCAAAATATTGATGGAAAGATTTGATATAGCGATGGCAAGGTATACTTTTTTACGGCAAGTGAAAGAAATCAAAAATTGGCAAAATGTTGTGTTCTTGGATGAAACATGGCTTAATGCTAACCATACTGTAGGCCGTTCTTGGAACGATGACACAGCAGCATCTACTTCCAAAGTTCCTGTAGGAAAAGGATCGCGACTTATAATTTGTCACGCCGGAACCATCAACGGGTTTGTCGAAGGTTCTCTCATGGCTTTTGCGTCAAAAACCACTGGAGACTATCATGAAGACATGAATGGAGAAAAGTTTACTGAATGGTTTACCTCAATGTTGTGTAGCCTCCCTGAACCATCTATTATAATTATGGACAACGCCCCATACCACTCGATGCAAATTGACAAGCCACCTGCCCAATCCCAAAAGAAAGCTGATATCGTCGCATGGCTTCGTAAAAATGGCGTAGATGCAAACATGAATATGTTAAAAGCGGAATTAGTACGTCTTTTAAAAGAAAACAAACCAACCAAGATCCGATACGTCATTGACGAAATAGCATTAGAACATGGGCACAGAGTTATACGGTTACCGCCTTACCATTGTGAGTATAATGCGATTGAGTTGGTGTGGGCTCAAATTAAGGGATATGCTGCAAGACACAATACAGAACCCCCATTTACCACAAAAAAAATGCTAAAATTATTAGAAGAAGCTTGTGAACATGTGACTAAAGGAGACTGGGAAAAGGTTGTGAATAGAACTGTTAAATTAATAAGGGAAGATTATGAAAGAGATGTGAAAATAGATAATATTATAGAAAACGAACATATAATTATTAATGTAGGTGATGATAGCAGTGACGACAGTGAAAATAGTAGTATGGACGAATCTGATTAATTATGGCCTTTTGTGGCACCTTTTTTGGTATCTTTTGTATTCATATGTTTCCTGTGTGCATATAAAGTATGTATATTCATTTTCATTCAAATATTCAGTTCGTTCAAATAAATTAAATAAACATATACATTTTTGTTTTATTAAACCTATTTAATCAGGTACAAAAACAAAACTTAATTGTTTTTTGTTCGAGAATAAATTGACATTCCACATCACTATTGTAATGTGTCAAACCGGCCATCATAGCGTGCCGCTAGTTTAGGTAAAGTAGGTAGGTAACATAATTGTAAGTAACTTAGGACGAAGAAAAGCAAAGCGAGGGTGTCGCTTGTTTTTAAGCGATTCAAGATAAAGATAATGTGATATTTGCTATATTATTAATAATCGGTAAGAAAAAATGGGTTAATCAAGTTTGAAATTGAAAAATATTTTACTCTTAAACAAAATAAGATACTTACTTAAAAGTTTTCAAATACTGGACCACGTTCCTCGGAGATGTCAAAGATGAAACAAATTCTAATACCTTTCTGTAATTATTCAAAGATTATATTAAATTTGTAAAAGTAATAGAAAAAATAGGAAAGAAAAATAAAAATCTGCTACTAATAGTTGTTTGTTTTTTACACTTAGGCAATAGAAAACTCTCGTACCAATAAAACAATTTTGGGTTTATATTCACTACAAACTATTGTATGTTTCCTTACTTAAACATTATTACATTATATTGAAATATACAAGAAAATCTAGCCTGTGAATGATTTGTAATTCTTCTCTTCCTAAAGTACAAGAGTTAACTATAAAGAAGTTACAATAATTGGACCCAGTAAACGACGGTGTTATCGAGTTCAGTTTTTTTTTTATTATTTTCTAACCAAATAAATCTAAAGCAGAACAACGTCTGCCTACTGTCTAAGTGTAATTACATATTATAAGAAATAATACATACTTATTTACTCTATCCGCGATCATAGTCCTAAGTGGAGCCAAAAGACGCCGCCTCAGCCACAGACCTCTTACTCCCAACACTTCTTCTAACAGTCGTAATGGCACACTCTCATCACTGTCCTTTTGACAATTAAAGAATATAAAAAAATTGACATTGAGGCTAAAAATAAAAAAATATAACGCCTAATAATTTATCGCATTATAAAATGTTTGTTTTAATTTTATTATTTACATATGTATACATTTATTCAAACTTTACAAACACTGAATCGACAATTTCTGTACCTCTGTCAAATTACAGTTCTGCTGAGAAAAGCAAACGAAAACCAAACAACTGCACTACTTTTTGATAATATTTTACACGCGAAAACACAAAATTCTCTTATTTAAGATTAGTTTTAATAAGAATGAATTCCTGCTAAATATAAACAATATGTAAATATACTATGTATAGTATACTCATAGTTCCGTTATTTAATTTTTTATATTACACCAAAAGCCGAGCCTCATACGTATTTTAAACTATGTTATATACTTAAATCCACTCAAACAAGTAAAATATTTAGATTTTAGCAATGCTAAAACTTTCATATGAAAGAAAAACTTTTTTTAAATGTCATAACAAAAACCTCTTTCGCCATTCTCTAGTGAGTACGCAACTATACAGATGCATAGAACATTTCAATACAATTTAAGGAAAAAAAAACAAGTAGGTACAATCCGGACTACACTGTATGTTTCCCAAATAAAATAAATACAATTTATGATTCATATAAAAAATAAATTCTAGGCTAGTCAAATTCAAAATTTCTTTTCTTTTTTGTCGGTTAAAATATATATTACGAATGATTTTCATTCTCATTCATGCGGCATAATCTCAACGATAGATATTTCTAGGCAAGTCCAATTCCGACGTTGTACACGAAAATTAAATCGTTTCTATTTTTTTCGATATCGTATTCGTAAATCGGATCTACTTTAATCCGTAATAGGTTTTAAAAATATAGAATCAGGTTTTTATAATAATATTGAGAATAGACAAATGTCTATGGTACCTACATAATATTATATTGAGAATCGATTTGTAAGTGCCCTGATGTATAAGAAATGCAATCAGCTCTTTTTTGGATATGGATGACTCCATATTAGACTAAGACAATAGGTATATTAACATAACCTGTATATAGTACAGAAATAAAATCCGTTAAGGACTATAGACTATAATCTATACTAATTTTATAAAGCTAAAGACTTTGTTTGTTTGTTTGGTTGAACGCGCTAATCTCAGGAACTACTGGTCCGAATTGAAAAATTCTTTTTGTGTTGGATAGTCCGTTTATCGAGGAAGTTTATCTATATTTCATCACACTGTGACCAATAGGAGCGGAGCATTAATGAAAAATGTTACAAAAACGGGAAGCGTGGGCGTTAGTTCTGCGAGATACCATACCGTGCGATTCAAAAAGAATTTTGTTTCCGGCCCTTAGAACGCGTGCGAAGCCACGGGAAATGCAAGTTATATTATATTATAAGACAAGACATGAAAGGCTCGAATATGGATCCCTACGAAATATTTATAAAAACGGGTAATCTTTTGCACCATAGTACATATTCCGTGATACAACACGGAATATGTACTATGTACAAGCCATACTATGTATAAGCCATACATGGCTTACTGATGAAAGAAACTTTAAATAAAAATAATCTTGTAAAGCCGAAATTTCGTATCCAAAAGGCGACTGAAAATATCCTTCATTATAACTATTTAAATTTTCGCGTTCCATAATTACATAATAATGCACACCACGGGACTTATACTTTTGAATTTGTAAGTGGCTAGAACGGACAGCCTGTTTGTGACCACGGCTGATGCAATCCAGTTCCAGTTGAAACGTGGAAAATAAGACATTCTCTTTCAGTCCAAACGTCTCCAGAGCTGGACAAAGATACCTACAACTTGTACCATGCGAGCCATATTCAGTGGCATCTACGACTTTGGCCAAGTCGGTTCATCTTGTGGAAAACCTGCCTGCACTTCGCCTTCCGGTCAGGTATTTAGTCAATAAGAATTCACGCATTTACATCCGTACTGTGCATTTCTATATACTTCATTAGATTGAATTGTGTATAATGAATTGCTATATACACTGCTTCTAATACAGAGGTCCCGTGTTCAGGTCCGGGGTAATGAAATTGTGAGAAATTAAAGCAAATTGGCTTATACGCGGGATCATCGACTACTCAGCCCGAATAGACGCCTAATGTATGTACTTCTGCATCCAAACCTGTCAGTCAAAAGTCTGAGGCAGGCGATACAGGGGAGGCGGGTTGAAATGCACGCTGATTGGTTAATTCACACATTGCGACACTTGCTAATAGACAAATATTGACGTGCCGATAATTAAAGAAAAGTATAGCAACAATGAACTGCATTGAAAAGAAAGGGATGCATTGTCCGAGAATGTCCGAAGATGTCAAAATACATCATCGCGAGTTGCGCAGCGGCCAATATAGCTTAAGCTCTGATTTAATCACATTTAATGATTTTGGAGATTAAAATTCAATTACCTATGAAAAGCCAAAGCCTACCATTTTATTGTACAGGGAGCCATGTTGCGCATCTGTTGTATTTTATTTTGTCGGAAATTTACGAGTCGCAAGCAATATGTTCTCGGGTCACGGATGTGGTCGCTACTAAAGTAAATCGCGCGATCTTTTTCTTAAGTAAGACGTGTTGACTGAAAGTGTTCGCCTTGCGTGAGGTGTCTATCAGGTTGAGTAGTCGTTGCGCGGGATAGTATAAATTTTGGCTAAAAATGCATGCTGTAACATTCGCAAGTTAAGTAAGTTAAGAGTTAGTTTCTCGCCGGCATTTCTCAACAAAACTACCGAAAGGTAGCTCGAAAGCTCGAAAGAGCTTAATATGTACCTACTAGATTCCTGATAAAGCGACTACCACTCATTATCTTAATTCGAAAGTATTTTATTAGTATTCTTCACTGTCTAATTAAATAAAATTAATTTTGAATTTCATTTACTGTAGACACTGGAAAGAAGAAGTTATTTGTTTTTTTAGAAAACTATGAAAGAACGTTTCTATGAAAATCTGATGCTACTAATGATTAAATATAATTAAATATTTACAATTTCTAACTAAATAATAGTAATTTTTATAAAATGTGAATATTACATTAAAACACATGAAGCAATATCTTGAAAACTAACAGGCATTACGTGCTAGTAGGTACTTACATCTTGCACGTCCGAAGCGTTTCCAGACTTGATATTTTCGTAACCCTCGCTGCTTTTTCCCTGGAAAACTTTTGAAATGCCTGCACAAAAAATATTCAAAGTTTAATAGAAAATATATAAATTTTTATTTTGCGGTTTAATATTTATTTACGGATGCATAATATTTTAGTTTTTTGTAACATTAAGTATTCATATTTCAATATTTAGGTACACTTTTTTTAATATATGAATTGGTGGACTTCGTAGGGCTAATTTGCAGATCTATGATAGCATAATGTAGATGCTAGATCTAAACAATTCAAATTTAAGTTCGTGCCTAATTTAGTCATTATGTTTCTGCCAAACTTTGCTGAGTTGGAAGTTGTCACAAGACCCTCGAAGATCACAAAATGCATAATATAATTATAATAATCTCCCTCTTCTAGAGAAGTTACATAGCACTGTTTTCTTTTTTTTTATGCTAAAAAGGGGGCAAACGGGCAGGAGGCTCACCTGATGGGAAGTGATCACCTCCGCCCATGGACATCTGCAAGCCAGGCTTGCAGATGCGTTGCCGGCCTTTCAGGAAAGGGAGGGATGGAGGAGGGAGGGAAGTGGGAGGAAGGGGGGAACGAAGGCGGAGGATGAAGGGAAGAGGGAGGGGGGAAGGAGAGTGGGCCTCCCGGACTCTCACTCACCGGACGAAACGCGACAGCATAGCTGCCACTTCACGCCGGTCTTCTGTGAGAGAGTGGTACTAATGAGCTATACGGGGCGTGCCGGCCTATTCAGTTGCTACCCGAAGGTAACAAGCATGGCACTACTTTCATTTAAATGTTAGTGAAAATGTAAGTTTAAGTGTATTTAAAGCGGCAAAACACATTAGTTAAATAATTATATAAATCAATATAATGAACAAAATATAACAACCAATTAAATAAGGTAACAAATTGAAAGTAAATTCTCACCATCCATGACTCCATCCACAGTATTAGCAAATTGATCAGGCATGCTTTTCAAAGTCCTCATACCGGCCTTTATTGAGTTTACGAGAAGAGCGTCGATCTAAAATATGTTATTTATAAGTAATCATAAAAAATCATAATTACTCGTTTGTATTTAAAATCAAAATATTTAAATTAATAAAAAATGTGTGTGCGTATTTTTATTTGTTACTCCTTTACGCTGAAACGCTAGATGGATTAAGATTAAATATTAGTAAATAAATAGCTACTCTATGACCGAAACCAGCACATACAGTTCACATTCAAGGACGAACGAGTCCCACAAATCGACCGAACTGAGTCTGAGAGAGAGATCTATACCAATGTTATAAAGCTGAAGAGTTTGTTTGTTTGGTTGAACGCGCTAATCTCAGGAACTACTGGTCCGAATCGAAAAAATCTTTTTATGATGGATAGTCCGTTGATAGAGGAAGGCTATAATATAACATCATGCTACGACCAATAGCAGCAGAGCATCAATGAAAATTGTTACGAAAACGGGAGAAAAATATTTCTTTTGATTTTCAGCCTTAAGAATGTTGAATGCGAGAGGAGTCGCGGGAAATGCTAGTACCTATATAAAGTGAAAGGTCACACAAAACCTCGAAAACCGCTGGACACATAAAGATGACATTTGGCAGGGAGTTTATAGTTAATATATTATGTCTTCTTTTTAAACGGATTTTGCGACAGGGCCGGATCTAGGGCTCTCGCAAGTTTGTATGAAAGTCATTTTTGTCCTACAAACTTTAAATGCAAGGAGTCCCTAGTAATATATAAACACAATAAATCTATTCTAATATTATAAAGCTAAAGATTTTGTTTATTTGTTTGGCTGAACGCGGTAATCTCAGGATTTACTGGTCCGAATTGAAAAACTCTTTTTGTGTTGGATAGTCCGTTTATCGGGGAAGGCTATAGGCTATATTACATCACGCTACGGCCAATAGGAGCGGAGCATCAATAAAACATGTTTCAAAAACGGGAGAAAAATATTTCTTTTGAGAGCTTCTGTCGCGTACGACGCGAAAACGGTTAAAGTTATGCAAAAATCATATATGACAGAATTCTTCCCCTTTAAAAATTCAAAAAAAAAGTCAGCGATAGCATATGTCTATCTTTTTAGGTTGACTCGCTATAACCTTTTTTATGATAATTAAATTTGTTTAAATATAATGCATTATTTGCGTAGGTGTTTTATAAACATGGTATTAATCCTTACCTAAATAAATAAGTTACTCATCACAAGTATTTAATGTTAGTCAAAATTGCTCTTAACATCATTTCATTTCAATGAATATCTTACGAGATATCATAGTTCTAACATAACTCAACAAAATAATGAGGGCAGTGACGCCGGTAGCTCTGCGAGGCTTTTGTTTTCCAGCCTTTAGTACGCGAGTGAAGCCGCGGGAAAGGCTAGTCATTAATAAAAATAACAAAACCAACATAATTACTACAACATCTTACCGAATTACCGTGTCTTTCCGTCTGTATCTCGGGGCTGAGGAAGCCGCCGAGGTACTGGGGCGACAGTAGCGCTAGATATCTCGAGTCGCGAGAGATACTCGTTAGGCTTTGGAGATAGTTGTTTAGCATTCTCTTTCTATTCTCTAACACGCTACGAGATGTGTTCTGGAAGGTTTTCTTCGCTGGGAACGGTAAATGTCCTAGTTCTGGCCACTGTAAAGTAAATCTTAGTGACGTGGCAATAAAATAGAAAATCGGGTAGATAAGTCTAAATCTCCATTCTGTACCAATTAATATTAATTTTCTAATAAATTATAACGCAATGTATACAGAATATATTATTGTATATAATATAGTAATAAAAAACTCATTTGTTAATCTTTATCTGCCACTTTCTATAACCTATCTACCGATAGACCGGTAGTTACTTTCATACTATTTTGACACATTAAAAGTTACAACCTGTCAAAATCGTATGAAAGTATCTACCGGTCTATCGGTAGATAGGTTATAGAAACTGGCAGTATATAGAATCATTTTCGTTAAATATTATGTAGGTATCTAACTCCTCATATTTAAAAAGTTTGTTTGTACATTAACATTATTTAATTATTTTCTTTAAATTAGTATTAACTTAATGACATTTGTTGAAAATATATCATTAGCAGTAGCAATAATAATTAGCTTGTTTATAAGTATAAAACAAAATATACCTTATCTTTTATAGATGCGTGAAGATCGTAAAAATCACTATACCGTCTGTATATATGCCATACTTCGTTATCAGACGATCTAGTCACAGCTATTGCGTAAATACCGAAAGTTCTACCTTTATCTTGTACGAGAGCTAAAACAAAATTATTATAGATTTAGTAAATTAAAACAAAAAATATTATAATTGAAGCTCTGTGCTTCTATCGTCATTCTATAAACCTTCTTAAACATTATGCTAATATTATAAATGAAGACAAATATTATAAATGGAGAGACTCTCTACCGTGACCATGATTGCTGTAAAGCATTCGAAACTTCGGGAACTAAAAATCGAAATAGTCCACGACAAAATCCGAAAAGATAGTTTCATTTATAATGTCAACTATTCGCGTAAACCTAACAAAGTATTATTATACTAATATTTTAATGCTTTAATGCTAATTTATAATTTCGAAACTCCGCTAAAAGCGTAGGTGCGTCGGAAAAAAATAGTTTGTGTTAATCCAGTATACACAACAGCTATATTTTAAGTACTTATAATTTATTAAACCGTTATATCGCGAAATGAATAACATCATAACACTCAATCTTCATAATATATTATGTATATTTTTTTGTATAACTAGTGCCATACCCATGCTTCGCTCATACATTCGTATGCGCTAAGTAGTTACTTATCCATCCAGCAATGTTTTTAATAAATTGGTATAGGCTTTGAATTCCAATACCAAAATTAAATCTTTTGAGATACTCGATTAGGTCGTAAAAGATAACTAGTGATGTTCGGACATTAAACTTAAATAATTTCTTTTTTCTTCTCTTTATTTAAAGAGCTTAGTCAAAATTTGACTATGTCGCTCTGTAAGTTAAACAAAAATTATTATCTTAAATCTATACATATTTTTACTAATTTATACAATAATTTAGCATTATCACTAGTAGGGAATGATAAGAAGGATATACAATGAGTAATATTTAAGGTAATGTTTAAACTAATTTGAAGATATTGTCTAAAGTATTCATTTCGGACACATTCCAAATAAATAATTATATTAAAAAAAAATTTAGAATATTTAGGTACCTGTTTCTATAATATATGCCGAGAGCGGAGACATCATGTTCTTAGCACTTTGACTTATCGCCGAATGGGATAACGATAGATTTGTATTCGCAGATTTTAAATTAGACGGACCTGAAATATGAGGCTTGGTAATAAATTGTGGTAATTTATTTAATATTTTGACCATATGATAAAAAAAAATGTAGAAAGGAAAATAATATGAAGAAACATGCATATCTGATAGAGCCAATCAAATATTCAAAAGACCTGTAAAAACCCGTAACTGTTTTCTACGCTATTTGGCTAACGGTAGCATATGACCTGATCGCTTAACCGTGAGACAGCAAAAACAACTTATTTAATGTTAGAATATCTGTATTTTTTATATTAAAAAAAATTGTATGGTATCGTATGAGACCTTTTCAGACAAAGATCCAATTTTTTTTCTAAAAATTTCACCTCAAAGCTTATATCGGCTTAGCTCGGCATTTCACCATTATACAAAGTGATCTGTCAGTTCCTATCAATAAAACTTACTGCAATCAAAGCCAAAAAACCGTTATCGTTATCTTTATATAATGAAATATTAATTACATTAATTACACTCACCCGCATTATCATGTACCATCTTTTGTGCGAAACTACCAACAATATCTGATCGTGATCGATTATGTCGAGACGTGACCGGCGTCACTACCTCACCTGCTATAACAAACAAAAATACATATTCACAATAATAATATATATATAGTTAGAAACTACCCACATAATTTTTTATCTATAAATCTAAGCCATTCATATTGCTAAGTTTAAGTTACATCGAATCATAAAATCTCTTACCAAAAGATTATATGGGCAGTTCGTTAAAAATTCAATAATATAACTACATTTAGAAAACCTACATCATTCCAAACAAAACAGAAGGGAAATAAATCCACCTAATAGTGTCATTCAAGCGAACACTGAAAAATTAAGCTGGGACTGAATCATGAAGGACAAAAATAATATCGACAAACTTCTAGCCTGTCTAGAAAGCAATATATATAGAACTACCCACAGTTGCATTTGGGTATCGTATGATTCCTGTTCGTTTGGACTCGCCGAGACAAAGTTCGGGGGAAAGTGGAAGATTTGTTGGACAAATTATGTTTATACTTCGTTTTGTTAAACAATTTTGGCAACTGGCTCAGACATGTCTTCATTATTCTCTTGCATTTTTCTGTAGATTACATTTACATGTTAGTGGCTACGAGTTGATTGTTAAAAACCATATTCTAATATGTTGAACTGGTATTAAAAAAGAATTACTTATAATATCCGCGTAAATCTAAGAAATCATTATTTAGTTATTTTAGAAATAAAACAAAACAGTTTTAGTACCAATAAAAATATGCGTAATATAAAATAGTTGAAAATAATTCAAAACAAGCAGTAAATCAAAAAGAACCAAGAATTTTGGTGTTATTATAGAATGTTGAGGAAAACATACTTAAAGATTTTCTTATAAAAAACTCGTTGTATTAAAATAGACAAACAAACAAACGTGTTATATTTGTCACTATAATAAAAATTACAGGATTAGACGCACTTAATATTTCTAATAAAACTATAATAAAAATTCTACAAAAACTCTTACCGCTGTATTTAGGGTTATCGATTTTGACGTCTCGGTTGAATTCGCTGGGAGGAATAAAAAATCGATTAATTATTTTAATTTCCAATTCTTATATATCATAGTTAGTATAAATATTCAAAAAGTTACCTGTAAATTTTATCAGCAATATCTTTTTCATTATCCATCATGAAATCAGCTTGCCACGACGGATCGTCCTTAATAAAAAAAAATACGATTATATAACTGTGATCAAAATATACTCGTATGTTAGCTTAGATAATTTTTTTTTTCATTCAAATAAACTTGATTTACGATCATGGCGGTTTATACTTATTAACTTACTCTTTACTTAATCCTATGTAAATTCGTTAATAAGGGTATAGGATGAATTAATTTTTACCTACTTAATTTTTAAATATTTCTTCTTACTTTGCGATAATTATATACACAAAAAATTAAAAAAACAAAAATTAAAAAACTTAAAATCGTCTTCAACATATAACATATATTTTAAAGTTATTTTCACTTTTTAGTGTTTTTCTTGAAGTTTATTTAACAATTTTTAATTTATATTCCTATATGTTTTTTGAAGCTAAAAATAAATTGTTATAAAATCAACTCCACCCAACGACAGCTAGAACACATAACAAACAGCCAAAATCGAAATAACCAAAACCCAAAAAATATCGAACCTACACTCACCTCCAACGCATCGCACACACACTTCTGCACATCATTGAAGCAAACGACGGGGTTGTTACAGAACTCCTCGCCCTCCGTGGTTATCTTCCTTACTAGTTCAGAGTGACAGTTCTCTGGCACACCCAGTACTGCCAACCGGCTGGGAGCTAAGTACGTATCACATAACTCTAAGGCAGAAGAACGCAGATTGTCGATCACTGCTTTTGAGGTTTGGGGGGCATCTGGAAATTATTTATCTATTACAGTTTTTATATGTAGTTTTTATGGTAGATTCGGAGATTTTGGGGTTCGAGTACCACGTCAGGGCAAGTGTTGATAAAAAAAAATCGGTTTTCAGTTAAGAATTTATTAGTAGTTCGATTCAACGTGACAATCCTCTGGTATTCGGAATATCAGCTAACAGAATAGTAGCTCTAGGGCGGAGGAGTTCGAGTTGTAGATCACTGCTTTCAAAGTTTCGCAGCGTAAATTACTTATCTGTGATATATTGGTTTTTTGTTGTTTTTGTTCTAAGTTAGAGTTCTGGGTCGTGCTATGTATACTGTCTAGCTGGGTTAATCTTTTTAGAAATCTTCATTACTTCAGAGATCTTTATAAAGCACATGCTATGCATATAGTGAAGAATACTAGAGAAAATCTAATTAATTGCAAATACCTGCTTCATTTAACTCTATCTCAAGCAAATACTGCGCATTGGATTTCCAGGCAGCAATAGCTCTTATAAACTTTAACGTCCTCAACACTTCTTCGGAGACTTTTTCTGTCGCTGTATTGTTTGGAGCACCTATAACCATAAAAGACTATTAGAATAAAAAACTTTGCCATTTTATCATTGAAGTCGGACTTTTTGGTTGTAGCATAATAATCGAATCGAAATAGTAGTTTGTTATTCAACAACAATAATTACTTGTTGCATTGTAACGTTTTGCACGTGCTATTCCAAACTATAATCTATTTCTGTGCGAAATCTCATCCAGATCCGCTTAGTCGATCTGGCATGATTATATTATAAACATCCATCCATCCATGCATCCCACCTTTTAGCATATACATGGTAAGACAAACTTGATAGTGGTAGCCCAGCGGTAACGCGCTCGCTTGGATAACCGAGTGATACGGGTTCAAATCCGGGTCGCGCACCTCTGATATTTTCATGTGCGAATCATTTCTATAATATTTACCATTTGTCTTACGGTGAAGGAAAACATCGTGAAGAAAACTGCATGTCTGAGAAAACCTAGTAAGTTTTCGAAAGACATGAAGTCCGCCAACACGCACTAGGCCAGCGCGGTGGACTATGGCCTGATCCCCTTCGTACTGAGTGAGGCCCGTGCCCAGCAGTGGGACGTTGTAAAGGGCTGATGATGATGGTAAGACAAAAAGTTTCGCAATATTGAGCACACAATTTATAATTTACCTTCTTGTGGTCCCAGAGTGGCTCTTCTCGCTTGAATTATCCTAGAAACGTATTGCAGTGAGGAGAGCTTTTGTCGGTCTTGCAGTTCCCACTCTCCTGCACTATCTTTTGAATGCTGAAAAGTTTCTATATAGTAATCTTCTAAGTAATTATAGTTTTACAATTATGAGCTCTATTCTAATATATTTAGAGTTTAGTATTATTTATATCTATTAACTACACTTTTTGATATCGAAAATAGTACATTATGTATTAACTTCAAGCCATTAATATTAATTAAATTCAAAAATAATTATGTTATAACTTATAAGTAATAATTCTTACCAATTTCTGTATATCTTTCTGGACAAGTTCAAGCGTCGCATCTAACTCTTCCGCATCGCTACATGAGCGTATTACTAATAGAAATAATTCGGACGACATGCACGAGTCTTTGCAGCACTGTGGATAATAAAAGTTATTAACTAACAATGTATGCAACTTCTAAACTTTAAAATACTAATTCCAGCTTTAAGTATAAACTATTTTCTTCAAATTTAGAAAACATTTATAGTATGTATAATACAAATAAAATTGGAGTCTGTTTTTTATTTCAAATTGACAGGTTTTAATACATGCATATGAAAATATACGATACTATCATCAAAAAACCATTTTTTAAAATTTTTGCCTGTCTATCTGTTTGTTTCGGGTAATCTCTGAAACGGCTGGACTGATTTAGACGGGACTTTCACTCGCAAATAGCTAATGTTATAAGGCGTAACTTAATTTTATTTTTAACCGAATTCAAAAAAGGAGGAGGTAGAACTTTTATTTATTTTAACTAGCAGAACCTGTGGCTTGGCTGACGTTAAACCTAGGGACAAAGACTTACCTAAGCCCTAAGTCGTTAGTTAATTATAAAGATGTTAATGTCCTCTGGTCTGGTTTTAGCTATCGCTGCCAATCTCATTGAGGATAGCCATCTAATAGGTTAAGGTTAATACCTTATAGCATTAGCGTGCACGCAAACACAATGTACTATATGTATAATAATAACAAAGCTTCTACTACACTACACGCCGAAATTATAAATATAATAAATAAATAATAATAAAATAAAGTACCGGTTGAAATTGACAGAAGTCAGAAGTATGTGACTATACACTGCGATTGATGAGTGAGACGCCTTGTATACGTTTCGAGTCCTTTGTTTCGTAAAAACAGACAAAGACAGGAAATCGCCCACAGCGACCCGAAGTTACACGAAGCAAACAGAATTGACTCTACACTCTCATATTTGTTAAACTTTGACCAACTTCACGATGAGTGTAATGCTTGTACGACACTAAATAAGGTTTCATGCATAAAAGTCAACATTCTTTTAATACTCACAGATCTTATAATAGTCCTATTTATGTTATCCGGATCGCTTAACTGATTTATAATTGGCCTCAACACTACAGCTGAGAGTAAATCTATTAGAATAAGTTTTAATGCATGACACTTCCACACTTCTTCTGATGCGATTAAGTATAAAATTGCTTCAGCCACTTCATTAAGTAAGGCTGAAATAGATTATAATAATATATATTTAATGTTTCTTTATGCAGTTTAAGTATAATTTGAAGTACTACTTAATACATGTAACTACATAAATATAAAAACAATCTAGCATGGTAAATTTTAATATCAGAACAGTTTAGGCCAATTTAATGAAATAATAAAGATTTTACTTATCACTTACCATTTTCTTTTTCAGGATCACAGCAGTAAATATCACGACATAACTTTTTATTTTCTATTGAACATTCCAAATCAAAAAAAAGATCTTTTAAATTGTTGCCTGTAATATTTTCTGAGCTGCTATAGAATTTAGATTTACCAAATGTCTGTGAATCTAAAACGAAGAATGTTTTAATAACAAAGAAAATCTGTTTAAAATAAACATACTTATGTATGTGTACTTCAAATAGATTATTTTATATACTAAAATAACAATATATAAATAATTTAGTCAGACAAAAACCATTTTTACTATAGTTCTATTTATAAGAGGTACAGTTCGCGTCACGTAAAAAGAACGCTGGAAGAAAGTGGTGGGGGGTGTCTTTGCGCATCGGTACATTCGCATACGAAATTCCTAAGCCTATTCTTTTATTGTTGAACTAGCCTTTCGCTCACGATGTATATTGATTATTGGTAGGTACATTGAAAAATACATTAGATAGTATGTCATTAAATAGAATTCTATAAATTAATAAAATATGTTTCATTCAGTGTAGAATGTTTAATTTACTAAAAAATTTAATTAATTCGTTTAAGTAATATATATTTTTTAATTATTAACTGCAATATTATCAGATTCTCTCTTTATAAAACAATATAGGTCAAATATATTTTTGCACAATTTTTTATATAAATTCATTTCGTAATTAATAACTTTTGTGTGCGCGGTGGTATTTTGAACTGACAAACCAATAGCGAGCCGGAAAGCATGCGGTGCGTGCCTTGACGTCCCGCGCCCCGCGTCTTACCACCAAATTTGCCGATAAATCGCATCTGCGCAACTTGACAGCCAGCATTCTTTTTACATGACGCGATTTATACATGTATCAATTTTCAATATAAAGATGATCAAAATTAATTTTTATTTATTTTATTACTGTTTTCTAATCATGTTTATAATATAATATATTTTAAATATGTAGTTACCTGGTGGCCAGGTCAGGTCAGTTTCACTTTTATTTCTTCTGTGCATTTTTTTCTCATCTTGTTTTTTAGGACTTAATTTAGAAGTCCCATTTACTTCTTTGGCACTTAATAATTGTATGTGTTTTAATCTAACTCTAGATTGTTTATATAGTTTTAAATGTGTAGTTAACTCCTCTGGGAATCTAGTTGATAATAAATGGATCCAATCTACGCTTTTTACTCTAAAAATAATTTGTATAAAAACATTGTTATATCAATAATACATTGTATACATTTTTATCATTTATAGAAGAAATCCAAATAACAATACATTCTTGAGTTTATCTTAATTTAGAATATCTCAATATTTACTCAATTAATTTTATCAAAATTAACTTTATCACCAATGTCAATAACATTTGTCTTTATCTATTTGTAAAGAAATAAATTCCACTCTTCAAATACAAAGATATTAAGATTTAAGTTATTTACCTATTGGATACATTTGCTCCAGCAGCCACCACAACTTTCTTAATAGCATGTGAAGTAAACTCCTGATCATCCGTTATAAGTTCATACCAAGGTGTCACATAGTCATTAATAATAATAGATATGATTTCATTTAAGAATGAGTCAACAGTTTCACTGCCTGTTATTCTATTATCAAACTTTGGCCATGGTTTTTCATTTTTAAATAGTTCTAAAATCTGAAATAATAATAACATTTATAAGTTGTAATAAGTAGTATAGTAACCAATACTCTAAATTATCATCTTATAAGTAATATATATCAGAAGAAGACCTTTGGAGACTGTATAGAAAAATTTGTTTGTTGTAGTGGATCATCTAAGCAGTCACTATCTGCACTGAGTATTTTTTTATCACAATTTAAATACAGAATTGTCAGCACCCTGAAAATAAAAAAGGAATATATATATGCAGCATACTTAGATATGAATATTTAATGTATATGCCTTGTTACTCACTATTGTTTTTATATATTAAAGCTGATTACTTACCCAATTAGGAACGAAATGAAAAATGTTAGTAATGATATATAAAGTCCAAAGCCAAGTAGCGCAATAATTATAACCGATACTAGGCTAAACCATCCTACAAATCTAAGGAGCACTGTCATTATTATAAATATAAAACTGCAATTTAAATTAATAGTGAGAAATAAATTTATAATATAAAAAAACAAAAGTGTAAGCGACAAACACGTCAAAAATACATTGCGAAGTGCGAACTATGTCAACTGTCAATATTTGACAACAACATGTGAATGACATTCTTTGTCAAAACATTGACGATTTGTCTATGGTAAATAAAGTTGACCAAGTTTATAAGTAAAAATACCGTTTTTTACCTACTCTAGTGTAGAAAAACGTGTAGAATGAGACCTGAAAAAAATGACCTTATTTTCAATATAATTTTAGTAACTTAGGTGTGATATACACTGATGAAGCTATTATACGGAACTTCGCACTGACGAAACTAACACACATCAAAATGAATTCTATCCCAATAAGATAAAGTTGATTTTTTAGCGAAATCAAGGCGAGTGAGAAACTGTGCCGAAAGGCCACCCAGTGGCCAGTGAGAAATCTGTGATTGTCTTTCGGATTGCAAGCGTAATTATTAGTTATTATAGTAGGGGCATGAGTATACATAAGTATGATAAGTTGTTGTAGGTTACCCGGTCTATCCTGTCCAGCCTCCCCCAGGTCGCTAAGCACCTCACCCAGCTGGGCCGATTGCCCGTGCAACAACGCTATGCCCTCCGACGCCCGATGGGTCCTGGAACCCAGAGACATACAGGGTCGCGCCTATATTCGTGGGCAGCGGTAGAAGTTACGGTCAAAGGGCTATGGCCTGTAGTCGTTTTCTTTCACTAACTAGCTTTTGTCAGTTGCAAGTGAATAATTAAAAAATAAAACACATTGTAACAGCGTTTCAGTTTATTGAAATACAACACGACCACAAGTACTGTTATGCAATATATAGTTTAGGCTACTTATTTTAGTAATACTACATAATTACTTTATTGTCATACATGTCAAATAAACAATTTTCTTACGTGGCCTCTATGTGGTTTAGGAAGTAAAAATACTGTCTCTTGATATGATAAATCAATGAACATATTGACATGAAATGACAAATTTTACTATATATTTTTTAAACCGTAAAACAGTAGGAATAATGATGGATCAGCAATAATGATATCGATTTATAATGATACATTCATTATTTATTAACTACAATTATCATGTCAGAAAGTGCTTGAACAATTTTATTATTAGATAGTGCTTTAAAATAGTTTTTTAAAGTATAATTTATATTATCCAATTCCGTTGTTCATTCTTTTATAATTAGTACATTAAATCTTAAACTATATAATAATTTAAACAAATACATTTCAATAGCTATACATATATAGATAATAAAAATTTAACATGAAATAACCTCAAGTTATAAGTCATTTTACTAACGATCTGACTGAAGTATATAATAGTTTTAAGTAGATAAAAAAGGGACATTGTTTTATGAAGTTATTTTCACTTACAAATATTATCACATTTTTATCCATCATCACTATAATTATAAAAATGCAATGTATTCTGGTTTTTAACACAAATTATAAATCAAGTTTCTTAAAATTCACCAAACTTTAAGTTCTAAAGGCTTCCTCCTACTTTAAGGCATAAAATATGATCAATATATTATTAGGAAGAAATGTATATGATGCAGAGATAAATAGGTGGTATATAAAAGAGAACCTTCATGGAGTTCTCTTATGCACTAAACGACATTTATATAAGAAAGTCGATAACATTATACATGAAAAGACGACAATACTATGAATTAGTATATTCCTATAAAGAGATAAAATGATTTAAAAATTAAAATGTGCGCAACAAGTTCAATAGTTTTACTATAAGTAATAATAATATTTAATTATAAAGGATTTTAGAATGTTATTTATTGGGATTATTAAAGTTAATAAATTATATTAGTAATTATATCTAACTTTGACATTTCATGACATTTATTCTAATAGAAAAATTACAGACGGCAGTTACTGGTTATATACTACATATGGAACCCACACTTTTTAGCTATGTTGTACAATAAAATATAATGTTTTATATATAATGACATATTTATTATTTTTTACGGTCAGCTTAGATCCGCACTGATAACTCTAAATTTCAAATAATATCAGTGGTAATAGCACACTTTCAATATATTTTTTTTATCTGTATTTGTTAAAAAGGAATTATTGATAAGTTAGGAAGCTGTAAATTGCTATAATATAATAAAAACGATAGCACCTTTAGACTAAGTAAACATTTTTTGTGACATTCGAAAATAACATTAGTTCATTATTTAAGAAAATACTATGGTACATACAAGATGCTGAAATAAATTATTGTAAAAATAATAAATTGTTACAATTATATATATGCGAGGAATAGTATTTAATATGTAATCTAAACACAAACTAAGACAATTATCATATTATCTTGTTATTCACTTTATAATCTTATCATACATTCAGATCTAAAAAAAAACTGTTAATATCTATAATGCAAATAAATATGACGCCATTTATACTCATTTTGGCAGAAAATAAATATGTATGTATATAGATATACTAATTTAAAAAAAAATAGACAATAATAGCATCATTCCAAGCAATATGAAGAATTAATTTTGGTATTGAATACAGTTTCACCCAGCATTTTAATATTCATTACAAATAAATTATAAATCTACGGAGATTAATCATTTTAATAATACTAATAATAATTTTAAATAGAAATTTTTTATAGTCTAAATTAGCCTTATAATTACACAGCTTCCCAAGAAATAAATGCTAAAACATCCAATATACATTATACATACCACACACATACTGTACATATGTTAAAGAAAATCTGATACATTTTTGAAACTTTACTTATATCACACTTGGTAAATGAAAGCTAGAAAAGAAAAGTGTTGTATTTTTATCATCACCACGCTTTCTAACTAACTTATAAAAATAAGGAGTTGTTATTTATTAAGAGCACCCATGTGACGAAATCAAAGTACTAGGCGATCATTAGTTTTAAGGAGAGTATGTAGTATTTCATATGCACTCTTATGACGTGAACCTACATAGTTTACCTATCGAGCACTCCTTGAGGTTTATGGTAATTGGTACCCTAGTACTTATAACAAAAATACCAGGCGATCATAAGTGTTGAGGAGTGTATGTTGTATAAAAAACTTGTATGCTCTCCGTGCAGACCTTTCTTTGATGAACTTCAACAGGTACAAATTACAACATATGTTTGTTTGATACTTGTGATTCAATACAATTCTGGGCATCTAAGAGCCAAGGATGGACTGCAAAAGGAAGTTCATTCCTTGTTTCAAGACACCTCTGAACCAACTTTCTTTTTAATTGTCCTCCTTTACGACACTTTACATAAAATTCTATCAAATGTAAGTAAATTAACGGAGCATTCAATTAATACAATAAAATCTATATAGCGTTTTAAATGTCTTGAAAAACTGTATGAAAAGATTCATTCTTTAGTCAATAGCATTGTTACAACTCTATATATCAATTCACATATTTTTAGTATGAATTAGTTTTAGAATGCTCAATTTGAATAAACCCACTATATGCTATTATAATATATTTTTACATTAACCTACAATATACATTATGGTACAAATATTACAACAAAGTCAACAAGAATATTAACAATGGACTCAATAACTTTATTTAAACAAACACGAGAGGATATTACACTTGTCATTACAGACTAATTGAAAACATTCTTGAAATTCCACTAATTCTAAAATGTTTTTACTTCTTTCGTTCCCTATGAGATGTACTTAATTTAAAATTGAATCTAATATTCTAAAAAGGTTAAATAAAATATTAACTAACAAAAAAAAAATAAAGTTATTAAAGAAACAAGTAAGAAGTTCTTAACCGACTTCAAAAAGGAAGAAGTTATCATTATTTTAACTATGGTAGGTTTTCATTTTAAGGAAGAATAACAAAAATGTAACTGTATTGACAAGTGTGATACTGTGAGTAATATAATATAAGAATTTCTAATTGAATACCATAGAAGCAGATCTTGATCCAACAGTGAAGTCTTTATATTGAGAGAAGACGCAAAGCTGTAAAGAATAAATATTATAAATAAACAATAGAACAAAAAAGGCTTTCTATATGTAGTCATATACATCTAATCATAAGGGTGTTTTTAATTCGACCAAAACAGCTGTTATTATACATATATTATGATGTATTTTTTACCCACGACGGAAGGGAGACATGCGTTTGGGGTGAGAGGATGGTTGTTTGTTTCTTTTTCTGTTTGTTTGTTTTTTTGTTTGTGCAAATCATTGTTTCCATTTTTCTTCAAAACTACTAGTACGAATTTGAGTTTTCATTTATAGTTTCTCTATAGTCTAGTTATTAAAGGTCACAAAGTTTACAATAATAGATTAATAAATTTTCTACTCTCTATAAAATACTTTTATATACTAGATAACCTAAGATTATCACTATATCTTGCTTCATAATATTATATACATACAACTTGTATAAATTAACATTAGTTAAAAATAAAATCAATTATAGGAACAACTAAAGGAACCTCTCATTACTTGAAAATTTTCATCCTGAGCTTTGATAAATCAGTCAAGATAAGCCAATAATGTGTCTGTACATTGTATATTCTATGAAAAATATTTTATAATATCTAAAAAATATTTATAACGCATTGGAGTTTTAAATACAGTCCAGACTTGTGATATACAAAGATTATTTTGATATTAGGTCAATGTATTCAATAAAGTTACATTCATAATGACGACTTTGTATGGGTAATATCATAATATTATGATTTTGATTTCAAGATTGACTAATTTTTTAGCTTTGAAATGATGAAGCTTGCAATAAAAAATATTATAATACATATATGGCAACCGGATAGAGTTAACAGTAGCATTAAACTTCAATTTCACAATGTTTTCTTTCATTATTTGTAAAAGATTATAATATCTATAATCTACGTAATATAATATTTATCGGCACACATCTAAAGTTTATGACTACATGACTAAAGGCTCGCTATTAGTAACAGCTGATAGTACCTACATAATATATGAAATATTGAAATCTTATCAAGTTCATAAAACCAGTCTCTTCATTTTATGACTGATAAAAAACATCGAGAAAAATTAGGTAATTTTTGAACTTTTATTTATTTTGAAAAATATGTTTACTTTTGCATTACTATTTATCATTATTAAATATAGTAATATGCGAACTTTTTAACCCAAAAAAACAAATGATTTAATTACAAATAGAATATTATTCCTTGTATACCTCTTAATCTGAATTATTTTTTATAATTATCTTGCTTCCTATTTATTGAGTCACGTTTCTTTAGAAGCTGATTATTAACACAATCACATAATAATATGCGAGAGGAAATGCGGGCAAAGGCTATTACTATAATATCAACACTGTATTAGTGTTTTTTTATATCTTACTACTATATATATATATTAAATAGCAAATCTAACGCAAACCTTTTAGCCCGGAATGAAGTGGACTTGACCGACATACTCAAAATGTGTGCTCATCTTATCTATAAGCTTTTAGTATATATCTAGAGCGAAATTCAACATACACTGTCAGTTAGCAAATTGCTGTTACATAATCAAAATTATTTATAGTGCAGTGGCACTGTACACTGTTTCTGGGTTCGATTACCGCAGAAATTTTTAATTATAGCTATTTATGTCATATACGCAAATTAATTTAAAGCTAATATTGAGCATTTGTAGTGTGATATACGGACAGATTATATTTTCTGTTAAAATAATTTAATATTAATATTTTATATTATTAAATATAGATCTCTTTTTCTAAGCGAGAATGGACTCCACGCAATCTTGGTATAATTAAATTAAATTTATTATGTAACATGAATAGATAAACTTTGGCACTGAGATCTAGACCACGAATCGCCTATATTTTCAAACTACAATGTTGTTATCATAACAACACTCTACAGTATGCATCTATAATTTAAAACATTAATATTTTAGAAATGAGGATGACAAATCAATAGAAACCGGAAAACACCGCAATGTATCGTTACAATTAGAGTCTATATAACATAAACAACTTAATCAATACTTTCGCAAGGTGATATTACCTGAAGGGTGATTTCAGACGGTTCACTCGAACGATTTTATTCACTCAGGTGAATGCTTAATTTTTCTTTCATTTCAATCTTAGGATGAATGATATAGAAAAGAATATTTACTGTACATTTCTTTTATTATGTCACCAAAAAAGTCGTGCTTCTTGGTATTAGGTCAATTTGTTCAAACCCAAATGAACGTTCTCTCAGTGTTCAGACTATTCTTTTCTCGTTCATTCAGAGTGGAGTGAAAGATACCAGATGCCATTATCCAAAATTGTTGGTTTGGTTCACTAATGAATTCATTCGGCACTAATGTTTCATTTTGTAATGTTTCAGTTTCAGTGAAATATGGACAATGAAAGACGAAAATGAACAAAAATATCCGCCTGATATCACCGTGAAAAATTATAATATAATTAAATAACAAATAGAGCAAATCAAAACAAGTAAAAAGCAAAAAGTAAAAACCCACCTTATCTTTTAGCTGTTGACACATATGCAATGCAGCTGTCAACATGAACAGCACGTCGCTAAGCCACGGCACCGCGCAGTCCGCCTGGCACGAGTCTATGCGCATGGTACCATGCACCGAGCTCAGCTGGTACGCCACGAAGATCAGCTTGTGGGCCTGGATGTAGAAGGATATCGCCAGGTCTTCTGGAAGGTTCGGGGAGAGAGCCTTCTGGAAGAGAATTTAGGTTTGGTTTTTGAATGTTAGGCTTTCTTGTTAGACCTAACTGACCTAACGTAACCTATCGACCGATGCATGTTGTTAGAAGAGTTGCTGTTGCATAAATTAATTGAAAGAGAACACTTTTTTTATGGTAAAAAGGGGGTAAACGGGCAGGAGGCTCACCTGATGGAAAGTGATCACCTCCACCCATGGACATCTGCAAGCCAGGCTTGCAGATGCGTTGCCGGCCTTTCAGGAAAGGGAGGGATGGAGGATGAAGGGAAGTGGGAGGGAGGGGGAAACGAAGGCGGAAGATGAAGGGAAGAGGGAGGGGGAAAGGAGAGTGGGCCTCCCGGACTCTCACTCACCGGACGAAACGCGACAGCATAGCTGCCACTTCACGCCGGTCTTTGGGCATAATATACTTACTGTACAGCTCTACATTCAACACATTATGTGAGAGTAACAAAGGTAAACTAGGTACTACTCTGAAAAAGAATTTCAATATCTTCTTGGACACACAAACTGATCAACAAAGCACATGGCCAAGAATAAAATAAGTTTTTTTTTTAAATTAAGTTTTTAAGAGTACATTTGCGGTCATGATAGAATTATGATAATACATTTTAGTAAAATTACTTATGTATATGACATGAATTCGTATTAAATAACTTATAATATCACGAGTATATATAGCTAATATGATTGTCAAACTTAACTATTATTTTCTTATTTATCGTGATACTCAATTCATTCTGATATTACCACCGAAGAGCAAAACCAATGTTGTTTAGTTAAAATAGTTATAAACATGTACTTTCAAGTCTCACTTTAATATTTATACCACAAAAAAGCAATCATCCATGCAGATAACGAAATAAAGGCTCATTGAGACTACTGTTAGTATAGTACATTTTAAGTTACAGTGGGCTATTTAGATAAAAATGTTATAAATATATGTAAGTCTAATAAGTTTAGTAACAAAAATGTTATGATTTGATATCATTTGGCAACAATTCTGATTCTAATTTTAAAAGTTAAAACATGGCATAATTATTTACATGATGCATTTAATATTAATCTTTATTAATCTGGAACCATGTAAAATATAACTAGGTATGTATAAAAATATTATAACACATTCATTATGTTTTTGTGAACCAGTTACAAGTAAATAGGAGTAACCTAATTAGTATGGCCAAATTTTTTATAGTTAATCTACAAAAATAATGTTTGTAATAAAGTAAAATGATAATGTTTAACTTACATTTTCTAACCAAAATTAGTTTTTACATTTATATATAATTAGTTATTCAATACTAATTATATATAAATGTATAAACTCATTTAGGTTTAAAGTCAATAACCCTGTTAATTTTAAATACACTTAAAAATGGCATAGTAAACTGATAACTGCAATAATTTACAACAAAGTAGCAAAGTGAATTAAAATTTTGTGCTGTTTGTTTTACTTTAGAACAATCAAGACATTGCCGAGTATACTATATCTATACATAGTATAAATACATAATACTTAAATAATATTAAAGCTTCTGTCCTATACTGTATTAAATCTACCACAGTTTGATACTGTTTTTTTTTTAAATTATAAACCTCTTACCATATTCCTACTCTTCATTAGCTCATCAATGGCTTTTTTCTTTGGTAAGACTAAGGCAGTCCGAGCTCTTTGCAATGAACCTATTAAACACTGTATGATGTGCAATACTTCTTCTGAAGATCTGTAAAATATTATACATAATGACACACCCATTTATGAAAAATATATACAGTATACTAACTTACTTATATTATAACATTTAAATAAAATCCATAAATAAATTTAAGTTGAATATATAACAAGTGAATTGGAAAAGCAGAAGTCCTAAACAGTGAAAAAGCTTTTAATAGTTATACAAGTTTGTGATTTAACTGCACCAAAATAGTTTTACTGGAAAAAATAATCTAAATGTGAGCAAAGGACATTTTTTATGAAGGCAATACTTCATTAAGTTAATTTTTATTAAGTTTTATTAATGGTTAAATTAAATGTTATTACATTAATTCATCACATGATAACTATGTAATAGATGGATAGAGATAGATAAATCTTAACTCTATATTTGTATGAATTCTATATTTTCCAGTGTGTTGAGACACTGTGTTAATAATTAAATAAAATTCAGTATAAATGAAACTAAAAGGAAAAATGAAAAGCATAGCATAATAGATGAATATAGTAACAAAAAGTAAGATAAATTAAACAAGTCTCAATATTTATTTTCAGTTGATAAGCATTTAAATTTATACTATCAAAATATAGATATATACACAAAAAATACAATGTTTACTTATATCACAAAATGTTTAACTTAAAATACTATAATGTAAACAGGAAATATTTTTCTATTTTAACTTACCTAAACACATAATGTTTATCAACATTATCAATATAACCAATAGCCTGCTGTAGATGATTAGCAGCATCTTGTATTTGTTGGAGTTTCCATGGTCCATCCTGATTTATTGATGTCCTACATATTGTATGCATTTGCCTTAAAACTTTGAAGCTAATGTCCTACAAATGAAATAAAAGCTTTACAAAAAGACTTCTAATATAGTAAATAGTAAAGTAAATGTTTCATTTAAAGGTTATTTAAACAGTTGTTATAAAAACTGAAACCAACATTAAAATAATCATAATACTTACAGCATGTGTAATGCTATCACCGGTTAAAGTAACTATACATTTCAGCTGCTCAGGTTGTGAAGACAGCATAAATTTATCTTGTTTCTGCCCCTCATTCCCATACAATGGTACAGGGAATCTATGAGCACATTCCTAAACAATAATATAAATTTGAATAGTAGGTAAATTGAATAATAATTTTGAAAAATAATTTTTCACATCATTCATTTTTATTGAATATACCATTATTCTGAAAATATGAATATAAAAGAATAGTCAATTAGTTGACAAAAACATTAAGAATAGGTATTACAGACACAACCTATTTAATGAAAGTTCTTCCTTGAATATTTAATCACTTTAAATAACACTCACCACTAACACTGAATGAAGCTGATGTAATATAGCGTGAACTTCCTCACGAAGAACCCATTCAAACTCCTCTTTCTAAAATAAATTAATGTATTGTATGAGTAAGTGCATGATTATTAAAACTGAACGTAACACTGTAATGGATGATATATAAATAGAAATAGTTCCAACCAAATTTGCAGCCTCTTCTTTTTCGTTGTCATTCATTATATTTAAGTATTTTTAATATTTGTGTATCAAAATATCGTATTTTTAAATAAATGAAAAAAAATCACAATGTAAATGTCCCCGTATTCAGTAATTTAGCTTTAATCATTAATGACTAATGTTGCTAGATAGAAGAAATTAAAGTCCCTACAATTAGATAATATAAAAATGGGAAAGTAATAATTTGATAATGTAAAAATAATGTATTATTTATTGACATCCGCTAAGCTCAGGAGTTTAAAAAATTATACATATAAATAAAAAGTGAAAAATATTCAATGAAACATACAAAACAGATAGTAGATAACAATTGTTTGATTTGGCCACTAAAAAGTTGGTTGAAAAAGTTAAAATTAAAAAATAACTATAATAATGATTAATGACGTATTTGACATAACAACTGTAAATATAAGTGGATTTAAAAAGTTAAGTCTCTTATTATACCTATTCTAAAATGGTTTATCCTAAAGTTTTGCAAGATATCTATACTAAATTAGAGATAAAGTGTCGTGAAAGTGGAATTATAGCAGGGTAACAAAAACTCTATGTAACATAAATTTAGCATCTTTAATTAGAAACTATATGAATATTGTATAATGTAGAATAATTATTTATTCAGCGAGTTTTTTTAGTTTTGTAAGCACATTGCAAAGACATTAATCTCAAACAGAAAACCTTATTTATCTCTAGTCATTCAAATTAAAAAATCTGTATATTTTATTTTTAATATGAAAAGCGATAGTAACGCTTATGTTAGTAATGCGAAAAAAACGCTCATGATATGACAGCTGGTGCTACTGTATTAATAGAAATAAATAAATTAATATATATATTTTTATTTTTTTCAGAAAATCCGGACGACACATGAAATATCCATATACTATGTCAGCAAAAATTGCACAGTTTCCCTATTTTTACTATTTAAAACACAACAACATCTGGATGTATTATCCCTTAGGTTTTTTATTGTCACTGTATTTTTTCAAAAAAATTCATGTCATGGCAAATTCAGAATCAAATGTTAGATCTTGGGCTGAAACTCAACGAAGAGCAGCCGAAAAAGATCATCGTTAATGGCGTAGAATTATAAAATATAATGTAATATTAAATAAATGAATTATGCTAAAATAAAAGAAAATTACTCTGAATTGTGTTTTTATACTTTGATAGAAAATTATATTCTTTAAACAAATATCCATTTGAATGATTCTATCGCTGGATTAAAAATAAAGAAGTATGTTTTATTACGAAAATATTTTTAGAAGAATATACTATTTTACAGTATTATGGGATTTTATTTGTATAGTATACTAGAGAGCGTTTAGTTATGTCATTTGCCGCCGACATACTTATGATAATAAATTTTAATAAAATTACTTATGCATATGACATGGAATTGTATTAAATAACTTATAACGAGTACATAATATGTCATATAGCTAATATGATTGTCAAACTAAACTATTATTTTCTTATTTATCAATTATCATGATACTCAATTCATTCTGATATTACCACGGAAGAGTAAAATCAATGTTGTTTAGTTAATTAAGCAAATCTATGAGCGTAATGATTCTCGTAAAAAATACAGTAGAACAATAATAAGAGACAAGAGTACAGCAAAGAGAATGTAACTATGAGTACAGTGCCTTATTGCCAGAAAGTAGCCACGTACAAAAAATTATGGGTAAAGTAGGTTTCTTTCATGGGAACCCTGGTTCCTTTGGTCCCTGAGTAATGAAATGAGCTAAATTGTCAAATCAAATGTAGATGTCAAAGTGTCAAAAGAACGATAGAAATTGCTATTTCTGAGATTTAATCCAGTTTAATTCATTTTATTAAATCCGATTTCCGAGAGGATAAAAACTTATGATAGATATGAGTAGCTATGTTTGGTTTTTATCTAATTAAAATTTACGAAAATGTGGGTAAAACCTCAAGAAATATTTTTGAAAACTCCTCTGTGGTAATATGATTGTTTATTTATTTGTTGCTTATCTTTTACGTATTTTATTTTCCTAAGTGTTAGATGTTTTCGTTTGGTCCAACTTTTTGTAATATACATTTATTCGTAAATAGGGACAACGATGAAATCACATTGTATTTTGTTCTTCAAAGAAGAAAGGGGCATGGTAAATCAAAGGGTCTTTCGTCACTACTTGTGGGTACATTAGATAGTGTACGCGACACAAAGCCAGCTCCTTATAGAATTTTACATCAAACCCCAAATTCAGAAATTTACTATGGTAAGATTTTTCATTTTTAAAATTAAATAAAACGAGTATATTAATAACGTCTTTAGTATTATTCATTATTAATTACATTATAATAAATGTTTATACTTTTTTATAGTAATCGCTACAGCTTTGACTGAACAAGAAATTCAACAAGATTGGCAATGGCTTTTTGATAATGTTTCTCCAACTTTGCATTCCTTTGATACAGAAGAGGAAGTTACAGAATTTGTTTGCTGCAAAATTAATTCAATTATTGCAACAGAACAAGAAAATTTTACTGAAGGTAAATACCTACCAATCAATTTTGTAAAAATAAAGTGTCATGATTTTTTTATTACATATATAAATTCAAAATAACATACATATATTATTTTATAATAAGTTATAAAATATACTATTGCCACTATATTTTCAGATGAAGATACTATTATGTATAAGAATGTGGTTTATGAATTTCACCAAAGATTTTCCATGCCAAAAGATGAAAAGTTGGTGTGCTATTATTCTTGCAGGTAATTGATATGTTTAAAATTATTCAGATTTTGGAATGAGAATTTTATATATAATAAATATTTAGAATGTTTGATTTACTTTAATGATTTATATTTAAAAAAAATACTGTGGTGAAATAAACTTTGTTTTCTTACAGTTACTGGAAAGGCAAAATGCCTCGACAAGGGTGGATGTACCTCTCAGTTCACTACATGTGTTTTTATTCATACATTTTTGGACGAAAAACTGCATTAAAAATTCGGTGGGCTGAAGTCACCGAACTTGCTAAAACAAATGGCATATTGTTCCCTGATTCTATCAAAGTAGTCACTAGGGATGCTGAACACTACTTTACAATGTTTTTGAAGAAGAATGAGACTTTTGCTCTTATGCAGCAACTGGCCAATATTGCGATGAAACAGTATGTATTATTTTATTTGCATATTATGTTATATCTTCATTGTAAATTTATTATCTATGAATACTCCATCCTAAATTATATATTATTCTTAATATATGATACTTAAATTTTACATTTTAAAAGACTCAATGATACAAAAATATACAATCAGAATCTCATTTAAAACTAATTAACATGTTGTGGATGTTTTTTACTGTAGTTATTTATAATTAAAAACTTAACTTAAAGAAGTTCTCTCAAATAAAGATATTATGACAATATTAGTTGTAACTGTTTACATTTTAAAGTTTAAGCCAATGTATTTCACTTTATGTAGTATTAAATTTTATTTTATTTCACTATATTTATTTTGTAATTTGTGAAACCCATAATCTGTGAGTAATGTAAATGTAATATTAAGTATTAAATCAATTTATTGTAGTGTAGGTATTAATTGATTCATTATAAGCTTGACTTAGATATGGGTACATAATTCAAATAATAATATTTATTTCGAGTTGCATAATATGTCGTGACCTCAAATTTACAAGCAGGCATACTGATAAGTGGCTGTCATATGACAGGGAAAGACTGCATTGATGAGTCACGTTTTGTTTTTTCGAATAATATAATACAATAATTCAAAATCAGCTATATTTTGTGTTTCAAAAGCAATAATAATATTAATCAATATTCACAATAATGCTATTAATAAATATCTTAGATACATGTATGGCTAATTCTAAGCCACTGACCTCATGAGCTAAAATTATTTTCACTCAGTTATGCAGCATGTATCGACTGTAAATCCATTCACGTTACCTTTTTATTATTTTATGAAAAGAATATATTTTAATGAATATGTCTTAATGTTAATATTATGCAAGACAATAATACGCTACATAATTGATAATATATTATATACTAGCGACTCACCCTCTTAAAAAAAATAATTACTATAAAAGAGATTATAGCTAGTCAACCTTAAAAGATAGACATTTATGCTATCGCAGACTTTTTTTAAAACTTTTAAAAGGGAACAATTCTGTCATACATGATTTTTGCATAACTGTAACCGTTTACGCAGAGTACGCGACGAAAGCTCTCAAAAAAATATTTTTCTCCCGTTTTTAAATTTTTCATTGATGCCTCGCTCCTATAGTCGTAACGTGATGTAATATAGCCTATAGCTTTCCTCGATAAACGGACTATCCCAACAAAAAAACAAGTTTTCAATTCGGACCACTAGTGTCTGAGATTCGTGGTTCAACAAAACAAACAAACAAACTCTTTAGCTTTATAATATTAGTATAGATATAGTATGTACGTATTATTTTCAATAATTTTTATCTCTCCATAGGTTAATTGACGATAAATCAGGCTCATTCAACATCGATAAGGATTTACTAACAAAATTAAGCAAAAACATACCAAAGAAGCCGTCTTTTCTCAAGAGAGACTTGGATGCGAGGAAACAGTCTAATTTATATACGTTAAGATTTCGTTTGCCGCATACTGAAAAATTGGATGGATCGGAAGAGTGTACTCTCTGGACGCCGTATAATAAAAAACACAATTGGGGAAGGTTGTACTTATCACAAAACTTCATCTGTTTTGATAGTCGGGTAAGTATTATTTTTTAATATGAATATTATTAGCGACTTACCATTGGATTCTGGTTTTCTTTTAATTAAAAATTGGTCATAGCTTAGGCCATTTGACGACACGTTTGGCTCAGTTGGTAGTGACCCTACTTTCTGCGCCAGCGGTCGCGGGTTCGAGTCCCAATGAACATCCAATCATGGACGTAGTATATCAACTATCTGGTGACTGGTATCTGTAACACAACCTTTTGAATTGTTTTTCAAACGAGTGCTTTACCCCTGGACTCCTACTACCTTTATGGCCTATATATCAATATAAAATAATATATTTCAATTGAGGTACATTCTAGAAATATTAAGTGATGGAAACCATAAAATGTAACTCTTTTACAATAATAACTGTTCACGGCTCTGGCGACTAATAAACATATCCATACATGCATACTCATAAGCATAAACATGAGCGAGAATAAAGCACTGTTGTGTTATCTAGACTAATATTATAAAGCTGAAGAGTTTGTTTGTTTGTTTGGTTGAACGCGTTAATCTCAGGAACTACTGGTCCGAATTGAAAAATTATTTTTGTGTTGTATAGTCCGTTTACCTGGGAAGGCTATAGGCTATATTACATCACGCTACGACCATAATATTGCAAAGACGGGAGAAAAATATTTCTTTTGATTTTCAGTCTTTAGAACGCGAAAGAAGCTGCGGGTAAAGCTAGTTAAATAATTGTCAATGATTTTCTAAAGCAATTTGCTGAAATAAAATAACCCTGGTTTCAGTTTGTATTAATTTTGTTGATACGAGAGAGAGTTAAAAAATTGTAATAATATTCGATCGCACGTTATCCCTTATCGGTGTTGTGATAGCGAGTCACATTAAACCCAATGTAAATAAACATACCTATTGAATTTCTGGCATAATGTTATTCAATGTATTCTAGTACAAAGGTTCAGTACGTATAAACATTGTTTATGTAATATTATTTCTGCTTTCATGTTGATATAGTTTGTGCTCGTTTAAAATACCAATATGGGCAAAAAAATGTTTTGGTATCGATCAATAAATTTATTAATTGGTTGATAAAATTTTCACGCAAATGTTTAATATTTTTGCACTAAAGTATTTAGAATAAAAATGCGTTATAAAACTCCCTTCTGAAGTGTAGCCATATGTGAAACCTTAGAATAATTATTCTAAGTGTGGAACCTTGTATTAAATGCACAAATGATAGATATTATATGTAGGTGAATAATATTAAAAAGTTACTTTAATCTACGTGTCTGAATAGAATAATTGTAAATAATACGATGATGGTACATTTTAACACGTACTATGACAATAAAAGGTTGCTAACGTAACGATTGCTATTATATATAACTAGCATTTCCCGCGGCTTTGCACGCGTTCTAAAGACCGGTAACCAATTTCTTTCTGAGTTGTGCGTATAATATCTCGCAGAACTAACGCCCGCCCTTCCCGTTTTTGCAACATTTTACATTGATGCCTCGCCCCTATTGGTCGTAGCGTGATCTAATATAGCTAGTATAATAATGTAGCCTTCCTCGATAAACGGACTATCCAACACAAAAAGAATTTTTCAAATCGAACCAGTAGTTCCTGAGATTAGCGCGTTCAACCAAACAAACAAACTTGAAGCTTTATAATATGAGTACATAATATTTCATGATATCTGCAGCAGTTTTATTATAAAGCGAACTCATAATGGTACAATTTTGATTTATGTATGTAACTATCTTGAATTATTCTACTTATCCATTTTTTTTTCTACCTTAGACAACGTTTAGAGTTCCTGACTCGCGTATTCTTTCACATTGTTCTAATAAAACATTTCAAAATTTCATCTCACTATTCCTTCTCATTAAGTACCTATATTATTATTATTGTATTACAAATTTATTCCAAACCATTTTTATAGGTCCCACATTTAGTTCGCCTAACAATCCCTCTCCGTAACGTGCACCAAGTAGAGCGGGCAGACTCGGGCGGCACCGGTAGTTCAGCGGACTCGGGAAGCATTCTCATAACAACAGCCCACCACGCTAGCTTCCTGTTCGGCAGCATATCCGACAGAAACTTCCTAGTTCAGAAGATATCGGAACTTCTAGCTAAATTGCCCAAGTAAGTGCGACGTAATGTAGGGTATTGTTGAAACAATTTCGGTTTATGGAATGTTTTTTTTTAAATATTGTATGTGTATTTTGAACTTAAGGATTATATAAATGCATGTTGAAAGGATAAATAAATATTGTGAATGGTCAATCTTTTAAAAAAGTTGCTTAATTCTATATCCTATTTCATTTTTTGCATCTATTGATACTAATAATATATTTATCTAAATTGCAAGTAATTCTATTTTAACTTTTTGTACTTTATAATTTAGGACATTATTCAAACATTCATTCATTGTTTTATTTTACTAATCTTTATATTTTTCCAAGATTGGCATAATTTAACAGGTCTCAGGTCATCGTCATCATTTCATCTAACTTGGAATGTTCACCGGAGATGCTACTAACATTTGGGCTACGATTTAATTTTAAGTTTAAATTAATATATCATAACATTATTCTTGAATTAACAGTGATGTGTACAGGGAAAAGCCTACGAAAGCTCTGAATCGACCAGATGAAGCAGAATGGACTCCACAACCACCTTTAATGATTTTGTTCCGAACCCATCAAACTTCGAGTATCAAACAAATACAACAGAAAAAGGTACAAAAATTGAGATAATTATTTTATTTATACTTCTATATAAAGTAACTAGCTATTTTGTAATAACTTATGTCTGTATTTTTGTATTTATTGGCCAATTCCTTGAAGAAGTTTATTGGTTATTAAATAACCTACTACAATGGAACAATTCTACCAAAATAGGTAGTTAAACACTAGTTATATTTATAAAATTTAGGTGACATGATTACGAAATATTTATAGGAAAAGCAATGGGAAGATCATATGGCAGAAGTCGGGCGAGGAGTCAGCATGTATAGAACGACAGAAGGCAGTGAACTAGTAGTGAATGGTATACCGGAATCCCTCAGGGGAGAGCTATGGAGTGTATTCTCTGGATCAATATTACAGAAAGTACAAAATAAAGGCTCCTATGAAAAATGGGTTAATGAGGCCTTATCTTCCAAAAATACCGCCAATGATGAGATTGAAAGGGACTTGCACAGATCTCTTCCAGAACACCCGGCGTTTCAAAATGATATTGGTATGTTATTTAAATTTCGTTAAATGTTAATAATAATAATTCTAGAAATCCTTAATTTTGTATTTAATGTCATAAAAAAGATTTAATTTATGTAATGTCGATATTTTTTGAGTGACAACGGAATTTAACCATCTGCTACGTTGGTTGAGCATCTTTAGAAGATTTCTCATCTCGTTAAAAAAGGTGTATGTTCTACAAAAGTCAATTTTTGTATCGTTTCCGAAAAAATAAAAAACAGTAAAACGCAAAGCCAAGCTTGTTCGAAAAAGTACAAACTATGAATATATTATAATGAATTCAACTATACCAATATTAATTCTATAAAACGGAATATTGTGAAAATATGTTATTTTCAAAAGAACATTTTATCGTCGCTGTAGAATGAATATCTTGTAGGTATGTCAAAAATGCATTTTTTTTTGTAAAAATTAAATGAAAATTACATATTTTATATTACGGCGAAACCGTAAACGGTAAACCCAATACATGACTACTAGTGCCATATTTGGAGTAAAACGAAAACCTCTTGTTTGAAAAACATTGACAAATGAACCATTTTTTTCGTTTCCTGTAAAGTTTGGATCTCTGGACATACGAGGTTTTCTTTCTACAACGACGATATAATATTCACTCAATAATAAATATCTAACAGGTATATCAGCCCTTCGCCGAGTACTCTGCGCATACGCACTAAAGAACCCCACCATAGGGTACTGCCAGGCAATGAACATAGTCGCGTCCGTCCTACTCATATACTGTCCTGAAGAACAGGCCTTTTGGTTGTTGGCGACCATTTGCGAGACTTTGCTACCTGATTATTATAATACGAGAGTTGTTGGAGCTTTGGTAAGGATATTTCGTTTATTTTGAGTATCGGCTTGCATGCACGGCTGTATACATAAGTTCAAAATGTTCTTTTAAGAAATTTATATCTTGAATATTATTTATCTATTTAAAACACTAAATTCCAAAGAATACGTACATATGTATTTGTTTTATCTAAAAGAAAGTTTTGCTAATCACTAAGTCTCTATGACTTTCGAATACGCCCAAATTATTCCGGGTATATAATATAACAATAGGCTAAATATTGCTGCCGGATTTCCGGTATCCAACCGCCGGATATCCGTCATCGGTTATCCGGCAAAACAAGCTATCCGTTGCATCGCTAATGTATTTTATCTCCCTCCTTAAAGGTGGATCAGGGCGTGCTAGAAGAGTTAACGAAAGCCCACTTACCAGAGCTTCATGCGAAATTGGATGAGCTAGGCATGATGAGGATGATCTCCCTCTCCTGGTTCCTCACTCTCTTCATCAGCGTAATGCCATACGAATGTGCTGTCAACGTGATGGACTGCTTCTTTTATGATGGCGCTAAAGTTATATTTCAGGTAAGAATCAACTGTTAATTTTATAAGAATACAAACTTTGGTTTAGCGGCCAACTAAATATTAAAAACCCCGCTATTGTGATAGTTAAAGGATGAAGAGGATGGAAAGTAACAATCATATCCTCTTTTCTGATGAAAATGATCTAAGAAATGTCAAAAATCTTGAATGAGAAAAAACTTTACAATAGTCTTATTTTCTTTTATTAATAGGATAAGAATAAAAAATACATGTCTTAGAATTATTTAATAATAATGATTTTCAGGTGACATTGACGATCCTGGATATAAATCGAGAGAAACTCCTAAAGTGTGTTGAAGACGGTCAAGCAATGCAGGTTCTGAGTGACTATCTAGAAGGGATTTATAATGATGAAGCCATGGCGCTGTCTACTGAACCTAGGACAGCAGAGAAGGTCGAATACATATTATGTGTTTTATTCTTTTGTATTTTATTCTTAAACTGTAAAAAATAGATCTAGCGCGAACGAAGCCGCGGGTTCCGCTAGTAATAAATAAAGCCTATGTTACTCAGTGATACTGTAAGTTTCCAATGGCATAAGAATTTTTGAAATCGGTGCAGTAGTTTTTAAGTTTATTTGTTACATACAAAAATACAAATCTTTCCTCTTAATAATATTATGTAGTATAGCTTTTATATTCTTAAATTATAGACATGAATGGATGGACGGATGTTGCATTTTCGCATGTTCGCTGTTTTATGCATAGATGTCGGGGTTATGGGTGTATTAACAGTTTGAAATTTTATAACAGCCATATTTATTTCTGAATTTTCTTGGAATTAGATTTTTGTGACATATCATTTTTATCCATTCGTACAATTGATTTTAATATTTACTATATTTTTGTAGACAGCAAATTTGGCAGATTTTTTTATTTAAAACACTGTTATTTCGACACAACAGCAGACATATCAATTTCATTTGTATATTATGTATGTATTTAAATTTTATATGTGTAGTATATCAACTATCTGGTATCTATAATACAAGCCTCATAGCTTACCACTAAACTAGACGGCGCTGTTGTAAAAATTTCCGAAAAATGATGTAAATCGAACAGACAATAAAAATCCATGAGCTGGTGTACCAGTCGTACCGGTCGTACGGCGCCTACATACAATTAGGGATTGCAATCCGGAAAACCGGATCCGGTAATCCGGCGGATCCGGCATCATTTCACGGTCACCGGATCCGGTACTAATATACCGGATCCGGCGACCGGATCCGGTGTTACTAATTTTTGGCAAAATAATAGAGATTTTGCATGAGTTGGTACTTTAAATGCGTAGTGTGTGGTGTTCATGCGTGCGAGTTGGTGTCTGACATAAATATAAGACTTGTTTGTTAGCATTATCGAATACATACTTTAATAATTATAATGGTCTCATCTCAGTTAAGTATAGTAATTTATTAGATTTTATAAAGTTACTTTATAAATAAAAAATAATTGATCTATCTGTGAAAGTGACATCTAGGAACACTGAGCTACTCGTTACAACGTTAAAATTTTACCTAGTTGCCTACACTAGCCACCGCTAAATTTTAATTGTTTGCTCGTTGCCTAATAAGATTGGGTTAGAAAATGCTCCATCCTGAATGACTGGATCGACGCACAGCCTAAACTGCTAATCGTAGAGACCTGATACTTTTAGGGTGTGACCTTGTAGTTTATGACGTAGTTATCGGATTAGAAATGATTTTTTTGAAATTTTATGCCTAAGGGAGTAAAAAACGGGGGCAATGTCTGTATGGTGTGATTCCCATCTACTTCAAATTTTGCATAAAGATACTTTAACAGAATTGATGGAAAACGTGTTTCGTATTTTATTGAAACCCATTGTCTTACGGGGTTAAAAAGGGGTAAACAGTAATTTGGGGTAACTTACATCAAAGATGAAATCAATACTTCTTAGTGCTTTTGATTTAAATAACAGTTTATTTTTCCACATGTTTGAAAACGTAATACTTTTCTCAACAAAGTCAACAAAAAGTTTGTAATAGTAGGCATAGGTCTATCTACTACACAACTACGCCAAGAAAACCGAATAACTGGTTTAAAGAGTAGTCCTCATAACAAAAGAGATGAAATGGCAAATAGGGAATCAATTTTTGGTATATTATAAATAAAAGCGTCGCGAGTTCCGCAAGTTTTTTATAAACTACTTACCTATATTAAGTACAATGATACTTGAATGATCAATCCGGCCGGATCCGACCGGATCCGGCCGGATTGATGGAAATTCAGCCGGATCCGGCCGGATTGAAAATGACGCCGGATTGCAATCCCTACATACAATATGCCTTACAAAAAGTTACAAGGGTCCCTGTACTAAGTGAAAGCCCATATTACTGGGTACCTCACTCATCCCTGATCATGTGTATATTATTATTTTTCATTGATATAAAAAATGATGTAAATCGAACAGACAATAAAAATCCAAGAGCTGGTGTACCAGTCGTACCGGTCGTACGGCGCGGCGGTGAGCGGCGAGTGCATCGAGCATCTACGCCTCAAGCACCGGCTGCGCGTCGTGCGACAGCTCGAGGATAGCCTCGAGAAGAATACGTTACGAGCCCTCGCGCAGGATGACCTGCTGGATGTACAAGAGTTGCAGGTGGGCTGGGGATTAATCTATACTATCTATACTTATTTCCATTTAAATTGTTAATTATTTTAAGTTTTTAAGTTTAAATTTCTTTTTTTTTGTATATTGCGCTTGGTTTTAGTAATGTAAGCTTTTAAAATGTATATTTCCTAAGAAGAATTATTGTACTGTTTCTTCTTTGACCATTTAAATGCATGTTGAGTTAGCCTGTAAGTGAGGCATACAATGTATAACCATGGACACTTAAGTATGCTCTAATGTAATTAAGGAAATATTGTATGCAACGTTGGCTTCCTATTAAATAAATAAAAAAAATATTATAAATCTGAAGAGTTTGTTTGTTTGGTTGAACGCACTAATCTCAGAAATTACTGGTCCAAATTGAACAAACTAATATTATAAATCTGAAGAGTTTGTTTATTTGGTTGAACGCGATAATCTCAGGAACTAATGGTTCGATTAGATAAATTGTGTTTGTGTTGGATAGTCCGTTTATTGAGAAAGGCTATCGGTCCTATTGGTCACATCACGCTGTGACAAACAGGAGCGGAGCATCAATGAAAAATGTTACAAAAGGGGAAGGGCGGGCGTTAGTTCTGCGTGGTACCATACCGTGCGACTCAGAAAGAATTTGGTTTCCGTTCCATAGAACGCGTGTGAAGCCGCGGGAAATGCTAGTGATATAATAAGAATATAAGTAGTAGAGATTGTAAATGAGACTATCTTGAGGGATTTTGTCTCGAATTTATTTTAATTTCATTCTAATTGCTTAAATGCGGTACAGCAAAACATAGTCATGGGAGATATTATCTAAAATCTGAAAAGAAAGATAGTTTTTAATTATAATGTTACATATTCAATTTTAGGTCTTTGTAGTCAGATTTTTTGTACCAAATTAGTAAAGTTATGATAATTTCAAAATATGTGTGTGTAATATAATGTCATGTCCTGAAAAATTACGTAACTATTATAAAAATTTGAATTATTTATTTCTTAATTTTTTCCATTTTAAGAGCATTTGAAAAGTATTACAAGTAATGTCAACTTTTCTAGGAGCTCCTAAGCGTGGTTCGAGAAGAGCTGTTCTGGGCGAAGCGCGTGCCTTGCGAGCGACTCGAGGCGCCCTACGAGGCGTACAGACTCGACTACGGACAGTTTAAGACGCTATTCTGTGCTCTATCACCGTGGGGTAAAGGCGATTATGCTGAGGCTATCACTGCTCGAATGTTTAAGGTTTGATTTTAATCGTTTTTTATTATTTTTAGGTAGTTTCATGTGTCAGTCAGGCATGGGTCGTCAAAAATATAACAATTATTATAAATGAAACTATCTTTCGGTCGGGGATTTATTTGATTTTTGTTTCTTAATGTTTCGAATGCTTTACAGCAATCATGGTCACGGGAGAGACTAAGGTATTTGACGTCTCAGACGTTTAAATACTTGTTACAGACAGTGCCTACCCACAATTTACAAAAAATCAAAGATAGTTTTCATTTATAATGTCAAATATTGTCTTAGGTTTACGCGAATACTTGAGTCTTGACATTATAAATGAAACTATCTTTTCGGATTTTGTCGTGGATTTAATATGATTTTTTGTATTATCATTTGATTTGGATTCTTATCATTTTTTTGTATTATATATTTCTCTTTACTGGGTGTGCAATAAAAAATATTATGTATTTATTTATTCAGGCAAAAACAGTCGTATTCAAAAAACATCTTAAAAACCCAAAAAAGAATACAATTAGACCTATATTACTCTAAATTTTTACAAATAAACTGATTTGTCATCAAAAGTGATGGATTTTAAGTATGTTTTACAAAAATAACAGGTGAAACTAAACTGAGCAAAATATTGAACGAACTAAATGGAAGCTACCAATAAAGAAAACAAAAGTATACAAGATTTAAAAATAAATAAATAAGCTTGTACAAAATTTCCGAAAAATCTAAAAAATATTATAATTATTATTCATTTATAATGTCAAGTATTGTTGTGAATTTAATTAAGTAACCAGCAGCGAGAGGTTCGAAAAAAAGAGAACTTTACTTATAATTAATTTAATAAAATTATAATTTTACAATTAAATTATAACTACTTAAGACTTCTTCACGATTAAGAGATCTTCACGATTGAAGCTAAATCTAATAATGATCAATGTATGGATGTAGTTACTAAGGCATCCTCGGCTGACGCAATATGGCATCAGCTTTACCCTAGATTTGGTTATTTCTCAAGTGCTGAGTGGTTGCGACCTCAGCGATCTGCCTATACTAGCTTTGCGTAACTACGGAACCCTAATAAGAAGTAAGAAGGTATAACATGAACGACTCCCCACAGCTGATGGACGACGACGGCGACGGGCTGGTGAGCGTGCGCGGGCTGAGCGCGGCGGTGGGGCTGTCCGCGCGCGCCGACGCGCCGCGCCGCCTCCGCGCGCTGTACTGCGCGCACGCGCCGCCGCTCCTCGACCGCCTCGACCTGCGCGCCGCCTACACGGACACCGGGGAGGAGCTGGCAGCTGATGCTATCTCTTTCTTTGATTGGTTGGCTCACTCATACATATAAAATAAATATGTTGATACATTATTACACACAGCACCATCTAGTTCCGCGGTAACCTACGAAGGAAGCTTGTGTTACGGATACCAAACAGTTGATATACTACATATATAAGTTTAAATACATACAAATTATAAATATAAACACTCACGACTGAAAAAAACATTCGAATTTAATAAATAATGCCCCCAGCAGGACTTGAACCCGCGACCGCTAGTGCAAGAAAGTAGGGTCACTACAAACTACGCCAAACGTGAGTATTGTTAAAAAATACAGAGTAGTACAGTTCTCGAGGCGTGAGCTCAGCTTTATATTTGTGTGAGTGATAGCTAAAAGTCAATAGCCGCGCATCAAAAACCAGTAAAAACGCGTTTAAACCAAGCTCACAACATTGCACGCACACAAATGCAAAGCTGAGCTTAAGGCGCAAGGACTGTACACGGTCGCTTGATATCGCTAGATGTCATGATAGAGAGAAAGAGCACTGACTAAAGAGTGCAACTGCATTAATAGGCGCGAAATTTAAAATAACAATATAACATTCAACATGTATTTTACCATTTCGATCGTTTCGATTTGTGCGCCGACTATATCGACACCAGCGAGGTGCTCGCTGTTGATGCCATCTCTCTCTCTTTGATTGGTTGGCTCACTCACACATATTATATTTTTTTGAATTTGCACCGTCACTGACAGTATATTATGTATATTTTATCTTTAGAGACTGTCCAATATCCATCCATCACAATTATATTATAATAATAATAATAAAAGCCTTTATTCACTGACCATTACAATTTTTTTTTACATTTGTCTTTTAAAGAAAATTAACAATATTTAAATTTTTTTTTTTTCGGAAACTAACATGTTGTTCAGCAACCAGTTTGTTGATCAGGTTGTCCTTCGACATAGGCCTCCCCTATTTCCTTCCATATACCTCTGTTTCTAGCTATCCTTCTCCATCCTTTTGGTAAATCATCTTCCCATCTTTTAATTTGACGTCCTTTTTGTCTTTTCCCATTCCTAGGGTACCATTGCATTACCTCTTTTGTCCATTTTTCTATATTTGTTCTGATTATGTGACCGGTCCAATTCCACTTAAGTTTCCTTATTGTTTTTAAAACATCGTTTACTTTTGTCCTTTTCCTTATTTCTGAAATCGTCCACCTGTCCCGTAGCCTTATATTTAGCATGCTTCGCTCCATACTACGCTGGCATACTATAAGTTTCTGGTTATTGACATTTGTAGCCGGCCAAGTTTGGCACCCATAAGTAAGACATGGGAGAATGCATGTATTATAAAGTTTGCTTTTTACTGACATTGGTATCCTTTCATTTTTAACTATTTCTTTTAGTGACCAGTATCGTTTCCATGTAATGCTTATTCTTCTATCGATTTCTTTTGAGTATTGGTCTTTTATTGATATTACCTGTCCTAAATATATATATTCATCTACATATTCTATTATCTCTGGTCCTATTTCTATGTTTTCCTTTATTGCATTTGTCACTACTTTAGTCTTAGTTGGATTCATGAAAAGACCAGCTTTTCTGCTTTCGTGATCTAATTGTTGTAACATAGTTTGTAATATGTCTGGTCTCTCGGCGAATTATATTACTATAGTTCAATTACTACTTCTTGTTCTTGTTGCCCTGTGGGTAGTCTCACTCGCTCACAAAAGCACAACGCTGTCGCCAGACTACTTCGACCCTTCAGATATTAGATCTAGCATATCAGTTAAATGAATACATATTTTTCCCCCAACCAAAAAGAAAACGAGGCTAAACAAGTTTTTAATATTTTTTATAAATTAAAATCTAATACAAATGTCCATCTCCATACAGCACAGAGAACCCGTCCTCCCCCGAACCCGCCATGCAACGCTCATTCAGCTACGCAGGTGACTCTACCATGGATAAATCCACAGATAGCACATCCAGTCAGTGCGGTGAGATGCTTATTTTTATATATATATTGTTATTGTTTTATTTGCTTATATTATAAAAGAAACTAAGTTCATGTTACAATGTAAAAAATAATAAAATACAAACATTATCTTCTGCATTTTCGTCCTTTTAATGATTATGAGTAAATGGTAAGAAACTCTCATAAACGGCAATAAATGATGATTTAACTTGGCTCGACCTGGGACTCGAACTCAAAACCTAAAAATTTACGGCCATATATGATAGCCACTACACCATTGAGGTTTGTTATTTAAAATACCGTGTCTCATACAAATGTAATGAAAATGTACACTTCGTAAGGTGCCGATTGCCGTGTTTTAGGATACGGCAACGATTGTTCTGCCGTGTACCCCGTGTTATTTTTACTATTTAATGGCCCCTGATTACCGTGTAACACGGCAATTGCTGTGTAAATAGCAACCATGGTACAGTGGATCTAATATATTTGTTGCCCCTGCCAACAGAGTCGCAGTACAGCGGGTCGAGCGTGCGCGCGTGCGCGCTGGCTGGACTGGCGGGAGCGGCGGGTGCGGGCGCGGGGGGAGGGGCGCCCCCGCTGCCGCGCGCGCACTTCATGCACCTGCTGGCCGCGCTCCACCACCTCACGTACCACTCCACGCAGCTGTACGAGGCTGTCGCTCGCGCTGGTATGTACGCGATACGACACACTGACGCATGCACGCACACGCACACACACGCACACGTGCACGAGCGCAAGCACACACACGCGCGCACACATACATAAACACGCACACGCGCGCACTCATATACATGCACATAAACACGCACACAAACTTTCCATTTTTAGGCAGGACCTTCTGTCCGCCTCCCCGCCCGGTAACGCTGTCAAGGCCAGTAGGACCAACAGCACTCGACATTCAGAAAATAAGCACACAATTACGCCCACTCGCCTCGGGTCTACGATTATTTCGAACCGGGACAGTAGTTATTATTAAAAATAACGTCTATGGTTGTCATGACAAATCAACCAAAATCATCTAACGAACCCGTCCTGGCAGGCAATCGTGTGTAGACGCGGCTTAAGCGCACTCGATGCACAAAATTATAAATTAATTTAATTTAATACCTAAAAAAAAAAATTCAGTACCTTATACAATAAACAGCTATCATGTATAAAATAGTATTCTATTACATATATATTATTTGTAGGCACTCTTCTGTTGCAACTGGGTGAATACAACCATCGTCCCTCACTGGACCGCGAGGTGTCGCAGGACAGCTTGTTTATGGCAGCCGCCGCGCAACCTACTATTGAGGTAAATAAAAACAACACAAAGTATTTTTTTATTAAAGTATTACTGCATAAATAAGTCGATATTTTAAGGTAAGGTAAAGTAAAGTATGTATGTTTGTTTGCATTGGATTAACAAAAAACGGCTAAACAGATTGAGCTAATTAGTTGGGTTTGATATCAAGATAGTTTGAAAGTTTGGAAAGGACATAGGATAGTTTTTGTCCCGGAAACTATCCCTTAAAAATACAAGAAAAGAGGGATAAAAGTTTATACAGGGAACTAATATTTTCTCAACTAATGGATACTAACTAATTTAGTAGTTCTATTACTAACCATTAAAAATTCGTGGGGTGTCTAAATGTTAATTACTTTTCAATATATCAGGTGGATTCTAACGGCAACCCGAGCATCGAACCCGAAAAACTTCAATCACCGACCAAAGAGTTCGAGCCCTCCGAAGAGCCGTCCTGGTCGATAACATTAGAACAGTTCCTAGCAACAATGCTAGCAGAGCCCCTTTTAGAAGAGTTTTTCAACAAAAAAATACCCCTCATGCAAGACCTGGAAGCCCTACGACAGAGGGATAGGTTGCACTCCGTCTCATAGTGTGGAAGGTAAGCAGTTGGGTAAGCCCTACTAAGTACTGCTAGTCTTACCTTACCTACACTTACCTAACCTACATTTACCCTTAACTAGTTACCTTAGTACTTCTGTTTTTAACCTTTTAGGTAATTAGATGCGTTGGATCTAAATGTTTGGGTTTTTTATGATTCATTCATTAGAATTTCGATATCTATATGAAATTTTGATTGTATGTATGTATGATATGTATATTTTTTGTTTTTTTTTTACTTTTAATATTTCAGAATGGTCGTATAGGAAAATAATATGGTTACTTAATTTTTTGTTATTATATTACTTGTAAGCTCATTGAGTAATTTTGCTCTTTTAGTGAAACAATAAAAACCTCATTGTTAATACATAAGAAATTGTAAAATTATAAAAAAAAACAATAGTACTAAAATATGTTGTGTTATTTTGAGCTAAGCTACCTTTTAAAATAAGATGTAACGATTAATATATTGGTATCTAGATTGGTTTAGGCATTTAAAAGTATATTGTATATTGAGAATATAAAAAAAAGAAATTATTAATAGTATAGTTTTAATGATACATATTTGTTAAAATATCGTAATACGTATAATTAACAAATAATGATTAATAATAACAAAAAAAATTGAACAACCTATACTTGTGTCATATCCATGTATTATAATTTATACTGTACTTTATAAACATTTATGTAATATCATATCTGAAATAAATTATTATGCTATCATTTTGTTTACATTTTGTGATTTATCTCTCTTATCTCTGTTAAGGTGGCCATACACGCTAGAGTTTACGGGTCTGCGCATTTAGGGCCTTTCCTCACTATATCGCCGTTCTCAAATTGTTCTCGGTTTAGTAAAGTCATATATAAATTATACAATCTGACTTCACGGTTTGAAAATATCTTCAAGATTAATCTTCACTTAAATGATTTACTGTTGCCGATACTATGAATGCACACCTATATTTCTTGTTGGATAATATTTAAACAGATCGAGAATGGATTGTGAACGGTATTATAGTGAGAATCAGGCCTTAGTAAGTCAGGGTGATGTTATACCATACTATTTTGAGTAATTGAAAAACCTGAAATTTTCTGTGAAGGTAAAACTATATAACTACACCGTGTATGGCCACTTTAAAATACACAATTGGGTAGTTGATCACCATAAATCGATTGATATATTATGTACTTATTACTTTTTATGATGTTTAAAATGCGATTCCCCAATAGATTACGGAAGACAAAAGCAACCCCATTTATTAGCCGAAATACAGAGCAATTATTATTATTATACCAAATATTATACTAACCTATACTATTAATATTACTTATAATTTATCAGTTCGATTCCCACGTTGAGGCAAATCACACAATAGTTTTGTAATCTATGAAACATCAAATTATCGTGAGAAAACGTAAAGTTGGGGCAGTTTATGTATAATTTAGAAACGTTACTTTTTAAAATTATCTAATCGTATTTTATGTATGGCCTCACTTAATAAATGTTATGATATTTGTATAAGAATTATAAGACTCTTTATGTATCTTTACTATGTTATTTTTAGTGGAACCCTGAAAAAGAGTATTTAAAAAAATCATTCCAAAAAAAAATCTAGCTTAAGTATAATACTGTTAATAACTAACAATGAATTAACAATAAATATTAGATTTTATTAAATATAAAATATATCAGCGCAGCCATATTAGAGTAAGAGAAATAGCTATTATACCTACTAAGAAAATAATATTTAATCTTTAGTTACTATTAGCGATCAGAATAGCCTGAATTTACCTAAACTTTGCGATGATACTTTTCATGTACTTAACTAGTACAGCCCGCGCCAAACTTTGTGACCGCCTTGAGTATAGTCGCGAGTCCGAACTTGCGCATGGTACAGTCGAGTGGGCAATACGTAATCAACCAAACAATTTTCGTTTTCTAACATTTTTAATACTTATTATATTATGTCAATTTATTTTTATTTGTTGATTATAAAGTTCGTGTTTATTTCATAGGTTATTTTATTTAATTTAATATACAATGTATGTGTTATTTGTAAAACATATAGGTTAGGTAATAATAGGATAAATGTAAATAAAAAACATTAATATAAATAAAAACTATATTCACAATGGGGCCACACCTTCCATAAAAACATCTCCCTTACTAGTGGATGGTTCCGCATCCGAATCACTCTCTTCCCAAAAAATATCCAAATCTTCTTCATCTGATTCATTATCGCTCACGTGAATTATTATTTTTTCAGTTAGGTCATCTATGATGACATCACTTTTCTTATATTCTTCCTCAATATTAATAACTTTATCGCATAGTGCAGTCCACTCCTGTTCACCCATGCTATTTACTTTTTCCCCCACTAATTTCATAATATTAGTTATATTATTTGTGACATTTTTTTTCGCCACGTAACCTTTTATGGATGCCCAAGCCATTTCTATAAATTTATAAACATCGTAGACCATTTTACGAGCCTGGCATCGTAAAACATTACAACGTCCGGTAGGCATGTTTATAAACAAATAACAACGAGTAACAATAACAACAAGTAACAATAACTAAAAACTATAATAACAAATTAACGAAACGATCGAACGAATTTTGAACGCTACAGTACTCTCAGAGCTCACAAGTGCGTGATTCGTGTACGGACGTAGCACTCACACTAAGGCGTGGGTGCCAGCGCGCGTCGCGGGTGAGCGGTGCGGGCGCGCGGGGTGTGGCCCTGCCCCCAAGCTCTTGTGCGTCCCGCTAATACCTGATTTTGTGTTCTGCGCAATGCAATGAGCCTAGTTCGGGACGGCCACAAAGTTTGGCGCGAGCTATAGTTGTTGTTCCACGAAATTCCCGGGAATTACTAGTTTGAAATCTCGAAATGTTGCATCGTTTGTATTGTCATTTAGCCCTTTTTAGCGTTCCACTGTTGGGCACGAGCCGCCCTTCAATATAATGGAGATAAGGCCATAGTTCACCACGAAGGCCAAGTGCGAGTTGGCGGACTAATGACCAACCTGGTATTAATCTTGGTCAATTCGGGACTACGTTATAGGTAAAATATTTTACCTATCCTGGGAATTTCAAGTTTTATTTAATATCTGTGCCTTTTTCAAACATTTCGCCGGGCTCCTCTACTCGGACAATTATTTATTTTATTATTTTAATTAATTACGAATTATAAATTACCGGGACTTCGAACTAGAAATTCTTCAAAACTGAAAAATTGCGTGTAATACAATACATACTGTATATTTAGACTATTCCGATCGCTGCTTATTATTTACGTTACATAAAAATAATATTATATTATAAACTTTAGGGATATTTATATCATATTTTGTGTTGTGCAAATTAATAGAATACTGTTTTCGCGGTGATTAAATTCTCAATGCACGAAATAAAGAGACAACCTATATATTTTTCCATTGAACGCATTGGTAGCCTTTGCTTGGGAGTTAAGTGGGTTCAAATCCCGGGTCTCGAACCTTATTAATATTTTTAATTGCGATTGATTTTCAACATGATTACAACTTATCTTATGGTCAAGGAAAACAACGTGAAGAAAATCTCCAAAATTGTAACAGTAATTAATGGAAGTACACGTTAATATTTATTGCAAAATAGATTATAATGTAATGATTGTGAGTTGTGGCTTTGGCGTCATAACATTTCTATTTTATTTTTCAAGAAAATGTTTTATTTAGTTGGTTTTTACAAAAGTAAATTTTTGCATATCGCTACGCGAACTTTTTTTAGTCTATCCATTTCATAATTAAATAAACTTCTCCATTTTTATTTTATTCTTTATACCTAATGTTATATTAAATTATACAAAACAGTTTAAATGAAATTTACAGAATAAAATGGTTTATGAAGTTGCAAATTACTAAGCAACAAGAAAGTTATATAATGCGATTGATTTTAACAAAATGAATACAAGAAAAAAAAACTATCTTTAAATTGTATAAAACAAGTATTTGGATTCTTTCTTACTAAAATGTAATATGAATAAGTATAACAATTAACACTAGGCACATATTTTATAAGCGGACTAACATATTTTAAGAAATATTTCCACATATATGATAACGTCTAGGCAATTATATTTTAATATGAGCTAGTTAAATGAATACGTTATGTATGTATTCTCATATAATGCTTCATGTACGTTGTGAATGGTGCTTGTCAATAAATTACTCTTTTGCAACCCTTTGGCTATTAGTGTCTTTGGTTTAATAAATCTATTCTAAATTAATTTCTTTTGAAATTCACTTTCATATTAGATAATTAAAAAAATTCTGCGCTGGGCATTGAAAGAGAAATGCTTACCATATATTTTTATATGCTGCTTGATAAAAAATTTGAAGAAGTGTAGTCAATAGACATATTCATACTTGGTAATAAAAAATTGTCGTAGGCGCGAATTCTAAAGCTTTGAGAGCCACTTATTATACTATCGTGGCATTATTAAAATCTGAAAACTAAAGGAGTTTTATTAAAATAAAATAAAAAATTTTTGGTTGAGACAATATGTAGGTAACTAATGTAAATAATATGATGGTTGGCTTCAATGCTACATTTCTAGTTTGATGTATGGGGTTTTTATTAAAATGTGTATCTCAATACAAGTATTTTTAAGAAAATAACCGCTTGAAGGGTATCAAATGTTCACTACTGCGTAATGTAAGAACAATAGCCTAATAAATGTTAAAAAATGAGAGCAATTCATATATTTTAAAAATGTGACATCTTGTAAGAAAAGATAGAAAAATTATTGATTCAAAAAATAATTAAAAAATGTATATTTAGACATATATTGTTTTATTTTACGTTTAAATTTGTAAAGCAATAGCAACATCAAAATGCTGCCAGCAATGTCATTTTATATATATGGTATACATAGCTTGTTGTCACTATAAAATGCAACACACCAATTCCTGATGAGGCCTTTTATAATATATTTCATCTAGAAAATTAAATTAAATGTTTAGCCATCATTTAAGTCCGCACAATTGTATGTTTGTTTGTAAGACAATCAATGAAATAAAACACATTATGTTCAATATTGTCTTTTAATTAATTTTTTTTCTACAAAATTGCAAATTTTAACATATATAAGTAAATATTAAAAAAAATAATATATAAACACCTATATCATATATTTATACATTTTACACCAAAAATTTAAAAAGTTACAATTAGAAGCAAATAAAAGCAATATAAAAGTAAAAAACTTACAAAAGATTATAAACAGCTATATTAATGAACTCACTTGAATACTTTAATTAATGAACAACTTTATAATATCATTGGCAAACAAAGTATGGGAATGTTTGTACTTCATCTTTAAGAGAAAGAGTAGTAGAATGTATTATATATACTTATAACTAGATAGTTTAGATACATTAAACGGTTTATTTCTGAGTAAGTTTAAGCGCCCAGGCGTGTTGCGACTTCACCGTTGCTTTGTCAGGTAAGAGTATGAAAGCCCTACCATTTGTTAAATGCCACTGCAACAAAAGATTTTATTAATAAAACTATACTTACACATGAGCTATAAACAACAAGACTTGACAACTTTCATTTTGATATCATATGTTAAAATTACTAGCATTTCCCGCGGCTCCGCTCGCGTTCTAAAGCCCTGAAACCAAATTCTTTCTGAGTCGCGCGGTATGATACCTTGCGGAACTAACGCCCGCCCTTCCCATTTTTGCAACAATTTTCATTGATGCTCCGCTTCTATTGATCAAAGCGTGATGTAATATAGCCTATAGCCTTCCTCGATAAACGGACTATCCGACACAAAACGAATTTTTCAATTCGGACCAGTAGTTTCTGAGATTAGCGCGTTCAACCAAACAAACAAACAAACTCTTCAGCTTTATAATATTAGTATAGATTGACTGTAAGATACAATGCTGACTAAAAAAATTCTGCGATGGGTAAAAATATTGATTTTTTTGTTTGATTTAAAAAATGCATTTGGTTAATTAAATACATATATAGGTTAATTTTGGACGACATAGCAAAAAATTCTTCCAAGACCCTATAGTTATAAAAAAAATAGCAAAAGCCTACTTAAAAATTCGTAATAATGACACAATATTATACATAAAGCAATTTAGTACAAATATTGATTGAAATGTAGTACAATTATTGAATGTAATATCAACAAAACCCTTGACCTACCTTCAAAGACTCTCCATTCCCAAGCATTTTGATATCATAAGTGCCTGTGTGTAGATATGGCGCTACATCTCCCACTTGTAATATGTTATTCTTAGGCCATTCAAGGAAAATCGCATATGTTGCTGTTATAGTATCACTTTGCCTTGGTCTTGATGTCGGGGTTCTACCATTATATTTTGTTTTAACGCAAGTATACCATACTTTCCCATTGACTGTGTCATTCTGGTGTATCCATGGGGATGTACCATATATTGCTTCTCCATTTATTGATAGCCACTCGCCCAGAGCCAACAATCGCTCTTGGAATATAGGTGCTATTGTACCTTCTTTAGTTGGACCAACGTTAATGAGGGCATTACCTGTAAATAATGCCTTAATAGATAAGAAACAAACATATTGTATGTATCTTATATACAAATAATGAAATAAAAATGTTTAGTATGAAATATGAAATTGGATTATAAACAGATATTCTTAAAAAGAGATATGTTTACTTTTGAATATAACATTTTCAATTAATCATAAAATGTCCTTAGCTGGTAAAAAGGCACCAACCAACTCTACATTTTTAATAATTATGGGTAATGTTAGCCAGTAAAACCAAGACATTACACATTCTCTATTCATTTGTTTCTTTTTTATTCAACCAAAATATTTGATTTAAAACAAACATCATAATAGACATAATAAATATAAAAAATCAGCAATATACAACAGCCTGCTTTGCAACAGCCTTTACAATGAACATTTTTATTAAATGTTAAAAATCAATACATTTTACAGAATCTATAGGAAAATGACGTTCTTGCAAAGTTAAAAGGGCAATGACTGGTATGATCGTGATCTCAAACAAAGGAAAGCCCGGAGCTGGTCTATAATAATTAAATACAGCCATTTTTATAATTATATATTGCTACTTAAATTATCTGTTTTACGCAAATATCTTGTAAAGTTCATTAGCACTAGAAGTAAAAAATACATAACAATAACATAAAAATATTAACTATGACATTAATTTTATTATTATAAAGTATGATATGATAAAGTGTTATTGTTTGCCCATCTATGAATGTTGATTATCTATACATATAATAAAACTGTAGAAAAGTCGTTTTTGTACATCAAAAAAAATTACAAAAAAAATAGCCAGGGTGTTAAAGGATAACCATTAGAACCCATTTCCAGCATTTTTAGAATTTTTGTCTGTTTGTCTGTTTGTCGGTTTGTCTGTTTATTTATCCGGGCATCACGTAAAATGTACGAAAGCAATGTAGATAACTTTTATACACAACGATTGAACGTAACTTGAAGTAACATTTAGTTTTTGTTTCATTGCAATCGGTTCAGTCTATCAAAAGATATTTGAGTTTAAAGTGAAGAAGTAGAGAAATTCCAGAAGTAAAATTAGGGTTATGTGCATTTGGTCTCACAACTTCACGTAACTTTTATACACAACAATATGTGCGTAAATTGAAGTAACATTAAGGTTTTTGTTTCATCGTAATCAGTTCACCACTTATAAAAAATGTAAATTAATAAAAAAAATAGTGTTTCCGAAGTAAAATATTAAAACAGTGCCATCTACGAGTATTCGAACTTAGACGGGACTATAACTAGAGATCAACTGCGTGCAGTATTGTTCGATAGATAAGAAGATAAGCGCTTCGCACTAAAAAAAACTAATTAAGTTCCGGCATCCACGCGAACGAAGTTGCGGGCACAGCTAGTCTTTAATAAAAAAACAATTTTTATATACTAATTGGTTTTTTTTTCTTTAAGCAATACCTATTTAAATCTTTATAAATTACCCAAAAATGTTCTATTATTAAAATAAAAAAATTAAAGCATGTTTGAAAGGACGTAAAGGAATAATTAAATTAACAATTTTCTAGTAGCTAGTAAACCTTGGGAATGATCCCTTTCAGGCCACTTTTACCTTAAACATTTATTGTTAAGATCTGAGGCTTCTTTTCTCAAAATCAATGATACACTCTTGTCATTCAGTAAAAAAATATAATTATTGAATAAAATATTTTTAATTTCAAATTTGAAGAAGAATAAAAAGTTAGATTTTTACTTAACTTAAAAAGACAAAATGACCTAGAGCTCATATCTAAAAATTATAGTTAGCTAATAATTACCTCCACAGCTCACTGTACTCACAACTTCTTCAAGTAATTTATTAATTGTGAGTATTTCACTGAGTTTCATATTCCGACGGTAGCCCCACGACTTGGTGTCTACTGTGAAAGCATTCTCCCACTTGTGGTTTTGTAGCTTTCCTGAAGATTTTTAGATTTAACAATAAATAGGTCAGTTAATTTTCTTTATAACAAGCTTTACTTTCTTTTTAAATTAAAATGAATAATCACTATCTTTTTATAATAATAATATAATATAACATACCTGGATTATATCTATCTGCACAATTATAAAAGTCTCCATGGTGACACGGAATACCAATGCCCCATCTATCATTTACTACGATTTCATCCTTAACAGGACTGTCATTGTACAACCAAGCAAGTAGTTCTGTTGAATTCCAGTAAGGATCAAAAGCTTCCCAGTCACCATCTGCCCATATCACAGAAGGTTCATAATCATGCACAATCTGTTTCAAATCTGGCCACAATTTTGTTTCAGGGAATGTTCTAGATGTAAATAGATTAGCTTTATCTTGTAAATATATTGGGTTATACCACTCATACAATGAATGGTAGACCCCAAATTTTAAATGTTTTTGACGCACAGCTTTTGCCAAGTCTCCCACTAAGTCACGCTTTGGCCCAACTTCCATGGCATTCCAGCTGAATGATCTTTTTGAAGGAAATAATGTAAATCCATCATGATGTTTACTTGTAAGAACTACATACCTGAAATAATGGAAACATGATGTTAAAAAAAGGAAATAATTATTCTACATTACTTAAACTAGTATAGTAAGAATTTGCAGTCCTGATTTGGTAGTAGTTTAAATGTGTTCAGCATCAGTTAATCAATGAAGAAAAAGTCAAAGTGAAAAAAATTTAGAACTTACTTTGCACCAGCTTTAGAAAATAAAGTAGCCCAAGCATCAGGATCAAAGAATTCTGCTTTAAACTCAGGAGCAAATTCTTGATAAGTAAATCCTGGAGGGTAATTTTTTACCATAAAATCAGCAGTCTTATTATCGCCAGCTAAAATTTAAGTAAGTAATAATAATCTCAAATAACAGGAAATTTTTATCAGTACATAGTTTGTTTTGATTTTTTACTTACAACGCCAATTAGACCAGAACCATTCCGATCCAAAGCTTGGTACAGCATATACTCCCCAATGAAGAAATATTCCTATCTTGGCTTTATCGTACCATTCAGGTAATGGGCGTGTATCCAGATCTTTCCAAGTAGGATCATACCGCTTTATAAAGACATCAGCATCGACGTTATTTACAGAATCTTGGCTACTAATAATTATTTCAGCACTCGCAGTATATAAGGTAATAAATAATAAAAATGTACGCATTTTAAATTTCTTTGGCTTTTATTTTTTGTTCATACCTGTAAAGTTAATTATTAAAATAAATAAACAATATAATATACTCTAATCCGTGTCTCATTATACCCAGCTTGCATTTAATGTATATAGCTACAAAGTTACAAATACGTAATATTTATTCGTTAAAAATACATTTTTACATAAAATAACACTTTACCAATATTAAAATTTACATTTTTATCGTAGAATCTTCGGTTTTTATATTTGAACTTTGAGTTGAGTTTGACTTTGACCGCCTTTAGTTTTATGTAGATTAAAAACTTAAATTTTTAACAACCAATGTTACCAGTCTCTTAATTTTTCAATATTTTGTCACTCATAACATACTCAAAATCACACAATTAGTGGAGGTTTGTTTAGTAGCTTTTTTTAAAGCCACTGTTTTAGACTTTATTATTTATTTTATAAATTGCACTACAAGGCACATGAAACATACAGAGGTAAATGATAATATTTTACATTTATCCGTTAAACGTACCTACATTGATATTATGTAATTACAAGTTTCGCAGACATTTTAAAGTTAAACTATTGTTTTAGTTTAAATAGCTGTTCATCGGTAATCATAGGACAACTGCCGAATATATAACTATAAATAATATTTCATTTATTTGCAATAAGAGAGCAACATAAAAAATAAAACCTTATTTAGCAGGTATCTGGATGTATTCAAACAAGCTGTTTAAAACATAATAAATATCTTTATATAGTTATTATAATCAACGGGACTATAAGTACCTATTATAATTGACGAAAATTGTATTACAATTTTTATTAATTGTTACACCTTTACACTGAAATGGCTGAAAAGAATCCTTAATCAAAAATAAAATTGGAGTGTCTGTTTTTAATTTAAAATTAAAAGCTTTTCATAAAATGCATACGAAAGTATAAACCATACTAGCAACAAAAAACCAATTTTAAAAAATTTTTGTCTGTCTGTTTGTATGTTCCGGGTAGTCTCTTAAACGGTTAGACGGATTTTAATGGGACTTTCACTTGCAGACACTTAATGTTATAAGGCGTAACGTAGGTTACTTTGTACTGACTTCAAAAAAGGAGGAGGTAATATTTTAGAAAATTTAAACCTAGGCGAGAACCCGAGCGAAGCGAGGGTGAGTCGCTAGTTGTTTAACCTCGTAAGGCCCACGGTCCTACCAATAGTACTAATTTATTATAGTAATTCAGACCCGAATCTCTTACGCGCTATGTAGTCATTACGACCCAAAGGCCTACCTGTAGGACTTTTTACAAAACGTCACATTTTCGATTCGAACTTGCCGCTATAGCAATAGAGTGTATCAGAGTTTGTAGATCATTATATTTAGTAGCATATGGTAACACTGAATTTAGGTGCAACAAAAATACAACTGTCAGACTTTTAAAAATAGGTGGCGATATGGCAGGTCCACGAGGAAAAGGTAATTTAATCTTTTTTTATTTGAGTTATCACGTGTAATTTAGTTTTAATTATTACATAAACCTATCAATCAATAACTGCTTGATTATATGATATAATTATTTCGCAGTATCTATGCATCATTACGGTAACATGTTAAGTTTATGAAATATGGTCCATCAGTAGGACCTCGGGACGCAATTACTATAAAGCAATTATCAATTATGTGGATCACATCAGTCTGACTTCCTACCTGTGATTGATTTATTAATAATAATAACATAAATGAAGGAAACTACACAATGTTGATTAAAAATACGAATAAATTGGTTCGATTTTTCGAGTTATTTTAGAGATAGTTCGAGTTCGATTTCATTCGAAAATTATAGTAATACAAATAATCATACCTCACTAATGCCCGTGGGCCTGCCCATAGCACTTATTCTATTTGAACAAAACTTTCCAAAACCGTGTCCTATGATCATAACTACCACGCCCTGAAAATATGACTTCAATACGATTGCTTTGTCATATAAAAAAAACACCCCGAAGTGTTGGGTCTGAATGACAATAAAATATTAGTACTACTGGTAGCACCTTGGGCTACAATGACTAGCACGCCGTTTCATGCTCTGGGCCTTAGGAGGTTAATAAAAAGCAGCAGTGCAGCCAGATAGCAATGGTCATAAGTGTAATTGTTTTAAAATGCATATATAATAATGCTTGGTGACATTTTTAATAAAAAAAGCATGATTTAAAATATAAAAATTAAAAAGCTATAGGTAGGTATCTACTTACAAAAATTTGCGTTGCGATGTGGTTAAAAAGTTGACTAACACAGTCAATTTGAGCTTGAAATGTTCTATAATATTAATTTGTTTAGATAAATATTATATTTCCTCATAAAAAAAACAAAGTGCGGCGAACGCTATCATTCAACAACGTGTAAATGCCAAGTAAACAATATCGCAGTTTTAAATGTACCTACTTAATTATCAAGATAACAATGCTTAATGACCATATTAATCGAAATTGTATTGTTTGTAGGTACATTATTGTACTTATAACTAAAGATATAAAAATAAATTACGGTAAATTGAAATTGATTCAACATGATTATAATATAATATAATTTATGATTGCTATTTAGAACATACCTAAACACTACTTACCCTTAACCTTAGATTAAATTAATGAGAATTAAAAAGCAGGCCGAACCAAGAGTATAACATAGCTTGGAACTAAAAATATCTGTTTTGTATCCAACCCTTCATAACGCTGGGCAAGGGTCTCCATTACCAGTTTAATTACAGGGATTAAATATAAGTAGTATAGGTACGTATAGATTATAACATGGAACAACACATCTAAGTAGAGCACTGCTTGATACCTACGAACCCACGCAGGATAAAATTAGCTCTTTATGTGTATAGTATGACGTATCGCCGTATCGGTATATATATTTAGGTGAGATAAGTTAAAAATAGTGAGTGGTCCGGACTCCCGGAAGTCCTGGGTTCGAGTCCTGCGTCACTCCCATCCCATGCCTCGGAGAACACGTAAAGCCGCCGGTTAGCCCTAACTCTAGCAGTTTCGAGTAGTCGCTCCACTGGGATAAGGAAGTGAAAGAAATAGAAAGTGCACTTGTGACTGCGCTTACACTTGTGCTGTATAATGCCTGTGTAATTGGCTAGTCTCAATGAGAGGACATTATTATTATAGACTATTAAACTAAAATTGTTATAAAACGAATAACAAAATATTATGAAGTACTTTTTCCATTTTTTTTCCTTTTCTTTTAGACCAAATTTTACAAACAATTCGCTCATTCAGTCGTTGTTATAATGTTCTAATCACTTAATGTGTTAGGTAATGAATTATTTCTAAGCAAGCCCGTTAAAAAGCTGTATGCTAAAGTTTGAATGGTTAGGATGACTGTATAACTCAATAACGTTAGAATGTGTAAACGGATCTGGATTAAATTATTGCCTGGAATAGCACATAGATTGCTTATTAAGACAGTCTTAAAGCGTAATAGACAAGCACGCTATTACACAGCCCGAAATAGCCAGTTACGTTATCGACTTTCGTGGTGCCATGGGAAGCACCGGAAAATCACACGGACAGATTAACTTGCTTGCTCTTATTACACTACGCTAAATCTTAGTAAGACTGTCTTGACACTGAGTAATAAGCTCTTAAGGAAAAACCCAAGCGAAGTGTGGGTAAGTCATTCGTCATAACGAAATAGAAAGAAAATGTGTAATATTTATTTTATACTAGCGGGATATGTCGCGAGCGACGCCGCGGGTTCCGCTTGTATCTTAATAAATTATAGCCTATGTGTTACACTGATGTATAAGCTATATTATTGTAAAGTTTCATTAAACTCCATTCAGTAGTTTTTGCGTGAAAGAGTAACAAGCATACATCCATACATTGTTACAAACTTTCTTGTTTATAATGTAGTATTATAGTAGGATTAAAACAAAATTTCATAAATGTTAATATATTTTAATAATAAGCTTTCACAAAATGTGTTTTAAGATTCATATAAAGGATTTTTCTAACAACCAGAGAACTATTATAATTATAACTAGAAAATAAAAAGGTTGATTAGAAAAAATACCTAGTAATTGAATTATTAAGGCTGAGATCTGTTTTGTTACATATATTATAGATATATGTTTATGTACAATTTTATTTAAAAAGTTATCAACAATATTTATATTAAAATAAAGAATATTGTACAGGACACATTTTGATATTTCATATTTACACAAGTGCTAACAAAAAATATATTATAATATATAATTTGTACATCTCTTATAATCCTATACTAAAGATCATTTTTTTAATTAGAATTAAAAGTGACAAATTATAATATATTATATGTTATTGAAAAACAATTACTATATAATAATATTACAATTTCCAAAAAAAGAGTTAAAAATGACTAGATACTTAATACAATAATTAGTATATTCCTATGAAAAAGCTAAAATAATCAGAATGTAAACACACCAATGTAACTTTGAATTAATTAAAAAACAAAGAAACACTTATATTTATAAAAATGAGTCCATCTCATATACCTACTTATAATTTAATTTCTGATAGAGTAATTTTCACTTTTATCCACTTCCACACTAGGAAGTGGTTGACACTGCTATTGTTCATCAACTTTAAAGGTAGAGTAATGGCAAGCCCCATTGATGATTATCTCACTTATCCCAGTTGTTCTCGGAGGATGAGCTGTTGATGATAACGGTTCTATGCTAGCTATAGTACTCATTACTGGTGTGGGATATATTTTTCCATTGTGGATGGCAGGAGAATTAGTTTGGGAACTTGGTGTAAAAACAGTACATGTAGCACCTTGTTCTACTCTTGGCTCACTTATCATACCCATTTTCACTTCAAATATGACATCTTGAATTTTCTTCTTGGCTACCAGTAGATTTTTTTCACCTTTTAACGATCTTAATTCATTAGCTATATATTCACCAAATACTGAAAATTCATCCCTGTTTAGGTTATTGGGATAAACTATTTCAGGTTTAAATGAGTGGACTAGTTCTGCACAGGGTATTTTAGATGGCATGGATAGATTGTCAAGCTTGCAATCATTTGTTGAAGTTTCAGTTTGTAGAGTATCATTAATATTTGGGATTGCTTCCTGAAATTAGATAAAAGAAACATTTCAAATTCATTTTTATTATATTAAGCATTAGAAAGAGCTTTATATTTTTAATTCTTACCGATTGTAGAATTCTATATGGTTTATTAGAGTGCTTCATAAAGTGTAAATATTCATAAGCATACCAATTGCTAAAATATTTTTCGTTAGGCCCCTCAGAGTTCGCTCGAGCTTCCCGCGCCGACTCTCTATTATACTGTGTACGAAGATGTTGTATTTTTTTTGTCGCGTCAGAAATTGATATTCCTAATATTTCAGATATTCCGCGGAGTTCTTCTTTACGTTTTTGTTTATCTCTGCGAGTATCACAAAGTGACGTATTCCATAAATTAGCGTTCAACTGAAGTAACTCGATCAGTTTCAAAGTCTTGTCCTTGGACCACTCCATCTCAAGATTAGTTTCCACCAATCGCTTAACGCATTAAATATAAACATCGGATTTAAAACTAAACAGACAGTAACATTTGACGATCAATCGTTAGATTATTCAGTAAACTATATGTTGACATTTACTAACATAGACGCCGACTCAAGACTCGGCACTCGACAGCGATTGTCGATTGGTTGGTCGAGCGCTCGATCAGTGTTGCCAAATAAAGTAAAAAGCACTCACAAAATATGACAATGATTAAATTGAGTTTGTTATTTATTTGAATTAGTATATTATTGGTATCTATCTAATAATACTACATTTTTTTATTTATCTTATTAATATTATAAACTATAGACGTAAAAGTTTATAGGGATTTTTGAAAGCTAAAACTTGCAAACAAATTTTAATGAAACTTTACAGTATGTATAATTCGCGTCATGTAAAAAGAACGCTGGCTGTCAAGTTGCGCAGAGGCGATTTATCGGCCAATTTGGTGGTAAGACGCGGGGCGCGGGACGGCGAGGCACGCGCCGCATGCTTTCCGGCTCGCTATTGGTTTGTCAGTTCAAAATACCATCGCGCACACAAAAGTTATTAATTACGAAATGATTTTATATAAAAAATTGTGCAAAAATATTTTTGACCTATATTGTTTTATAAAGAGAGAATCTGATAATATTGCAGTTAATAATTAAAAAATATATATTAAACGAATTAATTAAATTTTTTGTTAGTAAATTAAACATTCTACGCTGAATCAAACATATTTTATTAATTAATAGAATTATATTTAATGACATACTATCTAATGTATTTTTCAATGTACCTACCAATAATCAATATACATCGTGAGCGAAAGGCTAGTTCAACAATAAAATAATAGGCTTAGGAATTTCGAATTCGAATGTACCGATGCGCAAACACCCACCCACCACTTTCTTCCAGCGTTCTTTTTACGTGACGCGAACTGTACATATGCCATCTTTTTTTATTAGCTTGTTGCTTCAAAAAACTACGGTCACGTTTTAAAATTATCATTATGTATTTTTATATACTAAGTATGGTTTTGGTTTTTTTTCATAAACAACTTATTATACATTTAGGTTAGGTAAATCTAACAGCTTATTTATTTTTATCAGATATGCCAACAATACCTCATATTTTTAATTGCCTAGAATTCAATTTTGGGTAAGTTGGTAATATTTAAGTGAAATTATGTTTTTTTATTTAAAATGTAGCCCTCATTATTTCCTGGTTGTTTTGTATCATTTTGCTATTTCCTTGTATTTTATTCAGTAAGTTAATATTAAAAATATTGATTTATGTTTTGAGTTTCATATTGTAGGCATAACTTTAGCATATAATCATATCATACTAATGAATTAAAGGTAAATAAAAGACACAAATCTAATTCATTCTCATTTATTTACAGACTACATAAAATGTGTGAGGACTATCACATTATAAAACAAGTGCTCTAACATATTACATTATTTACATTATATACAATCTCTCTATAAAAATGCAATATTCAACTCAAAAAAACTTCAATAAAACAATTTTAAGATTTATTGTATTACAATAAAACTTGTTTAGTTATTATTAGCTGCTTAATATTTAATTATGGCATAAAAAAATTTATTTAATATTTTTTTCTAAAGTTTTGATAAATATATTTAGGACTTACATAGTTACATACCGTATCTATAATATTTTACAAAGAATAAGTGAATGAAAACATAGATTTGAAGAATAAATTCATAAAATTGTTTTATTAAGTGTTTGATTATGCAAAACTTAAAAAATACGAGTTCACGCCTCCACTTTTTACTAAATAAGAGGAACTTAAAGGTTTAACAATAGTAATGAAAGAACACATTATTGCATTCCAATCCTTTTGTAGTTGAGGGTTACCAATGTTAATAAATTAGCTTTACTTATAATACTATAATATTATACTTAATGTGAAATTATAATGATTTATTTATTATTCGTTTTCTTCCAAATGTGTACATATATGGTAACCCTAAGAAAAAAAATATACAAGATAATATAATGTACATTTACAAAACAGCTAGTTAATTTTATAAACCAACCATGTTTTATTATTTTTGAGAAATAAATAAAATACTTTACTATTGACTTTTATTACAAAATTGTGTGAATGTCACTGATTAATCAACTAAGTAGTACCATAGACTATTTTCATAAAAGGTAAATTATAACCTAAGAATCACATAATTTGAAACGGAACATTTAAAATGAAACTCACATAAATAACAACAACAAAAATAAAACAAAGAATTTTAACCAGATATGCCTAGTCTAAAACATAGTGAAATCTATACAGTTTCTAAATACAACTTCAGAATCACAAAAATCAATTAAATTAACCTCCAAATAGCCAATGTTATAAAAATATATGCAAGCAAGTCAAATGTCTTAACTCATAGGTACTATTTTAAATTTTCTATTTACTTACAGTAATTTTTTAGAAAATGAGCTGCAGCTATGGTTGTCAGAAACCTCACAAATCAGAAACCTTACAAAAATTATATTTAAGTGACATAGATAATATGCAGTTAATATATCTACTAATACTATACACTACAGTAAAGCACAGTATACTAAGAGGTAAAAGAACCAGTCAGTATTGTAATTATCAATAAGTCAACAAATAATAGAAATTCCATTTTTAACAATTGACAATATTATTTTTGCCTATTCGTTTACAAATTGGTGGTTACACTGCCCTTGAGGTTAAGCTGGGACTGTGAAGTCTGTTTTTGTCCGATTGGGGCAAAGAGGAATCAAATTACACTTTGATATTCTACTCACGATACATTTCATGTAAGTAATAACTATATAAATACTAGCTATCTATTAAACTGTACAGTGTCCGTAATATTAATTTGTACGTGGAAACACTTTGGGCTTACGTTATATCGAGCGGCCGGCATTCACGCGATCTAAAGAACCCTTTCTCAGTGCGGCACTCTCTAATCGTTACCGTTTGAAGGTTCACTGTGACGTCAGTTATGAATATTTGGTCTGCGACAGGAGATCGCTTCATCCAATAGGCAGCGTCACGTCGTGGAGGAGGCGGGGGAGGGTTCGGCGCAGGCACGGGTGCTTCGCCCCATGAGTCTTCGTCTTCAGGTTGAGGTGCAGGTGGTGGGGGCCGCGCACCTTTCGGCTCCGCGGGCGCCGTGGCTGTGGGTTGTGTGTCCGTTCGTCGTTCTCTTTCTGGAGGAGTGTGTGCATCTGCTTCCTCCGGCGAGTGTGGGGCTCTCCTCGGGCCAGTTCTCGGGGCAGCGGCTTCGGCTGCAGGGGACGCGGGTGCCGCTTGCCCGCCGGGCGGGGCCGCAGGCGGGGGAGGTTGGCTGTGAGTTCTTCCACCATTCACTTTTGTGGAATCGTGTCTTTTCGTCGGTGGACTCATGGTTATAGTAACACCGATCCTGCCCGATTCCCTCAGGACTTCCGCCTTGCGTTTCCCTGGCGCGGGGTGTCGTTCTTCGGATCCACTGCGCGCTCGTTCGACGGGTGAATGCTCCCGTTCTCGTTTGCGCCCTTGCCGCCGTCCTTCTTCCCGCTCGAAACTTTGTATGAGCCGCGGGTCGAGAATGTTTTCTTCTGGCTCCCAGGTGTTGTGCTTCGGCTTCCAGCCTTTCCATTTCACGTAGTACTCGACTTTGTTCTGTAATAAAGAAAGTTTCTCGGTTATTCGATGGGCATTTCGACACGAAAGCGCGGGCGCGCCGGTGCGCTGGCGTGGCGTGACTAGCCGGTGGCGTGCAGCGACCGGAGGGTTGCACATTGCCTCGCTGATTATTCGCGATTCCCACATTTTAAACGGATTAAAAACGGTTAAAGCGGTAATTTACTTTTCTGATGAGATTTTTTTATTAACTAATATACTAATTTATAGGTATAACAATTTAAATTTAAAATCATCGCACACAATTAATCGATTAAATGGTTACAGATATAACAAATCAAACTAAAATTGTTATTAAAATGGTAGACTTAGCTCATGCAAAAAAAGCTTACCTATATAAATAGAACAGATAAACAATAATTTATGCATTTATTAAAAAGTAGATACTTTTTTAAAAAGATTAAAAAGACAGACGCAGGTCGACTTCGCAATTTTCGGCGCACCTGCTCGAAACAGCTGTCGGCTATCTCCCCTGGGATCGAACCCAAAACTTACCCCATAACACAAAACATGCCGTTACACACGAAATAATAACATGTGAAGTATTCTATAATATATGTATTTAAAGGAAGTGTGTAGGTATATTTGTGCTCCAAATATCTTCTTTTTAAGGAAAGCACATTTATACAAAAGTCCTTACCTTAATTTATACCAGGTACATAAATACCGACATACATATAATGGAAAAAGATGTACTTATGTAGGTACTAAAATGTACAATGCTTTTTACCGAGTAGCCTACCTAACCTTACATGCGAAGTCTATCGACATACGTTCTAGATTACCTATGATATAGGAAAAGGAAGACATGGAACCTAGCCAGTATCTTTTTAAATAATAAGTCATTCTTCACGAATTAGTGACATCTAACTGTACCGTACTATATTAAGATTTTTGTGATTTTATATCAATTTCGAGATTTTTTTTATTATAGCACTAATTAAGAAAATATCTAATTATATGAAATAATAATAAATAATATAACTTTTTTGTATAAATCATTGATTTATGAAATCTTTTTCTGTAAATTAATGTAAATTTTTAATTAAACATTACTACAAACATTTGAATAATTCTAACAAATGTTAGAATTATTCAAGTGACCAAGACCGACAACAGATCTCGTATCGAACACCTGTGGCGACACAAATTACTGCGGGTACAATCCAATATAAAACACAATGTTTATTATGAACCTTTCTCTTTAAACCATTTTTTATAATACGTTTCAAAAGCAACTTTATAAATAAGTGTGTTAAGGTGCATTTTAGTTTAAAGCGAGTGACTCATAGGGCGTTTCTAACAGTTGGGTCTACTCGGAACCCTCGCGTCTTATTGGTTTTAGTAATGAAGGGTGAGTCAGGAATTAGAGAACGTTGTAACTTTGTACAGGCGTACATTTTGCAAGTGTTTTTTGACTAATAAAATAGTTCAATTTTACAAATGCGAGTAGTCTTTCAAAAATTGTATTGATATAGAGCAAGTGTTATCGTGATACACATCTGTCATGTTTGACTATCGTATTCATAGATTAACAGAGTGTAAATTATTATTAATTAGTTGTACGAATCGTAAACTTTTAGCATCTTGAATAAAATTTTATAGGATCGACATCTAAACGTATTTTAACAAATATAAAATTTTTGTAATAGTTTATGTTATGTATAAAATTCTTTGTATTATAGAGCGGCTTCGCTCACGTTTTAAAGGCTGGAAACCAAATAACTTGCAAAGCTACCGGCTGTCTTGCACGCGGTGATCATTATTTTGTTGCGGAGTTATGTTAAAACTATGATATCTCGTAAGATATTCATTGAAATTAGAGAAAGATCTTTATAAAACACCTTTGCAAATATTGAATTATCTTAAAACAAATTTAACTCCCATAAAAAGGTATAGCGAGTCAAGCTTAAAAGATATACATAGGCTATCGCTGACTTTTTTATTTTGCATATACTTTAACCGTTTACGCAGCGTATGCAACGTAAGCTCTCAAAAGAAATATTTTTCTTCCGTTTTTGCAACATTTTTCATTGTTCCACTCCTATTGGTCATAACGTGAGTCCTCGATAAACGCACTATCCAACACAAAAAGAATTTTTCAATTCTGACCAGTAGTTCCTGAGATTAACGCGTTCAACCATTCAACAAACTATTCAGCTTTATTATATTTGTATAGATATTCACATAGTTTTCATTTTCTCGGTTAGGAATGAATCCAAACAGGTACAAAATTGAGTAGTCCTATAAAAATCTATCAACTATTACTAGTTTAGTTGTAAATTCATTTTCATATCTTGCTTATTAGGTAGGTACTTTGGTAGATCCTGCATATCGTCCCAATTCACTCAATCCACTTATTTAATACGTAGGGTTGAAGAATGTGAGTATAACAGAACAGAATCAGAAATGTGCATACCACAAACTTTCTAATTTATGTACGACAGTAAAATTTCTAAATAGTATTTTGTGTTAACTAATAAAGGCTATATTTGTATTAAAAGATAACCATAAAATAAAGCCCATATAATATAATACAAGAATGAAGAAAAATAATAAAAACACAACTTTTTCACTAGAGGAAAATGTTTTCATAACTATTTTTATTACTTATTACATGATAGTAGAAAATAATAATTAAAAATAATATTATATTACAAATTTGTAAAAGCATCAAACAACAATAAAATGAGTTACGCATTGTTTTCTGTACTGCAGACAATTTAAGCATATCTAAACATCACCATTTCATCAAAATTAATACCATCGACTCAAAAACTAAACAAAAACGTTGTCCAGTATAGAAAAAATAAAAAGGATCATTGGGACGTACGGGCAAGGTGAAGTCGTACGGCTGAGCGGTGATTGGACAGCGGGCGGGGCGAAGGGAGAGGGGCCTCGCCCCCGCTCCATCTGCCTCCACCCCCGCAACGCCTGACTCGAGCCCACCAAGATACCTATGCGGCCCGCCTACCTCTAATACAATGATATAAGGTTGCAAATACCTTGAACTGGGCGTATTTATGAAATAGCCGTTTTGATGGTAGTAGTTTGCCATGGGCGGACCACGTCTCGGGATCATAGACGCCAATTAGAGCCGATTTCAGTAATTAATGAGTTAATCAAGAATTATTAATACGTTTTCACTGTGACGAGTTAATTGCACTTCGAACCTGTACAACATTTACATATTTAATGTCGATTTACAACTTTCAATGCGTAAATGTTTGTCTCTGAAACGTGTTCTTTTTTAAATAAACAAAATATTAGTATTCCAAGGAGGTCAAACTGACTGACGTACATTGCAATACAATTAATACTTCTAATACAATGTATGTAGTATTTTTTCTGCAGAATAACTGACAGACTGACTGATAACAGACAATACTCTCTTGAGTAAGAATCTAAGAAATTATCTGCAAGTTAACAGTTTTTACTTATTTTTATAACCTATGTATAGGCATTTCTATGTGTTTTATTAAAAAAGATTTCATAAAGTTTTCAAAATGCATAAAGTAGGTTTTCTATTATAATTTAATCATTAAGGATACAAGCTCGGTATATAATGGTTCAGTAGCCAATATTGAATGAAGGCTTAACGGAACATACGAAAAGAATATAGTGATATCGTTTAGTAGAAAATCAAAGCTCGATTCCTGTATGTACTTCGTTAGGCATAGTTAATCAAAGTATTTCTATACGTATTAATAGTTTTAGTAAAATTATGCGTCTGCTGTAGCGTTATTAGTCTCTTTAGGTCCCAATACAAAATAGAAAGTTTTGCCTTGCCTATTTCGGACATGAATGTGGTTCACGGACAGACAGCTTTCCAACTTCTCACTTTTCTAACCGCTCTCACGTAAGCGCGGGGTTGTGTAATATTAAGTAAAAAAGCTGAGCTTTAAAATGTGTATGAGGGCCGTCCTAAAAAATGTTTTGAAATAAAACTATTCTTTATGACCCGCTTAGCCCTCGGGAATCAGGGGCTCCTTGCGACCGCATTGGTTGCATTGGCATACTACGCCACTGCTAATAGCTATTAAATTCGAAGAGTTATTCGTAATATTTAGATATGGTAGCTTAAATGATACGTAACAACTTTTTGAACAGTAATCTAAAATTGGCACCTACCTATATAGATCAATTCTCATTGAATAAGAACGTGTTTAGAATCATCACTAGGATAAGTAATACGACTTCTAAAGACGTATTTTGAATACTAAACCTATCATAAAGAAAAACCATAAAGTATCTTTGTTAAACTTTAGACCTTGTTAGTGATGCCCGCATATTTGAATATCGTTAGCTTGATCTGCATTGAATGATTACAGCGATAAATCAGTTAACGCGTGTTAAAGGTTGAATGTAAACTTATACCGACTACCTATTATTGTTTGCCGCCTGCATAATCATGATTTATTTTATTATTTTAATTCTATGCTTGTTAAACCTACCTATAAATGACCGATTAACTATTTTAAATGTCATACGATTAATGTGAGTAAAGGACGATGTTCTAAGTGTGTATCACTACATACTATAAAACAAAGTCCTCGCTAAAGTTCGCGATAACTTTAAATACTACAATATCTATTTTTACCAATGGACAGAATGGTTCTCAAGGAAGGTTTTAGTATATACTTTGACAAGTTTAAGTATACACTGGCTGTAACATAATGATATCTGTTGGAGGTGTCAGAAAAGAAAATAAGCCCTCTGGGAGCTTTCGAAAACGCCGCCTACACCCTTTGAGATATAACAAAATGAAGTATGGTGGAATTGTGTATCGTATCTTATAGGTCTACAGAAAACTCCGCGATGGCTTATGTCTATCTCTTAAGGATAACGTATAATCCATTGTAGTTTTAAAATACTTTAAAAATTGAGCAATTACAAAGCGATCATTGGAGCTTTACACCACTCTTTTACACCATATTATTTAAACGAATATCTTAGAAGTAATCGCTAAAAAATACGCGACGCGAGAATAAAATTTGCCTATTGTACCTATAGCTAGCGGAATTATACTAGCGGAATTCGCGGCTTCGCTCGAGCTAAATCTAGGGACGAGCACGAGCGAAGTGTAAATAAAGACAATTCAGCTGTTTATATACGAGTTATTTTTATGTAAGTATATGGTATCAAGACTTATTTAAAGAGCATTACAAAGTAAATCTCGAGATATACAAAGTTAACTAATAAAACACGAAATATATAATGTATATAATGTATTGTAATGAATGCTGGAATTTATCTCATCTCTAAGAAATCTAAATAGGTACACTAACAATAAAAAGTGCTGTACTAGCCGGCTATATAACTCTATAATGTCAAATAAGTATATTGTTGTGTTTAAAATATAGGTGTTATAGACCGTGCCACGAGAGATAGGACTTGACAAACGACGTGGTATGACTTGCGCAGAAGTCCATTAATAGGTAATAATTTTAATATAACACCTTATTTCGAAGGTCATCTAAACATCCCTAAATAAATATTGATATTAATTATACATAACTCTTACTAACACGACTTTACCTGCGAAAACCATCCGCTACTGACGCTCGTCAAGTCTCATCTTTTGTGGTGCGTATTATACATAGTTTTTAAGATATCAAGGAATATGCTAATTGCTATATTTAAGACAAATAGGTACGTTGTTTTTCGTTATTTCAACAATGGTGGAACCGCGAGCAATGGTAATAATTTCAATAAGTTTATAGAATACCCATATATCAACTTAATTCTTTTTGGAATTAAAATTGAGCATTTTAAAACCCATCAAAAAGATATTAAATAATATACCTATTTACCGATTGTTATCTTGCAAAAATAAAGTTTTAACATGGTTTTATTCATCAATTTTTTTTGTATTTTTCCTACGAGATGAGTTATTTCCCCGTTGGTTGACCCGGGTAACCAGCTATCATCATGCGAAACATCCAAATCCGTCCATTAGTCTTATCGTGATGCGGTCTTAGACAGATTAAAATTCAAAAAAATTATAGATATGGCCTCAGTATATCTGATAATAACGTCAATTTCAAATAGATATTCCAAAAAATATTTAAGTACAAATTTGTCTCAGTTACAATTTTATTATTACAATAATGATTGGTATTTATTAAGTTTTTAAGCAGTGTTTCCACGCAGCACATTTTGGATTCTTTGGACATGGAAAGGAAATTTAAAGATATGTTATGTATAGAATTATAACTTACATAAGACAACTGTAGAGAACATTTTATACATGGTTTTACATTTTATCATATGTAGATATATATTAATAAAATACAGTATTACTTCTAATAAAGACTGGGTAAGTGTAGGTTATTCTTTAAATACTTTTAAATTGTTTAGTAGGTGTATCTGGCTGCTGGATAAGCATTTAATGGTTAATGTGAATCTATTGTTAGAAATTGCTTCTGCTAATACACGCAGTATAAGGCTGCGTATGTTCCAAAAATAAGTTTTATTTAATATCTATAGATAGACATGTAGAAACTTTGATATTTTAATTGAAAAAAGTGTGTTCATCAAAAGCAAATGAAATATCTCACTATCAGTGTTAAGTGTCATTGCCATTTCGTCCATTTGGTGAATTGCCTTGATGAAATATAGTTCTTTTTCTTCATACGGACATATCAATCATCTTTTAAAGCTAAGATTTTCGTGTAGTGAATATCTTTTACGAGCGCTGTTATGTTTATGCCACTTTAAAGTGAACATGTAGAGAGCAGTTGGACGACTGCCAACTCGTCTCACGATACAATGGCCTGGTAACGTAAGGAATGATAGTGAAGTATTTTCATTATATAAATATTAACGGGGCTATTTATTATCCTTGTGGTAGGTATAATGTTTTTATTGTTGTGTAAAAAAGATAGATTAACTAGACGATTAAAGAGATTGGAAGTCCGCCAGATAATAATTGAGTACGCTATTCGGTCGCAATGCAGAGAATTAAAATTTTATACTTAGGTATGATTTGTGTGAACTTTGCGCTAAGAGCTAATGTTCTTTAGAGTTAGGTTTGTTTGGAGTGACTTTGCCATATTATGCTTTAGGAATTTTGACTACGTCTTGTATGTTATTACATTTTTGACCTTTAAAAGTTACATACAGTTACTTACCTATGTTTATGAATAGATATACTTACCTATTATTTAATAAATATAAATATTTAAATTATAATGCCTATGTACGTTTATTTTTTTTATTTTTCACTTTATTAGATAGTTACTAGGGTATATTGTTTGTAATCTGTGTGGCAAGTGACATTTCATAAGCTTTATCGGAACTACCACATTGTGTCGTCTATCAAGTCACAAATTGCTGCCCGGCTACAGTAGGGTCGATGGGTGGCAGGATAGAGGGAGAGGGTGAGAGGGTGGGTGAGATTAATGGGCCGGGAGCCGCCTAGCCCACGGGACCGATCAGGCGTTTAAATACGAATCCTCTCAAATTGCTCGAATCTCGACTGTGAAATGTCCGTGAAAATCTTTGTTTTAGTATCGTTAGGGCATTTGTATTATTACATTATATTTGTACATTATAGTGATATTTATTAGTTTTCGTGGATAATGTTTAGCCCATTTAACAAAGTAAATTGGAGTAAGTTAGTTAGTTATAGGTACCTGGTTAGGTATATTTTTTTAATTACACGTAAGACACAGTAAGTATCTATATTTAACAGATAATGTAACCTATACCCGGCTAGAAATGAAAATGAGAAACGCGTGACCGTGTCGGCGGTATATCGTTGAAAGCATAGTCACATCGAGGCCGTCGACACTTCGCTCGTCAATTAACACAATCCTTTTTTATTGCCACTTCAAATAAATGCCTCTTCTATGAATAAACCACGTAGGTCTATTTATTATTATAAGCTTGAACTTTATAATATTTGAATTTTATTATTTTATTAAAGTTTAATAAAATTAAACGTTTTATTCAAATACGCAAGATAAGAAATATTATTTTGTACTAGCCTTTCCCGCGGCTTCGCTCGCGGAGCTCGAAGAGCTACCCCGTCCATCATTATTTCGTTGCGGAGTTATGTTAAAACTATGATTTCTGCTAAGATATTTATTGAACTCAAATGATGCCAAGAGTAATTTTGTTCAAAATACTTGTGATAAGTAATTTATTTATGTAGGTAAGGAATAATACCATGTTTATAAGACACCTTCGCAAATAATGCAATATCTTAAATCAAATTTAATTACCATAAAAAGGTTATAGCGAGTCAACCTTAAAAGATAGAAAGAACCTAAAAATAGTCTTGGATAGCATATCCATGACTTTTTTTAGACCTATTAAAGGGGAATAATTCTGTCGTAGGAACATGATTTTTGCATAACTTTAACCGTTTACGCAGAGTAGCTATACGCGACGGAAGCTCACAAAAGAAATATTTTTTGCAGTTTTTGCAACATTTTTCATTGATGCTCCGCTCCTATTAGTCTTAGCGTGATGTATTATAGGTATATAGTAGCCTTCCTCGATAAACGAACTATCCAACACAAACAGAATTTTTCAAATCGTATTAGTAGTTCCTGAGATTAGCGCGTTCAAACAAACAAACAAACTCTTCAACTTTATAATGTTAGTATAGATTGCAAAATACAGTTAGTCTTTATCTTTAAGGCGGCGATATATGTAAATTGGACTTTCTTTGTATTTGAATTCTCTGTAATCTTAATAGGAAAAAATTAAAAAAAAATGTATGTTATTCTACAGCATATACAGCATTATCTCTTCCACTTAAAAAGTTAAAAAAAACAACATAAATATCATAAATAAATATGCTAAGTACCCTCTGTTACAATTTTTCATATCATTTCTCTCGTAAACTATCAAAAACAGGATTTTTTTATTGCGTTCAGCATATTAAATAATACAACACCTAATATGATCTCCGATTATTTTTTCAAATAACTGTTTTATTTATTTTTTATGATTTTTTTACGTAATTCATACACGTAAGCCGCGAGAGAACACCCTCTGTCGCCCAGTAAATCAGTGCGGGACGAGGCGTTGTGCTGAACGGACCTGTGACTGTTTGCTCCGCAACCGCAGAACCAATTTAGAAATTTATTTATTTAATTCGTGAACAGAATTGTCACGAGTCGTGTGCGCTAAATTATGCTCTAAAACATTTGTGTTTAAAACTATATTGAAATGAAATAAATAAATGGCGTATTTTGGACCTTATTGACTTGTAAATTTTTTACTTAAAAATTTTTGTATACATATTTGACGACACGCGTGGCGCAGTTTGTAGTGACCCTACTTGCTGCGCCAGCGGTCGCGGGTTCGAGTCCCGCTGGGGACAGACATTTGTTGTGCACGAATGTTTGTACTCCAGTCATAGATGTTTATATTTATAATATGTATGTATTTAAACTTATATATGTGTATATACCATCCACCATGTATATCAACCATCTAGTATCCATAACACAAGGCTCGTACCTTACCGTGGAACTAGATAGTGCTGTGTGTAAATGTCCCAACATATTTATTATTTTATTATTAAATATATAGTGTCGACTAAGAGAAGTTTCAATTTAGACTTTATTTGTATAGTTATAAGGACTAAGTCTGGTAATCGAACCTGTAACGAAGTTACGTCTACTGAGCCATAGGTAACATAAAATTTAATCTGTTTATCTTTCATGTTGAAGTTATACTTCTTTAGGCGCGTTATGAAAAATTTATGAGAGTGAAATTTTACGATGCGCGAGACACAAAATTCTCACGGGAGAAGTTAGCTAACAGTCAAAAGAGGACTTGCAACTATATTCACGATATTTATTTTCAACAATGACATGGGTGTCATTTTCGAGGATTTTCGGGGTGCTAATTGCGAAAATGAGGTCCATTTTCAAATCCAAGATGGCGGACATCCGGTTTATTTTTCAACAATGACATGGGTGTCATTTTCGAGGTTTTTCGAGGTGCTGATTACGAAAATGAGGTCCATTTTCAAATCCAAGATGGCGGACATCCGGTTTTTTTTCAACAATGACATGGGTGTCATTTTCGAGGTTTCTCGAGGTGCTGATTACGAAAATGAGGTCCGTTTTCAAATCCAAGATGGCGGACATCCGGTTTTTTTCAACAATGACATGGGTGTCATTTTCGAGGTTTCTCGAGGTGCTGATTACAAAAATTAGGTCCATTTTCAAATCCAAGATGGCGGACATCCGGTTTTTTTTCAAAAATGACATGGGTGTCATTTTCGAGGTTTCTCGGGGTGCTGATTACGAAAATGAGGTTCATTTTTAAATCTAAGATGGCGGACATCCGGTTTTTTTTCAACAATTACACGGGTGTCATATTCGAGGTTTTTCGGGGTGCTAATTGCGAAAATGAGATCCATTTTCAAATTCAAGATGGCGGATATCCGGTTTTTTTTCAACAATAACATGGGTGTCATTTTCGAGGTTTCTCGGGGCGCTGATTACGAAAATGAGGTCCATTTTCAAATCCAAGATGGCGGACATCCGGTTTTTTTTAAACAATTACATGGGTCAGGGTGTCATTTTCGAGGTTTACCGGGGTGCTAATTGCAAAAATGAGTATGTATTATTTAATGATGCCAAGCATCTATTATCACTGAAAACTACCAATAAAGTGTTTTTTACGTTTTAGTGTTATTTTATCAGGACGTTTTTTTAAGTTTTTATTTCACGTTTTAGTGTACATTTGTGCACTATAGTAAATATCCTGCGTAGTTGACTAATCTTCGTGACAATATTTATTTGATCACCCTCACCACTATCTATATTAAAAATAAATGAAATCCATATGACGAAATGAAATCCGCAAAATTGCAGTACTAGTAATTTTTTATATCCTCAGGAGTAATTATCATATTTTAATCGTTACAAATTATATATTTTAATTTTAAAAATAATTATTTTATTTAACCTTCATCATATTAAAAAATGGGATAAAGATTTGGAGCAGGTATCCCTAAACACACACACCATGACAGTTTGACTACAATAAGTACACGAGCTGTACTCACACATATTTTTGTAAAAAACATAGCACTGTTTATAGGTATTAATTGTATAAAGTATACGATAGTTAAATCTTTTCTTTTGTTCATGTTTTTTGTAAAACTGGAAATAAAAGGCTTTTTTATTTATTATTATTTATTTTTTTTTAATTTAATTTTAAAGTATTATTTTTACTTTAGTTCCTACTGATTTTTTGTAATAAGACAAACCCTCAATTACCCCCTAAATTTCAAATAGCCATAACTTTGTTAATAATTCAGATCAACCTCACAAACACAAACATCTACAGACTCACAAAAACCTACACCACCACAAAAGGCACCATCTTTCCGGAAGCCACAACATATTTTTATTTTTTCTTTATACCGCTAATAGAACTTAAAATTAATAACATTTTTATAATAAAGAACTTCGTTCCTATCTGGTGAAAACTGAAAGTTGTGAACCTACAAACACTTTTTGTATATCGATTATCAATTTTAGTATATGTACTGCCGAAGCGAGTACACTTGGACGTTCGACAACATTGTATATATATTCAACGAGTTAGAATATTTCGATAGCGCGATTCAGGACTTAACAGCGTTATATAATATTTTTAAGTTTAACATCATATATAAAAACAATAAGTATAAAACAACATATTTAATATGACAATATTGTTTGAGGACTGAAATAAAATGAATTTTTACAAAATTAAAAACAAAAAGCCAACGTTACGCGGTGTTCCCAGGCCCACCGATCACCCATCCAAGTACTGACCGCGCCCGACGTTGCTTAACTTCGATGATCGGACGAGAATCGGTGTGTTCAATTATATATATTTACTGTGTTTATAAGTGATAAAAATTGTATCTACATATAGTACACATAAATTAATAATAGATATAAATAATAATTATTTTAATTATGTAAAAAATATTTTTTTATGATATTTAAATAAACTTTATTTAACTAGATAATGCTTTATAATAAAACTTTCAATGTATTAAATACTCTTTTTTCTATTATTATTAGTGTCGTTTTTATAATTGCATAAGTTGATAAAAAATGCTATCATTATAACGCCTTATCAATATATTGCCGTTGCGAACACCTCTAATAGAACCATGCCTAACAAAGCAACAGCTGTTAGTTGTTACACTGTGCCGTACTACGCGCGAATTCTAGCGCGCTGGTCGCGCGTAATTATTATCGGGAGGCGCGGGGTTGCGCGGGGAATTTTTACCGGCAACGCCCAATCGAGCAAGGTCAACGGCGTATATCCCCGTCTTAATGCAATGTATTTAAAAATTAAACATAGGATTTTATGAAAACTATACGAAAACTGGACCTACAAGAATACAAGTTTGCATAAGATGCAAATTTTATAATACGAGTATATGACAAGCTAATGATCTATTAAAAAATGTAAGCACGCTAGTGTTAAATGATCATACTTTATCGAGTTTATCGAATGCTCTAATGTAAATTGGTTATATTTAAGGGTCAAACAGTTATAGGTCCAATTCCATTATATTACAGTATAAATTCAAATAAAATTCGACTGTCACGTTTAATTTCTAACCCTCTGGAGGCGCTAAAAGGATGGAAATGGGGAGGAAAAATGGATAAGCCGCTCATGCCCTAAAGCAAGTTGATGTATTGATTCATGACTAAAATGTCCTTTTACCCGATGAATTGGTAATAAACACAATACAAATCTTGTAAAGGATACCTGCTAAAGTAAACGTTCGTCGAGCCCGATCATGGAATATTTTAATTTGAAATCCACAGTAATGTTGCCCTTCTGGCGTTTCAGGCGTAATTAAACGATACATTGCAAGGAGATATTTATTTTAAGTAAAATAGAAATCACCAAAAATTACATAAATTTTATTAGTTTTACAATTCATTTTCATATTTAAGAATCAATAAATAATTTATAGTACCTACAGTGCAACCGGTTCATACCAACTTTTGCTGGACTAAAGCTAACTATTCTAGCCACGTACAGACCTCCGTTGAGAAATACGTGACGTGTCGACTACTATCTTCCTTTTAACTGACTTAATATTAGAGTTCGTTAGAATTTTTAATACTCGTATGTTCTAAAATTATTAACACTTCATCAAATATTATATAAAGGTAGTCTTTAAAATAATTGTCTTTGGTAAATACTTTCTTAGAATTACGCGAATATTTGACATGATTAAAGAAACTTTTCGGATTTTCGGACATAACAACAAAATAAATCCGCTACAAAATCCGAAAAGAGGTAAAATATTTTTTTTTACAAACGGTATGTTCTTAGTATGTACCATATAAACCACTTACCAAATGCTAAAACTAAAGCTGGTACACAAAAATAGTTTTATTTTAAGATTCAAAATGGCAAGATATGCATTAGCTGAAAAGCTATCTATTTTCCCGCCGGAAGAAATTTTCGATTTTTGTACCTGATTTATAATCTATATAGGTACTACATATAATAAAATTCTGAATCGAATCGAATTAGTACTACTTAAATAGTTTTTTAAAAATCATGTTAATAAGAGATTTGTAAAAATCATATACTAAATTTGAATTAGTCATTAATACCGAAACAGATACAGTATCTTGGATTAGAATATTTGTCAGCCTATCTATGACTGCATAACGAGAAACAACTAGAGATTTTGATGAAATCTGATAATAGCTTACCCGGTTACCCGGGTTAAAAAGAAAAAATATCTGAGAAATATAAACTAAACACGTGAACGGAGCGAGGGCGAGTCACAATTCGTTTCATAAATTGACAGCCTGTAGGTATGTACATAATACTTTAGTTAGGATTTGAATTAAAAATATTACCGACTAAGCATTACCCTACATCTATACTCTATACTAATATTATAAAGAAGTAAAGTTTGTTTATTTGTTAAATTGTAAGGGGTAATCTCGGGATCTACTGAACCGATTTTAAAAATTCTTTCACCAATAGAAAGCCACATTATTGCTGAGTGTCATATATTTTTATATAAAAAACCGAAAAATAAGAAGGCTTTTACGTGGTAGTCCGTTTTGCAAAGTGAATCGGAGAAAAAACGGTCGAATGAAAGCGTTTCTTACGAACGCTGCCTTAACTATGAAAGATATATTTTTGAGTTCTAGAGAAAAGATGTGGAGCTTAAAAATGCCTACAAAAAAGTCAACGACAGCATATGTCTAACTTTTATATTTAAGTGACAAAAAGTAGTTTTTTTAATATTAGTATAGATCATTTAATTTTTAATATTAATAAAATAATTTAAATTATTTAAACACTCTGTACTAAAAAGGATTATTAACATTATGCTCAACGAAGTGGGCACGGGTCAGCTAGTATATACTATTTTTACATTTTTATGTACCGTATGTATTTTATGTATGTTGTATGTACGTATGTTTTTTTTTTACCTAGCTAGTCGTTTTTAAAGCTAATGAATCAGTCACTGGAATATTTATTCAATTTGAAATTATCATTTAAAAGTTATAAATCAATTATTTATACTACGGTAATAAGTATTTGATCAGAATAATTAAATACGTCTGTCTGTGCAACGTCTGAAATCGATTCATTGAACCAACGTAAAACAAAAAGCAAGAATGATCATTCAAATAACAAAAAATGTTTCCCGTAGGCAATATCCGCGTATTCTTTTGTGAGATAAGTACTAGGAGAGCAGAAACAGTGAGGAGTAAACGGGACGGATTGCGCTAGCAAACGCGCTGAGTGGGCAAGGGAAAATTGATATGTCAGACAAGGTAAGCAAGTCTGTGGGACGTGCGCCACTCGACTTGGCATTCAGCAGACGCCGCACGTTGCCGATTGCGCGTCAGTCAGTCTTTGCCCAGCTGTCGCTCGGGAAGGACGTCGGATTATTATTCGGACCATCTCTGATTTATACATGCTTTAATAGTGTTTACGCTCAAGCGTGAATAGAATTAGTTACGCGTGCGATTGAACTTATTATACTCTCTATACATTAGTGCTATAATCGTGAGCTATTAACAAGTATTGAATCCTATGTATAACTTGGAGCGAGTCAATTTTAATAAGCATGAATATGTTTATTAGGTAGGGTTTCGGAATTAGTAAGAGGCGGTTTGGGTCTTTCGCTTATTTTATGAAGTGGTAATGATAAGGAGAAACTGTGACCATTTAGTGGCGGCACGATGAGTGCACTTAGCGGTCCACGGTCATCGACTCTGCGACAATTAAATCGATGCACTGTCAAGCGACGCGCGTGGCTGATAACCACTTGAGCTACTGAACTGTAGGGAACGTGTTGAGATTTATGTTTATACTTAAGAAATTATTGTTTTTATAAAGAATGTATAAAGAAGTTGCGTTAATATTATCTTTTATTATTTAAATATGTATACGCTAATCTTATTTATATAGTATCTAGATGGACTATTAAGATGGATGGATGTATCTTGGTGTAATCGATGTGTTAAACTTTAACTACCTTCTGATAATGTATTTGAATAGAAGACTGAAGTTTAATATGCAGCTATATAAAAAAACAAGGGTTTGTTCCTATCCTAGTTTCGGTAGTAGGTATCCTAGTTTAACGGTTAGTATAGATTTCTCTTCAGAAATGTGATATACGTAATATTCTATAGTATGCTATAGGTTGACCCACATTACAATCTTTTATCATACCAAACTTCATCAGTCTGTCCAATGGTTTTCTTGTGATCTGGTCACATACAGACAGACAGTATCGATATTAATAACTGTCACAATAAGATTTTACAAAATATATTTAATGTACAATTTAGACACGGTTAGTTTTTATTATAATTAGACAAGTTAAAAAATATAGGGGGCATATCTTAAATTGTAGATCAAACACTTGTCCGACAAATTCTCCTTTAGTAGAACTTTTACATAGGTATAACCAACCCCTATTTAATTTTGATTGTGAAACAAAACTATGAATTGTACAAATTTAAATTGCATAACTGCTTAGTACACCTAACACCAAAATAAATACGTCAGTAATAACTCAATTAAGAGGATTATAGCTCGCGGCGGGATGCGTACCGTAGTTGGGTTAGGACAGATAAGAAAAAACACAATACCGAACGGGTGGTTCTGACACGAGGGTCGGGGGAGATATAACAAATATTTTCTGATACCCTGACCCTTATCCCGACCCTTCATAACATCTATACTGATTACATTCCATTGTTGTAGTTGAATGTTAAACAATGTGCAAATATTGTACTTATTGCATATTAAAAGTAATTATTAATAATCTTACTAACCCATCGCTTATTGTGGCGTAAATTAATAATAGATATCTACTACTTATTGAAAGTACATACGTTATTTTCTCAATAAGGTTACCATAGAAATAAAAGTAAATTAACGTCCTGTTCATAATGTGGGAATAAATCATCTTCGACGTCGTTCCTCTAAAACACTCTAATTACAATTCTTATCTGAATCAGATAAGGCCGCAGTAAAAAAGTAACCATTCCTTTTTGTATTTACATAATAATGCAGGGGGCATAACGACCGCCCGCGCCGGTGAAACGAGAAACGCATTATTATAATGACGCCGCACCAACTTGCCTGATACTCCAAGTTTTTACGACACAGCTACAAGAACGGCGTCAATTCTTTGATGTTGCAAAATACATTGCACCCAAGACGTTACGAAAACGAAGCGCAATCTTAAAAAAAAATAAGATCAGTGTCGAGGATAAAGGTGTCATGTTTCAAATGCATTATTATTAAAGCTGGTATTTTATTAAATCGATCTTTAACGCGAGCTATCTAAAAGCGAGATTACTGCGGCTGTTGCGATCATCTGATCGTTAGTTCTCAGCAGTGTCTGCTCGCAGTAACGGAATGTGTCTCGTGCACGAGTGTGCGTGACAGACAATGCCGTCTCCACCATTGTGTGGGGACTGCAATATGACGTTTCCCCATTCACTACTTTAATATTCGGAGCGTACGCGTATGCGATTAAGTATGCTTTCTAAATATAGGGGGGACTATTCACATAGAAAAAGTTTTTATATTATGAAGGGTGGCGAACAACGGTACCTACGCAACGTGTATATAAGGCCCTGGTTATAATTGATAACATGATTTAGAACTGTAAAATCTTTGGAATATCCCTAAACATCAAAAGTGTAAAGAATAAAAAGTAAATAGAATTGCTAGTAAATTATAATATATAGTATAAGGGAGAGGGGGGCATGACGGGGACGCGAGGCACGACGGGGCCAGCCACACTTACAGAGAACTATACGCTATAGATGTGTTTTGTTATCGCTAATAGGTAGCCATTTTGTATCTCTCTTTAGTCTGACAGTGACCGGCGACTAGACTGCACGCGTTTGTTTTTAAAAACAAAAAACTATTCTCAACGCAATTTCATGTAATTTTGAGTGACTACGAATTCGCATATAAAAAGGTAAGTGTGTATGTCGCTACTATCATGTATTTATTTTGTTTTTGCAGATATATTACTTATTGATATGTTTTGAACAAAAATACTCTAACCGTCGCTCATTTTATTTGGTTTGTTATTTTAAATAATGTGAGAATTGGGGCATAACGGGGACATGACTGCGGGGTACGATGGGGTACCCCGTTATACCCCGCAATCCTTGTCCCCATTATGCCCCTGTTTTGCAAATTAACTGAAGGATCATTCTTGTTCATTTGATGATAGAAAATATATTGTTTTAGGTATAAAAATGGTACGAACGTATAAGAAGAAAAGTTCGAGACTTAGTTGGTCCATGGAAAACATGAAACAGGCAATTGATGCAGTCTTAAGCAAAACTGCTGGCTATAGAAAAGCAGCTCACCTGTATAGTGTACCACAGACCACATTAGAGCGTCACGTCGCTAAAATAAGGAAAGGCGAGCTGTCTCTTGACTCTTCTCCAGGTAACTTCAAGCCCGTGTTTTCCAAACAAGAAGAAGAGGAGCTGGTAAGATATATTATAGAAATGGAGAAACGTTTGTTTGGTTTAACCACTATTGTCCTACGGAAGCTAGCTTACCAGCTAGCGGAAAAAAATGGCAAAGCTCATAAATTTAACCATAATAAAAAGATAGCTGGCGTAGATTGGTTAAAGGGGTTCTTGAAGCGTCACCCAGATTTATCTATTAGAAAACCGGAAGCTACATCGGCAGCTCGAGCAATGGGCTTTAATAAAGTGGCTGTGGGTAAATTTTATTCTCTGCTCGGGGAAGTATATGACAAATATAATTTGACGCCAGACAGAATTTTTAATTGCGATGAGACTGGCATATCATGCGTCTCAAAAACGAAGAGCAAAATTATTGCAGAAAAGGGGAGAAAACAGGTAGGATCGCTTTCTTCAGCAGAACGAGGGCAGACGGTTACGGTTGAGTTATGTTTTAATGCAGCAGGTACTTACATGCCTCCTACGCTAATATTTCCTCGACAGAGAATGAAGCAAGAGTTGCTGGATCGAGCTCCTCCAGGAACGACAGCAGAATGCAACTCTAAAGGATGGATGACATCTGAAATATTTCTGAGCTGGTTCCAACGGTTTGTCAAGTTTTCTGGTGCGTCAATAACTAACCCGGCCTTGCTTCTTTTAGATGGTCATGTAACACATACGCAAAACATATTAGTTATTGAATATGCACGCAAAAATGGCGTTGTAATGCTTTGCTTTCCCCCGCACTGCACCCATAGGCTCCAACCCTTAGATGTTGGCTTTATGAAACCATTAAGTGTATACTATGACCATGCCTGCTCTAATTGGTTAAGGTCACATCCGGGGCGAATGATAACAACATTTCAAATAAGCGAAATATTTGCAAATGCATATATTCAAGCTGCAACAATGTCTACAGCAATCAATGCCTTCCAAAAATGTGGCATATGGCCCTTTAATCAAAATAACTTTACAGATTCAGATTTTTTAGCTGCATCAACTACAGACGTACCGCTAGCAAACAATGAGTCTGGAACAGTTCCTTTGAATGTCGGAATCCAGCAAAAACCGCCGCCATCTATCCTTAAAGAACATCCCCTTGATGCAGATTTGTCTGCTTTAACAACACCTCAGCCTCAGCCTGGACCATCAACACTTAATGAACATAGCCTAATCCAATCTCCGATTCGAAAAGTATGTCGTGATTTGACAACTTCGTTTGCAAATGCTTCGCCTCAAGAAATTCTCACAATTCCGACAATCGAACAAAGAAACCAAACGAGAAAAAACTATCGCCGAGGGAAAACTGTTGTTCTCACGTCATCCCCCTACAAAATTGAATTAGAAGAACGAGAACAACTTAAGAGAACGAAGAAGTGTTCTAATCCAAATGACCCCAAGTTAAAGAAGAACTCTAAGAAACGAAAGACCGAAAAAGCTCCCTCAGAGAATATCGATGAGGATACCATGTGCCTCTACTGCCTTGACGTGAACAACACTTATTTAAAGTCTTCGGAAGGTTGGGTGGCTTGCCAACTATGTGGACGGTGGGCTCATACAGCTTGTGCTGGTGTAGACGATGACGATATAGAAGAAATGCACATCTGCTTGTACTGTGATGCAAAATAGATACGTACCCCATACTGCCCCTACCCTGGGGCACGATGAGGTTTTCATTAAAGTTTAAAAAAATAAAAATTATAACGCCATATGATTATTTACATCGCCAAATTTTATGCCAAATGATAGTTTAATAAGTAACCAAAGTGTTGTAATTAGTTTTAATTAATAAATACATTGCGTTGATTATTTTACTGTGTATTTTCCTTAACGTCCCCATTATGCCCCCCTCTCCCCTATATAGTAAACTATAATTTTATTTAGAAAATTCTAAATATCGGCACATAATATTAGGTAAATGTATCGTGTACACTGTTTGTTGTTTCTGCTTACATTACTATAGGGCTTTTAATTACATAAATTAAATGTAAATGCATAAATATATCTAGGCAAATCTATGTTAATTGTGTGGGTTCCTACTGTTAGGTTTTAGAGGATTGTGAGAAGAAACAAAGATAAAAAATTATAAGTATATAATGAAAATTTTCAATGTAAAAACATCTATAGTCTTAATACGACTCTACTTATTTCCTTTTTCTCTTCTACTTTTTTATTTCATTCAAATATAGGGATGGATAAAATTACGCCGAGGCATTGTCAAGCGATTATTTATAGAAAATTTGGTGGCTTTGTGTTGCTTCCGAGTGCAGCTATTCGTATCAAATTGTTGATATCCTCGTCGCGCGTCACTGACGTTGTTTTTTTTACTTCCAAAAAAATGAAGACCGTTATTTTTGGTAACATCGAATTCTTGACTAAACGAGTTCACATGGTATTTTTACACATACTACATTAAGTGTACCTACTTCCCTTTGGTAAAGTTTCACTCAGTTAAATATATACTAATACATATTATAAAGCTAAAGAGTTTGTTTGTTTTGTTGGTTGAACGCGCTAATCACAGGATCGACTGGTCCGAATAAAAATTCTTTTTGTGTTGGACAGTCCGTTTGTCGAGGAAGGCTATAGCTATAAAACATCACGCTTCGACCAATAGGACCGGAGCATTAATGAAAAGTGTTGCGAAAACAAGAGAAAAATATTTCTTTTGAGAGCTTTCGTCGCGTACAAGTTGCGAAAACGATTAAAGTTATTCAAATATCATGTATGACAGAATTGTTTCTCTTTAAAAGTCAGCGATAGCAAATCTATCTTTTAAAGTTGACTCGCAATATTTTTTTTTTATGGTAATTAAATTAATTTTAAGATAATGCATTATTTGCGAAGGTGCTTTATAAACATGGTATTAATCCTTACCTTAATAAATAAGTTACTCATCACAAGTATTTAAATTTGAACAAAATGATCATTTGATTTCAATGAGTATCTTCCGAGATATCATAGTTTTAACATAGCTCCGCAACAAAATAATGATCACTGCAAGACGGGCGTACGCAAGGGGGGAGGGACACCGGTAGCTCTGCGAGGTATTCGGTTTCCAAGCTTTAGAAAGCGAGCGAAGCCGCGGGAAAGGCTAGTCGATAAATAAATTTTCAGTGACTAGGTTATCTGATGTACCAATAGAGTTCAACAACTTTCGACGTTAAGCATCTTCATTTTTGTTTTTGCATAAAATCGTTTCTTCGGTCTTGGTAAATTTTACCAATGCAACATTATTTTTTTATTTTATTTTCAACAATATATCGAAGACTTTAAAAAAAATTAGCATTATTGAGCGGTTTTAGGATAAAACTTTAAAAAAAATATTCAGTAAAGAAATATTGAATAGCGCCATCTAACCGATAATCACTGAATTATTTCGCTTAGTATTCGGCTTTGATAAACCTCAAAGGCAACTTACAAAAACGAAGAAATATACGTAAATACTAATTTATGTTACGTTAATTAGGAATCATAAAGATGTTTATCATACTGTTAATTGATATGGTGATTAAATAAGTTTAAACTTTTAGTTCTGTTTACGAGTATTATACAAGTAAGGGTCAATTTCGCGTGACACGGTGTGCTCGACGCTGATTGGCCGACGGTAATGGCGGGGAGCATGCGCGCTCGACGTGGGTTCGGTCATTGCCGAACTGGCGCGCTTGCTTCGAGATACCAGGACTACAGCGCCGTAAAGGAGTTTCTTTACTAAGATACCGCATTCTTTCGAATTTGAACCGTATCTCCGTACATTAGAGGCGCAATTATTATAATACCGACGGTTCGTTTATGTTAAGCCGTTCTGACAGATAACAAGGTGTGCCAGGCGTATCGTGAAATGGCCGTTATTACACTTCACGATAAGGTTTAATCCCGCTTACACTGTACCGGCAAGCTATTAAGAAGTTTCCTAAATTTGACACGGCGCTAGAGAAGACGCTGGAAACTTTTTGGGTTGACAATGAATTATGGAGCAATGAATGTAACAATAAAAACGGACTTATCAAACATCATTCTTTTCAGTAAGATTCTTTCTTTGAACTTTCTCAGCATTATATTTCTTACCTAACCGGCGAATCGAGACATTGTCAGCTCATGTCTTTGACATAAATATTCTATTTGAAATATGGTGAATTTGCATTACATTATTATTACTTTTTGTTTATAAATTTATATTACCAAAATTATAATAATAATAATTATATGTAAGCTGGTAGATAAATACATAATTCAAATTGATTATTTAAAGGAGTTATTGTCATGATAATATAAGTTAATTTTATGATTATTGATGCTCATTATTTTTATATCTTATTTCATCAAATTATGATTGATATGCTACAATTTTATACTAATTTAAGTAGTGCAATTTGTGTAATTTGCTTTACATCCAATAGATGGCGCTACGAGTGTCATACACTAGGATCATGGCTGTTTATACCTTACAATCAGTTATCAGTTTCCATGTGTGTCTTAATAAAAGATAAGCAGAATATCTAAATATAGTAAATATTAATATGAACTTAACTTTTTTATATAACAGAAAATAGTTTTTTAACCAAATATGTTAAAATTATATTAAAGAGTTACCATATCTTGCTAAATAATATAAGTATAAAATTAAAATATATATATGATATCTTGTGTGTTAAAACATAAATACTTAGATTAATTTATATATAAAATTTAATAATATCATTTGAGTTATTTAACAGTAATATAATTACCAGTATGGGATAATTATAAAAATTAAAATCAAAATTAATAAATAAATACTAATAAGTAATAGGTATATACCTAGTAGAAGAAAAGCCTACATTAGCTTAATGCTAGTATCCTATGTACTATCCAGTTTTCAAAATTAGTTGTGGCTAATTAACTGTTGTATATTTTAACATTTATCTTATAATAAACATTAAAAGGCTACAGGTAATAATTGTTACCTAATTTGCATTATCTTTAATGTACCTATATGGATTGAATATACCTATATTAAATATAGTTAGTGTTTCCTCCTACACTTACCTTTAACACCACTGTATCAAACTTTTAAACTGTAGTTAAACTATTATTACAATAAAACATATCTCTCAAATGTTTAAAAGCACAAGAAGATTTTTAAAACATGCCTAAACTTACCAAATAAAGGTTACTTTATGTATAGTAAATGTCAAGCAGGTTAGTAACAAAGTGCAAAAAGTAAGGCTACAGACACGGCTACCCCTCACGACAGTATTCAATGTAAGAAACTTGTTTACTATCAGAACTGAGTATGATCTTAAGAAAGGCATTATTCATAAGAAGCATTATGTTTCTCATTGCCCTTACATTCTGAATATAAGCCATGAGGGGAGCTATGATAATAATAAGGGACGAAAACATGCGTTATAAAGGAACCCGAAAATCCTTGCGATAATTTCTGAACAGCTGCCCTTAGAACACAATGTGTGGATTAAAAAACAAAATCTAAATTAAAACATCCATGTGCGATGACTATTTCATCTACGAAAGAATATATTAATTTGTTTAAGTTTTGATACAGGCAAAGTGTTATTGCAAAACAAGCAGTTTACAGCGAAGCGTACCAAATATATTGGCGGGTGATATGTGATCTCGAGTGTTTCGCAAGGACAGAATATGCTGTGTTCGCTTTCGCAAAAGAAGTAAGCTCACCTTTCTAATTCTTTTCTTCATAATACGTTCAGCGGCGTACACGCTGTCGCCGAGCTCCATCTTATGCATCCCCAGTTTGAACGAGGATTAAAAAAGATGTAAAAATCCAAAAAAACACTGCAATCCAATTAGTGTGATCCTTTCACTGCATCCAATTTTTAGTGCACCGCAATCCGAGATACATTTCTCTATCACAATTAGCTCTCCGTACACTGTCACTGTTCAAAGTTGCCGCGCAATTAGTCTTGTATTTTTGCGCGCAGCGAAACGTCCTCTCTCGTCTAATTCGTAGCAGCAACTGAAGTAGGGGGAGGAAGTCCCTGCCCCCCGCACCGCGCGAGTCACGCTCCTAAACCCCGATAGAGTGCGCCACGCATTCACAAACACCCGCTCGATATCTGTAAACAAGTTTTATTTTCATCAGTGTTTTGAATTTTCAGAGCTCGCTCTTATTATATTCGCATATAATATAAATCTATCATTACTACTAATTCAATAGTAATGTCGTATCGTTAATTACCTTATATAATTATATTTTTATACAGTATATAAGGAAAGTATATAACAGATTACATAATGGTAAGTTAATACCATCATTACTTTTTACTATAGGTTTGTAGTTCACTGTCTTAATATGAGAGGATTTATGAAAAGAAATTACAGTGTTAATTGAAGTTAGTTTCGGTATAGTAGGTATATTGCGTCGGTGAATGCGTCGCCCCACGGCGAGCGCGGTGTCGCGGTGTGGCGCAGCGCGGTGGAGGCACGGTGCGCGACGTTGCCGCTCTTCGCCAGCTGTGAGAGAAAGACCGAGCGCCTACCCTATTATTTACGCGCGCCGTTGCCGAACCGACCGGCCTACGTTGATTACGAGGACACCGCTTTTACGTTCGATCATCCGGCTTTAAAACGCTCGGGTGTTGCACGAGTTTTAACTATGATATAAAAGTGATAGCATACTAATTATGTTTTTATCAACATAGTACATATAGGGTGCATAATTAGTGTTATGTTTTACCTGAATAGTATATCAGTAGACCAATTTTCACGAGACGTCACACATAAAGTTCATCAACCAAACACTAGCTTAGTTCCCGGTAATGAGAACTGGTTATTTATGATTTTGTGAAACAAACACTGAAAAACGTCCAGTCCACAGCACGCGCGTTTAGTAACTAAGGCATTTTCGGTCGTATCGAATCGGTTCGGCATTCGTGAAAGGTCGGTATTTTGGGGTACGCGGGGGGCGAGAGGGGGACGGCGAGAGCGAATAGGATTATATATAGGCGGGAAATGAGTGTCATCGACCAATGAGAGCGTGTCTAGCCGCGCCCCGTCCGCGTCGGACTGGCCGACGTATATCTCCCTCTCGCTCTACACGGGTGCTACGCTCGATCCGCGCTTTGTTTTTTGTGACGTCTCGACTCACATAGAAAAAAATAAACGGACATTTTGGATTACGTACGACGTGAAGGGCCCCCGGATGCGGGCGAGGCGCATATTTATTTATTCCTTCACTATAACGCCGTAGGGAGATATGGTGCCATAAATACACACAGCTTGTAGCGCGATGCGATTTGCAATGCGTCACGTTTGATTTATGATCTTATCATTTTGTGCGTTCTTTGAATTGTAATATATAAACAGAGCACAATATAGTGGATTCACATAAGTGTTCGATAAGAACAAAACTAGATTGAACACTTTCTAATATAATAAACAGCTCTATATTTGACATAAATATTGACGACTAAATTTCACTTTATTTGTAGGTGATGCTTTTTTCTCATATCTTAACATGGTCTTACTATAGCTGAAGCTGCGATGTAAATGCAAGTTTCTCAATAGATGACCTATTTAGATAGTACATATACCATATAAAACTAAGTAGATACGCATTTAGTGAGTAATATTAATAATAAGCCTGCAGGGCAGCTTGCAGGCGTGCTGTTGGTAAGTAGCGTCACCACGGACCTGTCCCCCGCCTCTGGCTTGCCTTCATTGATCGACCAAAGTAGAGCGCAAAAGCTAAAAGCTCGAAAGAAAAGTGGTTAATCTGCCTAATAACTGGAAAACAGGCTCACGAGCACTCTCGTGATGATAAAACCGGTGTACACTTCTCGACAACCTTTACCGACTTTATGCTTTATGCCGCTTTGTGGGAGAGTTGGGTGTAGTTCACTATAGGAAATCACCGTACTTATTCTAAAGTTAAATAGCATTTCTATGTTTCTCTCCGCCTATGTACTACCATCTACTTAGAACGTCACAACGATCAACCAATTCATGTTATGCTGTTATGATGCTAAATAACTAATAAGCTACTACAAACCTTGCATTAAAAGGGCTGTGTATTACCCGAAATAAGAAAAAGCATTAAGTATTTAAGCAATTTGTGGTAGGTAGATAGTACTATTCATTTTACAATAAAGTTATAAGCATTTTATATTATAAACCAGTAAATTTTGGTAAACAAGTTTAGTTTGGTATACATAAGGTTCACCAAAAAGAAATTAAACGACTCTACTTGCGTGTTATAAAGGAACAAGCAGTTGAATTCGTACGCATTTTGTTTTATTGATGATTTACAATGAGTGTTGGTTCCGGTACTTACTACAAAGTGGGACAGCAGTATGACAATAAAGAATATTAGGTAGGTACTGTAATTTGATCTGAGAACGATAAAAGGAATAAAGGAATCGAATTTTTAAGCTTTTAAGGATATGTTATAGAAATCTAAATACTAACAGAACACCGACGAATGTAAAGTATAAGACTGATACAAAATATTTTATCCTACATTGGATAAGGTATGCTTTGTATATGGATGGATAGAACTAGGAAAATGTCACTGCTTTTACCCATTCTCTACGGAAAGTAAATTTGTTGTCGCATCTCTACATAGCCCATGAAATAGACTTACCATTAAATTAGCCTTTCTTTGCATAAGGGACATAAATCACGTCATGAATGAAGTATTGAATAAGGTAATTGAGTGTCTAAAAGTTTTATATCGTTAGCAATAATAGAGGAGGAAATAATAAATGCATACTTTATCATTTAAGCACATTCCCGTCGTTAAAGGCATTCCACGTTACCTACGCTTATTCTGTTTTCCTGATATTCCTCTTTCTACCTAAACTTCTCTACCTCACATCTCGTTCTAGACGAGTAGCATTAAGCCATTAACTTTCTGTTCCTGGTTATTGTTTTTGCCACTACCTACTAGGTCCTAAGAATTAGGATATCTTAAATTATGAAATTTAAAGAGTATAGTACTAAAATTCTTTGAAAAGATAAATCCATGTTATCTAAAGCAGCAAAAAAGTATACACATAACCGATGAATAATAGCCAACATTTTTGCAATTATCGTCACATTTACCGTTATTAAATGTATGCAAATCATTCTTTTATTTTCCAGTCCTCCATCGTCGGACGGTTAATGAAGTTATAAGTGCAACTATTTTACATTTATTACCTGTTATATATGTTCTACCAATGTACATTTTTGTTTATGAAAGCTAACTCGAAGATGATTAGTTAGTTATATACAAGATGACCTACAAGGTAACAATAGCAAAATGAATCAAAAGAAGGCAGATTTAATACTTTCTACTGTGTGTAGAACGCAAATTTTTTTGCCTCATCATAAGAGGGCCTTTGACCCTCCTCTGCTAGAAACCTCATTATATAAATATTATGATATATTTTAATCTAGTATAGCTTTTGCATTTACGTATAAGGTAAAATAAATTCTCTTAATAATAAGTAGAATAAAGCTTTTTTTAGAAACCCATTATTAAAAGAAAATAAATCAAATAGGTAATTTGAACCAGTATTTTACATTAAATAGTTATACTGATATAAAATATTACCATCATTTCAGCAAACTATATTATTATAAATAATGACAGAACAATCACCTACTCGTATAAAGCGGTATAAGGTTTTAAAAAAAAAGAGTCGAGTCCCTTTTGACCGCTCATCAGAAAGATCGTTATCTCAAGACTTCGAGTTCAGACCCTCGCGTTAATGTATTCGTGAGAATTAATGGCTTAGAAAATTTGTAACGACTTCTCTGGTACCTACCTATGAAATTTTCATATAGATATAGGTAGTAGGTATAAGTAGATCTAAAAATTGATAATATTCTTATTTTTATTCAAATGTGATTAGTTATGTTAATATTTAAATGTAGCTTTTTATTAATATGTCTTGTTTGTTACGCTTGTTCCAAGATATTTGCTTCGTAAAAAGAATTTATTTTTAAATAAATGACTGAATGTTTGATGTGGCTTTTATCTTGGTATGTCAATGATAGAGGTGTTTTGATTATCATATCACCAAGACGTACCTATTATTGTATGGCTCATACAAACGGTTATATAAGTTCTTTAACGATGAAAATTACACCAGATGTATTCCGTGTTTTTTAGTTATTTTTTTTTGCGATTTTCTTTATTAGAGTCTATCTAGCTAGTCTCATGAGTTTACATTGGTATAAGTATTCTTCCTATCACTACATACCTACCTACCTATTATAAAATAAAGTCTCATCAGGTTTTGAAGTGAGAACATTAATGTCGGAAAAAAATCATGCCGACATGGACATTTCTTAGCATGCTACTAATAAAGTTATATGAAAACAATAATATAAGTACAATAATAATACTCTACAAAAGATCTTATTAAACAGTAGCAAAACTATGTGCATGTATTTAGAGAACAGGCATGTAAAATGTAAACCTATTTTATTTATGACGATCTCCCCTCCTTTTGTTTCGCACTTCAATCACCTCCCGCGCTTCGTAATTCATCCCTAATTTAAAAAGTTCTTTCTTTTATTATTATACAGGAAGATGTTTTAAAGGATAAAAGGAACTAAGGTAAAGGCTGCTTCATCGGATAAAATATTTGTTACAGCTGTGTATTCCGGTATTTTCTAACTAAATTCTTAACAATAATATTGACGATACGAGATACGACCAGTAGATATCGGTGATGATTTTAAAAATATTTTCATGGATACTAGCGACTTACCCTCACTTCGCTCGGTTGCATTTCTAGATACTTTATTAATTAAAGCGATGGACACCGTTCCATGACGGCATGATTTTAGCAATTTGATTGATTTTCAACAATCATTTTCACATTTCGGTGAACTAACACAAAACCTTCTTAATGAATCACTCAGGGGCGGATCTTGAATTTGTGGGGCCCTGGGCTAATACTGCTTAGGGGCCCTACCTAATTACTCAACCAATTGCCATTTTGTCAAAAATCTGTTTTCTGTAGTGATGTAGGTATGGGTCAAAATCAGAGAGGTGAGCATTTTAGGTTTTCAAATATCTGTAAAATTATGTTTCCTTTTGAAGCAAACTAACATGACAAGTCTGTTGTGTCATTTGTCATGAAGCTTTTCTGTGAATAGGCACGCACAAAAATACATATTTTCGAAATTCTACCTGTTTATAAAAATAATGCCAGAGTCGTGAGTCATTTCGGGAACACTTTTAAATAATATTTATAATAATGCTTGTTTAATCTATTTAAGAATAATTTTCAATAAATTGTAATAAATCTGTTGCTAAATCGAGAAATGTTGGTATTTTGAATATTTTTTAAAATAAAAGCGATTATTTTTAAATTACTGTACGAAAATTTTCAATCGTCGTAATTTCTGCATCGATACTTTAAGTTAATATAAATATTCTTGCAATTAATAGAATATTAATAATATAAATGCCAAGGTTCAAATGTCATTTCAACTATATGTGTAGGATTTAACTCCAACATTACTTATTAAGTGATTTATTTGCCGTTTTTGTGATGTTCCCGGAAATGATGAGTGTTCCCAAAATGACGACGACGTTTTCTGAAAGCACATAATATACGGTTTTTGACATACATTATGCATGAAAATAATATACATTTACAGTATTATACCTTTATTTATTGTAAGGAATATGAGTATTAAAATTTTAACTTACAATCTAATAACAATAAAATTTAAAAATTTCAAGAAACATTAGATATTAGAAACAATTGTTAATTGCACGCTTACAATATTTTCATCAAAATAAGATAAACTAAGACTACTACTTTTCTGTGATTTCGGTGTACATAAAATTTTAACAATTTGTTCGTAGGAGTAATAGTTTAATTTCTCGCAACAATTATGAAAATTGATTGGTACGGAGACATCAGAAGCTTTCTGTTATACAATCTTCGTAAGTAATATTCATAATTCTGGGCATCTATCTATCTTTTCAGGTATTATTTTTGTTTGCAATAATTTCATTGTCGGTGACTTCATGTAATAACAGTCGAAGTTTCCAGTAAACGAACAAAATCCTCAACTATAATGAAGTAGTTTCCTCGCAATTTCTCGTCTTGATCATGCCTTTTTCTGTTTCCTTTTCTCTCTTTCAGCCATATCACTAACAGTCTTAACTTTATTTTCAGCTTTCTTTCTTTTTTTGGTAAAATTCCCTATCTTTAAGTATTTTCCTCTCTTTTTGCATTAACCTTTTCATGATGCTTTTTATATGCTATACTATCCTGTTTTGGTCGTTTTTTTCTTCATATTTATCGTTTTCCATGTTACGCGTACTAAATGGTAAATAACTAAAACCAAAATATCGCATAGTTAAGCTTTTTAAAAGCATTGCAGTATCATTTTGCTTACAGATTTTCATTTTAGACGCGCTTAACTCATTTCGGGAACGTCGGTCATATACGAGAACGTTCCCGAAATGACCGTTTCCGAAATGATTATTCGATAAATATATTAAGGTTACGTTTGATGCCGCCATGTTTGATATTAGATTTTGAGATTATGAACAAGTAAGTTGAAATATTTATTACAATTTTGTGAAAAGTATGCAAATTTTAGAATAACTAATCACCAAATAGCGTTCACGTAGTGACAGGGTATTAAAGTACGCTTCACAAATCTCAAATTTAACGGCACTTATCACCAAAATCAATTATTGTTTTCCGTAAAAACAACACATGGCCGTTTGCTTTGACTAGCGAACTTTACACTGATGCTTCTTAACGCCACCTAGTATATCTTGTTTATATTACATCGTCGTTTATCCTCCGCGTTCACGGAATGATTGGATAAATGTCAGACAGCATTTGAGTAGTCAAAATATGAAGAAATGAATATTATTAAAAATTATTTTAAGGATATATTCTTCATTTAATGTTGCCTAAAGCTTATACTAAAATATGAGATTTTTATTTCGTAGTTGTAAATATTTTTAACGTGCCTGAACTATGACACATGGTAAAAGGACGCGTTCTCGAAATGATTATTGAGGTCTTTTTTGTTTATAATCAAGTAATAAATTATCATATGAAACTCAATAATTTAAGTACCTTGTAAACATGCACAGTACCTTTATTTTGAATTAAATATTATAGGTAAGTCACTTCATTTTATCAAGAAAAACTTTGTCAGAAGCGTAATGCTCACCTCTCTGATTTTGACCCGTATATATAATATATGTTATGTACAGGACAAAATATTTTATTTATTTATTAAAACATTATTTACCTATTGCAAAATAAATTGACAGGTTATGAATGGTTATGTTATATTAATTATAAAGCATCCTTTCTGCATTTTTGTGCTGCAAATTCTTTTATTTGGTCATCGCAATGTAAGTCCTTTGTTAAATCGCAATTTATGGAAAGAACTGATAAATTATATAGTTGTACTGTATTTGTTTTCTATATACGACATCCTGGAGAAAGAGCGGTCCGCTTCACAGCTAGTGATCGGCATCGTTAAAAATTTTTTTAAGATGGTATAGCAGTTTGGGAATACCTCAACAAGTTTCTTTTCATAAATTAGCCAAAAAATTTCACTGCAAGAGTGTAAGACTCTGTCTTAGACTGCAGTAAGAAAGATTTTAACTGAATGCACTCATTCACTCAATGTTCGTCTACGTCATTTGGATAATCTATATAAATAAAATGATAGAGGTCTGCAGTTGTGCGCGCATCACGGAAAAACTACTGGATAGATTTCAATGAAACTTTCTAAGTTTTATTTCTTAGACACTTATTGAAAAAAATGATTGCAATATCTTCATTTAATAAAAAGTTATTAAAATTTTCATAATGCCATCATAATTACTTTTTAAAGCTCTGGCAGCATCATAGTGACAAGACCATCTGGTCTAGCTTAAATTTTTTACCGTAAATTTTAATTTTGTTTGTAACTACTTCATATTATTTTAACAAATATTATAAAATAATATAATAATAGTTATTATAGTAGCTAAAAATAAGTTAATAATATTGCCATTATATGCCATAATATTATTAAAAATTTTAAATTTTTAAATGTTTAGAATTAAAATGTATAATTTTCTAAGGTACTTTGATGCCATTTTGAATTTTTGTAAATTGTGGGTAGGCACTGTCTGTAACAAGTATTATAACCCGCTGAAAAGTAAAAAATTTACGGTACAATACATTAGTCTCTCGCGTGACCATGATTGCTGTAAAGCATTCGAAACGTTGGGATCCAAAAATCCAAATAAATCCGCGACAAAATCCGAAAAGGTAATTTCATTTATAAAGTCATGTTTTATAATTCTTTTTACTTACCTACTGGCTACTGCCTACTAAAAGCAGGAAGTCTACTTATGCAGAATACTGAAAGTATTCTGCATAAGTTTAAATTTTAGTAAATTAAAAGAAAGCTCCGGTCCTTATAACTTATAAGTTATCTATCACTTATATAAACTAAACACATTTCTAACAATAACAAAGTCAATTCGTTAATATAGTCGACGCATAAGTGCGGAAAAATAACAAAATTGCGTCGAGCGATAAGCGGAGGGAAGTCCCCAGTAATAGACAATACACATTTTGGCGCAAAGCTCTCTGCCCAACCATCTGGTAGCAAAGCTTTTTGGTCGCTTGCCAAAGCGGTTGAGACGAACTTCTGTCGGCCTTCACTGCCACCGCTGGTAAAATCTGACGGATCCCTGGCTCATACGGCAAAGGAGAAGGCGTCTTTACTTGCCTCGCTTTTTGCCCAAAATTCATATCTAGACTCTGGCAATGCTACTCCACCACATCTACCTCACTGCGGGATCTCAATGCCCGAAATCTCCATAACTAATAAGGAGGTAAAGAGAATATTGTGTCGTCTAGATGTGAATAAAGCCAGTGGTCCTGATGGTATACCAGCGATAGTGCTCAAAACATGTGCTACCGAGTTGTCTCCGATACTGACACGTCTGTACCGCCTTTCTCTTAAGACTTATTCCAGTCTAAGTCAGTCAGCCTAAATCCTGGAAGCTTGCTAATGTGCAACCTGTGCCCAAGAAAGGTAGCCGTGCTGACCCTGCCAATTATCGTCCAATTTCAATCACCTCCATACTCTGCAAGATTATGGAGCGTGTATTGAACACTCGTCTTATGGCATACCTAGAACAGAACGATCTCCTCAGTGATCGACAATATGGGTTTCGCCGGAATCGGTCGACTGGGGACCTTCTAGTGTATGCCAACCACACCATTGGCGAAGCTCTTGAGCGAAGTGGGGAGGCGATTGCAGTCTCCCTCGATGTCTCAAAGGCCTTTGACAGGGTTTGGCACACTAGCCTTATAAGCAAGCTTTCAGCCTATGGCATATCTCCTGGCCTGATCGGCTGGATAAAAGACTTCCTGAGCGACCGATCACTCAGAGTTGTGGTTGAAGGCTGTTCATCAGAACCCTTAAAAACCAACTATGGAGTTCCTCAGGGATCTGTTCTCTCTGCAACCTTGTTCCTGCTTCATATTAACGATCTGCTTATACCCGGTATCTATGGGTACGCAGACGACAGCACTGTTGTAGAGAGATACCTGCCAAATCCTCGAGCCAGTAGAGATCAAATTCAGTCCGAAAGAGAGGCCATGGTAGAACGTTTGAATCTCACACTCAAGGCAGTCTCCACTTGGGGCGATGCCAATCTTGTGAGTTTCAACGCCACCAAAACACAGGCGTGTCTGTTCACCACAAAAAGGAGTCCTTTTACCTTGACTCCTACTTTCCGAGATGTGCCTCTAGAATACACTGATCGTCTGCAGTTGTTGGGAATGGACATTAGGCCCAACATGAACTACGGGCGGTTCATCGCGTCTAAGGCTAATGTAGCAGCGAGGAAAGTTGGCATCCTCGCAAAGGTCCGACAGTATTTCACGCCGGGACAGCTTCTTAATCTATACAAAGCTCAAGTCCGGTCGTGCGTGGAATACTGTAGTCACATATGGGCTGGTGCTGCGAAATGCCATCTGTCAGCCTTGGACTCGATTGATAGGCGTACGCTGAGACTTATTGGTGACCCTACCCTGGTAAAAGCCAACTTACAAAGCCTCGATCACCGACGTAGGGTTGCCAGCCATTGTGTATTCTATAGGTTGCATTTCGGAGAGTGTGCGCAGGAATTACACGACTTAATTCCCCCATCCCCTTTCCATCATCGGACGACTCGACGAACGGCTGGTCTCCATACTTATGTCGTGGACATTCCACCCGTCCGGACGAAGCGTTTTGCTTCGTCATTTATTATACGTGCGGCTAAGGATTGGAACAACCTGCCCACGTCAGTATTTCCGTCCGATTACAATATGGGTGTCTTCAAGGCAAGAGTGAATAAGTGGCTACTGAATTAGTGCGACTTACCATCTCCGACTGCGTTACCACTTACCATCAGGTGGAACGCAGTCAAGCACTAATTCAGAATTAAAAAAAAAACTGAATACACTGACCGAAAACAAGCGACGGGGAATTCCCCGTTCCGTTATATAGATGTGCACACAGGTTGATTGATCGCAGAGTTGCCAACCTTATGATCGATTTTTTTTTTAATTCTAGATAATTTTTATTATTGACAATATGGTCTATTGTTTTCAGTTTGGCTGGGGGCCCTCTGTATCCACGGGGCCCTGGGCTGCAGCCCAAACAGCCTTTAAGTAGATCCGCCCCTGGAATCACTCTATCTATTGGCAAACCGCATGAAAATCCATACAGTAGTTTTTGAGTTCATCGCGAACAGACAGACAGACGCGGTTCTAGTCAGTTTTATAATACATATTATGTAGCGATGTATGTATTTAAATGGTACTAGCGACTCAATTTGGCTCCGCTCGGGTTCGTCCCTGCGTAGTGTGTACGTTATACTTATACTTTTACTACTTATACCTATTACCTCGTAGTATAAATATAATATTTGATAACCTGGATGACCATAGTATCAACTTACCAAATTTCATCAAAACCGGTCCAATGGTTTTCTTATGATACGATCACGGACAGACAGATAGACAGTTAAAACTTCAAAAAATTATAGCTTCGCCCTCTGTATCAATAATAATAACTACTAGGTACCTACAATAAGATTTAAAAAAAGTTTTGTACCTATAGAGTGGACTCAGTCAAAATTTGATTGGATATAGATAGGATAATGGTATAGATTGATTACCGCTTGTGTTACGGTGAAGTAAAAACCGTGAAGAAACCAGCATGACTGAGACAACCTTGCAAGGCTATCCAGTATCTGATCAGCGCGGCAGACTATATAGTCCGATCCACGCATCGTACGGATGGATGTCTCGTGCTCAGTAATGGGACGTAAGAAGGGCTGAATAAACTGTTAGATTGGTAAGTGCTGAAATACTACCTTCTTAATTGCGCCAATGTGCACCTACTGTCTATACCAATGTCTATTAAGAACGTTCCGAGTTGGGAAGTTCCCGTTTCAACCCTGCGCCTCGGAGAACAGATCACCAGGTCGAATTATAGTCCCATCGGGATTTGACAGTAAATGGAAAAAAGAATGCACTAGTGTTGTGTTTGCGCGTACACTAGTGCAATATACTAATCTCCAGCGCTGTTTGCTAGTCTCAGTAAGATCGGCCGCTGTAGCCATAAATAGACGGGAGTCCTCCTTATTATTATATAAATTTTAATGGCGCATTCCTTATATGTACCTACCTACCTATTGTAAACACAATATGTTTCAGCATAGTACCTACCTAGCATCAGGGCACCAGGGCTTGGATATATCAAATGTTCTTTGAAATCTCAATTTGAAATAAATAAGATTGCGGCAACGGGCTAAAATTATAACGATGTAAATAGGTATTACGAAAGTGTCGCATCAAGCCCATCTGCTCTATCTTACCATTTCATATCTGACAGTAGAATAATCAAGTTGGTATAAGCTTGAAGCAAGTTATAAAAATATCTTATTTAAAATGCGGACTTAAGTAACTAAGCAGCAGATTCCTTACATATATGAATCAACGTTAAGTGGATAGATAAAAATTTCGGAAATATGGTATGGAAGTCGCGTGCTGGTCCCCAAGGGAAGAGAGTCAAGCCATGCCCAAAACGCCAAACGGCGCTTATGTTAAGGTACATGGAGGACTGACACAATAAATTTTTGAAAGACTCCTTAATTACTGGTGATGTATATTGTATGAATTGCAAGAAAATGATGATAGTAGAGCCAGTCAGAGCCCCGTTGATTAATATTCTCTCGTCTGAAATATTTACATAATGATGACACTTTTAGGTGTAATGCTTGCTAAATTCGTTTTTCTATTAAAAAAGATACAAAGCCTCTTGCATTACTCCAGAGCCCTTACGAGTACATGCACTTTAAATTTTAGCCCTGGTTGATGAATAAGTACCTATGTTGTCTAACGTTGCAGACGGCGGCTATGTTGCACAATGCTTGACCCCTCATTTCTTCTTCACGAAAATGCTCACGAAAACAGACTTAGTTAACTACGTAATTTTTATATTTTTAAAATGTAATTTAAAAGTTATTTTAAGTAGACCTTACCAATTTCTTCTCTTGAAAAGTAGAGAGCAATGCCGTCTGCATCAAAGCCATGCCGTCAAAGCAATGTAGTCTGCCATTCGTTATTCGTTGTATCTCCAAAGTGCATGTATAATAGAGGAAGACTACAATTAACCATCTTGCTGTTTAAACAAAACTCCAGGCTTTAAATGTAACAAGGAGGTGCTAAACAGATACGTGAACTGCTGTTGCCTTAATTTCGAATATATGTAAAAAGGATTTATTGAATTCTTGAATAACAAAAATCTTACATTATTTCACTTGTAGTATCTCTTATTTATTGTAATGCCAATAAGATCAGTCTCGTGTTAGATGGTGTCATCAATATAATATGTTTGTATGGTATGACTCTACGTTATCACAGAAGTAGTAAAAGTAAAAAATGTTTATAAAAGCAGGTATAGGCATTCTCGGAATGAAATATTAAAACTTCAAAACGATTTCATTAGATTATTGTCAGACGGAGTAAATTGTTATATTATTAGGTAAATGTTTTTTTATATTTAACACACAGGCTAAAACAAAGAATACTGATCTCCGCATCGTTTTGTTGCGCAGCGGAAATTCTCTCTCTTAGCTTCACTATAATGGGTATGTAATCATGTGATCAAATTATGGACCTCGATTTTAACTTCTTAGTGTCTAGAGTCTAGACTATTCAAACTTATGTCATGTGATATCATTGTGATAGCCATTCGCTGGCTCTATGATTTGTTTTGATGACTCCCATATAAAATAGTACCTACATACTACATAGTAGATAACAAGAAGTAATAGACATTCAAACCTAAATGATAATCACTTTTCCAAGTTAATAATTATAAATTTTACAAGTTAATAATTATAAAATATTAACTTTTTGTGTCAATAAAATAAACCTTTACATATTTTGATGTTATTGTAAACTTTCTATATCATGTAATTTGTTTTAACATCTGCTATTTTCAGCTTTTACTGAGTATTTTGTTCTTGTAGAGTTTAAATATTGTTTACTTTATGAAGTTGGAAGATACAGAAAGTTACAGAAGGTCATATTTTGACCTTTATACCTTTTTCTTCATATATCTAGTAACCTCCAACTACTTATTTCTATAAAAAAAGATCAATACTGGTATGAATGTAGCTTGTAGGTATTTATTAAAAAGGTTTGTTATGTACTAGAAAACAATGTTACAAAAAAACAATAGATCATTATCTGTAATTATCACTTGTTACTGCTCATAAATAAAATAACTGCTTAGAAACCGTAAAAAATCTTAACAATAGTAACAGTAAAGACTAATAAAAAAGTGTAGACGATAAATGCAGTGTGGTGTCGAATTTTAAATACCTAATATTCGGTTTCAATGACGAAGGCAAGGGAAAAGGTTTGAAGTAACAATGAAACTGAAAAGCCCCCTGTCGTCTAAAGGGCACCTTTCCATTGCTGTACAGTTACAGCATACAGCGCTTTATATAAGCAACATCTAATAATGATACTGTAGCTTTAAAGCGCTGGAGCGCTGGTTTATTACAATCCTGTCGGGCCCAGAGAAAATAACCGAGGGTTAGATATCCCGCATGGTACGATTTGGTATTCAAAATTCAATTTTAATGCATAAACATAAGATGTATTCTTGTTTGTATTTTAAAAACTTTTGTTAAAACCCAGCTTACATAGGGGATACGAGTTGAACAAAATTGCGCGCCGTAATGATGCTGACAATAGGCGTTCTGGGAACGAGCCGGTTTTTGCAATGCCTGTGCAAATTTCTCAACGTCGGGAACTACCATTTGGTTTTTAAGGCGCCGTACAATGGTTAAAGAGACATTTTGTACAAACTTTGTCATGTGAAATGTAATATAATAAATAAATAATAAATTAAAGAGGCTTTAGTTGATTTTAGTCTTTGTGTAAGGAGTAACCGCCGCTGTTTATTTAAATGGAGGTAGTAGGTTCGATTTTCCATAAAATTGTTTATCCTGGTCTGATTAAATCTAATTTAAGTTAATACTTTCTTCTTAATGTCTAATTTAAGTTTTCGATATTTAATCGAAACCTAAAATTATTGACTAATAAAATCAAGAACTTAAATTATAATCCAATAAAAAAAAATGTCTGGCTGTCTGTGACCGCATCACAAGAAAATAACTCTACAGATTCTGACGATATTTGTATGGTTATAGCTGGTTATCCGGGTCAACTTAGGTATATCAAAATATACTTTTTACTGCGATAACTATATGACTAATGTAGGGATGAATAAGAGCGGAGCGAGGGTGAGTCGCTAGTCTAAACTCTAAGTATAAAATATATGAAACGTTTGATTCTTGCGTACATAGTATCCAATTGGCCTAAATTTTAAATACAGATATAATAAACTGTAAAAAAAACATTTACTTGCCCTTAATAAGTCCTACTCTTCTTAAATATAGAGGTACTCGTAATATCTCTATACCATATAGATATTAAAGGTATATACAATATTTAGTCACTTCAACTTTGATTTCAAAAATAACAATTGTTTCTAATTCTAAAACAGATTCTTTAAAATATTGGTATAATTATAAGAAGAGTCATATAGGCGGGGAAGAGATTTTACTTATTACATAATTATTATTTTATTGTTTACGGATATCTTTTCTTTTTAGGGCATATAGGCTACGTTTGTACCAAAATTAAACGTTTGTTTCAAAATGTGTGTTTGTATTGAGAATAGGACTGGCTTTTTAAGGTTGACATTCTTAACTTCAAAAAAAAGCTAGCTAGAATATCTATTACTTTTGTATAAGAATTCATTTAGAAATATAACTCGCGTGAACTGCTTGACCAGAAGATAGACCGTTTATGAAAGTTTTACAATTAAAAATGAAAAATATATTATTTGTAACGTACCTACTCGCAACACAGACAATATTTAATTTTATATAAATGTATACCTAAGTAATTGCGTAAAAACACGTAGATACGTCTATTCAGATTAGAGGTAAAGATTCAGATTTTAGGTTGCCTTTTTACCTGGCATTTTTAGACTTAGTCATGACCATTACATATTGTAGTTAATCTAAAATATTATATCAAATATCTATTCCAAATTATTTAAAAGAAGTTTTTCGCAAAGGCTGCATATTAGTTAGTGCTGAGTCCTTCGCAGAACATTTCTCTTACAATCTTATTCACTAATCACTGCATGAAAGTCATTCCATATAATTATGCTTCAAATCTCTTTAGTTACTAGTGTTTAGTTACAAATTTAACTAAGCATTGCTTTTATAATATTTTGTATTCCCGTAAAAATATAGACACTACTAAATCATATAAGTATTGTAAATGTATTTGGTAAATATATTATTATATAATTAACAAGTAACTCACCCTCACTCTGCTCGGGTTGTTCCTAGGATGGTTTCAACGGTTAATATAAATTTGTTAGAAAAGTGATGTAGATTCGGCTTCTTTATTAATAATAAATATTTTATGTACAAATTCGATTCACAATTTATATGTATAGATGATAAAGCATAATTATAATAATATTAGGAGGAGAATGATTCCGGCCACGGTGGTCAATTTCACTAACATTAGCCAACTGCGCAGAGCAGAGCTAGTGTGAGTAATGACAGTAATTGGTTGGTGAGAGCCAAAGTGTGGCGAGTTGATTAAATTATTCGACATTTTATTAAGTATTGCAGTTATATATTCTTAATATGTTAGCATTAAGAATTCCAGTTTTGATTTATTATTATAGAATTAATATTTATATTTTAATTAAGAATAGTAAAAAGCATTCTTAAATTTTCAATAAAATATACCTAGTTAATACTTTACTTTCTAATTAATGTTTAATATGTAATTTAAATAAGTATAACTAGTAAAAAGTAAGCATCCCTATAGAGTTCATGCTCTACAAAACAGAAGATATAACTTGAAACCCCTTTCAAATAACATGGAATCCGCCGGCTCGGGCAAGATAAAAATTCAGTGAGAGTCACGGACTGTCTTTTAATAAAATTACCCCGTGAAGAGGGGTAGAGGGTTAGGGAGCGGAAATTGAAATGCCGCCGGCTTCATAACCACCCTCGCTTATCTGCGGAATACGCACTCTTATGGGTGCAATGAAGTGTGGCTGTGATTCATGGCCAACGAGTTTCCATGTTTGCACGCGTAATTGGTATATGCTGCTAATGAAACGATAGTAAACGGAACCACATTAATTATTTGAACACTTTTCTTCGTTAGTCCGAAATGTAGAGTCAATTTCGAAATGGTATCTAATTATGCAACACAGTTAACATTATCTATGCTAATTTATGAAATCGAACAATACGAATTTTGTAGGCTGCTGTTTGCATATGAATAGAACTTTACTACTGGAATTTTAGTAGCTGTGTTATTTTGTTTTGACTTGATTATGAGTCAAAGTATTTATTTTAAAACTCTTTAATAAAATGTGATTTTCCAATTATTGTGATTATAGTTAAACAATTCTCACTATGGCATTATTTGATTTTTGACATTTTAAGATATAAGTGTACCTAGTTTGAAGTCTGTACCAAGTTAAAAGGGTAGAGACGGTACCACTCTACCGAACTCGAGAAATTCTCAGCATAAATTTTGTTAAAGCATACCTACAGCAAGAAGCAATTATTTTTAGATAATATCAACGGAGTTTTAAATATTTTGACTTCCATCAGGGAAAAACAAAATAATCGTTTTTATTTATGCACTGTGTTTGTATATAGATGAAGAGTATCTAACTTATAACTTTTGATTTGATTTTATATTGCAAGACGAATGATGATGAAGATGGGTTGTTACTTATTTAATTCAATACATTACTTATACATGAATATATTGGAGATGGCGTTTTAACATGAGGTTACCACATGCTCCGTTCACTATATATTATACTACACATTTTTTTCTTAAAACATTAAGATTTCTAATAAAATTGTATTTTTGTTTGATGGGATACATCCGTTTTATAGGTGTATTCCGTCGAATTTAACGACTACGCGTGCCGTGCGGTTTGTAATTCCACGCTTTATCTATTTCAGACGTGGATTTATCCTTTTACAGCCAATATAAACTTTCGTTACAAACAATGTAACACGCACATCAATTAAATAAAATGAATAAATGTTGAGACAGTAATACTCGGTCTCAGCACCATCTATTTCCGTGGAAAGCTACGTAGCCTATGCTATGGATACTAGATAGCTGTTGATAAATATAAGTACCTATGACTGAAGTACTCACTCATCACACAAATATGGGCCAAGCGAGACTTGAACCCGCGACCTCTTACAACAAACTGAGCCAAACGAGTCGTTGATGGTCGAAATAGGTCATGTAGAGTTAGTTTCTTGATAATTGAGATTTCGTCGATGAATCTAAACGTATAAATATGTTTTATTTTGATTGTTAGCACTCTTTTTAGGTAACAAGTAGAAGTGCTTCATTCCCACATAATGTGCATAAAGGCCTACTATACCACAAGATAAAGAAACTCAAAGACGCTTTCACCGCGACCTGGCGGCTCATTGTACCGACGTAAATGAAATGTGACAACGTGTCTCATGACCTTAATTCCTTTTATCTTTTGCATACTGTATGTTCCATAAGTTATGCTATTCAAGTAACTAAATCAAAGATTGAACGTATTTTTTTATATGCTTTTATACTTTTAATTGTTGAATGTTGAAATGCTATGTACACTTTTTATTGGCATGCATATTATTGTTATAATTAATAATTAATTAGAAAATACTGTTTGTGTTTGTTGTAAGTATGTTTTTACAAATAAATAAAAAAATAATACTAATAATAATGAACAGTTATAAAAAGCAAATATTTATCAAGAAATAAATATTTTTTTCTAGCAAATATTTTTTACAGACCAAAACAAAAAAGGGTTTTGAGTAAAACGTTTCTAAATGTAAATGTAATATTGTTTTCCTTCGAATTATTCTACACTGAAAGTTATAAAAAGTCGCTATACCACAACAAGTAAGTACAATTCCTATGTGCTTCACGTTTCGCCGCGGGTCACCGCAGACGCGCGCCGTACTATATCAAGTAAATCGACAAATGTGACAGTTCGCATTGCTACCCGCCGACAACCCATATTATTACGGCCGTGCTCGCTTGGATGGCGAAAGACGTGAATTAATAAAGTATTTCTTCTGAATGATAAAATTATCCATACGTATTTTCAATGGTGAGTTAAAAAATATCGCTTGTCTATGCCAGTGACAAGTGCACAGTTTCCATTATTCATTCCATATGTCTGTTATTGTTAGAAAAAAGAAGAATTTCAAAATAAAAAGTTCATAAATAAACAATATTGAAAAGTTAACTATTCAGCTTATTTTTATAATTTAAATGTTTACCGTATTTACAATATATCTAAGGTATATTGTATGCCAATATAATTATAAAACATATTATATTATATTACTTACATACATACTTTTATAATCTATACCAGCTGCTATTAAAGAAATAAATACAAAAGCTTAATTAGCTACGTAATTACAACATTAAAACAAACATACATAAGTCATGGCGTAAAACTTGATAATATAATTAATGAGGAGCAAATACAAAGGAAGGTAACACCCACGATATCTTATCGCTTGCGCCATATTCACAAATAGTGGGCACAAAAGCGACAAGGGGTCGCGATCCATCATGTGCCCATTGAAACGTCAGAGCAGGGGCGTCGCTGTGATTGTTATTGTATTTTGATTGAGGTGTTATTCCTTTAATAGCCAAATAAGATTATAACCGGAAAAACCTGTCTTACAAGAGACCTTATCACGTATTCGTCGATTATTATAAGTAGTAATGTAATCGAAGAATATATGATAAAGTAAATTTTAAATGCAAAGAATTTTTAAAATATCGTATTAGCTACAACCCAATTAATAAATGCAGATTCAAACGACTAGTGTCCGATTGAAACAGGAATTGCAGCTGAGACTAAAACCGAGTCTTCTGCTTCCATCTCCGATCCACGAGAGATAAGAAAGAAAACGAAAGATTAGACTGATCTTAACACAACATATAGACAACATAGAATCCTATAAATATTATAAGTATTGTATACGAAAGATTGAATAGATTTCTGTTACTCAATCACTCCAGAATGGCTTAACTGGTCTAAAAAAATTGAAAATATTAAATACTTGTCTTAATTCATTCGTTAACGTCAGGTAAGAAAGTAATTTAGGTGCTTATTGAAGGATAGTTTCCTATTCCTATAGTATTAATATAAGAGTATTAAAACAACTTTTGAATTGCATGAAAGGTAAAAGTTATACAACAAACCCGAGTGAATCCCGGACATGCCGCATTATATTATAAGCTAGTGTATTATACATACAAAACTTCTTCTTTAGTCACTCTGTCTATTAAAAAAACTGCATCAATATCCGTTGCGTAGTTTTAAAGATCTAAGCATACATAGGGACAGACAGACAGCGAGGCGACTTTATTGTATACTATGTAGTGATAATATAAAATACATATAGTACATCCTCCCATATTTATACAGAAGCTTAAAATAGCCCCTCCCTTGGGCTTCTTCGGGTAAAAGTTACGTGTAAGGAAAAAGGAAGGAATCTACCCGAAATAACAAAACTCCGCCGAAAGCAAAATTACATTAAATAAACATGAATCTTCGCAACGTTCTTTGCAACAATAGGCATTATTTCGCCATAAACGGTGATATTAGCGGCATATGCCGGCCATGTGGCGCGTGCCCAACAATTAGATTCCTCCACAATAATTGTCTATGCACCACTGCTTCGGATTAACAGCGGTTGAGAAACTCATTGTGTAGAACGAGGAACCGTGAAAACTGACGCAATTAAAGTTTCGAAAATTGACACCTGTTAAGAAATGGTACAACGGTAGTTAGATATACCTACGAGTAGATGTAATACAAGCCTTAGATCGCGCCTTCTCCAGTGCGTAAAAAATAAATTTTACATAGACATGGACAAGAATGAATGAAAATAAGACTTCATATATAAATTTCATTTTTTCTTTATATTTTGTTTTTATCTACGAACTCAGGTCTAGATAAGAAGGTAAAGTGGGCTAGGTTTTTAATTGCGTAGAACGACGAGCTATGATAGTAAATTTTAAGAGTGACAGAGGATTTAGATTCACTGGCAAATTATGGTTATTGAACGCTACTTATTTAGGAATTTGACGTAAAAAGAGTTGGCAAAGAAGACATTTGGAGTTATAGGCTACTAATGCGGTTTTAGAAAATGTGTACCTTGGTCTACACCATATGGTGTATCTACTTAGGTAATTTACTATAATATTATAGTAATAATTAAACCTAAATATGAGTTTGCGCATGCCATACCCAATTGAAAATAAAGAAACGAATAGTGACTTCATCGTTACACAAATAGATCGTTTCAATGTCTGGTTGCTATGGAAAATGAGCAGAAACTAGGATGGCAATAAATTATAAAATTCATATCACGCTACAAAGTTAGTGTTGGAACAAAGTTGGTAGTTACAATATCGCGTTATAAATTATTGCCAATCAAAGTTTAATAGCTCATAAGAAAAACTACCAACTTTGCAGGCATATATTATAAACCAGTAATCCTGCACTTTCATAAAGGTTTCTTATTATTTATGTTTAAGGTGTTTTGAAGTGGGTACAAAAAGATCTTAACCCGCGTGTAATTTCATTTATTAAATCTGAAAGGATATTTTCAACTATGTTTACAGTTTTTTTTACAATTGACTTGTTTTTGTCAAGATAAAATTTTAATATTGTTGCTATGTGGAAAAATTGCAAGTACTACTTCTATTATGTTCTTTTCTCTTATAAATCTTAGACAGATCAAAAGACAAGTTAGATTCAAATTTTATGTATTTAAAAATCTTAAAATCAGCTTTATTCGCCGCTATTTATAGTTTTAGCAAGATATTTTTATTTTTAATTACAACAGTCTTATTATAATATTTATAGAATAGTATAAGATTTTTATGTAGAAGTGCAATAATTAGAATTACAAAGCAAATAATAATTTAAAAACTGATAGCATCATTTTACCGTAGTTAATTTGCTTTAAGTGTGTAATTTAAACTCGGATCAGACTTCATTGTGAATCGCCGCAGGATGCTAATACTTGTGATAAAGTAATGTTGGGTTATAAGGATTTTTATAGGCAATTCAAAGTAAAGCCGGGTGTGGCAGTTCAATCAATTGAAGGCCAAGTGGCACTATGACAAGTATTTCTAAATTGGTCTGCACATATGGCTATAGCTAAATACGCAGGCTGACCGCTGACCGACTGGTTGTTTGTGGAGCGGAGCAGGATTCCGGCGACTTGTTAACGAGTTGCGCACACGCACCGAGACCGATTCGTAGAAATTGGATTATCGAAACAGTTCTTTCTCGTTCTGGACTGTTACTTTACGTGGTGGTAAAGCGAGCTCGAATGGCTGTTTCGATACTCGTAGTTTTGTTGGATATTACATTATTTTAAAGAGTAGAAGCTAGTTTTATAAAAATTTGAACAAATATTTTGATATCCTTACTTTTTTCAAATATATCAATAGTTATAAAATGATCCATCAATAGAAATTAAATATTAATAAATAATTGCGAAATTATATTTTGTAGCATGAACACGGGTTCTAATTTAAACATTCTTATATTCTAAACATAAATTGGTTGATGTATTCACATGGTATAACAATACGTTACAAGTTTGAGAGCAATTGCCTTAAGTTGTATAGGGTGGGTAACTACTTAGGGTGGAAGGGACGGTCACTTTGTTTCCCCAGTTTATATCTAGAAGTGAACTTGTTACTTTTGTTACGTGATTTATTATTGGATCTTATTTTGTAGTCAACATTTAATGAATCAGTACACAATTTAGTGTCATTAAATATAATGATTCAAATCTCAATCAATCATTTCAATTAACACAAAGCGTTACCAAATAATGTCAGCAGTCAGATTGAATGCGACGTACAATCTGACAAACAATCACGGTATTAGATCTTAAATCATAAATAATAACTATCGTAAGCTGTTCCCACGTCACCTGGCAACGTCTTTATAAGCCGTATTCACGCACTTGACCCTTTCAGTGAGAAACCGGGACGCCGAATAAAAATATTAAAACGAACAAAACGATACCCTCTCACGGCTCACGCACACAGACGCGCCGCAACCTCATTTGGACGTATCAAATGTTGGACACGCACACTCTTACCGTACACGCGTGTACGTGCACCGACGCACACAGACACACTTGTAAGCATTCACTCGTACGGGTTCGTTTGGTTTCGTCTAGTGGGCGATTACAGATAAACTATATTTATAAAGGTCTGCGTGTGTATTTATTGATAACTTTTGTCCATTCAGTTTTGATAATTATACGATCGGTCCACGTTTTGAATTTTGAAGTTTACTAATAAAAAGTGTAGAATATTTTTTAAACTAAGCAAGTGTTTACCGATATTTTTTGGATAACAAATAGTTTTACTGTATACTACTGGTAATTCCCGCGGCTTCGCCCGCGTTCGCATCACTATAAAAACATAGGGATTGGTGGTAAAAGGATGAAAATTTAGAGTAATAAGTATTTTTTGATGCTACATTATAAAAAAATACATATTTGGCCTAAAAATAAAAAAAATGAAAATCCGAAGAGGGCCACCCTTATTACCTAGGGGAAATAAAAAAAACAGCCTACAATCTATTCTGAAACCTACAACATCATATATACACAAAAAAAATCATAAAAATCGGTCAAGCCGTTTCGGAGGAGTTCGATAACAAACAAAGATTTGATTATAAAATCTTATCTATTAGAATTCTAAACCAAAAACTGAATCCTATTCTTATATGCTTAATTTAGCTGACGATACAGGTGTACCAATCTATCGAGTCTATATTGTGTATTTTTAGATATGATGGCGTTCCTTGCCAGAGACGCGGGTTGCTGTTCATTTGACGCAAAGTAGATGTGAAACGTTTTATACCCGTCTTATTTGGTCACGTTAGTTACAACGAACAAAGGACAATGCTCATGAAAATCAATGCTCATGACTCAGTCTGCCGTGAAAATAATTGTATTCAAACTGTATTTCTAGACAATGTCTCATATGAGTCTTTGAAATTGATTATCTACTCTAAATAGAATTGTAAAATAGATTTAAAACTCATATTCATACTTCATAGGCAAATGTAAACCATTTTATCTGTAGATCTTGCTTAAAAGGAATATTTGCCTGAAAGAAATGCTTTGGGAAATTTCTTGCCTTATGCGGGGATAAGACTTCTTATGAAATTGCTAATTAGATTAAACGCATACAATCCATGTGATTTTGATTAATTATTATTGTAATATTCAAAAAATAGTCCTAGTATTACGGAAGCTCTCAGAGATTTATTTTTCAACTTAATTTTTGCAAATTTATTATAGCTTATGACTTTCGTAGGTAATTCCTCCTTTAATTAAAAAAACTGTGTAAAAATCGTACTGTAGTTACTGAAATTAGCCCAAACAAGCACAAACTCAGCGCGGCGGGAGACTTTGATTCATAATCATGTCCTCCTGATTGATTTTGGCTGTAGTGGCTAATCTTTTTTGAGACAAGCCACGACTGAGTAGGAGATATTATAGTGCACAACTGTACCTATATGCAGACACAAATACATTCTCTACTCCTCTTACTCTCATTCTCCAGTGCGCTGGCAATTAAAAAAACATCAGGTGCGGGATACAGGATTTTTTTCTTACTAACGATAGATAAAAACGTACCAAATTTTTAAATAGAATTTAAGATAAAACGATTAATGAGAGGATTTTGTATTTCACGTGCAAACTAAACTCTCCTAATTTGATATCTTTTGCTAATTTGTTTAATAAATTTGTAATCCTTAATTGAATAAGGAACGAAAACTCATAATAACTAATGAACTCCTGACTGTCAAAACGTACCTAAGGACCAACTAATAATAGTATGTTATATGAAAAATGTTATTGAAATTTTCGATTGGCTGGTTAGCTCAATACCGCTTTTTGTTACAAATCTTCACGGCCTATAAACATTTCTTCGCACTTTATAGCTGTTGTTGTTGGACTCGTATGTGTCATGATGATGCTAATACAACTAAAGAGTAAAGTGTATGTTGTATTCGTATAATCATACAATCGTTATAATCTCCGATATCTCTTACCCTCCTTTCCCAATATATCACATATTTTACCAATGTTTTTTATAATCATTTTTATCGCACATAATTTGAAAAAGGTTGGACGAATTTGGACTACATATATACAATACACATACATTAGTACATAAATAAAATATGTTGGGACATTTTTTACAACAGCGCCATCTAGTTCCGTGGTAAGCTACGAGGCTTGTGTTACGGATACCAGATAGTTGATATACTACACATATAAATTTTAAATACATACATAATATAAATATTAACAACACCCATGACTGGAGAACAAACATTCGTGTTCAACAAATGAATGCCCCCAGCGGGACTCGAACCCGCGACCGCTGGCGCAGAAAGTAGGGTCACTGGCAACTGAGCCAAGCGTGTCGTCAAAATATTTATCATTGCATCTTTAGGAGTTATGAAGTATACCTACATTTTTTATTATTAAGTATCTTTTTATATAATTATTTTTTAGCAACGTTAAATAAAAATATAAACGCGGATAAACTCGCAGCTAGCGGCTAGCAATATTATAATTATTAATTTATCTTATTATACATTTAGGTTATTGTGAACTTATCTATTTGTAGTCAAGTCTAAAATAATATAAAAGAAAACCTTATTGCTATTTACAAGGCTTTATTTTAATAACATAACAATGATGGAAAGATAAACTATGGAAAAATGCTGTGGTAAATTGGCCGGTTGTTATGAAGTAGCTATGGCGAAGTCTTCCGAAGGTTACACAGAATTTGTCAAATTAAAATATACGAATAATTGTAAGGAAAAAAAGATTAAGATTTTTTTAGATAGAAAAAATTAGGTTCTTATATTATACCAACAGTAGAGTTGGGCTAAATAATGTTTGAATGTCGTTTATTTTCTACTATATGTGTATTAGTTTTATATATTCTTTGATGAGCGATAGATAAACAATATTGACTTTAAACTTCATTCTCCTCTTTTATTAGTACGACAACAATAAATGCAGCACTTTTAACTAGACAATCTGGCTAAATATATGCCGTTAATATAATTATAATATTATAAATGCGAAGCTTAAATGGACAGGTGCTGAAAGGGTCTGGATGAAGTTTTGCACAGATAGATTATAATTTGGAATAATTAAATAACTTTTATTATATAGTCCCTACATTAGCACATAGTACATATACTTGAATGATTTTAGAATTTATTTTGTTTATTGGACCAGGACTCACGGGCACCACTTCGGTGAGCGATGTGTCTTGCGGGTTACTCCTGGTACTTCTCTGGATAGCAGAGTGGACTGTGGAGCAACCCTGTTGGTCGTGTGGTCTGCTTCGGCCTGCCGGGCCGTCGGGGTTTTTAGTAGAATGCGCAAGCGATCCTGCGACGCCCCATTAAGACATGATAGGTGCTTGGTTTTAGTGGGTAGTACTGGCTTGCCGGTAGGTCCCACATAACCTAGGTTTCCTTCAGGTGGTATAAGTCAATTCATTTCCCAAGGATAAAGAAAGGAATCACGGGCACAAACTAGTGGTCCATATAAATAAATAATAGATAACAAAATATACGATATGACAAGCAAAGACATAATCTACAACTTGACGTTGATAATCTGTTCTATTTTGAGGCATGAAGACAACATTATCCTGTTAAAAATTTGCACTGAAAATTACAACTCGTTAACATTTATTAGCATAGTGACTATGATAGAGTCATAGGTAAATATTTCTAGATTATTAGTACTTCTCGTATATTCAGTAAATTTTCGCCTAAAACGTACTTTATAATTATACTCAAAGTGAATTATTGCTGTCATAAGTTTTTACTATGTTAAGTACGCGGGTATGCAACTATGTAAATTTAAAGAAAAAAATACTTTTAATTAAAATATTTTCGTCATAGGTGTGTATCTTTTTATAATAAAATAATTATTTATAAAAACAGTTTAAGAATTTAAGTGTGATAGAGTATTTAAGTAAGCCTAAAATTAAGGCACGAATAAAACTTAGACAGTAAAATATATATAATACAGATATAATTAATTGTTATAAAATGAAATTATAACGTTACATGTAATTTGCCAATCGACAAATCTGGAGCTGGTGTTCCATTAAAATAACCGTGATAATTGATTTAACGGCGACTTCCTTCGACTTAGTTATCGCTAATTGGTTTTGGTCATTAGCGTTATTAGAAAATGCTGGACTCAGTATCTACTAAGCTGATTATTTTTTGTTTGATGTTGTTTGAAGAACAAACTGACTAAATGATACGCTAATTACGTATTGACGTCATATACCAAAACAACTTGGCGTTTGGCGTAATCTTTATTTTTGGTATTATTTTTCTGTTTCATTCAGTATTAATACAATATGTATAATATTTTTAATTACATAAAAGCATAATTATAAGATTTTATCTATTCATTCAATAGAAAAACTACGCACGGTTTTATATGTTATTGTTATAACTAATTATAGTATTACCATGAATAGTAGGCATCTCTTGTAGAGCATATTTATACTATAGAATACTTTATTTAAAAAACTATAGGAATTATTTCCGACCACAATAACAATACATTATTATGATTGTATTTTATAAAACAGTAAACGTATTGTTTTTATTAGATGTAATTGTAGGTTGTTCATTTAATTACGTTTTTATTTACTTTAAAATTCTTTATTGACCATTTAGTAACTATAACTATTACTACAGGACTTTTTTTCGTTTCCAAATAAAATTCAATGGCTCATTTGAGACACTCTTAGAAACGATCGAAAGCAAGCGCTCGTTAAACATGTTAGGTTAACGAAGCTTAACTATTGCAGCCTATATTACTACGGACTTTTCTATAGACTTTTTAATGCTTATAGAGAAGTCCGTAATATCAAGCTAGTTTTCTATTTACCTATGTTTAAAATCTATACATGCGTCATGCGACCGTTCGAAGCCTGGAAAAGACGTTAGTCTATACAAAAAAGTTCAATCTCTACATTAAATATTGTGTTGGAACATTATATTGAAATAGATCACCGTTATCGATACAAATAGCGAAGCTATTTTAATTTTTTGTCTGACTGTTTGTATGTCTGTGACGGCATCATGAGAAAATTATTGCACAAACATTGATGAAATTTGATTAGGTTTATTATTCTTGTTATCATATAGGATACTTTTACTGTTGGAAAATATCTCTCCTCTTAGAAATCCATACTAACTGTTAAACTTACATAGGGACGAGATCAAGTAGAGCGAGGGCGAGTCGCTAGTAGACTATAAAATTATTATAGATATGAAGGTTTCAACATTACCGCATTCGTAGTTCGTGTGTTAGTAATATACTTAAAATTCGAAAGATGAAATAGAGATAAACAACAGCACAGACGGGAGGATTACATAACACCAAGGCAGGTCCAAACTGGAGATGACTTAAAAGGTCAAATAGCAATGAAATCGTTAGAGCATTTGCCAAGAAGCGAATTGGATTCCGAGATAAACTAAAACTCGGGGTAAGGAAGAAACAGCAATAATAAATTAACGCAAGGCATAAGTTTTAGGATCATGAGTTATTGTGTTGTATATCTTCAAAAGCTTATGCTTATGTAGACTGATGTATAAAATTTTAATACTATGAAGTTCCATACAGAAATCTTCACAAGGTTTTGCATCTGTGTATAAAACTATTAGCGACTCGCCCTCGCTTCGCTCGGGCTCTTCCCTAGATTTAGCACAGGCAAAGCCGCGGGATCTGCCAGTTATGCATATAAACCTTCCTCTTGAATCACTCTATCTATTAAAAAAAATCGCATCAAAATCCGTTACGTAGTTTTAAAGATTTAAGCATACATAGGGATATAGAGACAGAGAAACCGACTTTGTTTTATACTATGTAGTGATAGTGATGATAAAGCATTACAATACCTACCTTATACATAACCTTTAACGGGAGGAGCCGGATGAAAACGATATTGATGATACATAAAATATCTCGCTATTTGAATAGAACCAAGTACACGAAGTCAACGATCTATTTTTCAGTAAAAACTTGCCAATTGTGTATAGTAAAATTTTAGTTAGTATTCACACGGACATTTTTAGTACGAAAAGTTTTTAGTGAGTATAATGGGCCTTTCCGCTAAATAGATTTGTATGATCTTCGGAATATATAGGTATAGCTAATATGTATCGGTACATGAAAAATCAAACCTATTTGCGAGTAGAGCCGCTGGCGAAAATTTGTTAACAAATTTCAATCAAAATTAATTCAAGATATATTTCTAAGTAACATTTATGTATGTTTTTATATTGAATTAATAATAAGTATACTTTTATTTAGAGACAGGGAAATAAAATGATACAAAAAATAGATTTAAAATGTCTTCGGAATAAATATTTACGAAATTGCGTGCTTTACGTAAAGACTTTAAAATAGCCTGAATAACGTATAAACGTGTAATATGTTCGGAATGACAATTGATCTGCCCGCTATCGATGCATGATCACGATGGCCTCGTTCTCATTGAGTTTCCACGGGCGGCGATCACGAGTGGCTCATCTGCATCCCGCATTTAAATTTATAATCAGATTCGCGGGACCCTTCATCCATCATTCATTACAAGTCGAAGCCTATTAACATCTACGCTAACATCCTTTGACGGTACCTTACTCTAATCAATTAAAGGATGTACGAAAAAAGATGAAATCGCCGGTCTCGACTCGACTTGCCAGTAACCGCTCATTATTTCTTCTCACACTTTTTTTATTGCGGCAACATTATACGTGGGTGTGGTTGTAATTTCCTTTCACCGACGTAAGGGCACACACGCAATCCTGCACTTAGATAGATTATTTGCGACCTTAATGAGTACGAGATTAGAATCTAATTTAGAATAGTAAACGCGGCCCTACTAAGGAGATGACTGATAAAATATTGAGGCGGCTATCCCTTTCTGTTCCGTACTACTTTGTCTATCTATCTCTGTCTCACTCGCTGGGTCGACGTGAATGTTTTTACGCGCGCCGGGGGGCAAAATGTACGTTGTTTTGGCGGCAAAACGCTTCGGGGACCGCGTAACTTAATAATGCGAATGCTTCGAAGGGCGATCGTTGCAACATGTTTTATTTACGGCATTTCAATCGAATCTTATATCGTTTTTCTGTGGAGGCGGTTTGTTAGTTTTGGTCTATGAGTCAGCATATTTCAGCGACATACGTGACACTCTCTACATTAGCTGCATTTGGAAAATATTTTATCCTGTCTACAATAATATGGAAATCGGTGTCTTTGTACGAAAGAGTAATGCAAAAGGAAGCTTTATAAGTAAGGATGTAAGTCTATAAAACGATAAAAGTCAAATAAAAGATTATTAAGTAAAATTATGTATTGTATATGCACGTATGGTACGTGTTGTAAGAAATTTCATTAATTTATATTTAAAAATAGCATGTTCATATTTTTTACTAATCTCCGTAATATATTCGAAACACGTGACGTGAGTCGTATTTTAAATCACTTTTTACTAATACACTAATAGATCAACACAGAGATAACTACGACAAGGTAAGCTGCACTAACTAAAATAAATGGCCGCCCTGATCCGGCTCATACTTTATTAAAATCCTGAACGAATTCATGCATTACCCCAATTTAGGCGCGCAATTAGTGCACGCAATCCCTCGAGGGTGGGGTGGCACCCGATTCACCCACTGCCCTCTTCACCTTACGAGGGGTAGATTGGGAGGGGGTGTTACAGGGAGTTCGGGGCAACGATAGCCTTTGTGATCCCTCTTTGTTCTGTTTCATATCCAGTGCTCCCCGGACTCAGGAAATGAAATTGGAAAATGATTTTGCTTTTAGTTGATTGCGGTCTTTTTTCTGTTCTGAACTAATGGATGCATCGGAAATAGTTTGAGAATACTGCAATTGTTGAATGAATGCAAGGACAATTTATCATTCCACCAGTAATTTACCATTAGGAGAACTTTTGACGTTTAAATTGCTTTAACAGTAAGGAGTTTAATGTTTTTAAATGGAAATTATTAAATGTCCTTATAAATAAACAAACAAAAACCTTATAAAATTTTCAACGAATACGTACTTAAGTAAAAAGTATAAAGCAAGAGAATAAATCAATTTTAAGAACTTATTACGCAATCTTCCCGGTATATTTTTGATATAAGACCTACTATTATACAGAAGTGTTATTCTTAATAATTTAATACGCCTTGTAAGCGGAATAATTGCATACGACTGTAATTAGCACGCTTCAAGATACAATTAAGTTCCATTAAAAGAGTCAACGAGTTGTTCATATTGTTCACGGAATGTTTGGTAGAGTTTTTATTACTTCGCAAACAAAAACAAAGCATGAGAAGCCTGCATATTAAGTAAATTTGAGATAACCTTGCATAATTAATTAGTTTTAATGGCTACTTAGGTTTCATAATGGAATAAAGTATTTCAAATTATAACAATTATGTCTTTACTCTTAATTTCAATATTTCTATAGTTCCATTTCAAAGAAATACGTTATTAAAATATTTTTTAACAAATAATGAAAACAAAATTATTTTATACTATAAGCTTAGCATATAGCTAATAGATTTAGCGCGTTCGAAACCGCGGGTTCCGCTGGTACATACAAAAACTTGCCAAATTATATACTAAAATTTTCCTTAAGGACTATTCTATCCATTGGTGAAAAAACATGAAAATCGATGCAGCAGATTTGAGTTTGTCGCAAACAAAGAGACAGATAGACGCGGCAGACGACTTTGTTATATGTAGTGATTATATACATATAAAGGTTTTTAAAAGTTTTCTGTTTTTTCTACTGGGTGTTAAAACAGTAATAGATACACTTGTTAAATTAAGCGTGATTATGCTGTAAGCCCTAAAGTAAAACTATACCTTGCGGTTTACCAACTTTCTCTATGCTCCACTACGTCGTGTTGGTCGGTAGTTGGAAGGACGACTAATAATGATAATGAATGGAAAATTGCACAGTAATTTCTGTAGCTGGTTATACAATTTATACGACTATTATTAGGGCGAACGAAGTGAGCTCTAACACTATCCCACAACCTGAGCATTTTCTGGTATACTTTGCTGAAAAACAAAGACTCCTATAGATTTGTTTTTTAACATAGTAATTTAACTTCATATCTAGATGTGTTATCTGTCAAAAAAAATATAAATTTATAGCCATTAAAAAATGAACATTAATAACCGTCTTAAAAATTATTAATACCCTTTAGTAAAACTACGTGTGCCATCACAAAGCTCAACTTTTAGTTAGTAAATAACAGCGGACATTGTATCCAATTTTAATCTTATCTCTTTTAATTTTATCTTTTATTTACGTGCTTTACATAGAGACATGGTAGTATTTAAACCTTTTGCTTATATGTATAAGTGTACCAGTTATAGGTTATAATATTTTAATACTTACTACAAAATCTCATGGTTCCTTTAAGCATTTATACCCTAAAGAAAACAAAATAAATTGTGGCCTGAAAACTACCTAAGTAGGTAGATATACCTAGACATAAACATTGACAGGAAAATTGAAAATACTAGAATAAAATTTAAAAACTAATAAATAAATTACAATATATAATAGTTTAAAAAAATTAAAAATCTAACTAACTATTTAAATAGGTATTAATTTATCTTGCTAGTTTGATTTCGTCAGAAATAAGTTCGCCAAAAAAGCTTTTGATCATAAAAATCCGATGAGTAAAATGCGGAACGTTGAAAACTACCGTAAAGTTAAAAAAAGAGATTGGAAAAATTGCAATATTTATCCTGTATGGGATATGGATAGATGGGAGCTTTATGCAAGTGGGTACTGCCCAACGAAGTGGGGAAGGCGAAAGGAATGAAGTATTGTTTCCAACTTCAACTATACAGAATTATTGTAAAATATAATTTAAGTTACAAAAAAGATAAAGTACGAAAAAGACAATGATAAGTGCTCTTTATAGAAAAGATTCACCTGCGCCTAATATACGCCTACGAGTATTCAGCAACTGTAAGATTATAAGCAAAATTAAATCAGCAGCGTAGTCAATCACGTTTACATTTTAACTCACGTTAAAATCAAGACGTGTGAATGAGAGTTACGAGTGAAATATACCTACTTTGTAAAGTGATATATACTTTGTAAACTGATTATCGCGAGCATAGCTGTATTATTCATTCAAATGATTATCTATTATGTATTTGTATAATAAAGGTAAGTAATAACGTTGAGCTCATTCAATCCTCTGAATATTAGCGCGGAACAGAGAAATATATATTTTAGGGACATGACTTTATTATTATAAATGATTTATTGTGAATAAAAGTGAATAATAAAATAAATCCATAAAAAAATATTGTGCTTCTAACTTATTATCAACATTTTTGTTTAATAATCGGATTTCTTATTGAAATAGAAAAATGTATTAGAACTATAAACTTTTACTGATAGGTATACCTATAGATTTATTTTATGGTTATTATCCTTGGATTTACTTATTGAAATTAAAATTCAATTCGCGAAAACCCTCATTTTTATCCTGAAAGTTTATCTGATAGTAAAATAACTAAAAATATAGTACTTATTGAATATTTTGATATTCAATATCATAAAGTAAGTGTATATGGAACAGGTACTAAGCGTGTCGATCCCACACGCACGTCCCTGGTAGGTAATTTAGCGACATTACGGCAGCGTTTTATGACCGCGGCTAGCTGTAATTTCTCTACATATAGGCAGGACAGTTCATGTACGCGTGTCGTAATGGAGTTCTCACGGGCCTTTTTCCGAATCCCACGTGATATGGAATCAAGTTGTTAGTTTAAATTTTCTTCAAATTTGTTAATTAACGTATATAACTGGCTAATAAATAAATTTTAAATAATATCTAGGTATATTATAATAATGTTATACAACAAGCACAAAGTACAGTCGCATTATTACCTAATTTTATATTAGTGCGAAAGTTTGTTGGCGAATTTTGTTACTTCTTCATAGATAAAATGCTAGACTTATTTGAATGAATTTAAGTATACAGATACGAACTGGACTAAAATATAGGCTATACTGTCAGTCACGTAGAAATGTACCAGAGCGAAGCTATAAGATTTGCTAGTGGCTGTGCAAAACTTCCCGTCAATCAGTTAAAAAGAAAAAAATACAAGAAATGGATATTTTATATCGGACATTAACAATAATATAAATATTAATGTGCCGATTTACAATAATTTATTTGTGACAAATACAAGACTTATAAATTAAGACATTTTATATAACGAGCTAAAGTGATGACCTCGAATAATTCAGTAATAGAAGTGTTTTATGATATTTTTATAGTGTTATGCATATTTGATTGCTCCATAAACTAGCTGATTAATGTATTGGTTCGGCTTCAAAGGCCAAGCGGATGTGGCCCGCTATCTGTCAAGGTGATCGCTCGTCTGATGCATTCCGGCATATTATTGTCGTAGGACGGGAAAATAAGTCTTGTCTAGCGCAAGCAAAGCAAAGCTATTTATGTAATCTAAGATTTAATATTGCGGATAAAAGTTTAAAATTACGATACCATGCAAATTTATAGAATTAGTAGTTATATGATTATAAAATTTAATGACCATACTTTCTTTTTCGTTTCCATTGGGTGTCATCAATATTCATATATACCTTATTTATTTATGGGTAACGATTGTAATTTCATTCAGAATGTCTTTATTATTCAATCATCTTCCTTTAATTTTTTCCTCTTATTGAAATACCTAATCAATGTATTCAACTTTATTGTACGTTTAAATTTACATAAAATCAGCAATAATTTGAATTCCAATGCGCAGTATATAGTTTCTTTTGAGGAAAAATAGTCCGTTGTAAAAATAAATGCTTTAATAAAACACTCCTAACCATAACACGTATAGTAACGTCTTATGTATAATTTATTTATGTATTTCAAATATAGAATATCTTATATTTTCATGCATAATATTTGGCAATAGATTTCTCAAGTCCAATTAAATATTTCGCCATAAGATTTCGTCAGATCTTAATTGAGCTTCGAAGATGGCATCGATATATCGTTGTTTAATTAACTACTTCGGTTGGCTAGTTTAAGGCATATATGGTTCTTAATCTGAAGATCCTAACTTCGGAGTTAGGAAGTTTCTGGTGTTTCATTCACATGCTTCGGAGAGCCAAAAGGATATAGGTCCTGCGTCTCACTCGTCGATCATCCATGATCATCATCAGCCCTTTTTTAACGTCCCACTGCTGGGCACGTGCCTCCCTCAGTACGAGGGGGATCAGGCCTTAGTCCACCGCGCTGGCTCAGTGCGTGTTGGCGGACTTCACATGTCTTTCGAAAAACTTGCTAGGTTTATCTAAGATACGCAGGTTTCCTCACGATGCTTACCTTCACCGTAAGACGGATAGAAGTGGTAATCATGGTAGGAAAATGATTCGCACATGAAAACATCAGAGGTGCGATTACCGCTAGGCTACCACTGCCTGGGCTATATTGAAATGTAATTGCCATCAGGACATGAGAGTGATGTATCAGGACATGAGAGAGGAATGTAGAGCCCACAGCGTTTACGCGCAAACTTGTGCATAGTATCTCTTGCGCACATGGCTTGTCTCATTGACATTGGCCGAATTTAATCAGGAGAACACTACTATTATTGCTGATATTTTTATTTCGTCATTTCTGTGTATCACTACGCATTGGGACACGTTTATGGGCCATAAAGTAATTTTAATCGGTACATTAGTTTGCCACGGGTGGTCGTGAACTAGGCGAATAGTAAATCAGTGCTAAGTCATAACGCACTTGGATTATGTTTTAGAGAAATAAACTCATATTCGTTACTGTTTAAACATAGTTTCCTTAAGTAGATGTAAACGAAAAATGATTATAAAGAAAAAAGTAATAAATAAGCTAGTTTCTTCATGTTATAGTTAAATAGCGGGAAATCACAGCCAATATGATTAGCATAACGTGCTTGATTCAATATTTTTAAAACTACCAATACCTACGATTATGTCCACGCTTCACTGTAAGGTCTTTTTTTTGTTACACACGATGATTATGAGGAAGGATAAATGTCATAAATATTAAATTGAGAATGATCGGATTTCGGAGATATTGTAGTGATTCAATCAGAGTTATTTTTTTCCAAAGCAAACACTTTTTTGCATTTAGGTAGTATATATTATATGAGTAAGAAGAAGGATAAAACTTATATCCAGCTATTTTTATGGACCTACATACAAGATTATTTTTATATATGTATATATAAATATTCTCGTTTCATAGATTACATAAGCATCTCTACAAGAGACCAAATGCAAAGTAGTATAAATTATTAGAACGATTATTTCGGCTTCGTATTTCATTAAAATAATGGCTTACACAATATTTGCGAAACGTGATTAAGATTAAGCATTCATAATAATTTTAACGCTTTATTTTATTACATAAGTATAATTTGTTTTGAAATAGTAGACAATTGATAAGTTGTGTTTAATTAATGTACTTATCTAATTATTTTTATCTTTTAAATAATCGTTTGTAGTTTTTTTGGAATGAAATCTACATAATATGAGGAGTTTATTTTTAATAAGTAAACATACGGTCCACTATTTAAGCAGCTTAGATCGCTTAAGTTTAGCTAACAGTAAAGAAATTTATTTAATACTTTAAACCTAAAAATAGTCCTATCTATATTTTGAGTTTAAACAAATGTTATTTATTTTATTAGTTAGTTAAATACACTCTCAGACCAAAGTAATTAATCTCACGTATATTATCTTGGGGACTAAGTAAACAAAAGCGGTTTCAAATATGAATACGAAATATGTTTACAAATCGGTACGTAACAAGCTCAAGCGGCATTCAATTCACCTTTGCAGAAGTACTGACGTTATTATAATCTGCCGAGTCATTCTAACCTTTCAAACATATTTCTTTCTTTAATCTTTTCGCCTTTAACCTTTGTTCTTCTTTAATTTAAACAGACCAAGTCTCTCAATTTTTATTAGCAGCAGTCAGGGCTATATTTCTCAATTGATGTTTACTTTCATTTACATATATGTATATATGCCTATATTAACAACAAGCGAGTCACCCTCCCTGCGCTTGAGTACGTCCCTAACTTGGGTACGTTTTAACGGTTAGTATAAAATTTTCACATGTCCTGTATGTTAATCCGGATAATCAATATCATATCAGTTTTCATCAATATTTGTTCAGTGGTTTTCTCTCACAAATTTCAAAGCCAAGACAATTAGATGCCTGGCGCCTGGAGGAACATCGTCAACTTTCAACTCGGGGATGATTTTGAGAATTTCTTGAGAGAAAACGTACATACTCGATCTAATGCCTTACCTACATGCTCGTCTTTAATTAGAATTAGGGGATTTATAGTAGAAAATCTAAATTTATACAACACCTATTTAGTGTTTGGTATTATTTTAAACATCTATAGGTTAAGTTAAGTAAGTAAGTTTTAATTTTCCTATAAAGCCTGACTTGGGGGTCGTCCATAAATCACGCGATCTTTTTTAAGCAACTTTTTAGACCCCCCCTCCCCTATGGTGATACGTGGTGAGGTTTAAGATTACCCCCCCCCCCCCACTCAAAATCACGTGTATTTTTTTACAAAGTACCTTAAAAAATCTGAATATTATTTTTGAATGAAGGTTGGTATAATCTAATATAATTTTGGTAAATTAAGCACCGTGATAAAAATGTAAAAATTTTATTAAGAAGAAAATCGTGAAATTTTACTATTGTACCTGAAGCAAATACTGGCTCTCTCACACATGCTCGCTATACTATGCTATGCTATGGACTTCTGCAGCCTTTTTTAAAAGTAAATTTTTTCAAGATTTGTTGTCCTTCCTTGTCCATCAAGTTGGGTTCCATAAGAGTCATGCGGAAGTATGAGTCTAGCCTATGTGACTGGGAGTGACGCATAATATACTTAGGCTACTGCTCCTTTTTCCGTAGTTTTTTTGTACACTAGCACCTACAGAATCCTTACGACTCGACTAAAATCCTGCCACAATTTTCTTTTTTCTCATTAACAAAATCAATGGGATTAGGTGGTTTACGTTTATGTATGGTCTTTGACTGTATGCATACCCTCTAGTTTCGGCCGACGGTCAATTAACTTTGAGCACTGGGTAGGTACATCACCCGGTGCTAAAGTTAAGTCATAATAGTATTCACTTTTCTTAAACTTTCAGTGCTGATATTCACATATGTAAACATAGTAAAAGTTTTTGAGTATATCATTAAAAATGTATAATTCGTCCGTCTGTAACTTATAACTACTAGATACTATAACAATGTTACGTTACTTATAATTTATGTATGTCTTAATTTTTATACATGATATTAATGGAAGTATGTCAATACTTTTTATAAGCAATCCAAAGCAATTAAGACCAATCGGTTCATTATTACAAGTTTCCATTCTTACTAATAGCGACGCTTCGTGTGTCTGGGGGAATGTTTTGCCCATCCTATTGGTCTCATCATCTGTTATGAAGAATTTTAAAATACACGATTTTTTAAAGCATAGCATAGCTTTTAATAGTGCCATTTCTTGCAATAGTAGTTCCCGTACAGGTCTTTTCAGAGAAGTTTTGGAGGTGACTAGGCTTATTATTATAAAAGTTCGGTCCCAACGGTGAGTAAAAAAAAAATCACGTGATAACTCACTACAACCCCCTTCCCTCCTGGTGATATTTCGTGATTTTTTCCGAACCCCCTCCCCCCCCCCCCATTCAAACATCACGTGATTTATGGACGACCCCTTGGTAGAGATAACTGACTTAGCGATTTTTCTTATGATCTCAATTATATAATGCCGCCTTCAGAGATATCGGTATCAAAAAATACCTTACCTTAAAAATGTTGTTAAAAAATCAACACCCCTCAAATCTTTTTTATGAAATGCAATCGTGTAGAATGACATGGATTTAACATTAAAAGTACCTAACAGTTAAACCATAAAATCTCATAACAAGCGCTATCAATAAAGAAATATTACAGCGCCGTACGCTGTAATGCAATGTGCGCGCCGAAGTTGTCCAAAAAACTCGTGCACAGCTCGCTCGACCAGTTTGTGCGTTCGCAGAAGCGCGAGAAAAAAAGCGAATTGCCATTTAGCTCCGAGAATGTCGTCAAGGCTTTCAACTTTAAACGGCATATGCTGAAACAGCCAGCAAGAGAAGCCTAGGCTAGTAAAATTCTTAAGTGGGGCAGTCTTCAGATCATTGCGTCCTTAGCTTTAAGGTCCTTCCATTGGTAGCCTATTAAAATATAGTTGGTATATTGTTAGATAACCTGCATACTATGCTTATATGTATAAAATAGAAAAAGGAAATTAAGCTTTTGGATTGTAGAAAGGTTATGTATAAGGATTACGTGTCGTTCGAAAGCACTTAATATGTTTCCAGGAGATTGTCAATATCTTATATTTGTTTAGTGTGGGAAAGTTTTATCTTAATAAACAGTTTCAAACTTCACTATTGAGTTTTTCGTAATTCTAGTAATAAAACAAGCAATAAGTACCACCTAAAATATATTGCGAGGATATTTTGAGTTCGGTGCCAATAAAAATATAAATACTTACCAAAAAAAGTCAAGCCAAACTTAGTTTAGGTTAACAATAAAATTATTATACAGCGTTATTTATATTTTTTATAATAAAATTAATAAAAAGTAAATTAAAAACACCAATATTGTACAAACTAATTTAAAGCACTTTACCTTTTTCATAGTAATCCAACATAGTACAAAATACAAATTAACCTAAGTGTGAGAGAGACAAGACATCCCGTTATCCATATGTGTGATAGAGAAAGCGTATCAAAGTCGATGAGATACGAAACTTGACGAGATCACGTAAACCCGTCAGCCCCGAGAATATTAAAGATGCTTTATCAATCCAACAAAAAGCTGTTGACTTTTTCATATCGCAATTAATGTGAAAGCTTTTTATGGGACCATAATGCCTATCTATTTATGTTGTCATCATCAATAATGATTGGATAGTTGACGATCTATTCTAATTACCTGTGGTTGTTAGGGTTGTGTATCTTTAAGGGCAAAATTAAGTATTTCATAAAAGAACTTCTTCCCATTGTAAATCTTCATATAAATAAAAAAAAGACACAAAAAATACTAACTACAACATTCTTTTAAATATGCATTCCCTTCAATATCTAGACCGTCTAGTTATCGGTATTTGACCATTTTGACGTATGTGGAGACTGGAGACCCTGTAATAATAATGTAAATGTAATATTTAAGATAAATGATATTACTATAGCATTAAATATGGATATATGTATCTTGGACAAGGGTCTAACTAATGTCTTTTTTTATAAAAATAGCATTTAACGAAAAAAGGAAAAGCGAAGTTCGGTAGCCCGTTGCCAGGTTTTTAAGATATAAATATGTACTTATGAACATTGTACCTACAAGGCCTTCAGTAGATTGGTAATCCTTCATTTTGACCAACAGTGAACAGCTCGTGTATGAGTCTCAGAGCTAGTGAATTTGCTAACAGTGGTGTAGGGCTCTCTAAGGTGTAAAGGTACCATCGCCAAACTCCTATATCCAGGCTGTTATTGAGCATTTCGTGACTGAAAATTCAAGTCACATGTTTTCCGTAACCCGGGAATGTAACCCAGGAACGGAATGCTGATTTTAATATCGGAGTGCTGATAGATTCGGAACCTCGAGATCTGCGGTAGTATAGATATTGTGTTATTTGGGTAACTTGTCATTATAAGAATTACATGTAAAATTTTATCTCCTGGCGTCGTGTGATTTTACATTTTTACGTAGTACATAAAGCTTCATGAAATAAGCTTACGCATGCATAAATTTATTAAGATAAATTTGAATAATGCCCAGTTCTTACATCTGCACAATCACTCTATTCAAATACTAGATGTATTTTCTATATAAATAAAATGAATGTTGGTATGCGCATAACTCAAGAATGGCTGGACCGGCAATTTTTTTTCGTATAGGTATGTTCCTTAAGGTCCACGGAAGGTTTTAAGACTATAAAAAAATTCAAAGTTTGTAAAAAAATATACAAAAGGGGGTACTTATGGACGAACCCGAGCGAAGCGAGGGTGAGTCACTAGCAGACAATAAATGTAACAATTATTTGCACAATAAGTACCACACTCGATATTATTATAAGTACATACTGTATTGAATGTAAACATGTGTATTGTGTATTATTTACAACAAAAGATGAGATATCACCTGCTCAACTGTAATTAAGGTTTTAATACAAGAATGTCATGTGTATCTCAATTATTGCATTGTTTATTGTACTGTATAGTAATAATAATATAAACAATGCCATATTTAAGGTTTGTATGTTAGAGAGTAGTCTCGAAAACTAATAATGCCCCTCCAAAAATACTTTAGTGACAGGTATATCTTACAATTTTGTACGTTGTCATGTGAAAATTACACTTTGTTTTGCAAGAAGAGCTCAAGTTACCTTTGGAAGTTGGAACTACTTAGTCTTAATGGTGTAACTTTTTAAATTAATTATTGTGACGCATAGACAGGTTATTACGCTGTGTTTTATATATAAAGCCTTACTATGTTATATATAAAGGATGAGTATGTTTATCATCATCATTCGGGTTTGTAAAGTCCAGAGTGAGTCTTGGCCTATTTTACTATATCTCTATTTCCAGCGGCTACTTTCCATACTACATGCCTAGTCCAATGTTTGGTTAGTCTTAAAGGTAATGATCGCAATTATAACGCATTCTCCAACATTCGTCGTATAGTACTACTCCGAAAATGTACAAAAGCATATTCAAAGTTTGTTGTAGTATTTTAAAGAGTGTATTGCCATACGGCAATATTTCTTAAAAGAAACTGTAAGCAAATACAGTATTTTCTCAGTGCAGTTGAACATTATAATTAACTTAATAACCTTGTGTAAGCTGTGCTTATGTTTGAAATTACAACTTAAGTGTTTCTGTTAAGTGATATAATTCATTTTTATGGATACAGCCTTATTCGGATGTAAATGACTGTTGCCCAGAAGCGATTGTTAAAGTTCGCGCTCCACTATGCATGAAATATTAATCCTTTGCTATTTTCTTTTGGAATTATCTATTGATTATTGTTATTGATAAATGAGATTAATTAAGTGTAAAATTATAATATATTCATTCAATCAATATTATTATCTTTAGAAATGCTTACCTTTCTTTTAAAATTATCTCACTTATTGCTATTATTAATATGTCCTCTTTATAAGTATTACATTTTCAGCTAGTAAATAGGTACCTTGACGTTTGATTTATTGATCATCATATATCATGCAGTACCTAGTATAATATTAATATTTTATCCAGAGTTATTACGTGATAACATTTAAAAAAAACTTAAATATTGTAGACATTTAATAGTTATTGCGAGTGTACCTTACATTAGGAAAAAGACATATGTTACCGACTTTCCTTGTAGGCCTTTTTAAGACCTTGAGTTTTCTACTACGAGAACAAAGCCACTGAAGGACTCGATTACTTCCAACCAAAGAATTCGCGACTACGCGATATTTATAATATTAACATTTCTATAAAGAAGCGTTCGTAAGAAACACGTTCGTTCTACCGACTTTTCGTTGATTTACTTGGGAAATTCGGTTACATGTAAACTATTTTTATTTTACGAAATATAGCCTTAATCCCTCTGAGATTTCTTTTCAAATAATGGTAAAAGATTTATTTAAATCTGATGAGTTGTTTCTAAGATGACTATTAACATCGAAGTTTACAAGCTTTGCTTCTTATAACATTTGATAGTTTGTAAGTGAAATAGCATTTAAAAAAAGTGGATAACTAACCTTAATAAGGATTTTTGTATCTTTTTATTTGTTGGTTAAACAAAAATTAATTATGTTTCATCAAAGGAGGTTAGATAAGCGTATTTGGTCTGAAGTTGCTGGCTTATAATAAAATTTCGCACTTCGTTAAGTTTCTCGCTTTACTTTTAACTGCAATTCTTATTTAATTACCTCTACTACTTTTGAGTGTAGATGTGTTTTTTGCACTAGGTCCTAAGCGTTTTATAAAAAAAATAAAATACCTTCTTAATATATTCTAATTGCTTTATGAAATGTGTATCATGTTACGTTTATTTACTTTCTTGACGGATTTTTTGTTAATTAGCTTTGGGTCAATACAATAGACATCGCACTTTAAACCTAGATTGAAAATAATAGTGCAATACTTTGTTTTCATCTAGATCCTACAGTTTTTCCAAGAGTGAGATTAAGTTTAATTCATTTATTATAAAACGTCTAATAATTGTGATTTTTGATAAGGACTTTACAATTACCTACGTGTTTTAGCTATCACATATTTTTAATTTTTGATCTAAACATTGTCGTTCGTAAACCATTTACTTATGCTGTAATATGTGTACATAACATATTGATATAATACAGCAGGTAAGCATTTACATATGAGTCTTCACACAATTTAATCGCATAATGAACAACTGACAAAACAGATTTGCATTTATAATGTATTAAAGGTACAATAGCACAAATAGTAATCCTATTTGTATAGAATGAACGATAATTTATACAGTGTGCCGACACGACATGACGACAGTATACCTAATGTTTGATTACATGAGTCACTGCGCCGACTGAGCGCCCGCTCCGATGTTACGCAAACAGTAGCGCAGGGCTGTACCATTCCGGTTTATTTTATTATTTATTTGTAAATCTGATTGATTTTGGTAGATAAAAGTTGAGTAATGGTAGAATATATTGATTATTTTTATGTTATGATAATAATGTATTAGTAGTTTTGTTCCGCACTAATGTATCGATAGAAGATTTTTATCATATTTAATTTACAAGTCATTACCCTAAATGATATATTATTTTGCTAAAAGTAGTCTTTCTGGATAATCCATATTTTTGGTTAAAGTTAGTAATGAGTAATTATTTTCAAACCAAGAAACCAAAAGTTGTTACAGGGATTTAGCTATCTAAAGCCTACTTAATTATATGGATGTAGGTATACGACAGATCTTTAATGCTTTAAGCACTGCTATAAATTATTAATTTACTACATTATAATTTAATGAATATAAATTATCAAAAATAAAGAAAAATATTCTTTATTTTATTTTAAATGTGTCATCCCTATTCGGGCCCCGCTACCTGCACACTCCAACAACAGCTAGTAGCTACTTATATTGTATTATGTATACAGGCGTCGCGTCGGGACGGTTTTCCACTCTCTATTGAGAGATTTTCATTTTATATAACTTTTCTTTTAAACTTTTTCTTTTAGTGTATAACAGCACATCTTTTCATTCATTCAAAATAATATTTACTATGCGTTGATTTAGTGCATGTGTATTTAATATGACATGTAACGTGTACAGTTTCCTTTATTTCATCTATAATACATACGTGTGTATATATACTCAGTAGGTATTAACGACCGTCAACAACAAACTTTAATCTAGACTCTAGAGCAATGAACTCACAACTTTCGGCGCAATAGTGCGTCTTAGACTATTATAATAGGTAGTACCTACTATTTTATATAGGCTATTCTACTACTTCTGGAAAATTTGTATTGTGTTAACAATAAAATACAGTAATGACACGAAATAAAACTTTATATCAATATTCAATACCCTTATTTTGTTTGACTAGGAAATAAAGACGACAATATCACTGTTATTATCTCTACATATATATCAGTAGATATTTAAGGTATGTTATTTATACAGGAACACACTGAAATTATGAAAAAAATGAGGAAACGTTTTCTATCAGCCGTCGTCTCTCTTTAAATAAGCTTTTTCCCGTTCGTCAAAGTCGTATAGAAAGCAACGTGCAGAGTAAAATTTTATAGTAGTTAAGATGTTCTGTAAATTTTAATTACTAGCTAATATTCATTTTTACAAATCTATGCAGTGATTGTATTCATTTAAAATTACTTATACTGGCGACTCAGCCTCGCGCCGCTTTAATTTGTCCATTTTTTGGTTAGTATACCTACCTACATTTCTCAGATATGAGAAATTTTACCTCAGTAAAAACTCTCCCGTGACCATGATTGCTGTAAAGCATTCGAAACGTCGGGAACCAAAAATCATAATAAATCCGCGACAAAATCCGAAAAGATAGTTTCATTTATAATATCATAATATGTTGACCCGGTGAAGCAGTCTTAGTCAGTCAGTAGTCATCTTCATACCGAATTTCATCAAAATTAGTCCAGCCGTTTTTTCGAGGTAGAGACTGACAGATAAATATAGTCTGTTGGCTTTGACTCAAAATTTATTTATTTAGGAATCTTATTGTATAACATACAAATCCGCCTTCAATTGACATACCTTGCATTCTTACAAAATAAGGATAATTGAGGAACGCGAATAAGAGGACGTAATAAACATTACTTACTAAAAAAAATTCAATTCTTCCAACATAGACGATGATCTCACAAAACGCGAAAAAAAACGGTTAATGCTTATTTCATCATACTAGACGAATCAATTAAATATCAAAAGATTTACAACTTTTAAGTTTTAAGCATTTAAAAAATTTTAAAAAATAATTTTTTAAATTATTTTTTATAAGAATGCAAATCATATTATCGAAACTGATACTACAATGTTAGTATTATAATTATTACCTTGAAAGTTTTCCACTCTTACGATTTGTTATTTAAAGAATTTTGCGAGGTAAGAGTAGCATATTTTATGAAAAACCTATGAATTTTGTTTCATATTTTTTCTTCACTAACTAAATATCTGAACAATGTCGCAGGCTGAAAAAATTGATGTTATGTCTCAATATTAGATAAAAGTAAACCTTTGGCAATTATTGCATAATCCTTGTAAAACAATTTATTTAAGCTAATAGAACTTTCAAGTAAAAATTTTTCAAGTGGTTGATATGATTTACTAAATAATTAATAAAATATGTATTTTAATTAATAAACAAGTCCCAACATATTAATTTATTTAAATACATACGTTGGAAAATACTCACAGATCTCAATTCTCAAATTACAAGAACATTGCACGATTGCAAAAAAGGAATAAAGCTATAAATTGCCATATAAATAAATTAAAAATCCTTTTCCATTTACAACCTAACCTCGTTAGTGTCAATTATATAGTTACGTTTTATGGCAACTTTGAAATTATCTTGCACTTTTTTATAGACCTTTATAGAGTACGCGCCGTTAATATTCATAAAAGCTCAGGTTTTGCGTTGATTCGCCATTACCATTCAATTCTCATTTTATTGTTGCGACAAAAACATATTTCCTCACATGTATGGTCTTGGTAACTTCTTAGGAAGAACTTAAGGACAAACTTACTTACTTTATTGCGATATTTCATCCGTCGTTAAAATTGTTTTGTTTTAATTAACGTAATACTTTCTTAGGTTACGCGAATATTTGACATTATAAGTGAAACTATCTTTTCGGATTTTGTCGCGGATTTATTATGATTTTTGGTTCCCGACGTTTCGAATGCTTTACAGCAATCATGGTCACGTGAGAGTCTCTCCAGTGAAAGATAGTGTCAATTATAATTCTAATTAACGATTTTCCACATCAGTTGAATGGGGTCATGATTCATTTATTATACAGTAACACTAAAATGCAATTTATTATACTTACTATAGCTGGTAATGTAAGTATTATATTATAAGTATCCGTATAATACTATTAAGCGAAAGAGATTGTTGGTTTTTTATCTTGTATGTTTAAATGCGGTAATCTCTATAATTGCAATGCCGATTTGAATAAAACTTTTCTGCATTTTATATCTTATTTCTTTTTTATCGTGTTACAAATCGTGTTTTTTAAAGTGGTAGTGCCATGCTTGTTACCTTCGGGTAGCAACCAAATGGGCCGGCACGCCCCGTATAGTTCATTAGTACCACTCTCTCACAGAAGACCGGCGTGAAGTGGCAGCTATGCTGTCGCGTTTCGTCCGGTGAGTGAGAGTCCGTGAGGCCCACTCTCCTTCTTCCCTCCCTCTTCCCTTCATCCTCCGCCTTCGTAACCCCATCCCTCCCACTTCCCTCCCCCCTCCATCCCTCCCTTTCCTGAAAGGCCGGCAACGCATCTGCAAGCCTGGCTTGCAGATGTCCATGGGCGGAAGTGATCACTTCCCATCAGGTCAGCCTCCTGCACGTTTGCCCCCTTTTTACCATAAAAAAAAATACAATCTTTAAGAGCGTTCGATCGAAATATTTACTTATTCATATTTTAGTCCCGGTATATAGGTAGGTAGGTAGGTACTACATCAAGTTCAGTCTGCGAGTCATCTCTAGTTATCTATAAGATGTAAATTAATAAATAAATGTAACATTGTAAAATCATAAGTTATTTAGATATAAATTTACTTAAACATGATGATAATTTACTATCGATTTTAGATATAGAAAACTAAAAATTGCCATCAATTCAAATCTATATTCTTGTTAATGTGCTTCAAAATATGGGAATGATTAATTAATACTTGACAGAACGCCTTTACGTGTTATTCCCGTACTTCCTAGTTTAGTTTTCTTTTAGCCTTATTAGCGATTATTATTACATAGCTATAGTCTTTAAATGGAGAAGTGAAAAACAGTTCTAATAATATAAATTATGTAACATTTTGTTGGGTGAAATAAAACTTAAAGTGATATTTGATATGATAGTTTGAAGTGTTCTGAAATCATATTGTGAAAGCAGAAATCAAAATGATTACTGTGGTACATAAAGGGTGATCAACTAACGTAGAATGACATGGAAGTTTAGGCCAGTACCAGTAGCGACCACCCGCATACCATCGATTCAATACGGCGCGGCGTTGTCAGATGACCGAGCATATTTAATTTCGAAACGCCATCAAATGTGGCTAATGCAAATCGAATGCACAAAATATGCACTAGATAGTATATAATATAAGATAGTAAATATCTTTAAAAAATATCACTTTAAGAACAGTTAGTTATTTCTTTTGCTTACTCTATTTTTATTATTTATTTTATTTCAAAACAAATGTATTTTCGTATAATTCAATAAAAAATTATTTAGCTAGGTACGAATTTTTATACGAAGCTATATCTTAACTACCGACTCACTCACTCACTAGATATAGCGCAAGCGAAGCCGCGGGTATCGCTAGTAATAAATATAGCTTATGTTACTCAGTGATAATGTAAGTTTCTAATGGAAAAAGAATTTTTGAAATCGGTCCAGTTGTTTTTGAGTTTATTCGTTACATACAAAAAGACAAATCTTTCCTCTTTATAATATTAGTATAGATATAAACAATATTTACGATTGAAATTTAAAACAAATTAAAGTATGAATTAAAATATAATGTGTTTTTTATTATTTACTATATTTTTTGTTTTTAGGAGTGGGAAAATAAGTAGGTAGTTACAATTTTTAAACTTCCATAATATTTTTTAAATATAGTAATATGTGAAAAATATGTATTGTAAGTAAGTATATGAACAGTTGTGAGTTGTGACCAATGACAAAGCGCTTCTCTTAGAGGTCAAAACTGGGTATCTTAGCTACTGTACGTAAAGATATTCTATGACTATGCATTTTCTCGAGGTCAACGTATCTTTTATTAAAACTCGACAGCCGTGACTACACTATTGGAGCTTAAAACTTTGCTTACATTAGCTTTATTCTTATGTGTAAATAAGTGATAAATTGCTATTATTTATAAAAATATATACCTACATATTAAATAATGATAAAGCTTTACTGCTTTTGTGCTTTATACAAGGGGTTAAATGGTATTTTCAAGCAAGGCTCTGTTTTTTCACAATGATGTGATCGATTCTTAACCATTCTACCCATTTAAATACATATATCTAAAAGTTAAATAAAAAGCGAATGGCTAAACCTCTATAGTTGTATAATAAAGAAAGAATACTTAGTAGTTTTTAGTATTCATCGAATGGACTTCCCTTACACCTCTTTAAAGGTATGCATATGATTGAATAATATATTAATAGTGTTAACGATTAATAGTTCCTGAATCATAATTACCTATATACTTCTTAGCAATTTACATACCTATTAGACTGATTTACATGAAAATAATACGTAAAAGTAGTAGGTAGGTAAGTACAGTTGTGGGTTTCTATTAAAATGTAAATGATTTTAAATGATTGAATAAAACAAGTAGTAGGTACCATAGTAACTCCATATTAACGTTAAGAATTCAATCTTAAAGTAATAACTAACACTACTTGTGCTCATAAAAATCTAGAACTAACCTAACCTAGGTATCTTGGAAAAGGAAAAACGGGTCCAGTAGAATAACGAATAAAAGGAGAAGTCATTTACTACACTAATCGATTAGACTCTTAATCTAATCTCTAATCATTAGAGCATATTAATCAGTAAAATGTTTTATTCGCCGTTAAATAGGTATACGGGTTTCATCAAGGAGAAGAAAGATATATTATAAAAAAATTGTAAATAAACAACTGGGTCGCGTTTCTACATGAATCTGATATTTTTTTAAAAAAAATATGATTTTATAGTAAAGAATGTTTAAGCGATAAGTCACATTACATGTTAGTTATATAGATGGTCATCAGATTGGTGATTTTCTTAAAGAAAAATACTATTAGATAAAAGCTAAGCAGCTAGCTAAAAATGCTGAGCAGTGACTATAAGACAAATTTTGGTCATCATTTTTCAAATAGTTTTTATGGGATCCTTTACAAGGTATCGAAATAATAATAGTACAATAATTATTGAGAATGTATGAAACGCAAAGCAAGAACTAGGTGGTACCCGTACTAGGCCGTAAATTAATTAAATATAATTGCAAGCAAAGCCATCAGAAGACGCTAGTTATTTATATTAATTAGCCTGTAATTTCATTGGCGCAGAATTTGTTATTTGTTATATAAAATATGTAAAAGATTAGGGTTATCTTTGTCACGAATATCTATGTCGTCATTGAATCGGTTTCAGAATGTTAAGGCGAAGGTTGTAGAATGTTTTTCCATTTGGATAAGCGATGTAATTTATGATAAAAAATGTAATTTAAAGTTCATATTTCAATACATGTTTACAGAATTCCTGGGGATCCTGACGATATTTTCGATAAATATCTACAATATACCTACTTCAGTTTAAATTCCTGTGTAATATTTTATTTCGTAAGTACCTACTATTACGATATTTTTTTTACAATTTATGCGTTTTATGTTTTGTTTATACTAGGGACAACATGATGGGATTTAATCAAAATCTGTTCATTGGTTTTTACTTAGGTATCGTTCGTTTTCTTCCGTAATAGCCGTCAAAGGGCGACCACTTCTTCCCCCAAAGTTAGTCGACCGTGCTTGAATTCGTTATACCAACGGTTACCTTGGAAGGGATTCTATCGTCCATTTCAGGCGAGACTTGAAATCGAAATGTCTCGGCACAGATCCATCTTTTTTATAAGACACGATAATTTAAATTAAACCGGAAAAAAAGTTGAAGGAAGTTTTTAAATTGGAACGTTTCTATTTTTATTTATAAATAATCATAATTTCAAACTAGATCATAACTGGCCACTCTCTCATATTCATACATTCATTCACTAAAAGTAAAAGGTACCTCCTTGCAACACAAGTGTGTAATTTAATTTAATTTCTTAGAGAGAAAAAGCATTCAAAGGAAGTTAAACGCATTTGCGGTAAGGGTTTATATAATGCCATAAATAATAGGCAATAGAATTAAAAAAAAATACAATGGAGTTAGACAAAAGCTAAACAATAGACGGCTACCGGTACAGTGAGTGCGCAAAGTTAATAACCTAAAAACAAAAAACGTTCTAATTTTCTATTTTTAAATTTTAAGTGTTAACTCTATTGAATGACTTCGTTTATTGTTTCACGCAATAATAAAACATTATGAAATGAACCTACCTACTCTACAGGCACAGTAATCTATAGTAATATCATAAACGCGAAAGTTTGTAGGTATGAAGATGGATGGATGTTTGTTACTCTTTCACGCAAAAACTACTGAATGGATTTAATTGAAACTTTACAATAATATAGCTTACACATCAGAATATCACATAGACCATAATTTATAAAGATATACTAGTGAAACCAGAGCTAAACCTGAGGACCAACCCGAGCGAAGCGAGGGTTAGTCGCTAGTTAGATAATAATAAATAACTCGACTCTTTTGGAAATCCTTCAAAAAAATTCTTAAACAAAGAGAATTTAAAGTTTCTAAGTTCTAATTTCTATACATATTTGATACGGTAGGTACTGCTTTAAAGTGTAAAAAACATGTCATAGATTATAATTAGTTTCAGCTTTAGGCTGTATGTACCTATTTTACATTATTTTAGTTTATTATGATTATTCTTTCAGTTGCAGTTGTTTTTAAATTTGACTCCTAACAAATCTTTACCCGTACATGTACCTACTTAATTCTCTTTTTTGGCCATTTAATGCATTTAAAATTTAAAAAACCAATTTACTGGGGATGCCTTTAGATGAATCTTCTTCTTAGGGTGCCACTTCTCTACGAAGGTTGGCGACCATCATGGCTATCTTTATCTTTGAAGCTGCAGCATGGAAGAGAGACTGAGTGCTAAGGTTAAACCATTCACGAAGGTTCTTCAGCCAGGATGTCCTTCTTCTGCCAAGTCCGCGTTTTCCCTCGATTTTCTCCTGAATTACAAGCTGAAGAATACGATATTTGTGTCCTCTCATTATGTGTCCAAAATACTGCAGCTTCCTCTCCTTCACAATCCTCATTATCTCCAACTTCTTATTCATCCGACGCAGAACCTCAACATTTGTTATTCTCATAGTCCAAGATATTCGGAGCATACGTCTGTATACCCACATCTCAAATGCTTCGAGTTTTGAACATAATGTCGAGGTTAAGGTCCAACTTTCAACCCCATAAAGTAGCACACTGAATATATAACAACGCACCATTCTCATGCGGAGTTTGAGGCCAAAACGTTTACAGCACAAAAACTTTTTTAACCTCATAAAGGCACTACGGGCTTGTTCTATATGGACTCGAACTTCCTGTTCATTACTCCATTGCTCATTTATGTAGCTTCCTAGATATTTAAATTGGTTTACGCGTTCTATTGTGTTATTCTCCAAAAATAGATTTTCGTTTGTCACTGGGGTCTTTGATACCACCATAAAATTAGTTATTAGTGAATGCTTAACTAATTAGTAAGGTATTTTATATTTTATCTAGTGAAGTTCTGCAGAAGGTTGATCCTAAATCGAAAATCTCGATGGTTGACACAGTTTACTTCATACACGAATGGAACTTGTCGTTAGGGAGAAGTCATATACCATAGTGTATATATTTCAAACTAGGTACCTATTAAATACTCCTATTAGTTCCCTTACTTATTTGTAAATCGTAATTTTTATAAAAAACTTATATTCCTGATAGCCATATTAAGCCCAAGAATTGTCGCAACATTCTTTAATCACATCCTTCTTCTATGAAATATAATAGCCATTTATTCGATAAAGGATAAGCTGACAAATAAGGTAGGGATTTATACCCAATTACTGACAGCAATCCCCATCCAACGTTTTTATCTTGGTATTCGTAGAAACAAAGTAGAAAATATAGGCATTATTCTTCATATGATTATGTCATAAGAGGAACACAAATAATAAACGAAAATGTAAGGAATTTAAGAATATTTAACATTACTTATTGAAGATATAAAATGCATTTACCCATAGGTTTCTAAGACATGGATTATTGTTAGTTAAAATGTAGGAATCTGCAAATTCGACCTCGATATTACATAATACATACCTATCTTTTAGATAACTGTGTTTTTACTTAGTTCTCGGTAATGTGCATCTATATAAATACCATGTATCACGCAATCATTAGGTATTGCAATGCTTACGGGTAACGTAGTGTAGTTAACACAATTTCCCGTAATCGATGTATCTGCTTAGACTATGTCTACAATTATTTACAAAAATGTATGACATGTAAGTTCTGGCTAATTTTCGAGACACGAATTTATTTTATTTTTACCGTTATATATGCATTATGCGTGTATCTATGAAACATAGGTGACTTGGCCGAGAATGGTGAATACTTTTTATACAAATTAGCAAAGAGTTTTTGTAGAAAAGAAAATTATACGATACTGTAACTTGATTAAAACGGAAGTGTCTAAGAAAGTAGCGTACACGAGGTCAAAAGCCGTATCTGACATTCGAAACCAGTATTAGACGAATCTTTTTTTATATAATAAATAGTATTTTCTGATACATAAATGCATAACATCGGGATATCCTTTGCAACATACATCGTCTATATTGCTATTTTGCTATCGACGCTAAGACCCCAATACCAGACTACAATAAATGTATACTATACCTATAATACTTTCTTAGGTTTACGCGAATATTTGACATTATAAATGAAACTACCTTTTCGGATTTTGTCGCGTAGTTTCAATGTATAGTTATACCTACTTAATCACCTTCCAAACCCCTTTCATATCCTCATATTTTCGTAGAAAATTTTGTATAAGTAAGACATAAATTAACTTAAACGATTATCATCACGCGATATTTCACAATTTAACCAAAACAATAAAAATAATAATTTAGGTAGGTATATTATAAAACATTATAATACGGTGGCTTTCGAGTAACCTTTCATATAAAAACAAGCGTAGCCTTGTGGCCAAGGTCTTAACGCTTATCAGCGCTACGTAAGTAAATAGCAATTTAAATAAACGAACGTGATAAATGTTTTATGTTCTCATAGATATTAAAAATATAAATATGCGTACGTGACTGACTTACAGACGGACAACCCCAATTAATATTACGTTATTAATATCAAAGAGGTATTAAAAAGCCTTTTTATCAACTTATCTAAATGAGTCCTATATGAATGACAATGACTATATTAAAAGAACGAATAGGTATAAGTATAAATATTTTAGGAGCAATATCATTTGTTTGTTTATTTATAAATAAGCAAATCCGGCCCGCTTCGTAAGGGGTAAGTTAAAGTAAATTACAGTTTTTATAATTTTCCAATAATATAATAGCAGCCTAAGTCACTCCTCATAGCATTAGCGCGTCCAGTCAAAATCGATCCAGCCGTTTTAGAGATTAGCCGGAACAAACAAACAGACAATTTTTTTTATATAAGTACTTATAATATATACTTTCATATGTATTTAGTGAAAAGCTGTTAATTTGAAATTTGAAAAATTTTATATTATTTTTTACAGCAAAACTATTCAATTTTATGTAGTACTAGCGACACGCCCTCGCTTCGCTTGGGCTCTTCCCTAGATTTAGCACAGGCAAAGCCGCGGGTTCCGCTACTTATGCATATAAACCTTCCTCTTGAATCACTCTATCTATTAAAAAAACCGCATCAAAATCCGTTGCGTAGTTTTAAAGATTTAAGCATACATAGGGATATAGGGACAGAGAAAGCGACTTTGTTTTATACTATGTAGTGAAGAAGTTTAGTATGTAATAAGAAGTACTAAGTAGTAAGTGTAAATTTTGTTGTAGACAATCTTATTATTAGAATATTAATAAAAAAATAATGAAAACATGTACGTTGCATTGAAGTTAAATAGGTACTTAAGTTTATTACGTTACCTTAATTTTTAATTTTTTTTTGTTTGCTTATTCTTAGGTATTTCCTTATGTAAAACCAGAAACATTTTATTTCATTGTTTAATGATTTTTTAAAATTTTAATTCTATGTAACTCATTTAAAAATTTAACCCAAACCTGTTCAGCCATTTTATCGTGAAGAAGCAGCAAACATACACACATATACCTACATATACACGCACATTGCATAGTGCTCAAAACATGTGCTCCCGAGTTGTCTCCGATACTGACACGTCTGTACCGCCTTTCTCTTAAGACTGGAATAGTGCCTAAATCTTGGAAGCTTGCCAATGTGCAACCTGTGCCCAAGAAAGGTAGCCGTGCTGACCCTGCCAATTATCGTCCAATTTCAATCACCTCCATAGTCTGCAAGATTATGGAGCGTGTATTGAACACTCGTCTTATGGCATACCTAGAACAGAACGATCTCCTCAGTGATCGACAATATGGGTTTCGCCGGAATCGGTCGACTGGGGACCTTCTAGTGTATGCCAACCACACCATTGGCGAAGCTCTTGAGCGAAGTGGGGAGGCGATTGCTGTCTCCCTCGATGTCTCAAAGGCCTTTGACAGGGTTTGGTACGCTAGTCTTATAAGCAAGCTTTCAGCCTATGGCATATCTCCTGGCCTGATCGGCTGGATAAAAGACTTCCTGAGCGACCGATCACTCAGAGTTGTGGTTGAAGGATGTTCATCAGAACCCTTAAAGACCAACTCTGGAGTTCCTCAGGGATCTGTTCTCTCTGCAACCTTGTTCCTGCTGCATATTAACGATCTGCTTATACCTGGTATCTATGGGTACGCAGACGACAGCACTGTTGTAGAGAGATACCTGCCGAGTGCTCGGGCCAGTAGAGATCAAATTCAGTCCGAAAGAGAGGCCATGGTAGAGCGTTTAAATCTCACACTCAAGGCAGTCTCCACATGGGGCGATGCCAATCTTGTGAGTTTCAACGCCACCAAAACACAGGCGTGTCTGTTCACCACAAAAAGGAGTCCTTTTACCTTGACTCCTACTTTCCGAAATGTGCCTCTAGAATACACTGATCGCCTGCAGTTGTTGGGAATGGACATTAGCCCCAACATGAACTACGGGCGGTTCATCGCGTCTAAGGCTAATGTAGCAGCGAGGAAAGTTGGCATCCTCGCAAAGGTCCGACAGTATTTCACGCCGGGACAGCTTCTTAATCTATACAAAGCTCAAGTCCGGTCGTGCGTGGAATACTGTAGTCACATATGGGCTGGTGCTGCGAAATGCCATCTATCAGCCTTAGACTCGATTGAGAGACGTGCGCTGAGACTTATTGGTGACCCTACCCTGGTAAAAGCCAACTTACAAAGCCTCGATCACCGACGTAGGGTTGCCAGCCTTTGTGTATTCTATAGGTTGCATTTCGGAGAGTGTGCGCAGGAATTACACGACTTAATTCCCCCATCCCCTTTCCATCATCGGACGACTCGACGAACGGCTGGTCTCCATTCTTATGTCGTGGACATTCCACCCGTCCGGACGAAGCGTTTCGCTTCGTCATTTATTATACGTGCGGCTAAGGATTGGAACAACCTGCCTGCGTCAGTGTTTCCGTCCGATTACAATATGGGTGTCTTCAAGGCAAGAGTGAATAGGTGGCTACTGAATTAGTGCGACTTACCATCTCCGACTGCGTTTCCACTTACCATCAGGTGGAACGCAGTCAAGCACTAATTCTGAATAAAATAAAAAAAAAAAAAAAAAAACATATACATTGAAATTAGTTGTTTGAAACTTAAGTTCTTATAATAAGTGTGACTATATCTTACGTCTTTATCAATAACCTAAGAGAAATCTTGCTAAAAGGATATCTATTTTTAATGTATTTACGGGTAATTAATGATTAATTCCCGGCCGTCGACTACGAGCTGTCACTAATTGATGGTTATTAATTACAGCATCTGTTTCGCGGCTGTGTTGAAGAGATTTATTGATTCTAGTAACGTTTAGGTTCATGTTAAATATAGATTGTAGATATCAGTTCAGATTCCATACATGCGATGCTTTAGCGAACCAACTGTTCATGCATAAAGGTAATTAAAAGAGATGGCCAATCTTTGGTATTTTCTGTATTTTGGCGAATCATTTGCACCATGATTACCACTTGTCTAACAGTTAAGTAAAACATCGTCTGAGAGACTTAGCAAATTATAAAGACATGTGCATTTCGCCAATCCGTACTTGACCATCGTGGTGACCTGGTCATGCCACATGGTGGCTCGGTGGCATGGTCGTATTGTAGGGATAAACATCCCATAAGTGGTAGAACGTTAAAAAGGTTTGAAATTAAGTTTAAATTAATTGTCTGTCGAAATTCATTCATCCTTCCTCACATCCATCCATTCACATTTTTAGTATTAATATAATTTATGTTTTTTTTTCGGTTATTAATTAACCCATACTCGTCAACAATTATCTATTTTACTGCATCTTTAACTAAAATCTAACAGTTATATAATGTAACTTCTATAAATTAGTCTTATACAGGTAATCACTTCTACCGCTGTCAATTTACAGACAAACAGTCGTATTAAACTTATCTTTATTATTAGTTATGTTGAATTGAGTTGTTTGATAATGTAAATTATCTCTTGTTTATCATCTGAAATTAATGAATTCGGCATATTAAAGTGAATCGGCAGCTGCGTGCAGCGGAAATGATAACCGGATAACGTATCAATGATCGTTATCAATAGCGCTACTTGGATTCTAAACTCTTCGCTAATTACTCTCAAAATCAGGATACTTATTAAGGTGTTAATTTTAATTATTAAATTATTTTTAAGTATGGTTTCTAAAAATAAAACTTGTTTCATAATTTTCATTTGAACGGTTACGGAAACTCTCAGTATTTATTAATACGTACCTACCTAACATACGGTTATGAAGTATGTTTATTTGTACATATTATGTGTGTTTAACTAATATAAAATTATAATATCTGTGTAAATCCCCATATTGAACGGCTCCAAATTAAGTTGCACATACATAAGTAGGTACCTACATACCGTATGTCTTGTATTTAGAAAGTTTGACATTATGTTAACAAGAGATCAATGATTTTTGTATTTGAGTAAAAATTTGCAAATGGAAATGACAGCACAAACTAATGAAATACAGGTAGTATATTATAATATTTTATTAGGTTGACGCGAATATTTAGAATTTAGGTTTTGTCGCGGATTTATTTAGATTTTTGGTTACCGAAGTTTCGAATTCTTTACAGCAATCATGGTCACGGGAGTGACTAAGGTATTTGACATCTCAGATGTTTATATAATTTTTATACGGGTTATAAAATTTAGACAAGTAAATAAGTTAAGTGTAAAACTAAATAAACTAACTTTTAAAGTTTTTAAAGTGCGAATTTGTCATGACAAGAGCCGCTTAACGTCGGCAGCTGCGTGCAGCGGATATGATAAGCTGATAGCTTATCAGTGATACCGCAGTCATAAGCGCCACCTGGAACTATACATGTATGCTTGTTGAATTTGAGTATGACGTTTAAACTAAAGATGGCGTGCGATGACAATTTGAAAAAGGAAGCATCTTGATATAAAAAGAGATATAAAATTACTATCCTTAATTAGCATGGATAATAAACCACTAGATTTATTTCTTCATATTTAAATGTTAAATCACGACTGAAAGAAATTAGATTTTTTAAGAAATACTTTATATTCTCAAAGTTTTATTTTCCAGCCATTTATAAGAAACCCAAGGATTCAGGGCATCGGCGGTGCATCCGTATCATCAGCACTCAGGTTTATGATTTCTTTTTGACAACAGCGTATTTAAGTTGGATGTTAAATTACATTTATTTTTTATTTTAGTATTCTTTTTTCATTATTCTAAATTTAATTTATCTATTTAATTTATCTATTGTCTACTAACTGTAAAATACCTCTCAGCCAAATTTCATTTTTATGCGCATAAAACGGTTTTCGATATAACGAAAATAAAATTTCATCAAAAAATCTAGCTTATTCAAAATAAGTTATATTTATATCATTTATAGGTACGTTACGCATGTTAATATCTACAGTAGTTAGCAACAATTATATTAATAACGTTTGTTACACGGAGTAACGCCTAATGTTACTTCGACACGCGTTTTCTGAATATATCTAAATGATTTCACACTAACTTTCTTTTATAACCATTGTGTTTTAAAACGATAAGCAGACATTTTAACTTTCTATGATAATAAACGTGTAAAAAATTTACTTATTTATTATCTTTGAACAACACATTTTTGTGTGTATTTTTTATTACAGGACGGATTTGCGTGAACATTTATAAATGTGTATTCCGTAGTATTTAGCGGATATACCTATTTGGATTTTGTGAGTAGGTAAGCAGTATGCAAGTAAGAAACGTCGGAATAAAAAAAACCGCGATAAAAAATGGGAAAAATACTTTGATTTTCAGTGTGAATTATTCATCTAAATAAAATGAATAGAAAATGATAATGAAATGGAAATAGCTTCTTTATTTGATCAATGAATAGAATATATAGAACACTTTTTATAAATGTAGAGTGCATGTAAGCTTTAACATGAAAATATTAATCTAATTTGCCTCATCGTCTTCATCATAACAGAATGGTTGATGTACCATAAAAGTGAAATACAATATAATATTTTTAAAAATTACACAAAATTCGGTAATGGAAACTTCGCTATGGTGCCTCATTGTTATTAATAAATATTTAAAGTATATCTATTCTACTTATAAAGCTGAAAAGTTTGGTTGGTTGAACGCGCTAATCTCAGGAACTACAGGTCCGAATTGAAAAATTCTTTTTGTGTTGGATAGTCCGTTTATCGAGGAAGGCTATAGGCTATATTACATCACGCTATGACCAATAGGAGCGGAGCATCTATGAAAAAAGTTGCAAAAACGGGAGGAAAGTAATTATTTTGATTTTCAGCCTTTACAACGCGGGCGGAGCCGCGGGAAAGGCTAGTTTCTTATACTAAAGGTAAATTGTGTAATGATTTTCATTTTGATTTATTATCGTAGGTAGGTATATTTTCGTTTTTAGTTATACAACACAACAAAGTTTATCTGTATAGGCAACACTTATATACAATACGTATGTGTGACGTGGGCCCGCGATAAATGATAATTATGATTGATTGTGCTGTATCCAGCTTGCATAATAAGTATATTAATGTAGTTTTTGGTAAACTTGTAATTAATATGATTACAATATGCTATTAAATGTTAAATAACATATAGTGGTATCGGCTTATAATTTTTATTTGCTTATGAGACAGTGGTAGCCCAGCGGTAACGCGTCGCTTGGATAACCGAGTGATGCGGGTTCAAATCCGGGTCTCGCACCTCTGATATTTTCATGTGCGAATCATTCATATCATGATTACCACTTGTCTTACGGTGAAGGAAAACATCGTGAGGAAACCTGCATGTCTGAGAACACCTAACAAGTTTTCGAAAGGCATGTGAAGTCCGCCAACTCGCACTAGGCCAGCGCGGTGGACTATGGCCTGATCCCCCTCGTACTGAGGGAGGCCCGTGCCCAGCAGTGGGACGTTAAAAAGGGCTGATGATGATGATTATGAATGTTTACATTATTACTTTTTAGTTAAAACAGATGCAAAATTAAATCATTGAACTATAATTAAGGGTGACCAGCCTTTGCAATGACCAATAGGTATACGTTAATGGTGTTATAATTTAGGAAAATAACCTATTTATTAATCAATTCGCGCGTAAATAATCGCGTAACACAAGAATCTTCAATACAATAAATATTATAAGTAAGTTTTTATTAAATTAACTTCCTAATATAATGTACATCATTATACATGGGTAGAAACAAGAACAACGGCGACTTTCTTTTTCTTTTGTCCCTCAATTTTTTCATTCTTTCACTTGTATTTTACTCGCTTTTCTATAAGCCTGGAGATGACATTTCATGCAAGTTGCGAATTATTGAACTTATTTTTGTCGATTTTCGTTACAAATTCTCTATTGAAAATCTCCTTTTATTTATACGAAATACATAGCTTATTTTTCTGAATAACATCCTTTACAAACATTGGTGAAAGAAGTAGCTAACTATTGGGACTGGACAAGTACCCAGTTATGGAGATTATCTCGTACAACTTTTTATTACTAGCATTTTTTTTATACTTAATATAATCTCCATACTAACTATTTAAAAGTTTATGTACCAATATCAATTTTATGGAAATCTTTTAACACGCATAACGCGCATGAACAGAAAAACTACGTTTTTTGATCTGTCAATGATGTTATGTACATTACGACATAGGTACCTACATAGGTATTTGAATTGAAATCTCGAATATTTTTGGGCCGGAAGGGCGTAAGGTAAATAACAAATTTTGTTTACTTTTGAAGTAATATCTACGTAGGTATAGGTATAAATCATTAAAAGGTATATTTTTTTGAAAAACCTATAACATGTTTGTACTTTTTTAGTTAAATAATTTATTTTACTCTTGCTTTGGATGCGAAGGTTAATAACGAGTTCTGTCGTTTTAATGAGTGTGGTATTCAAATACCTAATTATAAGGAATTTGCATAAAACTAATTTACATAGCATGGCAATGCATTATTATTATATCACATTAAAGAAATATGTTTTGGTGAAAAATAAGAAATATGATTTGATTTGGTGAAGGAAAATATCGTAAAGAACCTGGTTAGGTCTGAGAGAATCTAGCAAGTTTTCGAAAGACTGAGAATGGTGGACTATGGCCTGATCTACCTTGTATTGATAGGAGGCATGTGCCAAGTAGTGGGCGTTAAAAAAACTGATTAAAAGAAAAGAAACCTACGTGACAATTTTTGTTTTGATGTTGATATGCTGGCAAACATAATAATATGTATTTTTTGGCGCTTTTTGAGTACAAGTCAACTGATACTCAACTTATTTTAGTAAAATAACAAATTTTATCTTAGAATTACAACCTATATCTAAGGCTTTACTTTTTATATGCAGCGGTAAAAAGGTTAGTCTTTTAAATAGGTAATAAAATACTCCAGTTTTCCATTAATCAAACAGATATTAAGAAATATTACGAGCTCTCGTTTCTCATGGCTTGCTCTTTGCATTAATATAAAATTGGAGAAACAGCGAATTAAAAACAAACATTCATTTTAAGAACCTTTGCCTTTTTGCAGTCAGTTAATAAAACAAATATATGCGGTTCTAACCGTATGTAATTCCTTACGAATATAGAGTCTTTTAAGCCGTAACGAAGCAACGAAAAGACGTGATTATTGAATTAAATAGAGATAATCAATAACCCGGAGAGAGACTTTGGAGAAGAAGTTGAAATGAAATGAAATGAAGCCTTTTTTATCCTGGAACTCCGTTCACTTTTTTTTTCTATTCTCAGAGTTATAGAATATCCCGGAGTCCAGTGTGCCTCTTGGCAAAGGCCTCCTCAAACTTGCATTGTTTTCTGTCCTTTGCAACTCTTCTCCAGTTTGGACCTGCTGTTATTTTTAGTTCATCCTCCCATCTTTTGCCTTGCCGACCTCTACTTCGTTTACCACTTCTCGGCTATATCTATGTTATTAAATGAATTTAAAGTGCTGAAACGGCTGCATGGATTTTGATGTAATTTAGTTCACAGATAAACGCGAATGTGTATGATTATAGATGGACGGATGGTTGTTTGTTGCTATTTCACACAAGAACTACTGAACGGATTTTGATAAAACTTCATAATAATATAGTTTACATATCATAAACTTTATATATAGTAATACATAACCAAGAAAGTAGCAGACCAGAGCAAGGATAGTGTAAAATAAAACTAAAAATGTACCAGCAAAATCGTATTCAAAATATTTAACTTACTCGATGCAGATTGCAGTTGTATTTTAAAACGAAACCGCGTTGGAGTCAATGACTGCGACGCGAGATTAGAAACGGCTTTCTCTAGCCTAAGCCTGGACGCGGCGTTGCCAGCTCGCTCTCTCGGAAAAACGATTGCGTCAACCGAATTGATTGCTGTAATACGTATGAATAACTATATACTTTACACTCTACTTTGTTACATATTTTAAACTATACTGTTATGTATAAATTTACTAGTTAATTGATGAATTATCTGCTTTTAACTAATTATGCAATGTTAAATAAATAAAATAAATAAATATGTTGGGACTTTATTAAACACAGTGCCATCTAGTTTCGTGGTAAGCTATGAAGCTTGTGTTATGGATACCAGATAGTTGATATACTTATTACATATGTGAGTTTAAATACATACATATTGTAAATATGAGTGTTAATTGTTAATGTTTTGCTTTAAAGCCATTTTGAAGAGTAGGTAATAATGATGGTGTATACATTAAAATCGTGAAAATTTGGAGACGTTAGCTTTTATCGTGTAGAAATAGTTAGCAGTGACAAATTATAACAAAAAAAGATGACTGCTTTTGGGCGTAGATTATTCTATAGATTTTAGGAGATCATCATCTATTTAAAGGAAGGTTTACTAAATAGGTATATACTATTAACTATGTTAATCGGTAATGTCATGATCGTATTTCAATACCTATGTACTGACATTATTAATAAAATTTATCCATATAATAAAATATTAATGGAGTCGAATTTGTACAGTATGAGTATTTTGTGTAAAATCTTATGGAAATAATCATTATCATTGATATAGTCCGATTCAATAGTTTTTCTTAATATTATTTTCTGTCTGTTTGTCTCTTTGTCTGTCTATCTGACAATGTTTCTATCTGTCTGTCTGTGGTAGCGTCACCAGAAAATCACTGAACAGATTTTGATGATATTTGGTATGATGATAGCTGGTTATCCGGGTTTGGTGTAGTTTGCTGTAGAAAAATAACTCACTACTGAGAAATGCATACAAACCTTAAAATCATTGTTAGACCAATATAATTTGAGTAAAATATTTACAAACAGTAAAAAATATCGGTACCTATTCTAAAGGTAATTAAATCGACAAGTAAATAAGGAAATCTTACAGTGCTTGAAGAGCGAACAATGAATGGTCTCAAAAATACTCAAAGTTGTTAAAACAGAACAATTTCTTTTTAATTTAATGTCTAAATAGAATTTATATTTTGGCAACTAATGCTAGTTAATTGTATTTAGAAGGCTGTTTTAGGCCTGGATTAGAAATTTTTTATACATCAAAACGAAATAAGTATTTTGATGCCTTTAAGTTTTAGGCACCGCACAGTATAATTTCGTTTAGATATTATTTGCATAATATGACAAATACTTATAATTACTTATTAACTTGAATCTTTCACTAATAAATACAGTAAATTTTAATACATATAAATATTTTTTATAAAAACTGTAAGTATATATTATCGACAAACGAGTTGAGTTCTTAAAATTTTAGTCCTAGTACGATTAAAGCGGGTCTGGTTTTTCCTTATAGTTTAAAAATAGCTTTTTAGAATTTTATCATATCTAATAATTATATCATATACATTACTAGCAATAAGACGAAGTGTATTTTATTATACTAATAAACCTAGCAGTGGAATAATTCAGATTTTACAAATTAAAGGAACAGAGAACGCTACATATTATTTGACTTTATCTTCACTACATAGTATAAAACAAAGTCGCTTTCTCTGTCCCTATATCCCTATGTACGCTTAAATCTTTAAAACTACGCAACGGATTTTTATGCGGTTTTTTTTAATAGATAGAGTGATTCAAGAGGACGGTTTTTATGCATAACTAGCAGATCCCGCGGCTTTTCCTGTGCTAAATCTAGGGAAGAGCCCGAGCGAAGCGAGGGCGAGTCGCTAGTGTACAATAAAATCTTTTAAAATGTATACTGATGCAATTTTTATTCCTCCTAATAAAATTATAAATTCAAAAGCGTGTATGTCCTTATAGCTTTGTTCAATACTATAATTCTATAAAGCTTCAAAGCTTTTCTATGGAGATAGTTAATACCGTCGTAGGTAGACTATTTGACACATTGGTCTCATTCAAGTTTTAGTGAGCTTTTAGTCTATTGAAAAGTCCAAGAGCTATTCAATTGAATAAATGATTAAAAAGAGTTTGACTGCATTTTAATAATGATGAATGATGTATGTTCGTATTTTAGGGCTTAATTCTGGGATATATGGGATATATCGTACGATATCTGTTATCGATATTAAAAACGAAACGAAACGAAAAGTACGTTGCGAAAAAGGAAGTTACGAAAAATGCTACATGTAAACTCTACATTACATGTAGAATAGACCCTAAAATAATAAAAGCGAAGCTTTATTAATTGATTCAAGCGGATGAAAAGATTCGGTTTGTCCATCGTGTTTTTACATAAAAAGATGGCCGTGTTTATTAGGTACCTAATAAACACGCGCGAGTATAATTAATAAATTCGTCATTCGCTATTTACCGTAAGGATATAAACAAATTACAAATTAATTTTATTTTGATAATTTACATGTTTAATTGAGTTAACATGTAGGCAGGTACAGCTAACGTAACAATTGCAATTAATATTTTTTTATATTTCTCCTCCTATCATTTATTTACCTTCATGTATATGTATTTAAAAGTATTAATATATTGCTAGGTTAGTATTTTGTATTGATATCAGCATGTTAATAAATGCCCAACTAATTATACATGTATGTATATGCCGACCTAAGTACCCATTTAGTAAGTGCTTCCCAATGTGATTAATTCAAATATTGATTGCTCAGATTTTGGCCGTCAAATCATTATAAATTACCGAAAAAGTTACTTTATATGTAGAAAACTTAATATTCATTTTAAATAATATGTCATATACCTTGATAAGAATATTATATTTTACCTAAATATACAGATTTATACGGATAATACTAGCGCAATATCGCAGATGGAGGCTGTTCATATTATGACAATATTTAAAAGTAACATACATAGTAGATATTTAAGTTCGATCAAATCAGTTGGTTGTAGACATGTTTGTTTAAATGTAAGACATTACCCAAGCACTGTATTAGGATTTGCAGGATTGTAAACCGACAAGATTTTCAAGAATTTTTACGCATTTCCTGAGTTTACTTACGTACGTTTCTAAGCGCAGTGGCTGTGCTATCATCTTGAGATAAATGAGTAAATCGTAAAAAATAACAACAAACCTATTCAATTGACACTAGAAAACAAACTGATACTTTATTAGGACAGGTTTCTTGACGAAGTACGCGTAACGTAACGCTTAAGTTTAAGTTAACTTTCATTCTATATAGGTACACTTATGTAATATGTTTGCAGCTAAAGCAAGGAAGCAAATAGCTCACACAAACTTTAATTTAATTTATTTTCATATTATTTATAATAAGAAAACGGATAATATAGTAATGGAATTGTGAAAAATCTACTGTCTATTATCTATCAACTAGGATTAAGGGAAGACGTTGGATACAAACACATCAAAACACCATATAAAAGACTAGATAGAAGTTAGATTTTAAGAAATAGAAGAGCATAGAGTCAAGATATTCCTCATACCTATCGCGTAAGAAGAAGACGCCCAGAAGAAAAATATCGTTCTTTTGAATACCTATGATTCTTAACATTATCTTGGTGTACTGCAGTCGCATTTTTCAGATATCTCATCTGAGAGACCTAAGTTTTAGTTAATTTAAGTCCCAAGCAGTTTCTCTTACCTTTTATATTGTTATATTACCAGTACCTATCTGACAGTATACTAATTGCCTGATTTATAATTGTTTTAGCGCGTTCGCTCTAACAATGTCACTGACTCATGAGATATATCATGAACAAGAAATCGTAAAAAATTACAACTTTGTTACTCTATAATTATTAAAAATATGTTTAATTAGAAGAAATCATAGATTCATTAGTTTCTTAATTGTATAGTGAATGATAAAGCGTCAAATAAATGTAGTAGTTAGGTGCTGTGTGATTTTTTGGCAAAGAATTTAACGGGCTGGAAAGTATCGTATGGTTAATTTTTCCATATACATACTTACTTAGTTATCGCAGCGCATTGAGTGGTTTCCGTGGGAGGTTAATTAGAAGATCACTAGAGACTTGTCATTATAGTTTTGTACATAAAAAGAATAGTCTAGTTTGCAAAGTTTCTCTCTATGAATTACCAAGAAAAGATAACGACGTAAAACCGAACAAGCCAAGATATCTTATATTTCGACGAATCAAAAATGAACTGACAAAAATGTAGATATTCTACGTTTACATATCATTGGTATTTATATTAAATAATGCTAAGAATGTCGTATTTTACCCAAATTAATTAGCGACGTCCGCTTCGTTTTTTTGCCGATTTCTATAGAAGATTATTGTTTTTAAATTATTATGATAACGATATCATTTCGACGAAGTATACCTACATTTTGATAGTGATGGCCTTGGATATATTATTTATGAATCGATAAATACGATTGAAATAAAACTTGGCGTAAATGATGTGCTCAAGTTTTATTATCGTACGTTATTTACGTAGATGCTTCATAATATGCTGTCACTTAATGAATTGTAAGTATTTAAATTGTATTGAAATTGTATATGACAGTTATAGATTTTTTTTTATTAAAACTATATATTTCATATGTTAAGTATATTAAGTTTAGTTTACAGTAGATTAAATTGAGTAATGAAGTATTAACAAGTGATGACCAAAATGGTAGGTATTAAGGGCTTATCGTATGCGATACCATATCTTATATGATTGATTAATTACCTCAGATTAGTAATCTACAGCTAGATTAAGCCACTGTTAGTCAGTTACGTACGACCTATACATAGCCACCTGGACGGTCACATAGAACACTTGCTTATTAGAAAAAGATCATATTTTAATTTGATTTGAAACAAAATCAACTTTAATGCAACTGATTAGGGTATATTTTATCAAGTCCTATATAGAATGGAACCCTGTCGCCCTAAGCGCGTCAGTATTCTGTTAGTATACAATAAATATTCGGCGCCAGTTGTGCCAGAACACAGAGAGACACATATACATAGGGTGATGTTGAACGCACGGTGTGGCAACGCCGCGCTTTGACGACGGATTCCAAGCTTGCTTCAATTTACTATAGTTAGTATGATAAAATATTTAAAAATTCTGCTATGACATAATGAGCTCTAAAGATATACAAAATACAGTTGCGTTTAAAATAGATATAGCAGATAGAACTCTGTCACATTCGGGTATTTGTGAGCCGGTGCGAGGGTAGCGGGACGCGTGGCGTATTCGACGCATTGTGTTCGTTTTTTACGAAGCCGATAGAATCGATGTCAGTTGGCAGATTTTTTATTTTACCGTTTTTTGGCCTTCTTTGTCGCGTATTAGATGAACTAGAATAGTTGGAGATAAAGCCATTGAAGCTCTATTGTTAGTATTAAGAATAGTAGAGTTCATAAAATAATTTATTTGTTCAAACTGGCCGCTGTGATATGCTAATGACTTCCAAATTGAATTTAATAACCAACTTTACTCGAATTTGGAACTTCAACACAATCACATCATATCTTTTAAAGTACTTTTTTTATAACACTTTTTATGCAAGCAGATAACATAAAAGTTAATATATGTTAATATGTGCAGATTGATAATTTGCATGTAAAAACTGAGATTTATTAATGGCACTGTAAATCACGTTTTTAATTAACCTTTATTTAATTTCCGGCATCATTTGCATTAAAATATACCATTTACAGCGAATAAAATACTAAAATTGTATAGAATTAAAATCTTTTTCATACGCTTAGTTCATACGATTGTAATGTGAGACGGAATATCAAAGCATTATCTAAAACAACTTATTATCCTATATCTAACACAATTGAGTTTTACTTTACTTACAATAGTTTACTGACTATTAAAGTAAAAGTATATTGAATAATGTAAAGTATGAAAAACCCACAAGTAAATGACACATTCAAGGGGCATTGCAGCGCACCATAACATCTCAATAATTTTGCCCCTCTAAAGTTTATTTATAAGAGCTTATTCTGATAAAAAAAGAAAGTAGTGCCGTAATGGATGTTACTATAGAAAATGTATTAAATTTTATTCACAAAATTTATATGTACCGGTAAACAGTTTTATAGGCAGTATCGGAAACCTTCGGCCGACAGACAAGAGCATTGTATTTTAAGCACTACCTGCATAGAAAAGATTTATTGCTAGTAGATTTAAATATTTTATTTAACCACCTGTCATATAATATGTTAGTTAACTAGTTTTTCTAAAGATAGCATTGAAAATGTAAAGGAAAACGCTTCAAGAACTATATTATATTCTAACACAAATTTGTAAACAACTATCTAGAAAAGACTCTGAAAATGATTTTATGTTTATCTCTATGTCGCTACGTACTCTCAAATATAAAAAGGTTATTTTTGTTAATTTTTTACAATAGCTATAATATATCTTTTAAATGATTTAAAATAAAGCTCATTGAATGAAATACAGCAAAATATAGGAACAATAGCTAGCGTACCCAAAATCTCTACTATACTAGACCTTAGAGCCTTAAAGAGAAGAAAAATCGAAAATATTTTATATATATATTTTAAAGTTGTTATTTTAGTTTATTTATTATAAGATGCGTTCTATTACGCAAGTTGTGGAATGGAGTGCAATGGAGTTAATGGATGAAAATTTTACGTACCTAACTCATTGACATCACTCTACACTTGCAATGTTTGATAGTATAAAATCTCCTTACATAAGTAAATTAAATATATTTCGTATGACAAGTTTATTAAAATACTTAAGTTCATGAAAGTGTTTAAAAATATATAAATACATATCTTAAAGAAATTTAATTAATCATAATCTAAATCAGGGCCTATCAAAATGACTACAAAACGCGTTGAGGTATGCAATAAATGCTAAATTTCATTTATGTTAAAAGTGATTAGACAAAGCTTGTACTAGTTAATAGGTAGGTATATGGCATAAATTAATTCCTTTAAGAATTAATAATTTAATTCCTTTTAGATTACAAAGAATGGATAATACAGCTTGACTACACAGAAAGCTATTTCGATGAATCAACGACAATATCATACCACTTCCTTCTCGCGTTCCCTTCATTGTTTTGTTGATAAAATACAATTCCAATGTACATGTAGGTATTATTCCTACTTATTTTAATATTGTAGGTTCGAATATGTTAATCAAACGAATGCTTACTGGTTTTGTTAAACTCATTCGCGGCGTTGACAAACCCTTTACATTTATTTTCTCAACACATACAAGAATGAGGTTAAATGTGGTATTTTAGAGATTAATACCTGTAAAAAGATGAATTTAAAAACTCGAAAATTATAACTACTATCACGACCAATGGCGAAGCTAAGCTGATTACAAAGTCCGAAGCTTTACCGCCTGTGACGATAGTTAGTACTTTGTGAAAACAGTGTCTAAAAATTTTCACCTAACTTTGACTTATATTAAAGCTATGTATGTGTACGCGAGAATATAAAATTTATTTAGATTTAAATTACCCCTCTTATACCTACCAACAAATGCACTTTCGTTTGAGTTACTTTCAAAGCTCTTGAAAAATTTCTCCTACCGTTCGGCCCCAGATTGCCGACTGATTTTGTTTTATATCTTTATGGTTTTAGATTATGTATAAATTAACAAATGTCTCTAGAGAAATATTATAAAATGCTCATTATATTCATGCAAGTGATGTTTGGGTATACGTTACTATGGAAATAATAGGAAGTCGGTAAGTCTGGGTAAAATATGAATTTTTAAAATAAAAAATAGACGTCATCAAAGTAATTTGTTGCTATATAAGAATCAAAGGCAAATCGCAAAAAAATCAAATTGGAAACCGATGTTTGATAACTTTCAGCGAGATCATCAGCAGCACGTTTAACTGCCAGTTTCTATAACCTATCTACCGATAGACCGGTAGATACTTTCATACGATTTTGACAGGTTGTAACTTTTAATGTGTCAAAATAGTATGAAAGAAACTACCGGTCTATCGGTAGATAGGTTATAGAAACTGGCCGTAAATACTCTGTCAAAGGAGTACTTTTATATCAATAAAAGTCGTTTAATTCACATTTGTGTAAAGTTTTATATGTTACTAGCGATAGCGATTAAGTGCGCGCGAAGCCGGGTTCCTTCCTTCCTTCCTCGAGAATTACTTCATCCATTGGTGCAAAACAGCATGAAAATCTGTGCAGTCGTTTTTGACTTTTTCACGAACAGACAGATAGACAGACGCAGCGGAGAACTTTGTTTTATAATGTGTATTTATATAAGTACATAGGTGCAAGAAAGAATAGAGAAACATATATCTCTATAATTTAGCTTTCCTGATACCTATGTATTAATTTTATGTATTATTTACTTCGACTGAAACAAATGTATTATTTTTAAAGTTTTAGTAACAGGAAAAGAGCAACAAACACATTAAGATATTTTTTGATCTAGGATACTAGGTATATTTAAATATATTTTTTCAGAATAATACGAGTTTTATCTACTGAAGACAACTTTGTGTAACAAACAGTAGTTTAAAAACCTTATCTTAATTAATCGACGCGGAATCACAAGCAGCATCACAAACTCGCACAACAACGGCGCCCGCGGCAGGTCTCTTAGACCACATGGGACCACCATAGTATTGCTCGAACAGTCCACTCTGTGCTATCAGAATAGTACTGCATCTCCCAGTGTTTTTCTGGGTTACGCGCTTACCTAGTTTGCCAGAATAATGAGTCCACCACAACACGTGAACGTTGGGGGACAGAAATAGTTATCCTTATTCTTATTCTAAGTTAGCGAATTGGTGTTCATTTTTCTATTGTAGCTCAGTAATAGCACAACATATTAATGTCATTTCTTCTACGGAAATTTGTAATTTATAAGATGGAGAATAACATAGGCTACTTATTGTTCTGGTTTTTTGTTTCTCAACTAAATTGAAACTTACTTTATATAAGCACACACATCAAAACTGTGATATAATTTTAGTCTCTACTCTCTAGCGTGGGGATTACCAAAACTATAAATAAACTATAAAAATTCTACTTAAATACCGATTAATTGTGGTAATCCCATAAAGTAAACCAATAAATGTTGAAATTTAGGTCATATTGATTACGCGCTGGTTAAATAAATGTGCTATAATTTGTTATTTTGTGTGAAACACGTTTTGAATTTTTAATAGTGACGATAGTTTCAGAGAAAATATGCTTTATGTAATCATCCCTTTTGAACGTCTCACTGCAGGGCACGGGCCTCCCTCAATACGAAGAGCCTATATCAGACCATAGTCCACCACGTTGGTCTAAGTGTAAATACCTACCTAATAGCTCCTATCACTATGATTAGGTGTGTGCCTTATGTATTACAATATTACCAGCATTTTTCAGTGAATCTGCGTTCGTGTTATATTTATAAATATACATATTAAAAACTATACATGCCTCAGTCGTTTTTGTCCGAAAGAACAAGTAAATAGCCATTCAAACTTTCGTGTTTTTAATATCCCTACCAATGTACTATATTTTTCTAAATGTACTCAATTCGTTGCTCCAGATTCGTAGTCTGTGTACCTACTAATTTTTATCCAAATCCGTCAAACCATTTCTGTTTTAAGAAATACATAGGTACATATACAAACATAGGCGCACACATACACATTCACACATACACTTATTCGCAATTACATATATACCTACCTATAATAATAATAGTAGTACGATTAAGTAATTACATGTTATAAAGTGCTAAATATATTAACTTGTCTTAAACCTTGAAATTAAAGTGCGGAAAAACAAGGAATAATATTAAATAGCCACATAGAAAATATGTTTTATGGTCAAAAGTCAATCGCGGTCGGCGCTCGTAAAGCGTTTACAATAGCTCGTAAAAATGCTTTACGGCAATTCTTGAATGCAGAAAAACTACTCCCGTTTTCGAACTCGAATTATCTTAAAAAATAGTGGAACTTGTAGCATTAAAATTATAAACAAGTAAAAAATATACAAAATTTATATGAAAAAAAATAATTGATTTTGATGCTTTGTTTGAACCAGAGTCCAGAGTTGAGAATGGAAAATCACTTCATTCTTTGCGTAGAGATTGAAATAAGCATGATCAATACGTTTTTCGTGTGTTAAAGATTTAATTACTATTGAATCCCACATGAATTCTCAAATTAATTTTAATAAAATATTTTACGAAAGATACCGCATACATGTATAGTGTATATTAAATTCGTTAAAATTAAAACATATTAAGGTTTCTTATCAAAATAATCCATGGTAGGGGTAATGACCACCCGCTGAAGGAAATATTAACTTGAACAATGACAACTCAAGTGATAGAAAATGAAGGGCACTCATAAAATACATCGTTTAATAGAGTTTAATTAACTCCGCTTCAAACATTTATTGCTTTATTGTAATTTAAGATAAAATTTTTAAGTACTTGTAGTGCATCGTTAACTGTATTAAGCGCGATTAAGCCCGAGCGAAACCGTCGGTTTCGCTAGTTTTATATATAAACCTTCCTCTTCAATCACTCTATCTATCAAAAAAAACTGCATCCATGTCCGTTGCGTAGTTATAAAGATCTAAGCAGTCATAGGGAAGCAGTGGAAAGCGACTTTGTTTTATATTATGTAGTGATGTAGCGATTACCAATAGTCTCTACACTCTTGTTTTTTTTAGTTATCTTAATGAATGTTATCATTATCATAAATGAGATTTTGGAAATATTTGTAAAAAGGTATCTATGTTACATAAATTATAAATCTCTAAATGAATTTGAGTAAATCATTACATACAGACATAACGGGTCTGATATAAGTTGTTCTCGTTATGTATTTTCATGGGACGGTAAGAACCTAATCTTTGAATTATCTTGCGATCTACGATGGTGTTGCCCAAATATGTTTAAAGGAAAAGAAAGGGTAGGTAGGTACCTAGTAGTAATAGTAGTAGTAGTAGTAGTAGTAGTAACTGATCTAAATAAATAGTTTCATCTGCTATACCTACTATAACTGAGAATAAATTGAATTTATATTAAACTATTTCTTATTTTTTAGTATCTTTTATTGATTAAAAGAGATCCGTTGTTGGCAAAAAGTTATTTTAAATGCATTTGTAAAACGCTCAAAGAAGCTAGAGCTTATGTTTTTACGAAACATTAATTACTATATCATTATTTCTTAGTAATAATGACAACCTACTTAACGCTTGTATTGATTGGTACAAAAAATATCTTATTTATTCAGCCTCCAAATAGCAACGGTTAATTCAAGGTGAGGTTGCGCAGGGGCCATGAGAAGAAGGTATTAAAAGTGTTATATAAAAATATTTGTTTCTATAACGAATGTACGGCATTTTTAATTTAATATATCCTAACGATTAAGCTTAAGCTCGTTTCGATTTAACCTAAAACCCAGGCATGTCATAATCATTTTAACTGAATGCTCTGCCTGCTAATGAAAGCCTTATTGAAAATGATACAATCGTTATATATTTTGGTATACGAACTACTTTTTAACCTAACTGCTAATTTGATTACTAGGCACTTGGATTTTAATAGAAGAGATATAAAAACGTATATGCGGCGCTTCTTTACAAATTAAGTTTTAAATTTGTAAACATTAAAACTTATAACTTTAAATAACTCATTTAACTTTCATCAAAAATATTGAACTCCATTTCTGAGGACGATAAATAATTTAGTTTGGTTGAGCTTGTGAAGTCACGAACTACTACTAACACGATTAAGCGTAGGCATAAGAAGATAGCGCGGCGTTTCTTTGATAGCCCTTGACACTATAATCTATATAGTATAATAAAATTATTATAAAGGTTGAGAGAACGTGCATACAAATATAGTAATAATTTGTAATGTTGTCAGGAATACTTGTTTTCTTATAATATAATGTAATCTAACAGTGTAAGGAAAAAGCCAAAATATTTATTCGTAGGTACGATTAGGTACTTATAAAGTAAACGATGTTAATTTTATGTTAAATAAATTCATTTGTTAAAAAATATACGATTTTTATTCACATCGAAAATGGAACTTGTGAAATATACTGTTAAATTGACCCTAAGGTTAAAACTCAAGAATTTTAGTAATCTATACTAATATTATAAAGAAGTAAAGTTTGTTTATTTGTTAAATTGTAAGGGGTAATCTCGGGATCTACTGAACCGATTTTAAAAATTCTTTCACCAATAGAAAGCCACATTATTGCTGAGTGTCATAGGCTATATAAAACACCGAAAAATAAAAAGGCTTTTACGTCCGTTTTCCAAAGTGAATCGGAGAAAAAACGGTCGAATGAAAGCGTTTCTACGAACGCTGCTTTAACTATGAAAGATATATTTTTGAGTTCTAGAGAAAAGATGTGGAGCTTGATAATGCCTACAAAAAAGTCAACGACAGCATAGGTATGTCGAACTTAAAAACACTATGTACTAAAAAGGATTATTAAAATTATGCCCAACGAAGTGGGCACGGGTCAGCTAGTATTTTATAAAAATGAGGATAGCGTTGTAAGGCATACTTATGTTTTTCGCAAGTTCTTTGGGACGGAACGAGTGGACAAAAACTTACAAGTTACATTGAGAGCAAATGCTTCACCATATTCCACAGTTTCACGTTTCGCTAAATTTTAACATTGAAGAACATCCGCAAAATATGAACCCTGCTCGGGCCACTCCACAGGGAGTAGTGACAGTGACATTTCTTCTATTAAAAAATAAAACGCTGAAAGCATCGCAAACGTAGTGTCATGGTTAGTTTAATGGCCGAAAAAACAAAGTTTTCAGATGGCACTACTAATTGTAATTTACGTTGTGTTTTACAGAAACGTTTAGGGTGAACAAAGTGCATAAAAACAAAATTGATTGTTTTTGGTCTAGATTTATAACCATGAATAAACATAACTTTACCATTACGGTCCAGAAACAAAATTATTGTTATGTATATGAGTTTGAAAAGGTCATCGTCTCCGAACACTAAAAAAATTGAAGCTAATCGTTCCTCTGGAAAGGTCACGGGCGTTCTTTGGGATAGTAAAGGTCATGATAGATTATTTCGACATGAAGCTACTCTTACGGGCTCATTGTATGCAAAAGAATTAAAAATATGACACGAAATTCGCGCGAGAAAAAACCAACAAACTTTTGTTTCATTTTTTGGTTTTGCGAGAGGATGGAGAGTCGAAAATGATGAAGCAGTAATCGCTGAACATGATTTTTGTGTGCTAAGTGTTTAAGTAAGTGTTTTTTATATGCTAAGTTAAGTATTAATAAAGTAAAGTAATATTTTAATATGAGAACTCAGAAGGCTGATAAAAATTGCAAGAGAACGTTACGTTTTTCTCCGTTATTGTTGAATTTTTTATATTAGTGTCGCCTATCTCACTAATTACTTTGCTTCTAAGGATCTTGGTGGTGTTAGATAATTTACTTTATCCTTCATTAGAGTGAAGTGGATATTTGACATTTTAATTAAAACTAACTTTCGATTGCTTCACAGAAATCACGGTCACGGGAGAGTCTAAGGTTCTTTAAATATTTGTTACAGACAGTTAAAAATAAACTCCTCAGCTTTAGTTTTTGATTAAGACTATACTATTTAGTTATTGTAAAACTTTAAATTACTATAAACCAAAAATATATGCTTGACATTTAAAAAGCATACAAAATATTCTTCTGACGCTGAAACTTACGAAGAAAACCTCTATTATCACACCATAATGATTTTATGATTTATAAATCAATTACTCATTTCTCTTATATTTCTTAAACATACTTGTAATATACCTAACAAAGCGTTGCGATGACGTCGTGTCGAACCAATGCATGTATCACGAGTGTCTATTGATAACGGTAATTGCTGATAATGACACTAATTATAGAACCGACAGACACTTTCATATAGCCTTGGATATAATAGAAACTAGACATGTATTATTTATAAGACAATGCAATATATAGGCTGCCCCATTACAGTGAACACAACTTTCATAGTTTATCTTAATATGCCTATGCTTTTAAATTTTCATTCTTTAAATATTTGATTCAAAATATTTTATGTACATTATTATTATACGAAAGAATCACTTCTCTGTTCTTATTATTTTTCTTTTTAATTTCATGAAAATGGAATGTTGAAACGTATTACAAAGTGCCTTGGCTAAATGGCTAGCTCAAGTTTAATTTTCGAAGTAATTTTACAATCAAATATATCAATATAGGTACTTACCTAGTCTGTGATATTTTATGAAGTGGTTCACGAATTAACGATTTAATAATGTTTTGATAAAAAATAAATAAATGTTACTGTTATGAACCTACCTGTCACAGTAACGTTTATTTATATTTCTTGATAAAATGAGTTTCTGAATTATTATTATTATTAATAATAAAGACTCAGTCACGTACACGTACATGCTACCATATTTGCTAACGAGTCGGCCATGTAGATTGCATATTCAAATTATCCTCCATCGCGAAATTAAATAAAGAGAGAAACAAAAAAATGTGAATGGCACGCTTTAGTTTAATAGCTCCCCACCCGCCTCAGGACTTCAATAGACGCGCCAAAGGGCGCCTCACCCTTTGCAATCAATTGAAACCCTCTTCTATTACTATTATTACTGTTCCATTCTAACATGAGCAAATTAGCGCTCGCCATCCCTTTCTAAAACACGATTTGAGTGGCGCAAAGAACTCCGAGCGACGCCTCGGGCGACTTTGCGATTTTCAAAGATAGAATTTTTGTGTTCAATGACAAAAATAAATTAACAGTCGTATATGTAAAGAATGATCCTTATCATTCAGAAATAAGGTTCAGAATATATTTTTATGAAGATTGTATTATTGTGGTGATATGAAGATTAATGTAGAAATCGCGGTAAGTGATGAAAGCCAGATTACATTGCGTTGACGCTTTGGGCGGGAAAATGGAAATAACTTGGCAAATTTATTAGCTTCTGATTTTCTTTAAAATGTTGGAAAGATGACAAGAGTTTATTTTTATCCAAACATTTTACTTTCATATAAATAAAGATGGAGTTCTTCAGTGGACGTACCTAATGAATGCTCAAGTTAACCAATAGACAAACTGAAACGCTTATTTTGAAAAATGCTGAACATAAAATAAGTAAAACAAAATTTCTATCTTTATTAAATTTGTTCCAGTGACTTGAAACATGAAACAAAAGTTATCTTTTACCTTAACTTGTACAATACAACGTTTTAGATAATGATTTAACCCACAGTTAAGTTAATATATAAAAGAATATAACGTATAACTTAATTATTTAAAATCTATCAATCTACGTAGGACAATGTTGTAAAGAAAAAGTTACTACAAAACAGTGATTACATTTTTAATAATGACAATTTTCTTACAACTTATGAAATCTGAAATCTCTTCGTGTAACTTTGAAGAGTTCTTTAAATAATAATCGCTTTTCTTTCTTAATCGTTCTGTAGAATTATCAATTGTATGTACTAACTTATATGACAGGTTTATGTATTGTAAATAGTATCAATTAACGCGAGTTAGTATAACTAATTCCTTTAATTACACCTATATTACTGTATTTAAAATCTAATTGAATTCCAGTACTAACTACGATTTATTACTTACGGCCCTATTTTGTACTTTATACATTTTTAATGGTAATATCATATTTAATAAACCATTAAACGCAATAACACAACATTCATTCAGCCAAAAAAGGACAAATACATACATACGTCTTAACTTACTATAAAGAATGTATCCGGTAGAAAACCTCTTTGTAATGTATTTTTATGATTTCAAAGGATTCTTATATTTTTTTTTGTATAAAAATAACACCAGTAAATAAGTTTATTTCAACGTTGTATTCAGCTCATATTGGCTTTTACACACCCCTGAATAGTTGAGTGTTACTCAAAATTAATAATTTCCAACTATGGAGTCTAGATTTTGTTTTATTAACCGACTTCAAAAAAAATTCAAAAAAGGAGGAGGTTATATGTTCCGTTGTATGTATTTTTTTTTTTTTTTATGTATGTTCACCGATTGCTCCGCCGTCTGTGGGCCGATTTCAAAAATTTTTCTTTTGATTGGTAGGGTATAGTTCCGAGGTGGTCCCATTGTCACCAAGTCAGGATCTGATGATGGGATCCCAGGGAAATCGAAGGCAACTCTCAAAATTTACAGGCACCTATTATGTTTTTGATATATTTTCTAAACCCGATAAAGCTTTTACGTATGAAAATCATCATCTCATGTGGATGAGCTGATGATGGAAGGTAAAATTCCTCAACAGTTGTTTTTTATGTGTTTTCACCGATTTCTCCGTGAATTGTGGGCCGATTTTAAAAATTTCTTTTTTGTTCGGTAGGGTATACATTCAAGATGTTCTCATTGTCACCAAGTCAGCATCTGATGAAACCCTTAAATTTTATCGGCACTGATTACCTTTTTCATATATTTTCTAAAGCTGTTCAAGAATTTGTGATGATGTAAGGTATATATCCTCAACGGTTAGGAGTTGAAAGAAAATTCTTTTAATATTATACGTACTTATGAACTGATAGTCGTACTCCTTCAGGATATTAGGTGGATTGATAATAGAAGGTAAATCTTATTAACGTCTACGAGTTACGTGGAAAAATAGACGTGGACAAATCTCGATTGACTATTGTCGTTCATTTCAAAACTTCGCTGACTTATTGGAGCAGTAGTTTAGTTAGCCTTCCAATATTTTATTTAAACATAATAATTTCCACAAAAAAATTTAAAATAAATTATTTTTTAACAAAAATGAAAACCGACTTCAAAACGCTACAAATCGAAACTAAAAAGAAAAAAAAATAATTTTAATTACTTAGTTATTGTTACACTTGTCATTGAATAGAGAGAAATAATAATAATAGAGTGGCAAATATATACCAATTAAATCTCTCATCTCCGTTTGCCTGTCTACTATTGCTCTATCGTCTTTCATTCGATGAAGTTTAGCACGTTTTGTATTGATAAGACTAAGTACTAACTTATCGTTTAGGATATAAGTAAATTTTATAAAACTAACTATTTAAAACAGTAATATCAATAATAGATTTGTCTATGTCTAGTCCGTTTGTTTACCGCATTCTCATTACTACTAAACTCGCTCAGAACTAAGATAGCATACCACGGATAGGTAAGTGTTATTTATTATTTAATAATATACAAGATATATATTTATATATGTATATCAGATTTTAGAAACAAAATTATTAGTGCAAAATGAAATAATTCAATATAGTATCAAAACTACGTTAGTTATTTTCGTCAATGAATTATTTTGGTTTCGACTCTTTTATCCGTTCTTTACTTGTACGTAGGTATTTAGGTACCTACGTAACTGTATTATATATGTATTATGTTAATTTATGTATATTCAGTCCCATATTTTCAGGGGTAGAAAGTAAATTCCAAATGCTACGATCTTATACATCTTCGCTTCCATTGTCTAACATTTTTGCTCGACATCCATGCCATTTTTCGAAGAAATATTTATAAATAATCAGGTCTACCTAGTTGGTCTAAAGGCCACTAAGGTATTTCCCTAGATCACCTTTCACTCTTTTAGTATATAATCGTTTCTTATTTGTCGTAAAGCATTTCATTTTGCCCATACCGTCTGAACATGTTTTTCTTCATTCTTAATACATACATGTTTGACACTTTCAATTCTAACTAGTTATATGAGGAGAATGTAATATACCTTTTTTAATTTATATTATATTTTTTCAAATATGCAATTTCTTAGAGCTTTAATATATCTACCTTACATATTTTGAAGTTATTATCATATTAATTAGTTGATTTATCAGAATCCTTTAAATTATTATTTACTGCAAATATTTACTGATATCGGTACATTGTACAGTAATCATATACATGGACAATGAGCTTCTTTATTTATGCGCGTATTTTCATTAGTACGTCATTATATATATGACTGCTTATTATGTACAAGATTTGTTTCTAAAAATGAAATCGTCTAGGACTTCATCGGAAACACTAGATGGCTATTTGTTAGACCACTGACTGACTAACTAACTATTAAATAATTTATTTTAAAAATAAAAATAAACTTTAAGAAATGATATAGGTAATCTATAAAAAACAATATTGAGTTTAGTTAGCAACATTATATTTATATATTAAAATGATAATAGTAATAAATGAAACATCTAATAAAAATCCCGTTACTTATTTACATTCCTATCCGTAAATTCGCAGGGTCGCGGGTGGTGCGGCACGGGCATGGCGCCACCGAGTACCGCGCCACCTCGACCGACACGCAAACGATCTTAGCTACCAGGCTCGCATAAACTCGAGAAGATCTACCGCGTGCCATTCCATACTAGATATTGCTATCCCCTTCACACTATTGATGAAATGTTCTGAGCTAAAACAGTATAAATATATCTGTGTTTATTGTATATTGAGCTTTAATGCTATGTGTTATGGTACGATTTGTATTATATAAAATTTAGAGGGAATAGGACAACAAGTAATAAAATGAAAGTATTCAAAATTATAACATACTTACAGAGGAATAAGGTTTATTATTGAAAATTCGTAATATTTCGACAAGATAACATTAGTGATCGAAACTTGAAAACGTATTTCCACAGCACTCGCGTAATATTTTGTAGAGTCAAGTCGCCCTATTAGTGTCGATGCTGAAGGATCACTTTGGCATGATTGACATTCCTTTTTAAACGAACAAGGAATTTGGTATAAATTGATTCACTTAAATGGGAGGGCTTATCTCGCAAATTGCTTACAAATATTGAATTATCTTTGGCATTTGCCATAAATTATGGAAGACGACCGCACTAGAATTATATTTAATTAAATATTTTTATGATACAGGTATACCTACCTATAATACGAAAATTTGTAATTTATATCTGTTAAATTATTTTGTTTTTTCCTACTAAAATGAAACTATTTTAAATATTACAAAATATTCCAATTCTTATTTAAATTATTTTTTTAATGACAAAACAATTTTGCCTTTTTAAATACCTAATAATATTTTGTATATTTTATTGTTTTTCGTTTTATTATTGAGATAAAATCAGCAAATCAGTGTATAAAATTATACATTCAGTATTAAGCAAAACTAGACTTTTGTGAAAGTTTAATCGTAAGATAATAATTAATTAATAATCGTACATCAGTACGTATTATATAAATAAAATTGAAGAGTCTGTTTTTTATTTCACATTAACAGTTTTTCACTAAATTCATATGAAAGTATAATTATTAAGGCACTTACATCAAAAAATCAATTTTTAAAAAGTTTATCTGTTAGTCTGTCAGTCTGTTTGTTCTGGCTAATATCTAAAACGGCTGGAAAGATTTTGATGAGACTATCACTCGGAGATAGCAAATGTTATTAGGAGTAACTTAGGCCACTTTTAATTTCTTAGAAAATTATAGGAACTGTTTTCGACTAACGGCCAGCGAAGCGGGCAGATTTGCTAGTATCATTATAAAAGCACTAAAAAATCGTAATTTTTGCGTTACTCAACATACATAATAAAGCCGAATAATTTAAAAAAATAAGTTCTAGGAAAATGAAAAATCTACATACATACATATTTATAATATGGTAAAATTAAAGTAATAAAAAGCAACAGCACCGAAGCTCCAATTCGTTAGTAATTCGTTAAATTATCATAAATGCACAAGTGAAGAAAACAATACGCAAAAGAAATATCGTGTGCCACGGTATAGCGGGCATTGTGACTAGGCGCGCAGGAACACTGTGGAGTATCAAAACACGTCGTGCAAGTACGTTTGTTCTCATTTCAGTCCATTCGCGCATGTTTTCACCCAGAATTGAAAAGGTCATAAGCGTCAATTTTCGTTAAGTTGATTATCAACTTTACTACGTAAATTATAGAGTTGATATTAGTATGTAATATATTTTCATTGGTTTGATAGGAATGTGTGAGATACATCCTCGAGAACATGCAGTCCGGGTGAGTAGCGCGCACTGCGCAACTCCCGACTAAACTACGTCACAGTGTGATAACCAACACAAGGCAATCCTGTCGGGCGAGGTTATTATGCAAACAAACGACTGACTCTGACCAAAAGTCGAACGTTACGCGGAATTCATACGTAAATAGCGTAATATCATCACCATTATTTTTTAATTTAACTATACGTAAATGTTATCTATGTATATTTTAATTGTATTGTTGCAAAATTGGTTATTTTAAATTCTTCATAAAATTTTGTATTTTAAGCATTTATGAAATAACCTTCAACTGTAGGCGAAATGACTTCCTTAAAATACTTAAGTATTTTTCCATTAGAGTAATTAAACATTAAACCGTCGGTTTAATTCAAGAATATTAAAATAAAAAAATGTAAACGATGAAGATTATGTATCGTTTAGATTGTAAAAGCTAAAGGAAGAAGTAGGTAGGTGCTTTATTAAATGTTACTTTTGTTACAAGTAGCAGGTATTTCTTTATTGCATCAGTTTTTTACACTGGAAAATTTTTTATTTTGTATTTGTGTTTCTAAAGTAAAATAACTAACAAAAAGCTGAGCTTTGTGAGGGCTCGCGTAGTTTTTTCTAACGGGTAATAATTTTTAAGACAGTTAATTTAAATTTTGGTATTTTTAATAAAATTATATTTTTTTGACAGATAACATATTAAGATATTATGATGTTAAATTTTTGTTACAACACAAATCTATAGGCGTGAAAATTTTTTCAGTAAAGTGTACCACAAAATACTTAGATTGTAGGATAGTGTTAGGAAGTCCATTTAATGTAGGTACGTTATGTTTTTCTATCTCGGCCGAAAAGTCTCAAAATATTTTATTAATCAATAAAATGCATATTCAATAAATTGTATACGGTAATTTTCACAAAAAAGTTTATAAAAAATAAAAGACGCATTTTTATCTTTACAATATTGGTTTCAATAAGTTTTGGTCTAAACTCTAAAGTGCATAGCTTCCGAGATATAGGCCAAAAATTTCGTTTCAAGATTGCGCTTGAAGCTCCATCTTGATCTGTCAGCATTTTGTGTGCTCAGTACGTGATTAAATCTTATAAAAAAATATTCGATAATAAGCCAAGCCAAATGTAATATATTCATATATATATATACTATATAATATATACGAATAAAATAGGTTTAATATAGCTATAGTTACTTATTCAGGTATTAATATTATATATATTTGTATCATATAATTTTCATATGTTTCATATTAATACACATTGTTCTTTATTTACGTAGGTTGATCTTTAGTGTAGGAATTTCATTACAGCAAGTAAGCTGTAAACATTTTTGAAATCGGCCCACAATTGGCGAAGTAATCGGTGAACATACGTAAAAATGCAGTCAGTAAAAAATAAAAAAATGTTCATACAATAAAAACTACTGGGCTAAACTATTTTAAATTTTTATGGGACCAAATGGCAGCTACATATATCCCATCAAACAAAAGAAGAATCACGTAAATCGGATCAAAATTCAGAGAGTAATCGTTGTACATACATAAAAAATATACCGATTGAATTGAGAACCTCCTCCTCCTGCGGAAGTCGGTCAAAAATAAAACGCGGCACTGGATCGTACGGCCAAGATCTTGCAAGCCTTTACTACACTCAAATGAGTAATAAGGAGTACTTACTGCGTTTTGATTTAGTAACAAGTCTATTGATTATAAACAAAATGCTGCAAAAATGGCAATTACTGCATTTAGCTCTAGGGTAGTCTTGCTAGTACTGCATTCTTTATTAACACATGTTTAATGTAAAATGTTGCACTTTTCCTTAGCATTGATACAATTTTCATGCAAGTACGGCGAAAATCGTTAGTAAAAAACATACTTCCAGTGAAAATTTTTATGAAAATATTTTTTTTCCATGTAGATAAACTCCCTGTAATGCCATTTCCGGTAAAAAGTGAAAATCCCAAAAATGTTGATTACTGCATTCTTTATTATCAAGGCAGAATACCAGAATGAATGTACAGCTAATAAACGTACTCGAATCCGTAATTTATTCATTAGCAAGTTAAAATAGACTCTCGTTACTTGTGGTATACGTACCATTTTGGAATTGCATAAATTGTTTAAAACTGGATGGTATAAGTCTGCGTAATTTGTGAAATGTGCGCACCTCCTCTTGTGCCATGAGCTCCTGGTATGTGGCGTACGATGCGACAGGTTGCGTCGCTCACGTGCCGCGTGCCGCCGCCGGCGAGACAACGTCATATTTTTTTATTATGACGTGTTTGGCTTTAATTTTAAAAATATCGGTTTTAATCAAGAAAATTAAAATAAAAAATAAAAATGTAAACGACGTAAATTATTATATCTTGTTTAGTATAAAAGCTAAAGGAAGAAGCTACACTAGTAGGTAGGCTTTATTAAATATGACTTTAATATTAAACTTTGATACAAGTAGCAGGTATTTCTTTATTGCACCAATTTCTTTTATTATTATTATTCCTCTGTAAAATTTTATACGTCGGTTCTAAAGTAAAGTAATTAAAATCTTGTCAAACGATTTCCGAAAATGAATAAAAAAGATGGTAAGGTATTGTTTTTAATAGAGATTTAAAAACATTACATTTTCTTTTTTCTGCTTTCATGAGTTTACATTATCTGGTAAAGTAACAATAGTAACAAATAAATAATCGTTATAAATTGGTACAGGACTTAACTTGTTGAAGAAGTCCTATCGCCTATTGTCCGTTCAAATTTTAACGGCTTGGATGGTCTTCTATGGCTTCTTTCGTGTTTACGTCGTATTTAATATAATTACTGCATTTATATTTTTACTAGCATTTCCCGCGGCTCCGTCCGAGTTCTAAAGATTGGATACCAAATTCATAGATTTATATCACATACCGTGTGATGTTTCATAGCCGGTTTGTAACGTTTAGTTGATATTTATCAGAAATTAGATATTTTTCAGCAGTAAAAAGTATCCTATATCCTGAACCGGATAACCAGCAATCATCGTACCAAATTTTATAAAAATCTGTCCTGTAGTTTTCTCGTGATGAGGTCACAGACATACATACAGACAAACAAAAATTAATAATGACTATTTCAATAAGATTTCTCAAAACATTCAATTTAAAGATCCGACTCTGTTGGAATTTTATTATATACTAGCTGACCCGTGCCCACTTCGTTGGGCATAATTTTAATAATCCTTTTTAGTACATAGTGTTTTTAAGTTAGACATATGCTGTCGTTGACTTTTTTGTAGGCATTTTCAAGCTCCACATCTTTTCTCTAGAACTCAAAAATATATCTTTCATAGTTAAGGCAGCGTTCGTAGAAACGCTTTCATTCGACCGTTTTTTCTCCGATTCACTTTGCAAAACGGACGTAAAAGCCTTTTTATTTTTCGGTGTTTTATATAGCCTATGACACTCAGCAATAATGTGGCTTTCTATTGGTGAAAGAATTTTTAAAATCGGTTCAGTAGATCCCGAGATTACCCCTTACAATTTAACAAATAAACAAACTTTACTTCTTTATAATATTAGTATAGATGTATAGATTAAGATTGATTTGTTCTATTGTAAAAAGTAAATACGTCAACGTTCGTGAGATTATGACAATGTATTATTTTGATGTTTGTATCAGCTATATTACCAGGTAAAGTTTTATCACAATCCATAAAATAATTTTGTGAAATTTAAAACAAATATCCATACTCCTGTTTTCGCGAATTTATAAGGTTATAATTATCACTGGTCATCACTGATTTTTCTAGTAGTTCCATGGTAGGTTTGTGTTTTGGATATTTGGTATACTTGTTTGATACACTACAAATTCATACATAGATAGGTATATCTCATACATGTTATAAATATAACAATAACTGAGTAACATTCACAAATAAATGGACCCAGTGGAACTCGAACCCGTGACAATAGGCAGATCAAGTAGGATAACGAAAATAAAGTCAATCGTTTTGTCAAATAAAATAATAATGATTAAATAAGAATTATCATGAAATAATTAATGAAATACTACAGTTTTCGGTTTACTATTATATCTGAAATGCTGTTTTAACATTTGTAAAGAAATACATATATGTATAATGACTTACATAGTAAAATAAATGTATAGTTCAGGAGTATTTATTTAGTATTTTAATTCAAAGTAACTGCGTGCAATAACAATGAATGTATAATAGCTAACGTACTCGTATCCGTAATTTATTCAGTAGCAAGCTAAAATAGACTCTTATGGCTTGTAGCATACGTATCAATTTCGAATTGCATAAATTGTATCGAACCGAATGATACAAGCTGCGTAGTTAGCTTTTGAAATGTGCGCACCTCCTCTATTGCTATGAGCTCCTAGTATGTTGCGTACGATGCGACAGGTTGCGTTGCGGCGATCCCGACGCTTACGTTGGCGTGCCACTGGCGACACAATGGTCATTATTTTTTTATATGTATTTTTTTTGGCTTTAAAAAAACTTTTTTTTTCAGAATTATTAATAGTTTTGTAGTTTTAAACTTCACTTTTTCATTTCGTTTCATGAACTTTTCGATATGATCGATCTCTTACAAGATTTACTTTTTTTTACGTATAAAAAATATTTGCGTTTTTTTTTAATAAGATATCTGTCAGCTATTGATAATGAGGACTATCGTTTTTTGGCTCACCAGGTGGCGCTACTGTAGAGTGATGTCCTAAAGTACGGCTGTTAAAGTTAGTTTTTACGGGCGCCAAAAGAATAATTTACATTTAAATCATATTTAATACAAAAGAACCGTAGAGTAAACGTATTGTCCATGCTACAGTGTAGCGCAGTCCCGTTTTGCTCGGAAAAAAAGCAAACATAAGTTTCCGAAAGCTAAAACTGTCTCAAAACAGTGGTAAGTAGCGATTCGCAACTCCTATTTGCCATAATTAATGTAACGTATTGCTAAATATTCGTAACAGTAATCTAGCCAACCGACAAACAGTGACATTTGACATTTCGGAGACCTCACGCTACACAAGCGCCCCTAGCGGCAAATTCATACGCGATAGCCCTCATTATATAACGCTTTAATTTTAAGTTTTTGTGTAAGTATTTTAATAATAATCTAGTATATATTTCACAATCAAGGGCATCACGTAGAATACTTTTAAAAATGTGTGCACCTCCTCATGGTATATGAAGGAGCAAGAAGTGGATTATTGCTTATGTTGATACTTTGATACATACTAATTCCAATTTAATATTAGAATTGACTGTAAATGTTGTGTCAGAGTTTTTTTTATTGTACAAAGGGGGCAAACGGGCATGAGGCTCACCTGATGGAAAGTGATCACCTCCGCCCATGGACATCTGCAACACTATAGGGCTTGCAGATGCGTTGCCGGCCTTTTAGGAAACGGAGGGAGGGAGGAGGGAGAGAAGAGGGAGGAAGGAGGGAGAGAAGAGAGAGGAAGGAGGGAGGGAATAGGGAAGGAGGAAGAATGGAGAGTGGGCTTCCCGGAATCTCACTTACCGGACGAAACGCGACAGTATAGCTGCCACTTCACGCCGGTCTTCTGTGAGAGAGTGGTACTATACGGGACGTGCCGGCCCATTCGGCTGCTACCCGAAGGTAACAAGCATGGCACTACCACTTAAATTTTAAGTTTAATTTAATGCCTACAATTTCTGAGATATTTTAAGCTCCTGAAACTGTAGGCCTATATTTCGGCCATTGGATATCGCTTCAATATTGTCACGGGAAGTTTGGTTCGATATAACTTTGTCGTCGTCGTTTTCATTGTATAAATAAACAATCTTCGATTCTGGCTTGCTGATCTTTATCTTAGTGTTCGCGAACTTAACTAATTTAAAAATGACAGGTAAAATATGTTAAAACCCGTTATGTAACGGATCACGAATAATATCAATGTATTTTTATATAGTTATAGTTTCTTTCTTACTTGATCTTCATCTATTATCTCGTAGTTAAATCACTAGAATCATGACCTTTAGGGTTATCGATTAAGGATAAGACAACTCCATAAAATCAAACCATTCTTTTCATTTGGCTCTAAGATGCGGTGAAGAAAGTCTATAATTATTTATTCATTATGATAATATTTTTTTGTCGATTGTAATTAAATTTTATGTTATAAAATCATATTATGTTATGATTAATAAATTAGTACAGTACGTGATGGTACATTTTTTATAGATGTCGATTAGACTGTAGATTCTTAAAGGTTTGTTGTCTCTTATCTAATTAAGGATATCATTATTCATTGACAGTCAGACATGGTGATTTTGATAAGTTAATATTAAGTTTCTTAATTGTTTTTTCTTAAAAGTCATGTTGCTGTCCTTCCGATTCGATATCCCAATAGTGACAACGTAACCGGCGTTTTGGCCGAAATATTACGGTTTCACCCGATCTAGCAATCGGGCATTAATAATAAAACCAACGAGGTAAAGCTCTGTCTCTTTTACTCCTTACATGGGAGAGTAAGAAAACGATATTTATATTGTCCCGATAAAGCAGATGTGCTGGTTCATTTTTTGTTATTAAAAAAGTTACAAATTTTCATTAGGTATTTAATGAATTAATGTATTTTTAAGATATCATGTTTGTTTTTTAGTATATTATATTAAAAAATAGCATTTGAAAAATAGAAACGATTAATTGAGAGAACTTCTGTCTTCAATTATAGAATCATATCAATTAATACTATTTTAAATCTGATCCACACAGCGAGCAGTTAAAATATATTTTTTAATAAAGAATAATCGTCGCCAATGGTGCCAGCCTTAGAATAATAAAGAATTATTCTAAGGTGCCAGCATTTTTTTTTATTTACTTTCATTTTTGATTGAATTATTTCAATGGGTTTATAGATTGTTAAAGTTCGTCGTTTCATTCTTAATATCATTATAAGGAAAATAGAACTTTTATTTTAGTTTTCCTATCGCCATCTCTTTTGCGCACCTACTTTTGCCTATCAACATTAATAAATATTAAAATCATTCCTTTATCTCGTCTAACGAGCCGATGTTCTAAGAATTTCATATCGCAGTTTATATAATAAAATAAAGATATAATAAAAAAATATGAAATAAAAAGTTTTTAATTCTCTTTCTCTCGTTTTTCAAGAAAGTATCGAAAAATAGAACTTTTAAGACTTTCCGAATCTTAGTTCAGGAACGTAGCCTGACGAGTGACTTCTTTGTAATAATGCCCACTGCCCAGTTCAACATTGGCACCGACACTGAATGACACGAGCTCACGACTACATCTAACTACAGAATTTCTACTTCGCGGCTGCGCATTACTTATATCGTGATATTTCTTAAATTTAATGTCCTAATAACGAATAAAAACCTTGTTTATTACATACTTGGGACGATAAACTCAGTTACTTTGATAAGGATTAATAATTGTCTATAATAAGTATAATCAATTAAATATCACCGTTCGATTTTAATTATTTTGAATACAAGGCCATTAAATGTTATTATTTATGTTAAGATAAAAGGTTAAGATATACTATAGACTTTATTAAGGACTATGACTTTTCCATAGAAAGATTTCGTGCAACGTCTTAAAATGAGTGGTTTTATCCAAATTAAAAGATATTTATTCTGGCTTATTCTATTTGTAATGGAAAATCTAGAGAGATTCCGGAAAGAGAGCTTTTACTGCTCTTGGCTGGAATGGAAAAATCCCAAGCTAAAGGAAACAAAAATTTGTATCTATGCCAAAGCATCCCACATACACTATGGTTATAAGTATTCATGACGGTAAAACGAGAGTAGCTTGAATTAGTTATTTAAGACGGAATAGTTAATTTTAGAGCACCTATTAGCAGATATAATACTTAGTCATAAAAACGTATAAGAAGATTCGCATAAGAAAACAGTTTTAATGAATTTAAGTAGAGTACTCCCTATCGAAGTAATCGTCGCGATCGTACAGATCACAGAGGCCTACCTCGAAAGTTTCCATCACTGTAGTTCGTATGCCTAATATAATAGTTCCTCAACTATTCCTTGTTCATTATGTTACGGACTCTACGATCTTTATTTATTATTTTCTCTACAATCCCTCATCCACAGTGAGATTTTGAAATTTTTATTTAGTTTATGTCGACTAACATGAATAAATATTTGCAAAACAGTAATTGTTGACTTTAATAAGCACTATGGTTCATATAATTAGATGTTAATAATAAAATAATTCAAAATGAAAGCTGTTACGTCGTAAAGTCGAATGCGAACTACGAAGTCCGCAACAAGAACGCGGGGGGAGGGGGCAGTACGGCAACAACGCACGCTATTGATCTCTACTCACATAAACCAGCGCTTTAATCGCTTTATCCCTTTTTCTAATTACATCAATCGTGTGAGCGATGTATACTAGTGCTATTGCGTACAGAGAATATCATCTAATATTTGCATTTAAGCGAGTTAAGCGCTTGTAAAAGCTGGAAAGGTCAATTGGGCAGAATCAGAAAATTTTGGAGTTATTAAATGCTTGTAGATTAAAAATTAGAAAACTGCTAGCTTTATTAAAAGTCGATGTATTGCCGCATGACACAGCACCAGTAAAAATATAGATAGATAGGCTGTATGTAAGAAGCGGTAAGGTTTTGTGTATAAAATATTATGTTTATGTATGTGTAATGTGTATGGCAAACATCAACGTATTGGCGCGAGGGTGTATTAGACAGCTATCAATAGAATGTATCTGACAGGTAGAATAGGGGGATTTCTATAAATAAGTACGAATAAATACCTACTTACAGTCGTGGAATTTTGCTTATTTATCATATCCAGGGCAGGACTAGGTACACTAATTACTTAATTATAATTTGTTACACATCTGCATATTTAGTTTTTATTTTATGCAAATATTATTACTTTTTTAAAAAAATGTGCACACAAAAGGCATTTACGTACGTATTTTACATAGTATTCCAATTATCTACATAACTATATGTAAATATGAACCATCAAGTCTTACACATTTTAAAAACTCCACCAAGGGTTGTAAATAACACAAACATGGCAAGACATAGGACAATTTCTTGAATAAGTTTAGAGGCAATGATATTTAATTTTTATTTTTAATAATAAAAAATAGAAGAGATGTTAGCCTTGCTCAAATATTTTTTAAATGTCTTTTATTCTGTATTATAATCAAGTTCTTCTCTTAGCTTTACGTCACATAGAGTATTGTAGGTGGCGTCATCTATCTATTGATAACTATAGGAAAAAACATTAGCGTTCTGTTGATAAATCCGGACCTGCAACAGAAATATATTATATCTATAAATCTATAAATAAGCTATTATGAACAGGATATGCTCTACCTTCATATTAAGTTTTGTATAGATAAGTTCATTAGCTTTCGTATATTTTAGTCAGACACATTTTATCACTCACAAAAGTTCATTTTAAATCTATACTAATATTATAAAGCTGTAAAGTTTCTTTGATCGAACATTCGTGTGCGAAGCTAAAGACACGTTCAAGGAGGTGGCTGTTGTTAGAGGGTGTACTGTGCGGCTTGCTCCAGGTTTTCTGATAGCAGAGTGGACTGTTGGAGCAAACTTATTATTAGAACTGGCTTTTCTTGACCGTGTGGGTTATGTGGGACCCTCTGTTACGTAAATGTAAATTTCCCAACACTAAAAGAAAGTAATGGATGACCTTAGTTTGGATATTCTACTAGTGCTTAATATTTGCTATGTTATTATTTAAAAAGAAAAAAAAATATTCATTGGTCTTGGCATAAAAAGAAGATATTTTACAATACGGATATAAATAAATATGAAGAACTGTAAAAAACTAAAAAATATGTATCTTGGTTAATGAATAAAACATTGTCAGACTGGTAATTAATACTTGTTCTACTAAAAGAAATTCGTAATTAAATATCAATTTGGTAAAGTTATACAGTGAGATGAATATTAATGATCTTTTAGCTGCTACATGTCGAAAGGTGCTATCTTATCGAGTATCGATGAAGTACTTTTATTTATTCTGTAGCCTGTTCCAGTGGCAGCCCAGTTGAGACGTACTCGCCTGGATAACCGAGTGAAGCTGGTTCAAATTCGGGTCTTGTATCTCTGACAGTTTCATGTGCGAAGTATTTCTAACATGTCTACCACTTGTCTTAGTCTCCGTGAAGGTAAACACCGTGAAGAAATGTTTGAGTGAACCTACTATCAAGACTTCTTAAAAAATGTAAAGATGTTTAACAACTTATTCACAACTGGCGACTTACGCTCGCATATACTTAAGTGCCTTTTTATAATTGAATTACTTTTAAGATAGTGTTGTTAGCTTATGTTAGCTGATTCTTCTTCTTCATCGTGGCATTAATTACGGTGAGGGTCTATCTTCGGACTTAGCCCACTCCACTTTGAACGATTTTACGTCATTCTGGGTTAATAATTTGGTTTTTATGTCCTGCTTCACGACATCAAGCCATCGATTTCTTGGGCAGCCAGCAGCTAGCTCTACGAACAGGTCCATCAAGGCACTTTCTACCAACATATTCCTTAGACCAGCGTGCGACATGGTCAAACAAGACCGGTCAGATCACCTTAGACGATACTCTTGAAGCTTACCTTAACGTCACGGCCCCGAGACTATTGCCTATCCTGTCAGCCTGCATCACATATTCACCTCAGCATCTTTATCTCCGAGACGTGAAGCTCCTAAGTCTACCGAAATAGTGCTGGCTAGCACTGGCCTCCCTATAAAAGGATGATATTAGCTCTTGTGTATCTGTCCCTTAAGCTTGGGCGTTATTCTGTGATCACAGGCCACACCTGTGAACTCCCAAGCAGTGCTTACATGAGTTTAAGTTGATACAAAATTAAAGTATAGGTACTAGTAAATCACCCTTGCTCCGCTCAGGTTCGTCTCTAGATACGTTTTACCGTTTAGTACGAATTTCTCAAGGATGTGATAATTTCCTATAGTAAAAAGTATCATATAGCGAGTATGTTGATTGTTGAACCGGATATCCAGCTACATATCATCATACCATATTTCGTGAAAATCTATTCAATGGGTTTTCTTGTGATACGGTCACAGACAGGGTAAAATAACAAACACAAGAACAGACAGACAAAATTTAAATAACATAGATCCTGCCTTTGTATAGATAATAATGCTTATTTCAATTTCATTTTTCATAAATATTTGGTACAGCTGATTTGAAATTTTATTATATGTAAGTAGATTGTAGGTGCAGAACTAAGAATTGCTATGATTTTGTTACCGTGATTTTCTTACAACTACGAGTAGGTTAGGAGTAGGTAGTTAGACTGTTTATTAAGGTGCCAAATATAGTTGTAATGTAAAAATTATAGTATACAAGAAATTGTTTTTAAAATTCATCTTAAGCGTAGATAATTGTAAGGTAATTCAGTTGACATTTCGTGGACATGTGTTTTCGTACTAACGACATTTTAATGACTACCAACTTGTCTATTTTTGATACTCCACGAGCTTACACACAGAGACCACGTTTGTGTTTTTATATCGCTCTTTATATGGCAAAACTATGCCGTTAAGACTGCCACATGTTTTGATAGACTTTGTATTTCCGAGAATATCGTTACGAAAAACTTAAACATTTATTAATTACTTTAAAAATTACGTACAGATTTATTAGCCAGTGGGAATAACTAAGTGGTAAATATATCTATATCATGGTTTATAATGAAAACATGTTTACTTATCGATTAAACAAACATGTTCGTAGTTTTTAATTCATTAGCGACCCTGAGTGACCTTTACACAGAATATTATCGTAAGGTTAACTGACTTTATTTACGTATGCCTATTTGATGATAAGCTACTTAATAATATTATTTATAGATTGAAATAGCTAAAATCTATCGAAATAAACCAATTTCATTACTTCCGAAAGTCCATCCAAAAACCTATCGCCTTATAACTATTAACCGTAATATCCAAACGCTCACGCCGCGTTAGATTTCTTATCGCTACAATAAAATTCCTGGCCCTTAGGTACGACCGCAGCATATCGCGGCATAAATTATCGCATTTATAGCTCGCCCGCACGGGAGAAGCCGCATGTCGGCTATAAACACGTAAAATGCATGACCAATCAAAATACCAATGTCGGGTCACGCACACTATAGCACGTGTACACCCAATGAAGGACCCTCGTACCGATAGGGCCTTTGTGTATGTGGGAGTGAGAAGTTTTAAATTAATTTCTAAATGTGTGTGAGTCTCTACCCACACAGACGTGTTGTCCGCTGAGATAGAACACGCGTTCAAGGGATAACAGAGGGCTTACATTTATTAATGTTATCTTTGTATGGATACGCTTTTGGGAATTTAATTGTTTCGTACTAAATTACAATGAACAGATTATTTCCTTCAAAACTCTTGTTTGTAGTGTGACTATACTATACCGTATTAAATAAGCTAAAAATATCTATCTCAATATGAAATAATGTTACAATTGATTAATTTTTAAAGGAAAAGTCATAATAAAATAAGAGTTATTATTAACATTACTTACTCAAATTGACGTTTACTTCTACCATCTTGTACCTGCCACTACACCTACACTAATATATCCATCATTTAAATTTAATGTGTTATAATAAAAAATTAAAATGAAAATACATAAATAAATAACTTGGGTCATATCTACACTATCGTCTGGCAGGCGGCTCACAGCGCGAGCCCCCGCCCACATAAAAAATGACATCTAAATAAATCCATTAGGCCGGAGCACGCCGTCGCCGCTCTCTTCCTGTCTATAAGCCCTTTATTTGATTTCCTCTCGTCTGTAGGCGCCTTTATTTATGTTTTGACAGCACCCAAGCTCATTTATGATTTGTGATGAGAAACATATTTAAATATTTAATTAAGGGGCCGTATGGTATGTCGCTGTTAGTCGGCCCTTTGTTCTTCTCATTAAATATATTATATGGATAAAGCTCGTTGATTGTCACTCATGATGAACGGTTATAATAAACAACTTTAATTTCAAGATGACAGCTTCTTCGTCGTTTTCATTTTCGCTATCTATTTCTTTGAAACTGAGAAAACGACTTTTATTTTTGGGCTATTTTCATCAGAAGTACTACTTAGATGTATCTGAATTTGGGCTTATATTGTTTCAGGACTTAAGTATAATATATGTATAACTTAAATTGTATTTTTACCGTGTATCCAGTGCTTATGTTATTATTATAAAAGCTATTTCTATCTTGAATCTCATTAATTTGTCAAACTGCCGCGGGCTTAAACGCTTGAAATATTTTCGTCTCTATAGATTCCGAAGTAATCTGCGATCTAAAATGGAAAATAATTTAGCTGAAAGGGTCTGTATTTCAGTAAATTCATCATCTTTAAATAGATGTCTATAAATTTTCATTACCGTTTTACGATTATACTTAAATAGCTTTTCAGTATTATTTTATTTAGATATTAATGTTAATAAACGTAATGTTCGTATGTAAGTTACTCGTAAAATATGCATGTACCGACATAAAATTCGAAGATCTTCTGATTTCCATTACCTAAGAAGATTATACTCATAGTAAGATATTAATCTTTTATTAATGTAATGAACAAATGTTCTTGCGAATTCAAGAAGAAAAACGTCTTACTTACAGATTAAATATCTATTAAGAAGTTACAACGGAGTAAAAATAGCGGTTATTATGATTTGTATCCTTTGAGTGTTGCAGGCAAAGGCTAAAAAACATAATACATTTTATTTAGATTTTACATCTTCAAGATTTAATAACGATCTTTCATCTTCTGACTCTACCTAACTAATAACTATAATATAGGGTATGTAAGAATTAAATAATGTAAGCGCTAATCTACCGACCTATGTACACTCCTTGACTTTTTATTCCGTTATTATTAATAGATAAAGATTATGAAGGTGATTTCGAAACGGGGGAGCAAGACTACTAACTTCCGACCTCCGTGCTAAACTTCATACTATAGGTACATATGCTATTTGACCTGAATTCAAACATCCGGTATATCATGATCTTAGTCAGTGCCATATAGCCGTACACGGTACACACTAGATATCACTCAATGGTGCGAGAAATTTTCACATTCTTGCAAAAATACTTACATCTGGCAATAGTAGGAATGAAACGAGGTGTAATCATATTATATTAAAATATTAAACTGAACCTGCGGTAAACATTTAGTACATTCATTTTCTTTGATTGTTAACCCCGCAATAAGATTAGAATAAGCTGAAATCCCTAGTCGACATGGGACTGACTCAATAAGATTGGTAAAATTGGAATATAAAGGGAGTTGTGGAATGGGCAAAAAGGCAAATTATCGACTAATAGACGGGGGACCAAAATAGCATTACAAATTCTGAATCGAGGGAAAATCGCACACCCGGGACTAATCAGTAATAAGATTACATCTGTTACGGTAGCATTTGACTGAAAATCTTTGAGTGATCTATTAACTTAGTAATTAATAAAACTGAAATCCTACGTATTTAATATTGAACAAAATTGTTCTTGGGATCATTTGATTTCAATAAATATCTTACGAGATATCATAGTTATAACATAACTCCGGCGGTCGTGAGGGGCGGGACGCTGGTAGCTCTACGAGGTATTTGGTTCCCAGCTTTTAGAACGCGAGCGAAGCCGCGGGAAAGGCTAGTATCTATATAAAGTAGATACTTGTTTTGCAAAGTTATTTTTTTTTTAAATTTTTAAATTTTTTAATATTAAACATAAAAAATATAGATTTTTAACATCAGAGCGACTGCTTCCGTCTGTGTTTTTAGCTAAGTAGTATAAGATGGAAACATCTGCGCGCTTTATCTTAATCAGATTGTTTCAAATGTCTATGTGAGTATTATTAACTTCAAGCTATTGCAGGATTTAAATCTACGAACTCTGATGTAGGATTTGTATTATTTTTTTTATAATTGCAACTTTTATTGATTATTTATTTAATAAATATTATCAGTAAAATCTTTTTCTGTACGGTTGCTGATCTAGTTGTCGCGAGTTTTAGTCCTGGACCTGATCCAGTAGCTTGCTAAATTAGGGGTTTCTGTCAACAAATTCATCAGTAGCAGCCTGGAGTTGGTAGTAAACATTCTAAATTTCTATTTGTAAATTAAGGCTTTCGGTCCCAATCCAAGACGTCAAACCTGTACTTGATACCTTACCGGGCGTATTGAGCTACTATCAAAAGGTGCACTTGTGAAAAATATGTTTCTTTAATCTTATTAATATGAGAAATAGCAGTCAATCTCAATACTATCGTTTCGCCATGCATTTATACGCACCGCTACTTTTTATAAAATATTCATCGCGTTATTCACAAGATCCCACGAGGTCTCTTTTTTCCGGGACAAAAATGGCATTACGCACATTCCCTCTTATGCTCTACATGATGCGATATCATAATATAACTAGCAGTTCCCGCGGCTCCGCCCGCGGTCTTGATTGTAAGAATTTTTTATGCCAAATCATGAAAAAAATAAAAATATCTGGGACGGGCCACCATATCACCTAGGGGAATAAAAAATAACCTACGACCTACTCTCAGATGTACCAAATATTCATAAAATTAATCATAAAAATTGGTCAAGTCGTCTCGGAGGAGTTCGATAACAAACACTGTGACACGAGATTTGAATGTACTGAAGATTTTATCAATTTCGTAATGGAGGTTATGTTATCATTATTAACGTACTTTTTTTAATATCCAGAAATAATAAATGAAATTGGTGTTGTAAATGAAACTTCCCGCTTGCTCTGTCTATGGTAGATAAGTTATAGTGTTAAGTATACCTATACTTGCTATGGCCGTAAGGCTTGAATAGCAAGTTAACTTGGGTATGTCTTAATCCATTTTGTAGATATTGTAAACTAGGTACTTTCATACTGCAATTAATCTTTGTGTAAGCCTCTGTGCAAATAATGTTGCGATGAAAGCAACTTTCTCGAACCTTATCTAAACCTATATTTTCTTGTACTGTATGAGCACTTTCAGATAGGCAAGTAATTATAGGCATATTTGTTTATAAATTATATTTGATAAAAAATATGTCTCATCTGGTTATCAGATCGGTGAAGGTCGATCTTCCACCGGCTCTTAGACCATTATAGAAACTGGCAGTTAAAGTCGCGTTAAAATTTTTAGAAACAAATGTTTTTCATCAGACTTATCTGTCTGCACGTCTGTCGTCTATATACGAGTAAATAAACACCCGTAAATACGTGTGTTTTATGACACATCATTTGAGACTTCACATTTTCTCCTGATATAATTTTTATTTTTAGGTTAATTGTGAGTTAAATGAGCCTAGCAATATTTTCATTATTATTTCGTATTAGAGCTATTCTAACCTTGGCTTGAGCACTTTATTATTCCTCGTTTAGCATGCGGTCATCTTCTTCTGCCCGGCATTAATCCCGGTTATTGCCAGGCTCTGCCTTCTGCCTACTCAATTTTGTACGGACAGCTAGTTAATTTATCTAATATAAAAACATCTTCAAAACGAACAACATACTTTAATAAAGCTAAACATAACAAAAAGTCATTAACAAAATAAAATTAAATCATAAAGATGGCTAATAAGAACACTATTTCTAGGATGTACGATTACAATTTGGTTGCTCACCAAGGAGGTCATAGTAAGCCGCTAGTTAGGTAGCAATCTCAGAACAAATAGCTAAATTCGCGCAATACTTGCAAATGCATTGGAGTGACCAGAGTTGCTGACCTTCCCCATCATTCTCGCTCTATTAATCTATCAGAGTAGAGGGGAAAATGTACCGTATAGCGGAGATCAAAATAACCTGGTTGTTAGGTAGCAATCTAAGCGCATTAGAGCGCGCGGCGTGGCGTGACGCGCGGTACATTGACCGCGCCGCTCTTTGCAGCAATTGTGTTAGAGCTGGCACACACGAATTATTTTGATTATTTTTTATATATTTTTTTAAGAATTTTGTTTATTCTTGTTTGTCGTTTTTTGTGCCATTATAAGAGTACTTTAGGCTGTTTTTTTCGTAGAGGTAGGTAGTACTTATAGGGAGAATGAGATACAGTTTATTTTTTTAGACCGTTTTTTTGTACATAATAAAAAATATGAGAGGAATCTTACTTTCCTGAAGTAAAAAAACATTTATATTAATTTAAACCATAAATTACTGCTAAGTCACTTATTAAACGTCATTCGAAATAAAAATATTTTATTGTATTTTGTCGTGGATTCCAATATATAAATTTTTGGTTTTCAACGTTTTAAGTTTTTAAGTACAGCGATCACGAAATAAAAAAGCCATCAAAGTAAGTATTAACGACATTCATTAAAATTATGACATCAATCAGTGTGAACCATCCTTTAGTAGTTGCTCCATTAACAGGGCTGTCTCTGCGGTAGTAATCTACGACGCATCAATGAAACTAACGTTGTCAAAGGGAAATGCGTTCTTACACAAACATATGGTTCATTCATCTAATGCTTAGATTTTAGTTCAGATATGTTGATTTGACTGCAACGAGTACGTTATTTACTCGTAAGATTTAGTATCTCTTAAAAAATGCATATTTAACGTTATTTATATCAGACGTTTAAAACGTCAACGTTTCATCACTCTTTTTTTTGTTATTATTGTATGAATTTCGACAAGTAAAATTATAACCTAATTAGTTAAAAGCTGACTAAAGATTTTACTAACGTTAAAAGGATGATTCCAAACGCATTATTGATTTACAAAATATAAATAAATATTTTGGGACATTGACACACAGCACCATCTAGTTCCATGATAAGCTACGAGTCGAGCTGTGTTATGGATACCAGATAGTTACACTACATATATAGGTATAACTTTAAATACATACATAAGTCTTTGCCCACACTGGTCTCTGTACCCATGTTTCATAATTCATACTATGCAATGGGAATATAGTACAAATTATAAATAATAATAAAATTAGTTAACCATGTAATATAACATTATTAATAATGTCATATTTTAAATGTCAGCCCTATTGCGGGCAACGGCATATCGTTTGTATACTAGCAACGCCAAATCTCTCGTGATTTGCTCGCCAATTCGGGGACAACGACCGTCACTGCAAGCGATAACGGTGCGTACAATGTCGACAGTCGATCTGTTCACTTACGACTAAATTATATACAATGGAATGAATTAGTTTGCTTATGCATGCTATGACCTTAATATAAGTATAGATTTTTTTTTAACCGATTTAAAATAAGTAAGCTCTCAATTTATCGGAATCTTTCTTTTATTTAGCTTCACCGATTACTTTTGGACGCCTTAACCGATTTTGTCGTTTTTTTGTTTTAAAGGGTATAATTCCAAGGTGGCAGTTTCAAAAATCAACAATAATCTAAACATTTTATTCATAAGCAATATATTAATTTACCGCAACCTCGCTTTCTCATTGGAGCGTCGCGTTTAGTTGGCCTACCCATATAATTAGTTTAATTGTACATATACCTAGCTATAGTTTAGAAGTCAGTTTTTGTTTTTTTTTAATATTTAATATATATCTAGGTACTTTTTGAGTTTGTGTGGGCTGTGGAGGCTATCTCCAGATCTACTTATAAGTAGTTTTTTAACAGCCAGCCTTTACTTGCCATGTTTATTTATACGTCTTAATTGTCATCGGTTTTTTTTGTGAACTTGAGTTTAAAGTGTTAATCTGATGGTAGTTTGCTTTAGTATGTAGATAATAAATTAGCATCATAATTTAATTTCTAGCTCTACAAGGATACAGAAAATTAAAAATATTCTTTTTTTGAAATATTAATTCAAAGTTCAAATTTCAGTTAAAATGCTAGTTTACATTTTTGGGGTAAACAACTTAGGAAAAAAAATTACAATACTCGTACAATTGAATCTATATTTGTGGTATAGAACCATTCAAACATCAATCAATATTTTTTTTATTAATGCAATAGTCCCATAAAATTATAACGGGGCCACCCATTGTATTGTACATTCAGCCCTTTTTGGTATCGCACTGCTGGGTGCGAGCTAGACTTTTGATGCAAGAGAGATCAGTCGACTCTGACGCCTTGACTCTTGACTACTTTGGCCAAGTTCGGGTTTTAAGTGTTTTGAAAACTAATAATAATGTTATGTAGTCAAGATATGCGATAACTGTGAATCGTTTCCCAACTGGGTTCTGGTTTGTTTTTGTCTAGGGATGAACCTGAGCGAACTAGGGGTAAGTAGCTAGATTATATAGTTTGGAATAGAACTAAATGTAGTATTGGATGTCGCCATTTATCGTAAAAGGTCTCGTTTCAGACTTAAAAAAATTAATTGTATTTTTTTTAAAAATATAATTAATTTTAAATTTAATTATTACCTGTTCTAATATTGGAAAACAAGGATATTACTATTTCAATTAAAATACAAGAGATAAATACTATAATAATAAAGTATTAAATACTTTATTATTCTTCCTTCTTCTACATTTACAGGTTCATATAAATTCAATAGAAATATCATAGCTTTAGTAAGTGATATACATTTATAATATTACAGCAAACGTGTGCTGAATCGTAGCCAATGCATTTCGAATGAGACAAGCGGTTTACAACAAGTTTAGTATTAAACTGTCTGTCTGGTGTATTGGCAGCGTTCTTGTCCACAAAGTTAAAAGTTGCTACTTGCTAGTCTAGCTGATATTCCCACAGGACATTTCTTTGTAAACTCTACATATACAAATGTTAATTTTGGTTTGAAAACTAACTTTAATAATATTGTTATAACATAAATATCTAAAAAGTATAATTAACTAAAAGTCATCTGCGAATTTAGGGACAACGACCTCAATGCAAGTAACGGTGTATTGATGGTCATCATGGATAACGCGATAGACAGGGTGTAATCCATCAATCACGCTTTTTGTTGCTACTAATTATGTTGTTAGACACTTAACTGTTATACCGTTCGAATGGATACAAAATTGACGCATTCGTTTTAATTTGCAAGAAAGTTTCGCGGCGGATGCATCGTAATTGGGGCTTGAGCGCTTTAATATTCTGCCTCGGCTTCTGAATAAATCTGCTACCGCTATCCATATATACATCTATTATGTATGCATTTCCGTTCAAACAGAGGTAAGTTGCAGGTTTGGTGCTTGTTTGTTATAATTTTATGTTTAATTTTAAGGTCAGTCAAATCACATTGACGGGATCAAATTTTTAATATTATTTGTCGTCTTTGTGAATGAGAATAAGAATTTATTCAATCACCATCAATACAACAAAGCTTAATATAACATCATCCCTAAATTATTATATGAACGTAATTCTGTAATATATACTACCTAATAGAAATTTGAGGTTACAAAAATTTTATGAATGCCAAGAAGATTATTATTGATTCTGCTAAATAACCTGGTAAAACCTAGTACCTATCAATCGTTAATTATATAGGCAAACAAGTAAGGAAAGAAAATAAGTTTTTTTTTAATTTAAGATTTTTGCCACAGCCAGTATCGGAATACTTGGCGTCGACATTTCGAGCAACGTCCAGTTGCGTGGTCAATTGGAAGGTAAGCTCAAAATGGCCTCACAGAAGCTTGGTGTGCTCAGTAAGGCGAGAGAACTTCACGTCGGGTCAGCGTCTTAATCTTTATAAGGCGCAAATTCAGCCCCACATAGAGTACTGTTCTCATCTCTGGGCGGGAGCTCCCCAGTACCAGCTATTTTGATTTGACCGCATTCAACGTAGGGCGGCTCGAGTTATCGACGATTAAGCTCTCTCCGATCGGCTTGATGCTTTAGCTCTGCGTAGAGATGTTGGATCACTTTGCATCTAATACCGCATTTATCACGGGAAGTGTTACGATAAATTGTTTGGACTGATCCGGGCAGCAGAATTTCATCATCGGACATCACGGCAAAACCGTAAGTTCCATCCACACCACCTCGATGTCCAGCGTTCCACAACAGTGCGATTTTTAAGGCATTCTGCCCCGCACAACCACTCTGTGGAACCAGCTGTTACGACCTTCAAGAAGAGAGCGTACTCCTTCCTGAAAGGCCGGTACCGCATTTGCAAGCCGTGCGGTGTTACATATGTCCATGGGCGGCGGTTATCACTTTCCATCAGGTGAGCTTCCTGCCCGTTTTCCCCTTTTGTCCCATAAAAAAAGCTTTTAAGATATCGACGTTAAGTATAACAAAAATAATTTTTATTTCTCACCTTCTACCTCCTTACTTAATTAAAGTTTTTGGCTTTATAATTGAAGCAGACTTTACAAAGGTTCTTGAGATTTTTGTTTCCAAATTTTCTTAACAAGGACCCATTTGAATTGTGATTTGTGATGTGTTACGTTTTATCAGATTTTTGAAGTCAATAAGTATACACACCATGGAAATTTTTATACCACTATGTACCTAAATGATTTTTGAGATGGTCGAAGATAGTCATAATGTGTTAGATTAGATTAGAAATGTTTATTTATTATTATTTAAATAGGTACTATAATTGGTCTACTTCTAGTTATTATGAATATACTCTGTAATTCATTTAAATAATTTTGCTATATTTTCAGAGTATTTTCTTGCTCCTATCGGTTTATTTACTTACTTTGAGATCTTTATCTATACTAATATTATAAAGCTGAAGAGTTTGTTTGTTTGTTTCAACGCAAACGCGAGCGCATTTGGTTGTACGCACTAATCTCAGGAACTACTGGTTTGTATTAAAATATTCTTTTTGTGTTAGATAGCCCGTTTATCAAGGTAGGCTATAGGCTATATTACATCAAGCTACGACCGATAGAAGGGGAGCATCAATGCAAAAAGTTACAAAAACTGGAGAAAAATATTCCTTTTGAGAGCTTCTATTGCGTGCGCTGAAGGTATTTTATAAACATGATAATAATCCTTGCCTAAAAAAATAAGTTACTCATCACAAGTATTTAATTTAAAACAAAATTGATCTTGGCATCATTTGATTTCAATGAATATCTTACGAGATATCGTAGTTTTAACATAACTCGGCAACAAAATAATGATTACGGCGTGCAAGACGGGCGAAGGGAGAGGGACAACCTTTAGAATGCGAGTGAAGCCACGGGAAATAACATATAAAAACATACAAACATACACAGTACCTATTTAATATTTTAGTTTTAATGAAGATAATTTTGATTAAAAAATTAAAATGAGATAAAATAAGTTGTAAAATAAAAAAAAAATTTTTATAAATAACCTTATTTATACAAATATTTTTTTTATTTTAACATCTAAAACTTAGAGGAATAACGAGTAATTTCCAACTTAGTAGTACTTTAGTTTTCATACTGGTTTTCTTTTACAACTTCCTGTTCAAAATAATTAGTAAAGGTTAAAGCATGCGGAAACATGACATGAATATATTATTTTACATTCCATTAGAAATGTTCTCCAGTTACACTATCTACTTACTAACTACTTATTATGTAGTTCTTACTACCTTAGGGTCAACTAGAAATTCCATTATATGCAAATACATATTAAGACTTGTTTAAAAATGGTTTAAGTTAGTTGTTGTTAACATACATAATCTTTTTATGAGACATTTTCATTTCAAGATTGTATTCATTTAAGAAATAATGATATAATAATGATATGAACCAGACTATAGCAGTGTGGATGTCTTCACTGTGGATTCTGTAGGGTAAGATGACACCGCACCGTCTTTTGAGTGATCGCATTTCTTTTGCATTCATTTTGCTTTCATACTCATTTCGTCACAGCCACGTTTCGCTGTAAAAAAAATATAATATGCTGAAATATCGTAGTTTATCACTATGATATAGTTAAACTAGCATTTCCCGCGTGGTAGAAGCACGAATATTTAGGGTTATAAGTATTTTTTGATGCCAAATCATTAAAAAAAAATTGGTCTAGAAAAAAAAATCAAGACGTTTCGGAAGATCATATACATATTAGATTAGAAGAAAAAGTACGTATATAATTTATTATTCAGGTAAGGTTAGATTAGTTTACTTTTCAGTCTCCGTTTTGAGGAGCCAGATAGGTTCTAGAATCAATTTTGCCATAGGTACATAAAAAATATTAAAACAGCACCATTGAAAAATGACTTTTTCAAGAGTTGAGTAAGTAATAGGTAGGTCTTGCTTATGCCATTATTTTAAGGCCATTTTTATATAATATGTCCTCGTACTTACTACATGTAGAAAATGTAGAGATTCGAAACTCTACATTTCTACCGTTCACAAATATTTTTATTAGTTAGTGACTTATTTTTACATTTCACTAATTACATTGTTCTTTTTGTTCTCTGCGAAATAAACATCATATTTTAAGTTTCGACATTCAACCTAAGTATTTTGTTAATAAAGTAGCCTTATATTACGGGTAAAAAGTAAACAAAAAAGGCTTAATTCTTATGAGTCATTTTCTTATTTTTAAAATTAGATAAAAGGAACAGCCTTTTATCTAATTTTTATAACTTTGCTTCATAGAATGTTTTGAAGCCTTTCCATCTGTACATATTTAATTAAACAAAGTCGTCCCCGTCGTCTGTACTCTTAGATCTTTTAAAAATACGCAACGGATTTTAATGCAGTTTTTATCAATAGACAGAGTGATTAAAGAGAATGGTTTTATATAGGTATAATTGAGGGTTTTATGTAAAGTACTAAGTACTACTGGCTAAACCTTACGGATAGATCAAAATACTGTACTACGGAATTGTATATCTTGGAAAATATCTCCTTTCTTTGTAAGGATGAACCTGAGCGAATCAAGGGTGAGGCGCTAGTATAGGAATACATTAACGTGGTCAACACAGTACTTTGTTCAGCCAAAAAATCGAAGTAATGTCACATATACGTAGTATCTCTGTTTTCTAAATTCTCAAACACAAGTTGAGTAGCGCCATCTGTGATTTACCAAAAGTAACTAAATATATAGGGTATATCATTCGTGTTTGTGTGTTAACAAACTTGTATTTGGCGAAATTTCTATCAATTTTAATGTACAATTATTTAAAACCATTACCATATCCGCTGTAACATTGTTATACGACATATGTATAAATAATAACTACTTTGTTCACATGTCACACAAATTACAGTCACTTCCCTCAATAAGACTTCGGTATTTCAATAGCATTTAACTGTATCAATAAAATAATTATCCAATCATGACAATTTACTTAGATTGTCCCGCTATTCGATATCTCTCTTACTCTCATATGGAACTTATAGTGCTATCTCGCTTTAGCCGACCGAGGCCGGTGACACGCTGAGGCCGACAAGGGGACTCTACTGCCGCATCGAGACAATTAGATAGAGCAATATTTTAACAGATGGTTTAAATTATTTTTATTACGTACAGTTTTGATTAATTATTAAGATAATTTTAATAAATGTACATAATATTATGATTTCTTAATATATTTTATTGTAAAAAATAGTTTATTGCACAATAACTCGTAGAAAATATTTGTTTGAAAATATTCGCCGTAAATTGATCAATGAGGCTCATTTAGGTCAGAATTTTAATTTTTTTAAAGATGAAATAAACGAAACATAATTTACACTCTTTCTTATACTTACTGTATTTCATTTTGAATTAATTTAATAATGGTAGGTAATATTATTTAAGCATTTTCGTAATGTAACCTTTCCTGTGGATTCCCTGTAAATCTTAATTTTGCCCTAAGCACTTAAAGTAGGTACATCAATACAAACAAATCTTAATATCACATCAGCCCTAGAGTTAGGATTAGACCATAGGAATTATCTGCTTTATGTGGCAAAATGATTTGAATCTGAAGCTTCAAATTACCTACTTGTTTTCTAAAACGAATATTACTCGATTCTATAGACACGCCCAGTTATAATTTTTATTGTATTTAACAATCATGGTTTTACGACACTTATAAAACTACATAAATATATTATGTACTTATTGAATAAAAGACAACAATAAATAAAAAGAAGGAATGAAACACAAAAGTGAATCCATGGCAAGTGTAACAAAGAACTATTCTAATTTGTGAGGCTAATTTTATTGGTCATTAAAATGCTGAGAGAACGGAGGGATATCTATCATAGTATTAGAAAGAAAGCTCTATATTTAATGAAATAAAGCTTTAATTACTTTGGAATCTTACTCATGGGATTCATAGTATGGTGTAAAATTATTACAATGGGATTTATTCAGTGAGATCGTTAAACCATAATTAGCAAGTTCACATAAATTAGAAAATCACTGCTCATTTAAATAATACGTTTTAATTAACATACCTCGATATATGTATTTGAATAGTTAATTATTATTTATTTACTTAAGTGAAATGAACATTCATTTTATTGAAACGCGCTTTGTAAATGCCGTAACATGTTATATTTTACTATTTTTTTTATTAGAAGATTGATTTGTTCCTTAGGTTTTGGTATTTGATAGACGCAATTAAAATTTATTTAAAGCAAGGCATGAAATGCCACTGTTCTGTAAAAACCATTTAAAATAAGTTTCTAAAGCAGCCTTAACTTCTAAGTTATCCTATTGGAGTCCGGCAGCCAAGAAAACTTTAGTTTCCTTACTTGAAATATAACTGTGAAATAAAAACGAAAAGAAGTTTAATTGAAAGGAACCTCTTTTAGAATAAAAGCTTTTGTGAAAAAAAAAATACTTCTTACAATGACAATGGGGTTTGTACTTGCTGTTTCTTCATGAACTTATGATTATATAATTGCAATTCAAATATATAGAATTAAATAAAAAAAGGAATGACTAGTACATCAAGCAATAATACTTAAAATTTATCAAAAGAAAGTTGATACATTTTGGAAAAAAAGACCTGAGAAAAGCTGAAAGAAAAAGTTGGAATTTTCATGAAAAATTTCTTTCTGTGATAAAGTAGCCTTTAAATTTCTAGAACACTCAATTTCTAGAATTGTCTTTATCTAATATAGATTTAGTGTGAGAAAAACCGGGGGTTCCCCGTTCCACTAGTATAATACATATAAACCTACCTCTTGAATCACTCTATCTATTAAAAGAAACCGCATCTAAATCCGTTATATTACATAGAGACAGACAGACAGCCAGAAGCGTTGATTACGATGTGATGTGATATGATATGAGTACGATGAAACGTGTTTTATACTACTCGTAATAAAGTGAAATTTAGGAATAAAATAAAAACAAACACATTCATATCAAAAATACTCATTAGTACATCTTTATTATATGTATGTAGCTATAAGTAAGTTATATAGCAAGCCTGATGTGTGTCACCCGCACTTTTTACCTTTTGTGGTTTCACTGTATTACTAAAACTATTTTGGGAACAAACCTTATAGGGGTTTGCCTTATTGGAACACTGTCATACCCGTATTTGCTGGCTATTAACTGCTTTAAATGATGGCAGTGAACAACTGCGTGCTTGAAGAAGATTCCCGTGAAATTGTTTGTAGTAGAATAATATACACCGTACTGAAATTTGCACTGGGTTTAAGAAATGTATATAAATAATAGAAAAAAATAATCTTGATTTTGCCTTGATTAGGTACATTATAAAAATATTTTGCGAACTCATGCTTCTAATTTTAATTTAATTGGTTGGCGAGAAGATTGACAAGGATAGTGTTTTTTTATACAATACTAGCACTTCCCGCAGCTAGACAGACCGGAGACAAAATTCTTAGATTTTATATAGGTTTAATTTTCCTCGATAAATGAACTATCCAACAGAAAAATATTATTTTCATTAGTACCAGTAGGTAGTTCCTGAAATTAGCGCGTTAGTTCTCAGATGGCAGAGTGGATAGCGACCTCTTGGCTGCGTGATCTGCTTCGGCAGAACTGCCGGGCCGTTGGGGCGTCGTGAATGAATGTGCAAGCGATCCTGCAACGCTCCATTAAGACAAAGAGGTTTTGTTGGGTTTAGTGGGTCCCTAATACTGACTTTTTGTAAGCCGGTGAGTTCCACATTAAATGCCTTTCGCAACATTAGAAAAAAAAAGAAAGTTTAAAATTTGACATTATAGGTTACCGTTTATCATACCATGAGCGATGCAACGAGCAAAAACTATTGTTCTTTTACTTTATAAATAGATGTTGTCAATTAATAATTTAAACTAGAAATACCTGTAAAATAAAGAATTGTTATTTTAATAACTTAGCTATATAAAGTTTATTTTAACCGACTTTGTTTGCGCATGCTATCTCTCTTATCCCCTTATCATTTCCTCGCGCTGACGCATGAACCACTTGTTATGATCCGCTTTGAGTGATAGTTATTGGTGAGTGCAAGTTAAATGTAGTTTATTCTTTTCATTCCGTAAGCAAATGGCAAAACGGGACAGGAATATTTTCATCAAGTCCGTACGTTCTTAGGCTACTGCTCTAATACAGCTACAATGATGAAATTTAGTTGATACCAAAAATAAAAATATAATGGAGGTAGCACTCCACGTGAAACTGAGGAGTGAAAAACATAACAAATTTATTATATATCAAACTACGGAACACTCAGTGCGCTAGCTAGACTCGCACTTGTATTCATTTACTGATATCAGTTTAAATGTAACCTAATAAAGAACTTTAAAGTGAGTTTCACTGATATCTTCTCATATTAATTGAAAATTAGTAAAATAGATACCTATAGTACATCAGTTTTATCGTTTGTTTAGAAGAGCATTAAAAGAAAACTTTTTAATGAATCGAAAAGAAAAGCATTGTTCTAATAGACCTTGCCATTCCTTTACACTCCTCTTTGAAATAGCCTGGCGGCGATCACATCATTCCCAAGGCGTAGTGTCTGCGAAAAATCGTTAATCGAATCGCCTTTAGTACACAAAAGTTACTTCACATTTTTTTTTAATTTGGCAATAGAAGCTTTTTGAACGTTTTCTAGGATCCTGTTGTATTTCTTAGTAAGATGGTCCATGGATCTGCCATCATGGTGACAGAATTTCTGACTGAAATAGCTTATAAATATAATAAATTATGTAAAGGTAGGTGGGTCATTTAAAATTGGTCGCGTGCAATACTCATGTATGCACAAGTGAGTGAGAATTGTTCTCGTTTAGTCACGGCTACCAGTTGTTTTAAGACGTGGAATGCGCTGTGGATTCAATAACATCGAACGCCTCATGTGGGAACAATAGAGGTTTATAAATATCTAGGTATAGTTGAATGAACGGCTTAAATGGCTTTTCAGTTTTTCATTTCAATTGCAATAAGCTTTAAGTAGTTGCTGAATTTTAATATCAGATACCAAATACGTACCTAATATGTAAATATGTCTTCTATAATTCTTAAATATCAAGTCAACATTAAAGAAGTTTGTATAACAGATTGTTCTTTGTAAATTTTTGTTTTGGCCTTTGCGTCATAGTATTGGCTATCCATTCGTTTGTGCATAAATTAGGTACTTTATTATAAATATATCTAATAATAATAAAACTTTTTGTCCAATAGCTTCCTAGCTTGAACTAAATCTTTTTTGCTTTATTACTACTTGTTGCCTTCATTTACCTGGCTGTAGAAGACGAGATCTTGCTTTCAACTCTCAAGACTCTCAATATAACTTCCCATGTTATCTGACCACAATAGTTATTGGAGTTTAATCCAGATATTGTAAGCCAAAATTGTGTAGTTCAGCGTATTTCCATCAAGTTAAGACGTTACCGTTGACCGCGATCAATATGTTGGTATCTTACATGAGATATGGTTTCGAATGAAATTGGCCAATAGGAATAAAATATTCGAAAGATAAAAAAGTGGGTAAACATTTGGCCATAGACCGATAAGTATATCGAATCGGCCCCAGATGAATATCGGGCTCATTATTTTCGAAGATGTTGGTACTAATAAGATACTTTGATCCTGCAAGTTTCAGATCTCTATCTTTTACCGTTCCTGAAAAAATCGAAAAACACGAAAAATCAGCAAAAAATATTTTTCTCCATACTTTATGAATCGATTGATTTGAATGTTGGATATATTTTGGGGGATGGTGGTAGCTTTTAGGAAAAAAAATAAGAGCTATATCGGTCCATAAGATCCAAAAAAAATAACGAGTTTTTTTTATTTTTAATTTTAGAACATGTTACAGTTACGGTAAAATTATGAAACTATTTTTTTTTAATTCCTCATTCAATTTGCGATAAAAATATATATTTTTCAATTTTTAAAAAACGGTACGCCATGTTGAAAAAAAGAAAAATTCTTTTTTTTATATAAACTTATATAATGAAGGAAATCAGGAAAAAATATTTTTCTCCATACTTTATGAATCTATTGATTTGAATGTTGGATATATTTTAGGGGATGGTGGTAGCTTTTAGGAAAAAAATAAGAGCTATATCGGTCTATAAGATCCAAAAAAAACGAGTTTTTTTTAAATTCAATTTTAGAACATGTTACAGTTACGGTAAAATTATGAAACTATTTTTTTTGAATTCCTCATTCAATTTGCGATAAAAATATATAATTTTCAATTTTTAAAAAACGGTACGCCATGTTGAAAAAAAGAAAAATTCGTTTTTTTATACAAACTTATACAATGAAGGCAAAACGGCTCGGTGGCGGCTTGCGGCTCGCTTTATGGTATTGCTCTTTCGTTACCTTAGCGCCAGAGTCCATAATCTCATAATTATTTATTTTTGACTTCGCCAACAAATGTTGTTCGTACTTTTCTCTGTGTTTAATAAATAATTTCATTCACCCATATTATTATTTCAGTGTGAATATGTCTACATCGAAAACTATTAATCCAAAGTGTCGCATTTGCTCAAAATTCATAAAAAAAATACCGGGTGCTCCTAAATATATGCAATCTGATGAAGATGCTGACGAGTTTTCAACTATTTTTGACTGTACAATTGTAGTTGGTGATGTTTTGTGTTCGTGTTGCCATGGAAAGAAATATAAGAAAATTAAACTTGATTACGAGCAACAGCAAACATTTTTGGGAGATGAATTACCTTCAGATACGATCGAATTGCTAGAAAAAACTAAATCGAACTTATCATTGATGACTTTGTCACAGTCAAGTACTGATGATCCATCATTTAATTTAGATGTTGGATTTGGTGATGATACAGAAGAGTGTATTGAAATTGAAATAAATAGAACAGTTGCGACTCACAGATATTGTTGTATATGTTCTGTTTTAAATAAACATCTAGTAGTTGCTCCTCAAGCTGCTCGTATGCAATTTATTAAAAAAAGAATTTTCATACCGAATGGAAATCAATGCTGCAGTGATCATCTCATAAAAATCGCTTTTATATTGAGAATTTGCATTTATTAAAAGTTTATTCTAATTGGAGTATTTTGAGATCGTCAGAGTTAACAAAAATAATGGAAAGCTTGGTTGTTGAATGTGACTCTACACAAAGAGCAATACCATAAAGCGAGCCGCAAGCCGTCACCGAGCCGTTTTGCCTTCATTGTATAAGTTTGTATAAAAAAACGAATTTTTCTTTTTTTCAACATGGCGTACCGTTTTTTAAAAATTGAAAATTATATATTTTTATCGCAAATTGAATGAGGAATTCAAAAAAAATAGTTTCATAATTTTACCGTAACTGTAACATGTTCTAAAATTGAAATAAAAAAAAACTCGTTTTTTTTGGATCTTATAGACCGATATAGCTCTTATTTTTTTTCCTAAAAGCTACCACCATCCCCTAAAATATATCCAACATTCAAATCAATCGATTCATAAAGTATGGAGAAAAATATTTTTTCCTGATTTCCTTCATTATATAAGTTTGTATAAAAAAAAGAATTTTTCTTTTTTTCAACATGGCGTACCGTTTTTTAAAAATTGAAAAATATATATTTTTATCGCAAATTGAATGAGGAATTCAAAAAAAATAGTTTCATAATTTTACCGTAACTGTAACATGTTCTAAAATTGAAATTAAAAAAAAACTCGTTATTTTTTTTTGGAAATTATGGACCGATATAGCTCTTATTTTTTTTCCTAAAAGCTACCACCATCCCCCAAAATATATCCAACATTCAAATCAATCGATTCATAAAGTATGGAGAAAAATATTTTTTCCTGATTTTTCGTGTTTTTCGATTTTTTCAGGAACGGTAAAAGATAGAGATCTGAAACTTACAGGATCAAAGTATCTTATTAGTACCAACATCTTCGAAAATAATGAGCCCGATATACATCTGGGGCCGATTCGATATACTTATCGGTCTATGGCCTTTGTCGTTAAAAGAAGTCCTTATATATTATTTTTGTTTGTCTAGTGTAGTATATGCGGATCCCGATCTATCATCTAGGAATAAGACTAGATTAGACCAAATTAAGTTACCAGGGTTTTCTGTAATAAAAACTTAGTTCCTAAGCCTGGAGTTAGGAAGTTGGCAGTGTTAACTTCGGATTCTTACCGATTATATCAAATTGTCGTTTCGCCGGGTATCGAAAATGTAACATCTAAATCTCCTTTTTGTCGGCGCACATACTTGTGTATTCGCTCTGTGCGCGACTTCAGCGCCATGGTACGTTTGAACTACAGGGGGCTATTGTAATATATTTTACTAAGTATTGAATGGCTGTCAGTAATAATAATATCGAATGATAAATAAAAAAATGCTTTTTTAATTAAAGGGAATATTTATAATAAATATTTGTTAATGTAAAGTGTTCTTGTGCATTAAAAAATAAAATGTAAGTATAGTTAATACCGAAAAAGTAGCATAGAAGTTAGCACACATAAAGGTAGGTTAACTGAAATCAGACTGAAATCAAATAAAAAGAAAATAGAAAAAGTTTTTTTTAAAATTAAAATTATAAGAAAACTTGAATAACCATTCAATTATTTTTTTTTAATAGCAAATTTAGATTAAACGAAATTACCAAAATATTTTATGTTTCAAAATTCTACAAATTAAAAGTGCTGATTGTTTTTGAGTACAAAAAAAATAGATTATGTTTGCTAACTAAAATTAACATATTACAATTCAATAATAAAGCTGGGAAAAATTGTTAATCGATAAAATTTATCATTTTTATTTTTAGATTTTAATATTTAATATTTAAAATTTATGATCATTGGTATGGATAATCTTTTTGTTTAATATAATAAGTGGCAAAGAGTAAATGAATCTTAAATAATTAATGAAAAGTTTATAATAAAAAAATTCAATCTTATTTTTTAATATATAATTATGCTAAATTTAAAAATGTTTAAAAAAAATTTTTTTTTTAATTAATAATAATATTTCCTAGCATTTTCTAAACTTACTATTTTTTTAAGTTTTACTCCTTTCAAGATTTTTATTATTACGGATAGTAAGGTTATGATTCTACTTACTTTTGTCTCCTAACAGCGGCTATCCATTTTTTCCTCTGATTTATTTTCCAACTTGCTGTTGGAAATTTATAAAAATGACAAGCACTTTTTCTACCTGTATTCTTACAACTTACAACACAACAACTTTTGTGACTCATTTTATGTTATTTTATTTAAATAAATTTTAAATAACAATTCACTTGTATATTTAGCTAACTCGAAACATAAAAACAGCCCCCCGTAGTATCGGATATAGCCACGGGTAGCGCTGACGGTAAATCAGTTTCTCCCCACCACCGGCTTCGCACAGAGCGAATAAGATTTCCTCAGCGATATTTTCCGCCATGACCGAAATCTAGCAGGAATATTTGGATCAAAAAATGTTTACGTATAGTACTGTATGACAGTATCTTAACCACACGCAATACTTAGTGTGGGTAAACGTAAACAAATCTATTTCCATTCTAATTACGTAAAAATATGTATCAATTAAATATGTTCATGACGTGTTAGATTAAGAAATAAAGACAAATGGGAAAGATTCCTTTTTGTCTGACTTTAAAGAGGTTATGCTTATAATGGTATCACAGTCAATTTATTTGTTCTCATGGTTGAAAAGTTTTTTTTTATTTTTAAAAAAATCAAAAAAAAATTAGTTGGCAATTAGAGCAGAAGAAAGTACTGAACTGGTTTAACTAGTTTGAATAGTGAATATGTTAGCACGAGGGCTACTATATGCCTACCTAAATAAAAATATCCTTATGGTGGAATAAGTGTCAGACAAGAATATATTTAGGCAACGTTTACTTTACATTTGTAAGTATACCATAAATTTATTTAAATTTATTATATGTATTTTTAAGTGTTGTGCCATGCTTTTTACCTTCGGGTAGCAGCCGAATGGGCCGGCACGCCCCGTATAGTACCACTCTCTCACAGAAGACCGGCGTGAAGTGGCTATGCTGTCGCGTTTCGTCCGGTGAGTGAGAGTCCGGGAGTCCCACTCTCCTTCCCTCCTCCCTCTCCTTCCCTCCTCCCTCTCCCTCCCTTCCCCCTCCCTTCATCCTCCGTATCCACTCCCTCCCTCTTCCCTCCCTCTTCCCTCCCCCTTCTCTCCCTCCGCCCTCCTTCCCTTTCCTGAAAGGCCGGCCACGCATCTGCAAGCCTTGCAGATGTCCTGACTTGCAAATGTCCTGGCTTGCAGAATGTCCATGGGCGGAGGTGATCACTTCCCATCAGGTGAGCCCGCCCGTTTGCCCCCTTTTTACCATAAAAAAATAAAATTTATATATGTGTAGTATATATCAACTATCTGGTATTCGTAACACGAGCCTCGTAGCCCTATTTGATCATATGTTGGCTAATGATTACGAAGTTCTTGCTCCAATCAACCCCACTCTTGTCCACTATAGTAGTACTAGTACACCATCTACACCTGATGTTGTCATTTCCAAAGATGTTAAATTTGTAACCGAGCTTCGTACCTTAACTCGGTTGTCCTCAAATCATTTACCGGTCACCTTTAACATTATTGGTAGTGTGTCCAGACAAGAACGAGTAATATTCAATCATCATAAGGCTGACTGGAATACTTATAGAACCTCTATAAATATGAATCTTTGTCTTACCACTGAAACTTTTGATAATGTTCACACTATTAACCAGTCTTTGGAACATCTCGTAAGCTTAATTATTCATGCACGTGATGTTGCCATTCCTAAATTAAGTGATGTTGGTAAAACTAAACTCCCTCGGCGTATACGTAATCATATTAAAATAAAAAACTCTCTTAAAAATTTAGCTCTTCAGGAACAAAGACAAAACTACAGAAAAGTCTTGTACTTAAAAATTCGCAGTTTACAAAAGACCATTAAGCTTGAAATTCAAGCATTTAACGACAGTATTTGGAACAACAAATTATCTAAAGTCGATAACCCTACTTCTGATTTATGGCGCGTAGTTAGATCTGTTAACCGGCAGTCCTCTACTATTCCCCCACTCCAAATATCAAATACACAATCCACCTCCTCAGTCGTTGAAAATTGTGAAGTGCTATCGGAAGCTTTCTTGCAGAATATGAATTTAACAGCGCAATGGGTTAGTGACGATGATACAGAGTCTGCTGTAAATAACTCAATTAAATATCTTGATAATTATTCAACGACAGACTTTGTGCATCTAGTTAGACCTAAGGAAATTCGGAAACTTTTGAACAAATTAAAACCCAATAAAGCTCCTGGATACGATGAAATTGGGAACGTACTACTTAAAAACCTACCCCAAAAAATGTTGGTTCAAATTACTAAAATTTTCAATGGATGCTTACGACTTGGCTATTTTCCTACATCTCTCAAAAATGCCAAAGTCATTGCCATCAAGAAACCCGGAAAGGACCCAACCTTACCAATCAGCTATCGACCTATAAGTTTATTACCTAGTATCGGCAAGCTCCTCGAATCCGTAATTTTGTCCCGTCTTTCTAAAACTATTCATCCATTACTTATTCCTGAACAATTTGGATTTAGAAGTTCCCATTCGACTACACAACAATTAGCCAGAGTGGCTGAGCACATAACGCACAATCTGAATCTAGGACTCTCTACGGGTATGGTACTTTTAGACATTGAAAAAGCCTTCGACACCGTCTGGCATCAAGGTCTCCTACACAAACTAATAGTTAGTAATGTTCCTCTTTCTTTGGTAAAACTTATACAGAGCAAGCCTGCAAAATCGCACCTTTTCTGTTTACATTGATAAAACCCACTCTGCACCAAAAATCATGCCAGCCGGCGTGCCGCAAGGCTCAATTCTTGGTCCTTTTCTATTTATCCTATATTTAAATGATATACCTAAACAACCTCGCTGTCATCTCGCTTTTTACGCAGACGACACCGCTACTTATACTAGTGATCTAGAGGTGCATATAATTACAGGCAGGTTAAAACTATCATTAGAACTACTTAATAATTACTTCACCACATGGAAACTAAAACTAAATTCTACAAAAACTGAAGCTATTTTATTTACAACAAAACGTTCCCTCCCTAAAAATTTAGTTAAAATAAATAATTTCCATATTCCATGGCGTTTATCGGTCAAATATCTGGGACTTGTATTAGATAACAGATTAAACTGGAATAAAAATACAGATACACTAATATTAAAAAGTACAAAAGCCCTGAATTCGCTAAAACCTATTATGAATCGCAAATCGTCCCTCAGTCCATATACAAAACTTCGAATTTACTCGACTCTCGTGAGACCATGTCTAACCTACGCTGCACCTGCTTGGTGCAGCATATCTGATACTAACTATAAAAAACTGCAGGTTATCCAAAACAAGGCTTTAAAAATATCTTATAATACCCGTCTCCGTACAAACCTATATAAACTTCATAGGCATATAAAATTCCCATTACTAAAAGAATACATATTAAAATTAAGCCAAAAATTTTACTTATATAAAAATCCGCAAAATAAAAATGTATTAATCTCAAATATCGGCAAAAGAAGATTATGTACACTCACATACTCGACAAAATATCGACACCGGTTACCGCATCACTATTTCCTCGAAGAATCATGACGTTAGCTCGCTTACCGGAGGATGCGGTCTTCGTTCGAGCCGCTTGATTTTTGTTATTCGTCTACCCACAATAGGTATTACAAAATAAAATATAGTAGCATTATGCTAAATTAACAATTACATATTCGATAACCCAAGTACATTATTGTACCAATTACTTTATGACAATGCAATGTAATATCTACCTATACCTATCAATTATAATGTGAGTTCATACGAAGACATGCACATTCTTTGTTTAGTTTGTCACAATTTTATTTGTTTGATATGCAAGAAATTCAACTGTGGTCTAATCAAGAAAATATATGTTTTAAAGACGTTGTTAGTCTAAATGTGCATAATTATTCATGTTTTGTATACAAATAGAATAAGATCATTTGTAAACAGTTTGTAACTTATGTGTTAAATAAAGAATTTTGAAATCAAAAAAAAAATCACCATAAAAAAATAAAATTTATATATGTGTAGTATATATCAACTATCTGGTATTCGTAACACGAGCCTCGTAGCTTACCACGTAACTAGATAGCGCTGTTGTTATAATGTCCCTACATATTTATTTATTATAGTGTAAATCTATGAAAAAATGATATGAGAATAAGTTTTCCTGATTGAAAATAAACCCTAATACGAGTATATCAACCGTACACCGTTACGTAATGACGTCAAATTTGCACGTCTATGCGCAAATCCCACTATCGCAGTACCGTCGCCGTGACCAATGGAATCTACCCTAGATAAATTGCAGCGATAGGGCTGTCTTATGGCTTAGAATAATATATTATGGTAGTTTGAAAATGTGTGGATACGTATCCTTCCTTCTGTTAAAAATGCATGTAGGTTGCCCCAAAAGGGGTTCTGCAATGGTTAATCTTACTTTTACAAAGTAGTACATATTGATCAAAAAATTGTATTAATTCATAACATAGTTACATTTTGTAAGCCTGTAGTTCGGAGGATCAGTTTGTCATCACATTTTATTGTAAAAAAAGTAACTAATAAGTAGTAGATATGCATTAAAAATTTTATTTTATTTCGACCGTGAATGTTAATGTGAAATTAACTTACTTTTTACTCGTCGTCCCTATATAACTTTTCATTTTACCGTTTGGTAATGATCCTTGATGAAAACCCTAGACCTCGGATCCGTATTTAGTGATTAGTAATTACGTAAAATTATAATATTTTAACTACATATGTAATATGCATATCAACTCGTACTTACGTTGCATGTTTGTTTTGTGTAATGACGTAACATAACATAATACGCTAGAATGTAGGATTACAACTTACAAGTGTCATACAATATAGTACATATATGCAAAAGCATAGTTTTATGTAAGTAGCTTAGTTTAAGTTGGCATCTACAGCCAACTTAAAAGTTCGAGTGTGAAAAGAGAGACAAAATTTGACTTATTTTTCGATGTTTCCTCACCCAATTTCCACATCACAGGACAGGGTTTTTATAAGACTAAAAATTAACCAAAATCAATTAGGTTAGTAGTAGGTAGTAGGTTAGTAGGTATTAGACGGTATATAATAAAATAATATCTGTTAACAAACATAAAATAAATGCCAAGGCTAACTTTTCTATCATCGCCATCAAAGTCATGAGACCTATTTAGTTATTTTATGATGGTCTGAATTTTGGGCACTTTTATTCAAGTGGTCCTATAGCAAATATTTGAAGGAGATATATTCGCAAAATTTGAAAGCGAAACAAATACATATCTGAATGATAAAGCTTATCCTTCAGATTTTAGTAAAATACTTAATACAGTATAATAAAATATATATACTTAATAAAGTAATAAGTAAAATTTTCTTTTATCTTAAAAAAAAAGAATTTCTTTTTTATGTATCGTTTAGGATAGTAGAGCCTTACTTTGTTGTCCCCGGAACCCCTAATTAGCTCCCGAATCTAGACCTACTGCAGCTGGTATATGAACCTTGTTTACGATCGACAGATTGAAGTAGTGATTCTAAAGTCTGCACAAACGGACTAACAAAAAACTTTATTTTTATTATATGTAGGATAGACGTCAAGCATTGAAATCCAGTGGCGAATAAAATAAAAAAGTAATCAACCCCATGATAGACATACCTAAAGAATCACTTAAACTTAAACAACTTTTATGGCAATCGATTACTCGTATCTTTTTTAAACCTCTTGCTTCTCTGAATTATAAATGCCAGCCCTACATTTTTACACAGTAAGGGTCCTTTAAAACTAGCCCTTATTTCAATGAAGTTAGCTTTTATTTTTCTGTAATTGTATCCGCGGAATGACGGAGCGTGTTCGGCTAATGACGCGTGAAATTGGCCGCCGTTCGATATCGAAATGTTTTTTTTCTAATTTTGTCAGTTATTTTTAAGACAAATGCAGAAATAACTTGTTTATTTTTTAAATTCATGTATAGGTATTTTATTGGTCTATAGTACTAAAATTAATGGTGTATTAACATGAAAATATGTATGTAAAACGTGTTTTTCAAAAGTCACTGTTTTGTATTTTCCGGAAATAGCATAGATAATCTAATTTATTTAACTCAAGCGTCACCAATTGAATCAAAATTTTATAATTTTCCATATAATATGATAATGTTTATTTGATTGAATAATACCAACGAGAATGGGTAATTTTTATAACCTATAAATAATTTATTGTTTTAATGTTAATAACATGATTAAATCTACTAAATGCCTTCCGTAGGACTTAAACACTTAGAAATACATTGTACTTATCAACGAAAGATGCCACCTACTTAGAGTACCTCATGTACTCTTTAACTTATTCATTATTTACGAACAAATGAACCTCCAATCTGTAGCGTATTCATCACTGACTTTTGGACCACCAATTTAGTTTAAAAATTTGTATTTTTAATGTATTTATTAAGGAGAGGTGTAGCATCACACTACGGCCTTTTAGCCGCTCCTCAATGTTAATACTTAATGCTAAAGTGGTAGTGCCATGCTTGTTACCTTCGGGTAGCAGGAATGGGCCGGCACGCCCCGTATAGTACCACTCTCTCACAGAAGTCCGGCGTGAAGTGGCAGCTATGCTGTCGCGTTTCGTCCGGTGAGTGAGTGTCCGTGAGGCCCACTCTCCTTCCCTCCTCCCTCTCCCTCCCTCCCTCTCCCAACCTCCCTCCCTCTTCCCTTCATCCTCCGTCTTCATTCCCCCCTCGATCACTTCCCATCAGGTGAGCCTCCTGCCCGTTTGCCCGCTTTTTACCTTAAAAAAAAACTACACTTAAGTTTAAATTATTATGTGTTGTAATTAATTATAAATAAGCATTAATAAATTCAACTTTTAATACGTGTAAGCGTTTACAAACAAAATACGTATAAAGTTACTGCAGGTATTTAACCATTAAGTATTTCTCAACTGTAAGATCTACAAGTTCCTACAAACTTCGATATTGCAAAGTTAGTGAGTAGAGAACGAGCTAAGTTACGCTGTCTGACGTAAACAACTGTTCTAATAACTATTCCTTAACCACATATTCATTGTGGTTTCTAGTCCCGTTGCCGCTATAAAGTTAGAATGCTGTACGCTGTTGTAGGACGATTTTAATGACTTCAGCTGTTTAGCTTAAAATATTGTAAGTTTTGCGGTTATATGTTGTATATTATGATGAAAATTTAATAAAAGATTTATTTTTGGATTTTTCACAAATTAACTAGATGTGTTCAACTCCTTATTAGACACTTCGTAATAATATATTTATCATTTACATTGAAATGGGTAGGTTACGTATCACTAGGTACTTACATAAAAAACCTATTTTTAAAATTTTTGTCTGTCTGTTTGTTCCGGCTATTCTCTGAAATGGCTGGACCGTTTTTGACGGGACTTTCACTCACAGCTAATATTATAAGGAGTAGCTACTTTTATTTTATTAGATTTTTTTAACTTAAGCCCAGCGAAGCGGGCCGGGTTAGCTAGTATATAATATACATTAATCAATTCATGTATATGTTATTTTCTATGATTCGAATAGCTTGGTATATATGTAAAAGCGAACGACGCAACGCAAGAAAACTCATACAAAGTTGTAATAAAAACACTGTGAAAGCGTATCAATCGCTAACAAGTGGAAACTTCTTGTAAGCACTTTACCTGTAGGTAACTGCCGCTAAATCAGATTATAGCTCCCTGCACTACGGGGAAACAAGAATAACGTGCGGTTCTGTTACGACGAATTTCATTTTTATTATTCAGTTTAAATAAGAATTGTAAAAATAGTTAATTTTAAATTAATATTATAAATAGAAAATATTGAATTTATTTTATTCCAATGGCTTTGAATAGGTAAATTAAACATTAATTTTATAACTTGTGTAATAAATACCAACATCGTCTAAGTGGCACCGTCTCCAGCGGTAATGAAACCTGACTCCCGTGGAATACTTGTCAATGTCAATAAAAACCATGCCTCAATGCACTAGGGTATAAAGATAAAAGGATGTAAAAATTGAACTATTATTTAATTAAATTATCCAACAAAAAATTTCATGCAGTTAAAATATATAAAGTTTGTAATATTACTCTTGAAAATAGGCTATTTCTGTGCCTAAGTTTCATCAAAATCAGTTCAACGGTTATAATGAGTTTTCTATTTAAAATAACAAAACAAAATTTAGGATATCTTTTATTATTATGCTTAAAAAGTAAAGTATGGATTCTCATAGTCTTTCAATGCATTACGAACGTTACAAAGCCTTATAATACAAACATCTTCTTAGTCGTATTGAATGTCAGAGTACACAACAGGCTTTTCAGGTCATAAAACAAACTAGGTTTATAAACATGAAATGTTTGTACAAACAATGCTGAGATATGAAGAATAAAGAACAAGAACAGTAATTGTAGCGATAATAATTTATTACACGGGTCACATTTAGAAAAACTTTTACTACAGGAAAATCTTTCGTTCACACGGGATAACACAATTAATGGCTTTGTCCAGTCGTCTTCACTTTTCCTACGTGGATGAACCTTAAGAGATATATCAAAACAATGTAGCTACTAAATATAGGTCTTAAAAAATCTGCGGTAAAGTTCGCAATAGTACATGCTTGTATGTTACGGTATGCTTACAATCCCCCCTAACATACGTTTACCTTGTCGTCTTAGAAGCGTCCGTCAGCCGGCCGGCGCGAAGCTAGGAAACGCGCAGGAGGGGCCCACTTCCGTGGGCGGTGTGTCATGCGGGTTGCGCCTGGTACTACTCTGGGTTGCAGAATGGACTGTGGAGTAACCCTCTTGGCTGTGTGATCTCAGCCGGGCCAAAAAATCACTCGAAATAACTATTTATAACGCAGGTACAGGCTATAAATGCACACAAACTTTAGGACAAGTCGTTAATATCATATATAATAAATAATTCTAGTTAATTAGTAAAAATTAGATGTTAAAATGAAATTTTAATGTAGTACAAAAATAATAAGTTGAGTAAATCATACCTATATATATATATTGTTAAGTATAATAAATATATTATAAGTACTAAGTAGGTATTAAGTACTTACCTTAAATTCACATAGTAAAAAATCTTTCCAAAAAATATCCCTAAGATAAGGGATGATATGAAATTTAATCGAGGGTTTCAAACAAAGCCGCAGTTTCCAAGTGTCTGTCATTTACCGCGGTTCATCCCGAGGGGCGGTAATGTCCGAATAACCGGCAGGGGTCGAAAATTAAACGCCACGGTTACCGTAATTGGCAATCCCGCGTTAAGTACCCAATTAGCAAGTTGTACTTTAAATTTATTTCGATCCTATCCATCATTTAGGTAGAAGTCATTCTACAGTTACATATAAAGCGAAAAAGTTGTACCTATATATGTTTATTACTCGAAAAAGCTATGCGGATAAACTGTGACTTCAAAAAAATTACAAAAATTGATGATGTTATACCACTATGCTGCATGTAACATTGCAAATACAAAAGGCAGCTGGCATTGCTCTCGAGCGATGTTAGTGTCATTCGGTAGTTACTAATAGGCATCAAAAATTAAAATTCAAAAGTGTGACTCATTTTGTTATGATTAGCGTGTTTTTGGCCAGAGTTGTAGAGTCAGAGGTTATACTAACAACCCCTCACTAGGTAACATTGTCAGCAAATCACGATTTATTTTAATCTACACTAATATTATAAAGCAGAAGAGTTTGTTTGTTTGGTTGAACGCGGTAATCTCAGGAACTACTGATCCGAATTAAAAAAAATATTTTTGTGTTGGATAGTCCGTTTATCGGCAAAGGCTGCTATATTTAGCATTTGGCAGCTATATTTCATCACACTACAACAAATTATTAAATAGGAGCGGAGCATCAATGAAAAATGTTGCTAAAACGGGAAGGACGGGCGATAGTTCTGCGAGGTACAGTACCGCTCGACTCAGAAAGAACTTGGTTTCCGGTCTTTAGAACGCGTGCGAAGCCGCGGGAAATGCTAGTTATAAGAGTTAAAATCAGGTTGTTCGATTAGTCTTCTGAAACATTATTGAGTCGAAAATACGTTTTAATTTCTTATATAAACGCAACTTTATCTATCTACCAAAATATATAATGTATATGTTAGTGTTAGATATATCGCTGTTTTCACATATTCTTGTAGAACTATTACGAGTATATGGCACGTCAATAAAACAAACAAAATGTTTCTATAGAAATGCAAGAACTTTATTCAAATCAATTCAGTATTTTGTATAAGATTGCTGACGATTGACTGTATTAAATAAATAAATACATATAGACGCTCGCCTCGAATTACATGAAACCCAGTCCTTTCATATATCCAAAATGATCAAGAATATGATATAATAAAATGACACAAACTTTTTAACGACTCTTTTATTATTACCCACAGGATAATAGTTTGTATGAAAAGTTCAACTTAGTTTAGAGGGGTCTGTATGTTGTTGAAAACTTTATTTTTTTAATTAATTTATGCCTATATATAGCTTATAAGTATTAAGCATTTTGCAACTTTGTAATGTTGTAATAAAAGAATGTTATTTGTAGGCACTTCCGACCCTAGGTAGGAAACTTAATAGAATTCATGATAGTTCAACATTATTATTATACTGTGCAACATTGTTAGCAATCATCCCTTATCTCAAAAAAATGAAGCGATACCAGCGACACTCGATTATTATGAGTACGTGGGGTGCAAATAAATTGTTGTCACGTGCCTACTGTCAATACACTATGGATTTCTGGACTAAAGGCACGCAACTGCGATAAAAGAGATAATAATATCTATACTTGTAGTGTGATAACTGGCGGCCTGCATAGTGCATACTCGAAATCGGGGTTCATTATTATGTATTCGGTAAACTTTTTGATTTTATTACATAGAAGTAGTTACGATAAATAGCTGTCTTATTTTATTTTAAACATTTAAGCTATTTGTGTCATACACGATTCGCTCAGTTGCGTCCTAAAATATGTTTTATTGAGTGGGTAATACACATAATTATTTTATCTAAATAAAAATTACTCATTATGACACCATCCAGTGAAAATTTCAATCAAAATCAGTCCAGCCGTTTTGGTTATTGGTAGGACGAAAAGATAAACGGAAGAATGTTGTTCATCTATACCGACTACCATGATATAATTAAATTTACCTACATTTAGTAAAACCTGTTGTTTTGACACTAGCGACTTACCCTCGCTTCGCTCGACGGAACGGAACGAAATGACAATTCTTTAACTTATTTAAAAGCGGCCTATGTTACTCCTATAATATAAGCTTTCTGTCTGTGGAAGCCCTGTCAAAATCGACTTAGTTGCTAAGTATGTACCGCAAGTAGCTATATATTTTCATATATATTACCTACTTAATGAAAAGTTTTTATTTTGACATTACGAAAAAACACTTCAAATTTATTTATCTGTGTAGATTACAAATGGATAAAATTAAAGTTTGAATACCTTCTTCGTGCTCTTAAACAAAGAAACGTGAAAATGTCAGTAGGTATAGGTACCTGCTAAGGAAACGGGCAGGCGAAGTCACATAAGATAGATAGTCTATTATATTTATACGCTATTTATTTTGAAATAGATGTATCGTGTACCTTGAACATAACAACTCTAACTAAACACTTTAAAAGGCTTTAGAATTCTGGCGAGAAAGTATGAACGAAATTATGACTTTGGAAAGCGTGCGTGGGCGAAAGATGTACGCAGAGATATTTGTCTACCTTATTGTAATACCTAGTACCAATACGAAATTTAGTGGATCTTTTAGAGTTATTTCTTTCAAAATCGACACGTTTGGCTCAGTTTGTAGTGACCCTACTTTATGCGCCAGCGGTTGCGGATTCGAGTAAGTGATTTTTTTTTCTGCGGGAATAAAATCCTGCGAATGCTTGTTTTCCAGTCATGTTTATATTTACAATATGTATATAATATTTAAAGTTATACAATAAACATATATGTGTAGTGTATCAACTATCTGGTATTCGTGACACAAGCCTCGTAAATTACCACTGAAATAGGCGCTGTGTTCCAACATATTTATTTAAAGTCGATAATAAAAACAGTGAAGTGATCTGGCCTTGCTTAAAACGCCAATATTGCTTTTACATCAGCACTAAGTTGATTAACAAGTCTTAGCACTTTGTTCTGTCACGAGTTCGGCGCAAACTTTTTGAAGAGGGGAGAAGTTTGCGAAGTTGAACACTCATGCACAAAACTTTATCTCTACAGTTATTATTTACTTATTACCATTCGTGCCGTAAAATGGTACAGAAATTTTGTAAGTTTAAAGGTATTATTGTATTTTAGTTCATTTTTAATAAAAAGAACGTTTGCCCCCTTTTTACCATAAAAAAAAGAAATAATATTTTTATCCCAATTATTAATGTAGTAGATATACAGTTAAAGAAAACTAGTATTCGGATTTTTTTGTAGATTTGGTTAGATTTCTGGTTTTGAATACTAAATACAGCAATCTTGGTCATAGTTTTTCTCTTTTCTTTATTAAAAATGACAAATTTTCGCGAAAATCTAAGAAAGCATAACATTGAATCTTTACACGTCATACACGATCAATGAACGATATTTGAAATATCGTCATTATTATTACATTTGAATACAAAAATAACTAAGATGATAAAAATTACTTAAGAAAAATTGACGTAGACAACTCTGATAGACATTCGTATAATCTTTGACAATTTTTCCTGTTTTTCGTTACTTTTTGCAGACGTAAGTCTGCAAAAATTTTTTTCCTTTTAAGTGGAACTATTAAATGTTTCTAAGCAAAGTAAGTGATAGTAGTAGTACAGTACCCAAAAATATTTATGTCAGACGAGCGCGGTAAGCTTTTATAAAGGCTGACATCAAAACATGCATTACGATAATTGATGGTGGTGAGATAAGGCTATATTTAACTCTCGTCGTTTATGCGCATGCTACCAAGGGATCGGGAATGTTATATTTCATGGAAATTCATTTAACAACAATATTTTGTTAATTTACTATTAAATAAAAACTGCTTAAAATAAAATGCCACATGAAGCTTTCGTTAAAAATTCTGTGTCGTTATAATTTTTTAGATAATATTTACTGAAGAAAATATGGTTTTTTTACTTTTTAATGATATTAAGAGAAGACGGGAATATATTACTGTCGTATTTATATTTGTGGATTCAAGATATACTGTCAAAATCTAACTCCTTTTTCCAACCCAGCCAAAAATAAATGATTGAAAGACAACGCGCAGACTGAGCTGCTGAAACTCGTTTTGACGAAATCTACCTAACATTAGTTTTCTGGCTTTTATGAGGTACCTACCTATATGGTACCAATAAAATATATTTATGTAAATCAGCACGTATCACTATGTACAGAAGTTGCCAGAAGTCAACATGTCTTTGTTACTCACCTCGATTCATTAATGCTGTATTATCACTTGTAAGGATACAATAAAACTTTCGATTCTAAAATATTGAGAAAGGAAATAGACATCCGGTACTTTCTACGTACTAAGATATCTTCACGATACAAAAGTTTGAATTGGCTTAAGCAATATGAGATTATCATGGTGGGTTCAAACATGCTCAAGGAAAATTAACGAAATTACTTCTCGTAGGAGGATTTTTTCGGAGAAACAGAATTGAGTACCGAGTAGCAACCGTTCCTGAGTGTATTTATTTAAAGGGACTTCACTGGATTCAAAATATTATTTAGATTAGGGTTTTTTAGATTAGTTAACTACAGCTCAGAATGGCAATACAACCGTATTCCAAATAAACTTAGCGTTGATGTTGAGATAAATGCTAAAATTAAAACAATATTGGAGTATAAAACAAATATTTTTATTAAAACATACTTAAATACCTATAACTTTGAATGGTTTTTACGTAATTCATAAGTGTATACACATGCTTGAAGCGGACTTTAAATGGCTTTTTAGTACTATATACAATTTTCCTAAGGTTAAGCCAGCAGTATTTGACAAAAATCTAGCAGGAAATATTTGTCAATTCTAATCTTTCTGTTCCTAGATACCATATCAGAACAGGCTGACGCAGACAATGGCTTAGTTTTATAGGTACCAGGTTGTGCAATGCAATGTGCAACTAGTGGTAAAGATAAACTTTGCATTTATCCATGGAGACGAAAGATTTTACTATACATGCCTAATTATTAAAAATATACCTACATAAGTTTTAAAACATTGCTTTTAATAGTTTTTGTGTAATAAATCATTGAAATATTCCTTTCCTATAAACAACTTTGTTGAACCAGTTCTTTTATTTTTCCACGGAAAAGATATTTTCCTGTAGTATCTATGTGTCTTATTGAAAACCGTTAAGTAGGTACATTTTACATGAAAAGCAAGGAAATATTAAGACAAATAGACAAAAATTTCAACGACTATTATTTTAGAATTTTCACATTGTTTAAAAAAAATATTTCACCAAATAATCATCACTACATAGTATAAAATAAAGTCGCTTTCTCTGTCTTTATATCCCTATGTATGCTTAAATCTTTAAAACTACGCAACGGATTTTGATGCGGTTTTTTTTAATAGATAGAGTGATTCAAGAGGAAGGTTTATATGCATAACTAGCGGATCCCGCGGCTTTGCCTGTGCTAAATCTAGGGAAGAGCCCGAGCGAAGCGAGGGTGAGTCGCTAGTACCATTATAATAGGTAATATGCATAGTCAAGTTATCCAATTCTTATAAATATCAAACGTTATATTTAAATATATTGTATTTGATTGAACTATACTTACTGAATGTTACTTTTATTTGTCACACAAGAGTATAAATACAACTAATCCACTGTATAACGGGCGGTATATTATGGGAACTGAAAGGACAAAATAAAGATAAAAAAGCGGAATAAATTGCCGCGCGAGGCACGCCGGGCGCGCCGCTACGCATTTATTTCATTGAGGCCATCAATTGGAATTTTGTACCCACTTGCAAAGGGGAAGCGTCGTGGTTCAGAGTTTATTTTATTTATAGCGCGAGTTTACTTTCTTTTTAGCGCGGACGAAGCCGTGGATTCCGCTAATAAATGTATACATAAACTTGACAAATTATATACTAAAACCCTCCTCTTGAATCACTTTATCTATAGAAAAAGCCGCATCAACATCCGTTGCGTAGTTTTGAAGATCTAAGCATACATAGGAACAGACAGCAGGAAGCGACTTTGTTTTATACTATGTAGTGAAGTATTTCTTTAAAAATAATAATTTTTATATACAAAAGTTCAACTTCATGAAGAGTTCGAAATTTACTATTTCGTAAATTATGAAGAAAATCGTGTAGTCTTAAGTAATTAAATTTTTTTAAAATTAAGTTAACGGTAAACTGAGGTTTCAATTTTTATTGGTATATTATTATAATAAAAAAATCAAACTTAAAAGAAATTTTGAACAGCAACGCTACTCCGATCCTGCTCTCGGGTGCCGTGTTCACAACTGGTTGCCGTGGGTGTCTACTCGTCTAGGGGTATCGATTCATGTTAGAAAGGGATGCGATATACACATACTGACATAAATGAACGAGACAAAATACGACCTTCCCAGAATAAGATAGCATCAAGAAATGCGTCGGAAGAGAGAGATGACGCTGGCGCATCAATAAGCGACTTTTTGCACCTTTTTTCCTTTTTTGTTAGTTCACTTTTGTATTTTTTCTCATTTATTCATAACACCTTTGTCGGCAATGTCTCGCTCATTAACGAATAACATTAATGTAAGTTTATGACTAACAATTATAATTTGATGCCGCGTTACCGTACATCAAAAGTAATTAGTCTACTTAACGAAATTAAAAATGTGTACAAATTACATTTTTGTCTACAAATGAAGTAAAAAAATATTTATATGACTGTGTTTTTATATTATTATTGCAGTATTACGGTAAAGTATTTCTATGTGAATAAATTATTACTTGCTCAGAGAATAGTTGTCTTGTTGTAAGTTGTAAACTTTTTAATTAACTTAATTAAGAAAATGAAGGAACACTTTTTGTTGATATAGGTACCTTATGTATCCCGGGGGGGAGGCTGTACCCCTACCGGGAGCGTCCCCAGGTGGCGGATGGGGGAACGCCACCTGCTCTTCCTGACCAGTCGAGCGGGTGGTACCAGTTTATCTGGCGCGGACCAAAAGCCATAGGCGGCGGGACAGGAGGTCCCGTGACTGCCGACCGGGGTGGCACCTCTGGCTGCCGTCACAGCTAAGAGGTGCCACTAGGGGCCGCCTAGCGGCCACCGGTTGCGCGACCGCTTCGGGGGTTTCACAACCGGACATGGGGGGGTGCCGGCCTTGGGACTGCATTGCAGGCCCTCGGCGGGCAGAGGGGAGGGCCGCGGGGCGGAGGACTGCTGGTATACGCCGCTCTCTCTACCCTCCGCGGTCTAACGGAGGTCGCCACCGTCAGTTGGTGGCGTGGTGGGGCTGCAGGGGAGGAGGAGTGCCGGTATTCGCCGCTCTCCCTATCCTCTGCAGCCGTTTTGTGGTGGGCTCGCTTCGGCGGGCGTTTGTGGTGGGTCCGCTTCGGCGGATGTGTGTGTGGTGGTGGGCTGCAGGGGGCGGGGAGTGTTGGTTATAAGCCGCACTTCCTGGCCTCTGGAGCCGGTGGGGCCTCAGGGGGTGGGGAGTGTTGGTGATAAGCCGCACTCCCCGCCTTCTGTAGTCGTTGGGGCAGCAGAGGAGAAGGAGTGTCGGCGTTGTCGCATCCCTGTCCTCTGCAGCCGTTTTATGGAGGGTCCCTTGGGGACGTTTGTTGGTGGGTCCCTTCTGGACCCACGTTTGTGGTGGGTCCCTTCTGGACCCACCCTGTGGAGGTTACCAGAGGTCGTTACGAGTACCTCTCTGTCCATGCAGAGTAGACTCGGGATCGGCCCTGGCTGAAGTTTTGCGCCGGGGCGCCGCAGTTGTGTGCGAAAGCGATCCTGCGGCGTCCCACTGAAGGCGCCGGGAGGGGGCTTGGTTTTTAGTGGGTATTACGGCCCTTCCGGCCGGTGAGTCCCACACCCACCTGGGGGATCAGGTGGTGTGCGTAAATGCATTTTCCAAGCATGTAAAAAAAAAAACGTACCTTATGTATAAAATATGAATCAAACCCTAAAAATACAATTAGCCTAAGTATTTTATTTACCGATACATAGATAGATTTTTAGTCCATATGATAAGCTCATATACCTACTAATACCAACATTAAAAATATTTTTTACAAAAAATTAAACTTAAACTGAATAAAAAATATATTCAACTTTATTTTTGTAATATTCTTTACGCTTAATTTATCATTAGATTGCTTAATTAGAGTCTACCAGTGGCTGTTCCTCACGCAAGTGGCGATGCAATTAAAGCTTGAATAGTAAATAATGTTATACATGCCCATTTCGACGGTGAACAAAAAGCTTCTAAGCTGTTGATGCGCAAAAATAAATATTTATATACTGACTTGTACATGTTCACTCATATCACGCATATAGGGCAGTTTTTACTATGTTGATATGCCAAATGAATTTTTCGATTTGAATATGATGAGGCGTATTTTTATCTTATTATAGTTTCTTTTTCTAGCATCATCATCAGCCCTTTTTACGTCCCACTGCTGGGCACGGGCCTCAGTACGAGGGGGATCAGGCCATAGACCACCGAACTGGCCTAGTGCGTGTTGGCGGACTTCACATATCTTTCGAAAACTTGCTAGGTTTTCTCAGACATGCAGGTTTCCTCACGATGTTTTTCCTTCACCGTAAGACAAATGGTAATCATGATAGAAATGATTCGCACTTGAAAATATCAGAGGTGCGAGACCCGGTTTAGAACCCGCTTCACTCGGTTATCCAAGCGAGCGCGTTACCTCTGTTCTACCACTGATTTTCTGGCATAAAATAACTTAATCGTTTAACTTACTTTTAAGTTCACGTTTAAATCTCAAAATAATTATATATTCTCACAGTAAACAGTTCTTCCGACGCATATCGAGATTAATTAGCTCTACCGGCAGTATTCAGCGCTGCGCGTAATGTTGTTGTAATGGAATAATAATGTTCAGGAAATGAAGAGAATCTTTGTAAGAATATTATAACAGCAAAATACGAGTAAATAATGGCTTTGCGACGCATGGTTACTATGTATTACGTATAAGTAAAAAGCATGTGACCATGATTGCTGTAAAGTGTAAAGTATTCGAAACGTCGGGAACCAAAAATCAAAATAAATCCGCGACAAAATATGAAAAGATAGTTTTATTTATATTTTTTAATTTAGTTTTATTATATTCGCGTAAACCTAAGAAAGTATTAGGTTCTACAAGAATAAGGAAGTTCAGTATTAGGATACAAGGTAAATATTATTAAGCATCTCTTAATAAACGTACCTATTATTAAGTTACTAAGGCCAAAATATATACATAGTAACTTCCTAGTACTATATTTTATTTATGTAGTACGGTCTACCTTTTCAGCCCATTTTAAGCGTACCACTGCTGGGCACTATTTTCTTCAATACGAGGATGCTGTATGCCATAACAATATACGAGGTAGTGACTAGATAGAAATGTTTTAGGTACACTAAAAACACTTTTCGACCAGTAATTACCAATATAAAAACGTTTTCATTCGGTAAGCTTTATACGTTATAAATTTTTGTTCCGCAGTTTTACTTGCTCGATATTATTATTTCCGGAGAAAAAATATCTAATATATAGCTCATAGGTAGTAAGTTAATATATCTAAAATAAATTAAAAAAAAATCTATCGAGTTGCTTAAACTAAATTATGAATTATATCATGTTTCTTGGAATTCCTATGTAAAGAATCGTTTCTACAGAATATACAATTTCGTGTTTACATTTAAAAAGGTATTGTCGTCGTATAAATTTCAATTATCACGGTTAAGGAACAGAAAATTTTAAATCTCTTCACCGACAAACGATGTCAAATTAACACCATAAAAATAATTGAAATTCCAATGGTTCCAATTAACACGCACGCGGCGATCGCACCTTTATAAACTTACTGTAAAAGGTATCTATGTACAATAAAGGAACGAACTAACAGCTTATTTAAACAAACATACTTGTTAGATTAAGTATACCTACCTTTAACGCATATAGCTTTAACTCTAACCGAGTTTGATTCTTTACTTATTTGGGAGCTGATCATTGCGTGAACTTTTTATCTTAAGATAAACCATTAATTAATTACTTAACAAATAAACTAAAGATAGAGTTAGGGTCGATAGAAATAGCTATTGCGCGGTTATCTAATTATTCTTTTCGTATTAATAGAATGCCTATAAATAATTTATTTAATTATACGTAATCGGTAGGTACATACACAATACGTCTAACAGCCTTAGCCTTCTACTTTATTGTAATCGATAGAGGATAAATATTCTATAGGCCTAATATACTATAGGCTCTAAAACTTTTGATTCCGAATTTCGATTTTCCGAAGTCCGGTTCGAATAATCTTTCTTTCATTATAGAACCTACCAAAGCTTGAACTCGAATACTAATGTATAAAAATCCTTTTCATAAATAGCTTATATTGGATGAATAATAACCTAAATATTATATGACTTATTGGTTTGTATTTACAGAGAGCGAGTAAACTATAATCACATATCCACGTTTTATCCGCTATCAGTAGATAAAAAGGACGGATCGAACAATTGACTATTATTTTCAAGGTATGAATGAGATTTGTATATAACTCACAAATAAATAAAACTTATTATAACAATAACATATACAATGTAGATTGTAGGTAAGTACATAAATTATTACATCAGAAACAAAAAAGGGCTTAGCTAATGAAAAATAATGACAGACAGGATAAACAAAATAATATATAAATTGTAAGGATGTACGTATGTATAAGTTATTATTTATATTTTTTGGGATTGGTGCCGGGTCGGCCCTTGCTACGTCGACTAGTGTTGGTCCATTGTAGCTCCCTGTTGTAGCTAGTATAAAAATAATAATAATTAATAATGTTTAAGTATACCTGGATAAGATAATCACTACATATTATAAAAAAAGTCCTCTGCCGCGTCTGTCTGTCTGTTCGCAATAAGTTCAAAAACTACTGCACCGATTGTCATGCGGCTTTCACTAAAGCATAGAGTGGTTCTCGAGGAAGGTTATAGTAGGTATATAAGTATAACTAGAGGAACCCGCGGCTTCGCTCGCGCTAAATCAAGGAACGAAACTAAGCGAAGCGGAGGTGAGTCGCTTACTTTATCTACCTTAATATTTTTTGCCATTAAAAATAATCAATAAAAAAATCTCAAAGGTTGAAGAGTGAGTGAAGATACTCTTTTTCTAAGATCATTCTTTTGCTTATATTTGTGATTTAATCTGTTATCTGTATATATTTTTAAAGATTAAGAAATAAGCAAAGGGCCTTTTGTCTCTATATTTTGGCATTAAAAATAAGTATGTATAAAAATTAAAAAAAAATTCAGTGAACTTTTACTGGCGCATAAACAAATCGGGTGAGGGTAAAAAGATAGTAACAAGAATTTAATAACAATTTCTCTGGCAGATACTTGTAGAAGATAAGAGTTACATAGTATTTTTATCATCGTAAAAACAAGTAAAACCGCTAAGACTGTCTAGTAATATTTTTATCACTATACGTATTTATCGGTTTCTTCACCTTAACCTTACATTAATTAAAATCTAAACCACAGTTAAACAATATCAACAAAGTAGACGGTCTCGTGAGTGGTGAATTGAGTGAAACTCCGCTTTCTATTGCGGCCCGCACGAAGAGCACATTTCTATTAGCGATCATGAGGCAGACGTCACGACTGACGCTCTCACGAAACAGTATACTTGCATAATTACATATTTGTACCACGGTTCTTTTAGGCTTTTGTAAGACGTGGTGAAATCTGTTAAATGTCAAGATGTAAATGCGTTTCGATTGAATTGAAATACTTTTAATTGTGATAATCTAGGTTGAGAATTAGATATTGATTGTATAGAAATAATTAATTGTCTATGGACGATGTTAGCTTCTCTAGTTTTGATGAAACTTGGCATTTTAACATGTAAGTGTAAGGAGATGTTCTACGTCATAGATATTGTTAAATAAAAAACATTTAAAAAGTCTATCAGGATTTTAATTTGTACCTATATCTAGGTATATTGTCCGTAGATATGTCGGTAAAGACGTTAGCTATATTTAAATACTTTAAGTTTATTGGTGATTGGTTAAACTTGGTTATTCAATATTCCATGTGGGGTAGGCACATGGAATATTGAATAACCAACACAAAAGAGTGCCAAGAGCGATTTCTACATACACTTTACAAACGCTCGCCAGCTCAGTATTGACTCAATCTTCTTTAAGTATTAAAAAATACTTGATCACCAAAAGTGGTTCGTGAACCTTTCCAAATTCACCTTTCATTCACTTCTATAGTACCCATAAATTCAGTGATGTATTCATCAAAATAGATTTTGTATTAAACTGGCTAGCTTGGACTAGAAAGCTTGGAAATAATATTTCTCGAACATAAATTAAAAATAAAACAGAAATCACAGACAGACCGCTATTATTCAACACACAATTTCCATTTATAAACCGTCCACGCATAAAATAACTTTATTGCCTTTAAATTTTAAGTTTACGAGTAGATACATCATCATAAGTTTATATTCGGTGCGATTTTAACAGCTTTATTCTGAAAACATATTCGATTTTTATTCTTTACAGCTACTTGAAATGAATATTCCTACTTTATCCGAAAACATCTAAACTGTATATATAAATAAAATTGAAGTGTTTGTTTTAATTTCAAATTGACAGCTTTTCTCTTAATGCATATGAAAGCATATCCATAGGTACTAACATCAAAAAATCAATTTTTGAATGTTCTGTCTGTCTATCTGTTATATAATAAACGAATGCTTACATATTTTCCCAGAAAATTACAAACATAAAAATAAATGTAATGTATACAACATACATAAATAATAACCTTCGCACCCCATGAGGCCTTTTTGTGTTTATTATATTTAATACATGTAGCGCCACCTTTTGGCAGAATATTATCAAGCTTACCCTATTTCGAATCATGGTCTATTTGGCTGTTATCATAAAATTCAAACTTAGTCAAAACTGTGCATGAAATATTTTTGGACAATCTTATTAAAATAGTAATTAATATAAATTTTATAATCGACAGAGGCTGGATCAATCGTTTTCTGAACTGTTTTCTATGTCTGTCCAAAGCAAAGAACTAGACAGATTTTTATGAAATTTGGCATGATGATAGCTGGTAATATAGATACCAGGTACCCAAGTAAATAGGAGCATATATGCTACTAATTTTCAACTTTTAAAATGTATCTAACTAAGGAATGAATGCGAGCCGTGCGAGGGTGTGTCACAAGTGCACTATATTTACACTACACTAAATAGTCCTTTAGTCCAAGTATTTAACTCGTGTGTGCTGCCGTGCCTCACGTATGGGGTGCCAAACCTGAGCGCTGACTCAAAAACACCTTCTACAACTGAGGTCGTGCCAAAGGGCGATTGAAAGAAGTATGTTGAGCGTGACGCTAAAAGACCGCATAAGAGCAGAAGATATTATAACTACAACAAAGGTGGAAGACATAATTAAGAAAATAAAAGAGTTAAAATGAAGATGCACAGAACATATGAGAAGAGACAGTAGTATAAAATGGGCAAAAATTATAATAGAATGGCAACCTCAGGACGGCAAAAGGAAAAGGGGGAGACAAGCAAAAAGGTGGACGGATGATATTAAGACTGTGGGAGGTATATTCTGGTCAAGGAAAGCTAAGAATAGAGATGAATGGAAACTGCTGGAAGAGGCATAGGCCACACAAAGGTGTCACAGGACACGCTGACCACTAAACCGGGAAACTCGATGTGTTAGATTTTAAGTTAAAATAGTGTGAACATTTATATAAAATATTATGTTGTTTAGTATCAGCAATAAAGGCTTAATAATAATTTTAAAAAAATAGTCCTTTACGTAGACGCAAATATATAAACAGCCGTATTTTTAATAATAATGTAATAATTGTCTTTTTAACGTACATTGCCTTATCCAATCAGAATTACAGCACACGCGAGACAGTGAGTAATGGTGTACCTACTTATTCGCAGTTCACTGATTTTCTGTTTTAACAGGAACTGACAAATTTCTTTTTACATGAAGAAAATTAAAATTATTTTATAATGGCGATAAAGATTTATAAATGTGATGATAACATGTAAGTAACAATTACCAAGGGTGATGGAAACCATCACCTTATTCATCATCATAGAAACATTTCCAATAAGATATTACCACGAGAATTGGTTTATAATTCATATACATAGGTTAAATACATAAAAGATAATTCGCACCAAAAATTAAATAAATACATATTATGTATAACGTGTTTGAAGTTGGACTAAAATGGCGTAATAATGCTATACAGATAACTTATTTCTACTGTTATAATATTCATTAAGGACTAGAAACTTAGACTATAAGAATCTGGTCAAGTGTAAAACTTGCACACGCAGTTTCGTTTAACGATATAGGTATGTACATGTCTGTAAAATATATTATTATGTATTGACTAACAGAATAGGACTTCATATCGAACAGTGGTTAGAAGCCCTTGAAGTGGACTCCGACACTTATGTTTTTACTTTAAGTAAATATCAATATTATAACATCAAGCTCACACGAATATATTTTATTACAAATTACCTACGAAAAAGCAAAAGTAATAAGAAGATGGATTTGGATTTTTTCTATGATGGATGGCGTTACATAAATAAATAATATATGGTCCATAAAATGATAGGCAAGTCGGTCTATTAAAATCAACCAAATGAAATAAAAAAGAGAGACTAAATGTTATAAAAAGAATCTGTATTACGTTTTACACCTATTTATATAAATTATTAAAAAAAATACTTTACAAGTTGCTACAAAATTATATTCATAATAAGGAGCTTAAACATGAATAACGACACGACAGTCCTTTGGGATATAAAAGAATATTCTTTGACTGTGTTAGCTGATCATATATGTTTTATCCCAACAATTCGAATCCTACAAAGAAACTCCTCAACATTGATTATTTTATCAAAACTTCAAACAGATGGCGCTGCAAAAAACATTAATGAAAGAAATATTTTACACAGAGCTTGAACAAATTAGCAACAAATATATACCTTAAAGTTTAAGTACTGTCAATAATCATTAATTATCTCATTTGATACAGTAATTTATTTCGAAAACCTAACAGCATTCTTGAGTAAGCAACCTACACGTAGTAGTTAGGCGACGAGGACGGCGGCGGTCCCGGAGGCAAATCACTGTTTACCAATACCGCGCGCCGGCCATTACCAATGCAAATGACACCCTATTGAGCCGCTCGTATACGTACCGTTTACAAAATAAATGTTTTCCAATAATTTTATTTATTTATTTATTTATTATTCGAAAGACAAACAGTATTTAGTTATATATAAAACAAGAAAAAAAATTTACATATAAGTTAAGTCCAATTACCAATTAAGTCTTCACAATTTACAATTTCTAAAGGTAGGTGTAATCTATGTTAGCTTAATTAAAGTAATAATAATATTACAGTACATAAAAAAGAGAGAATAAAATAAAAACATTACGTAAAACTTCTAGTTAATTTTTTTAACTTATATAGTGAATCTGAAAATAAATCTATGTCATTATGCTTTCATTTCTTTTGTACTAATGACTGGCTTCAATCTAACAGTAGGTACTGTATATGTAATATGTATGTTATTTATCGTAAAGATAGACATCTTAAATGAAATGCATATTTTGCTAAAATACACATAATTAATCAAATCCAATCTTTCATATTTTATTTCTAAAGACTGAAAATCAAAAGAAATATTTTTCTTTCGTTTTGGTAACATATTTCATTGATGCTCCGCTTTTATTGGTCGTAGCGTGATGTAATATAGCCTATAGCCTTCCTCGATAAACGGACTATCCAACACAAAAAGATTTTTTAATTCGGACCAGTAGTTCTTGAGATTAGCGCGTTCAACCAAACAAACAAACTCTTTAGCTTTATAATATTCGTATACAAATAGAGTATAATAAAACTACGTTAACTAATAACTAGTATAGTATTATGTATTGTTACTTCATTAATCTATTTACATATTTATAGCAAGACTAGCAAATTAGGTAGGCCCGATAAGGATAAAGATAATAATCTGTTATGTTACTGATTTTTTATTACATAGAAAAATATTTCGTTCAGGATGAAAAAACTGGTTTAAATTATTTTATTACTGGATAGAAACAAGTACACCTATCCTATATTTATGATGAGCGGAAAATATTTTAATAATAAGTAGTATCTATGAAACTTTTGTGGAAAAAAAATTTTAGTCCTATCAAGCTAGTATAGTACCTGTTATGTGATCTGTGGTACTATATAATTTGTTTGAAGTTTGAACTGTATTAAAACATTACAAATTAAAATATTATTCCTGCTATATCTATTTGCAAAGACATAGCCGTATCATAAAATACGTATAATGTATAACAAAAATACACATTATCAGGTTAAATATTGCCATACTTTGTTGACGGTACATAACATTTTCGACATGTTTTGCTTGCGTGTTACCTATCGTTGTGTGCGGTCGCTTCCGAGGTTATCGCTAAGCGTGAATCCATTGCGGGTTTTTTGATTAATTAATAAGTAAGCTAGTAGCTAAAGCAGCTATGTATGTTGAAATATGATATATTGTATGTTAATATGTCGTGAGTAACGTGTTAGCGATCACCTTCGCGCGACCTCGTGTTTCGACACTGGCCGAACAACTAGTTATTGTTCTACTGAAGGTTCGCGCCGCGCGCTGATTACTGATGAGCTCTCCACATTCTATTTTTATACTAACAGATTTCTTTGCTGTAAGTTTGTATTATGTCTTAAGATAGTCTCTTAGTATAATAAGTTCTATCGATTTTAGATTGGTTATAAAAAAATCTTAGTTATTTGTTTATTCTACATGTAAACGATGGACTTATAAGAATAAGAAATACAAATAATCTGCTATTTTGATTCAGTCTAACGATGTACGAATCGAATACGATACGATGTATCATGTAAATAAATATAAAATAAATAATAAACAAATAAATATTTTCGGACATTTTTACAACAGCGCCATCTAGTTCCGTGGTAAGCTACGAGGCTTGTATTACGGATATCAGTAGGGTCACTACTTACTGAGCCAAACGTGTCGTCGTCGATAAACACAATATACATACATAAATATCTGTTGATCAGACCAAACACATAACGCCTTTTGGTTCTTCTTTTCTTCCTCTATAATTCTCCGCAGTCGGATAAATACATGGCGGCAAATATTTTGGCAAAATATTTCAGCTCAGTTTCAGCATAAAAAAGGTATCTACATAATGTACATAATACATATATACAACCTTCTCAATTATAATAAAAGAAATATTGAATAGAAGTTTATAGCCCAATAAAAATTAGAGGTAAGATGTTTAGATGTGGATAAAAACTATAATTTTCATTTTATAATATTAATATACGTTACATTATATGACCTACCTTAAGAACTTGATATGTAAGTTATAAGAAACCTACATTTCCAAGCGGCTGGTTACATAAATAAGTAGAGCCTCGTAATATGGACATATAAGGTTGCATTAGCGCGTACATTTATCACAATACTTTGTAGGATAAGTTACTATGCACGTTAGTGCAAGCATGTGTGAACCAAATGAGGATTATGAAGGTTAAACTGTCATAAAGATTTGTTATTAGCACTTTAGTAACGGATATGTTATTTTAATTACAGCTACAGCTTATTATTACCTATAAACTTCTTCGATATTCTTATAATAAGATGAATAAAATAATAAATTACTAACTTAACATTCGTTCCAAGTTCCGCCCTAATGCAAAAACTAGTCTTACTTCATGGCTTAAGATTCTTACCTGTGATGAAACAAAAGACCTATCAAAATCCTTAACATAAATTGTAATGTTTAATTCATGCTCACATTCATGCTTCCTAGTTCCTCATAATTATAAGAAAGCAAGACGCTCGTAATACAAGTGTCACTCACGAGCTAAGCTAGTTATTTTGTATTTGTTAAATAAATAAATATTTGCTTCTTTTCAACTTACTAGGCATATTTCCATAATAAAACTCTGTTAAAGATAGCAGTTCGAGTCTTTGTGATTACCTTATTTTAATCAGCCAAAGCATTTTAAAGATTAACGAGTATTAACGAACGAGACGCAATTGCATCGCAAGTAACTATAACACCCATCTACTGTCATTATATTTATATCTAGCATTTCATCTTCACTCCGCTCCAGTCTGTCCTGTCCTTTATTACGGTTTTTAAAGATTTCTAAGAACAAAATTTCGTCAAAATCTGTCTCGACTCGATGGTGATGCATTCCTAGACTGACTGCAGAACTTCTAAAAACTTTAGATTCAGACTCAGTACCAATAATAATAGCTATTTCCATAAGACTTTCCAAATAAAACAATCAAAAATCACTGTAGGTACAGATTCGTCTCATTTAGATTTTAATTAAATACATGCATAGATAAAAGAAACAAAGGTGAACCAATAAAAATTCATTGTAATAAAGTATCATAAAATAATCGTTTTATAAAATTACAGCAGATGATGTGACCCTACCTTCTGCGCCAGCGGTCGCGGGTTTGAGTCCCGCTGGTGGCATTCATTTATTAAGCACGAATGTTTGTTCTTCAGTCAAGGGTGTTAATATTTATATTGTGTATGTATTTAAAAATTTATATGTGTAGTATATCAACTATCTGGTATCCGTAATACAAGCCTCGTAGCTTACTAGGAACTAGATGGATTTTTTTTACGTAATTTTTTTTACCAATTTTTTTTTATGTTGGGAGTTGGGGCATAAAAAAAAATTCGAATATTAAAAGTCATAGAGAACTAGAAACATTTCCTAAAGAAATTGAATATGCAATATCAAATCCCATTGCAACGGTCCACAGTCACATGATTTTATGATAATAGTTATTGCTTGCGGCTTCTTTTGAACGGCATTCTCTTTGAAATTACTAAAACGAAACCTTTATTTACATATACAATAATACAACAGAATTTTGACACGTACGGCTCGGTTTGTAGTGATAGGATTACGACCCTACTTGCTATATTGTCGCGGATTCGAGTCCTGATTTAGGCATTCGATTATGCGAATACTAGTACAGTAGTCAAGACTGCTTCTATCTTGTTAAAATTGCTACGTACTATAGCGGGTTTGGAGAGTTTCTTGTACTAAAGTTTTTTATTGTTTCTATACCCTTTAAAGATTTTCACTGACACGTGCAGTGTGTACACAGCACTATTTTTACTTTCTCAGCACTGTATTTCATTTCCCGGTACTCTTTTACTAAAACTTCAACCAACTCTTCTTCACTTTTCCACTATTTCGTTTATCTTCTTAGTCTTCACTCAACTTCAAATATCAATACACTGCCGGCCTTTTTACATGTAATGTATAAAATTTTCGAGTATCGAAAATTAAAACGTTTCGAGTAATTTAGAATCCTTTCTTGAAAATGCTTTGTCTCTTTCTCTGACACATAGAAATTTGCAATAAAATGTTCTTGTCATCTTATTGTCAAAAAAGTTCCAAAATGAAATTCTCTGTTGTAGAGAATGTTACAAATGTTATTTGTTTTATATTAGGCATAAGAGTATATTAACAATAAACATATTGAACTTCTAGTATATATTGTTTTTATTTTTTAGACTTCAAAAGAAATTTATATATAATCTATAACAGATATTTCCAGATCAGAACTCTCTATATATAATTTGAACAGTAAGATTAATCAAACGAAAATGGGATTGTCTAATGTAATTGGAAATGCATAGCTCCGCGACACGAATGCGCTTTGATCATGCAGATATAATAATAGAATTATAAATGTGAAAGCGTATATGTATGTACGTTTGTCGTTTTAGTTGACGCTTAAACGGTTCGATGATAATTACAGCTCATATAAATAATAATTTGATGTAACACGCAGTACGCTTTTAGTAGAAAAGCCAAAAAGTAGCGCTAATCATTTGACAAAAAAAATTTTGAAGAATATATTATGTACCTACATCATTCGAAAATTTGGCTAATTTCATCTCAGTCAACTTTTTAACGTAAATATTATTAATTAATTTAATACTAAGTACTATTACTGGAAAAAATTAAAAAGAAACAATAAAAAAAAGATTTTTAATAATCGTTTTTTGAATAAACTTTTTCATAATAACAGTAGGTATATATTTTAGTTATTTTTCTATAAAGTCATTAAATATGATAAATGAAAAGTCAGTTATAAAACAAATACATTTTAAAAACATAAATCCACTTTATTTAACATTCAGGTAGCAACCGTTGTAATGGTATTGTGGCAAACAAAGGATTAAACGGATTGGTCTGAAACGAAGCCTCTTTTGTTTGTTTTGTATATTGCGGGCAGTTCAAACCGAATCTCTACGAGGCCCGGAGGACCCGACCTTTCTCTGCGGATTACGTTAGACAGATCACAAAAGCTCCAAATTGCGTTGTGTCTAAGTGAACTCGTTGTTGCGATCATTTTTCACACTCCCTAGTCCCTAATACGAATCCACTTATCACATTGACATTTCGCTAAAAGAAAATACCGTAATGGTTTCCTCTTTTTGATCGTTTTTTTGTATTGTTCTCGTTGTATACAACGTCATTTTCATATACGTTTAAAGAAAATCTCAATCAATAGGTATATACTATATCTGCCTAGTATGCATTGCTACACATACTGCGGCATTGAGTGAATTCGTAAGTCTAAAAATAAATGTAGCCTTAGTTAGCCTTACTAATAACATCAGCTACTGGCAGATATGCCAGTTAAAGTCCTGTTCAAATATATCCTGGCTCCAGCCGTTCCAAAGATTAGTGGGAACAAACAGACAGACAAATATGTTAAAACTGCATTTGACATATTTACCGTGTATTTTTGTGTATATGAATATATTATTGAACACTTGATAAGATTTGAGTAAAGATACTTGTATAAGATTTGAGTTTTTTTTAATTGTTTCTCATTTAAATGCAAAGATCCAACTATAACGCCCCTGTAATAGAAAAAGAAAACAAAATGTGTAATCCTGAGTGCCACACCAAGTTTGTTTATTCGTATTTATTTATGGATTCTTTCAATTTCACGGCTGCTTCACTCGCCCCTGCCCGGACTTTTCCTTTGTGATGAATAAATTATACTCGTGCCACGTACAGTAACCATGCCATACTTTTGAAAAGGGAAAAATAATTTTCTTTATATTTTCACGTTCTTTAAACATTCCTTGTTAATATTATTTAATGCGATAATGTATTAGTTATTTTTTTTGCCTTTCACACAAAAAGAGCTACGAGTTAGCGAGATTTTTTAATTCAATTATATTTGGCAGGTACCTGCGTAAGTAAGGTAAAGTAGGAAAATCGTGTCACTCAAAATGTTATTATAGATAATACTTGTTAAAATACTGCTCTCTTTTAATAAAAAGTATATGAATAAGTTTCACCAGTAATATTTTTCTTTATATTTTCTTGCGTAAAGTTTTCACAAGAGCCAAGTATAATGCGGTCGCGCAGATATGTATTTACGTCATTAAAAATGTAGATATAATGTTCTGTATAAATTTCGATTATTCCAAATTCTCTCATTTACCTAGTAGGTACATTTGGTTTTTTATATTAAAAATGAATTTTAACGACTACTATTATATTTTACTTATTTCTATGATCTATTCACGTCTAGCGATAAGGTCTTAACTCGCTCAATTTGATCAAATAGTTTAAGAAACTGAATGTGTTATTCATACTCATCTATAATAATGTTTGTTTAAAAATAAACTTTTATTACAAACATATTCTAAAATAATCTAAGTAAAGCTTGTGTCAGTCCGAAAATTTCTTATTAAGTAGCGAGCCTACTCGCACCTCGTGTATTTGTGATGTTTACTTTGCGGTTAGCAGGGAGGGTAAATCAGATTTGTTTTTCCCTTCGAATTTATACTCAAAAGACTTGGTAATAACGTAGAGATGATAAATACATTCTATTTTTCAACCGAATAACTTAAGAGCTAATAAAACATTTCAATACGTCATTAATTTTCATCTTTGGCGTTTCGTTATTGTATGCTTTAATATCGTTTGAATAATATAATCCCATTGTTAATAATTGTCTTCAAATTTAATTTTTTTATTTAATATTTAATTGCTTTAAACTACGGCAGTGGTAGCCCAGCGGTAACGCGGTCGCTTGGATAATCCTTAATAAAAATATAATTTTAATAGATACTAATTGTTTTGCATAAATAACAGCATAAAATTTTATTATTTAAGTGGAAGAAGTTTTCCATTATTTTCATTAGGTTTAAAGGGCAAAGCCAAAGAGTCTTATGTAGAACGTCTGTCAAAAGTAGAATCATACGAGTATTATGTACCTTCGTATCTTCGTGCTATAAAACGACTGTTAAATTTTTATTACCATGTCGAGATCGTTATTTATGTTTGAGAAGAAAATTACATATTTTCTCATAAACTGTATGTTTAGTTTTAATGCTCCTGCGTCGAAAAAATTTACCTATAGTGCTAAAATATTATAATTTCTTTTGATATTATAGGTATGTAACTGCAAATTGCATACATGACGAAAATATGACATTTGAATGATGATTTTCTTACAACAGTGTAAAGTGTGTGATTTGTATTCTCAAACCGCATATAGTTATCCATAATATTGGATATCCGTTCCAATTTAATCGATGCGCGATCAAAATACGATATCGATCGCATCACGTCACTAGTTATCTAGCACGAGGCACGCTCGAGTTGAGCGAATTGCCCCGAACTTGTTCCTCGGCCGATGCCAATTCATTATCGTACTTCCACACGTAACACGAATATCGCTCGAAATCGATTAGCGGTCAGAAAAATCGATTTTATCGCTTAAATCATAAGGTTTGTATTTAATTGTGAGGCGACTCCGATAAGACAAACTGGAATCGGACATCGAATGATTACTAGTCTCGCAAGCTCATTTCTGAACGTCGTATTCATACGTTGTGGTAATTAATTTTTAACTGTATAAACAATGGAATAAGGTCAATTTTAACAAATGGAACGTGAATGTATGTTGTTTCAGAATGTAGCTCGGTGAAGCAATGAGAGAGGGCGTGCGATAAATAACCACCTTTAAGCCGTCACCGCTCGCTTGTTATTAAAATATATTCTGAGATTGCCTGTTTTTTTGCTGCAGGACTTGGCCCCATTCCCGGTTTACAGATATGCGGGTCGAAATCATTTTGTGCTGTTGCAAATGTATGAGTTTAATGTTTTAAGATTTCACTAATGGACCTAAAATATTATTAGTTTTTTTAATACATAAGTATGTTTTCCTTAGCACAGATTGACGTTTTTAAGCTAGATAGTAATTAAAGAATATTATTAGTTTTAAATGTCCAATCGAAATGAAATTTTCAATTAATTAGCAATTTTTAATTTAATAGTTTAATAATATAGATCGAGACAATTTGTTTTTTGACAGTTTTTTCGGCTTCAACTAAAACCGACGACAACTACTAGCGACATCTATTAGCAAAACTTCGGAATATCAAAGTTTAAGGCCACAATGAGGTTTTAGTGTAAAACTGATAAAATTAAATTTTGTTTATTTAATTACAAACTCAGTAACGATGGCAGTTTGTGTCTAAGAACAACGTAGAGTACCTACGAATTCGATGCTCGTTCAAGGTAGGTTTTTACAGCCCATGAACCTCGTCATCAATACATCAGTCCATATAAATAAAATTGAACAGAAATGAACAGCTTTTCACTAAAGACTAGACTCTAGTCTCTGCTCGTTTTAATCCTGTCAAGCCTTACTTAATTGTAGTTACCTTGAGCACTACATAAAGTAGTTTTAAAATGCTCTCTGTATAATTTGTATTAAAATAAATACTTTATAAAACAAATCTTTACAACTAAACGCAACAGTATTTGTTTGCAAGACAAAGTGGGGCTTTATTACGATATTAATTTATATTTAACTAGCTTAAATTTAGCTCGAGTGAAGCCGCGGGTTCCTCTAGTTAGTATATACATATAAACCTCCTCTTAAATCACTCTATCTATTAAAAAAACGCATCAAAATCTGTAGCGTAGTTTTAAAGGTCTAAAAATACCTACATAGGGACAAGACAGACAGCGGAAAACGACTTTGTTTTATACTGCGTAGTGATTACATATTTTAGTAAAAATATTTATTATATATTTTAGTAATATTATTTAGTTATATTTACTTCATGTATTTCTTTATTACATCATGTCCTTACTACGATTAGACTTATTAAAGGAAAAAGTGTGAGGGTTTGCTTTTAAGGACAACCAGAGCGGATTAGTTTATAGTTATTTAAATAGGTTACTATTCTACTGAGTTACCCTAGTACCTATAGACTATAGTAATAAAAGAAAATTAGTTAATAAAAATTTTAAACAACCGTTCGCTAGAGTCGTGTTTGGGAATTAAAACTTTTTGTGCAGTCAAGTTCAGTTTCATTTTTAATAAAGGTATTTTATATTCTCATTGGATTTTGTTAGTTCAGTTAGTTAGTTAAGTTGAAATCAGAAAGCTTTTACTTAATTTATGTTTTTACTCAAACTTTAAATCGATATTACAAGCGACGGAGTTGAGCTTTACTCAATTTGGTAAATGACATAATAATCTGATATCAATAATCTCTATAAATACTCAAATGTTGACGAGTTCAATAGATTATTATTTGGTGAAGAGGGTTGCTTTTGAAACTATGCTTATTAATTTAAATATTAGTTCCTACATACTCTCATTTCTATCAACATTTTAACATTTTTTAAACCAATAGTTACCTTAAAGCTAGCTGTATTACAAACCAAGTGTGTATAAGGAGCCTATAAATATCAAACGCCTCAGGTCCATGGATAACCCTATCCATCTTACAGTCTACCGGGGCGGATAAGGATATCGGCAGTCGCTAAATCACGGCGTGCGACATTTTTCCGCTGCGCCCTCTGCGTGTCGAGTGCTGTCTCGAGAGATAGCGTGCGATAGCACCGGACAAAAAAGATTCTAATACTATATAGTATATACTATTATAAATTAAAAAAATGTGTCTGAATATGGTGGGTGTTTGTTTGTGACTCCTTTAGGGAGAAAAGGCTGACCGGTTACGATGAAATTCATTTCCAAATAGGCTACTGCTAGACTAGACTCCTTACGAGAGACTAAACTGACGCACGTGATAAATATTTTCAAAATAAAGTAATTTCTGTAAACCGCTAAACGATTTTAAAAAATCGTAATCGTAAGACTCATCGTAGTAACATATTAATATCCCGTTTTGTTTTTATGACTTTAACTATAAATACCTATAATACACTATTTTTTATAAATAAAGTTATTAAACACAAAATCCTTACAGTACACTTCACAATACTTACCTAATTTGGGTGCTTACGGCGATATTGGAAAAGTGAAAAATCACTCAATTAAGTTTTTTTCTAAAATATCTTTACTTTAACCTATTATTTATTTAACTACTGACTGTACTTGGGCGGGGCGTCTGCCTCATTATTTAGATATTAATCCTCTCCCTCACCCTCACCCTCGCCGTCACGTTTCGCGGCGGTTTTAATTAATATACGACACTTGTGGGCTTTACACGCTTTGCTTTTTATGCTCATACTCAGTTTCAGGTCACGAATAATAGGAAAACAACACATTTTTATATCCATTTATAGACTTCTGAAGAAATATGCCGTTCCTTGTACTTTAATATGCCTTTTGCTTCCAGTATTTAAATCATACACTAGCAACTTACTTCAGCTTTGATGAAAAACAATAACAAATCTATTCTATGGGAACCGTACATTTTTGCGGAATGAATAGTAACTAATGTAGGTAGGTACTATTCTAGTCTATTACCTATTTCTCTTGTTTAAATCTAGATCCGTCTTGCAGATCAGTCATGAAACGCTAACGAAAACAAACCAACACTCACAAACTTAAAAGGATTAGTGAGATACCTTTCAAAAATAAATAAAGGATTTCGCCGCATAAGCTTTAATATCTATGTAGGTACGTACTTGTAGCACCAGTAGGATTTAAGATTTCCTGTATTAAGCAAGAAACCATAGCTGAAGTAATTATAATGGTACGTTATTTTTTATCAAGTGTCGAGTCGCACTCTGCGTTGTAACACGGTTACAGTGCCAATTATGCCTTGCATTTAGTATTCGCTACGGATTGCCAACATAATTATTTTCGATGCAATCTGAGGCGATCATCTGTTAACTGGTACAATTTGTACTTTATGTTCAAATAAACAAGCCCACTAATATTTAGAGCTTGCATCAAATGACCGTAGAACAGGCAACATAATAGCTTCGATTTCTGAGCTCTACAAATCACTACATAGTATAAAACAAAGTCGCTTTCTCTGTCCCTATATCCCTATGTATGCTTAAATCTTTAAAACTGCGCAACGGATTTTGATGCGGTTTTTTTAATAGATAGAGTGATTCAAGAGGAAGGTTTATATGCATAACTAGCGGATCCCGCGGCTTTGCCTGTGCTAAATCTAGGGAAGAGTCCGAGCGAAGCGAAGGCGAGTCGCTAGTTATGTATATGTTGTAGTCTGTTAAAGATAAACAGTTTTAATCAATCCTATTATACGATTAAAACATGTCTAATATGCCGACTCCAAAACAGGTAATAAAGTAAAAATAAAGCGGAAATCTACGCTGCCTACATTTCAATAAAGTACCTACGAGTATAAGCACTGACATAAATATAAGTGTGTAATTTTTTTAGTATGCTCCTTAATAGGCAATATTTTTCTGCAATATTAACAACTAGTAAATGGGCCATCATAAAAATATTGTAACCATGGCCGAGCAATATGTAGCAGTGCAATGTGTTGCAATGATATTATTGTCAAGGCAACATAACAACTGACAAAACAACAATAGCAATTAATCACGGCGTCACTCACAGCAAACTTCAGTCGCGTAGAAAAGGACACACTATGCCATAACAATGAGAGCGACCGTAATAACAATATATTGCATAAAATCCGGCAATAGCAGCCGATACGCGGTCATACCAAACATGATTGGCGATATTGCCGGGACAGTACTGCAATATTGCTGGTATTGTTTATTGCCGGCCACTCTACTGCAGCCACATATTGCAGAAAAATATTGCCCGTTTAGAAGCACCTTTAATCCAATGTTACTAACTCCACTTAGTTCTATGAAGTTTTATAAAAACTTAGCTCTTTACTGTAGTTACAGTTGTACAGCTAGCGTCTAATCAATGATGCATCAGCAATTCCGTCCCTAGGGCTTCGTAATCCGACTGCCCCTTGTTTGTTATTTAATTGGTCATTCCAAAACAATGCACACTGCAAGTTATAGGACACAAATTGCACCTTTAATTAATGTACAATAGTGAACATAATTAATGCTATTTTTTCTGTAAGTAGGTACCTACTTAGAGCCTCTCTCGAATGAATAAATACATGTTTGACTCTATGTAATTATAACTCTACTAGCGACTAACCATCACTTCGATCTGGTTCGTCCCTACATTTAGCAAGAGCGAAACCGCGGGTTCCGCTAGTAAATGTAAAATACTAGTATATAAATGCTAGTATACAAGAAGTTGACAAATTATATACTAAAACCTTCCTCGAAAACTACTCTATCCATTGTTGAAAACAGCATGAATGAAAATCGGTGCAGTAGTTTATGAGTTTATAACAGACAGACAAACAGTAAGCATAGTAAGTAATAAATATAAGAGTTGAATATTAGGAATGATAGTAGCAATAGAAAAAACATACACAAAACAAGAAAACTTATACAAGCTGTACAAATAGTACATGGTTGGAAAATCGAACAAACAACACTATAGTAAAACTAATGTAATAGTGACATAAATACTAGGAATAGATCTACAAATTGTAAACAGGACACATTTTACGATCACATCATCCTATCGTCGAAACTAGCATGTGTGGATCTTTCGAGCTTAGCGTTACTGCAAGAACGCGCTTTGTTTATGTATTTTCAAAGAAATAGAAAAAGGTGAAAATAGAAATATTTTGTATTGTTTTCTTTGTCATTATCGTGTATTAGCCTTCACTAAAGTAGTATTGTAAATATATACTAGCAAAAAGCCGAGCTTTGTGAGGGCTCCCGTAGTTTTTCTAACGAGTAATATTTTTTAAGAAAGTTTTTAATGTCCATTTTTTAAACAGTTACAAAATTATATTTTTTTTGACAGATCACACATCGAAAACGCTGAAGAGTTTAAGCTACTATATTATGTTAAAGCAGATATCTATAGGGGTCATAGTTTTTCAGTAAAGTATATCACAAAATGCTCAGGTTGTGGGATAGTGTTAAGACTTGCTTCGCTCGCCCTAATAACTATGTAAATTTTGTTTGATAGCTTACTTAAAACTATGAATTATTAGGTATCTATAGATACGATTAGATGCGATATTAGACACAAGTAATTTTAAATTTTCCAAGGATTTGTTTTTATTGAAAGCACTCACTATTTAAACAATTCGTAAATAATATACGCATTTAAGCCTTTTTTTAGCCGGTTCATTTTTAGATTTACGAATTATCACTGCAAAAACTTTGAGCTTGTGGAATAATGGTTATGTTGCACAAATAAGAGTCAAGTTTGTGTAAATTATTAAAAATTAGAAAGAATTTATAAGCGTAATGTTCTACTTAGAGAAGATAAATAATATCAATAGGTATTTCTACTAAACCGTTGCTTCACTACTGAGGTTCATGACTCCTTATATCTTGTTAACGGCATATTTCCATGTGTCACAACCGGTCCTTACGTTAAGTGTGATGTTACGTGAATCTCTAAAGCTAATCTACTGTATGTTTGCCGTATATCTTGAACTTGTCAGTATTTATATTAAGAAAAATTGTAATTAGGTACATTAAATTATGATAGCATACTAACATGCAGATGTATCTACAGACGTGTACAGGAGGCATTACGAGTATGCACTCCTCACATGATTAGTGATAGTATCTCTTCATATAAATAAGAGAATTCTGAGTCGAATCTGTACAATAAATAATATTTGAAAGAAAAATTACGTGAAACTACTGGAAGAAAAAGTAAATAAAACGATAATATATTCGTGTGCGTTTTCTACTAATGTTCTATATACATTAGTTAGAATTTTTTAATTTGTATTGGTAAGTAGATGTGGCAATTTTCAATTTTGAGATTATCAAGCTACTGTGAACTGTCTATGTATATCAATGATCATTCTCACGCGTGTTGCTTTGTTTATGGTGTACATCTTCTAAATCTTCGAATTTAAAACAGCAAAATTTTGGATAGTATTTAAATAATAAAGAGATTTCCCTTCATTTGGTAATTAAGTCCGTTTTACGGCTAGTAGCTTATAATGGAAAAAAATGACTAGACAACCTAACATGAGGATAGTAGTAACTTAGGATCCATATAAATTGCTCTAATAGCAAATCAGAGAAGCAACTCTATTGAAAATGACACTTATTTTTGAATTTATTCTGTTCGTCTATGTAAAAAAAACTATTTACCTAATTTACAAAGAAACATTTTTGAGACTGTTTGTTATTTTCAGATTATTATTACCTTTATACTTAAAGGTATTGAAAAAATCTTCAACGAGGTAAACCACTTCAGAAAATCGTGGAAAAAAGGAGAAACCCAGGTAATTATTTTTTACAATAATTACCTGGATTAATAACCAAAAAATAGACTTTGAATTTATAATATTACAGAGACTGGAACTTTGTCGTAATACAAATAAAGTATCACACCAATAGCTTATTTTCGCAAAATATAACTTACAGTTAGTAACTAGTAAGTTCAAAAACTAGCACAGTATTTTTATTTAAAACCGAGCCTGATGACTTAAATTGAGAAATTAGGTATAGTATGTTACTCGTATATAATATTAAAAAGCCCTTAATTTTAACACTAGTGTCCAGATTTCATTTTACAGTATAGTTTATTTAAACAGCAGCATAAATCCCTTTGTTAGTTCGCGTTAATTGCTGCTAATTCCGAGCTCACCGTTCAGTGCTTTGTTTGTTCTAAAGAGAGATTGTTAACAGATAGTGTATTCCGTTTAAATTACTACTGCAGTCCATTTAAATTACTCACCTATATTTACGATATTGAGATTATAATTCGTTATAATTATATTATATTTTGACGACAAAAATAGATTTCGAGTTGTATAGGTCTGAGATGATGGATACAGGTTCCATTCCCATCTAAATAAATGGTTATTACGATCATATAAGTATTTTTATTGGCGTGACATGTACCTATTAAACGTATCTAATATTTATCAGGAAATTGGGCTCTAAGTTACATAAATTCCTGTTATTTCCGAAAGTATACCAAGTCGCACTTGGCCAACGTTACAAACTATGGCCTTATCCCCCTCACTGTGAGGCCTCCTGCCTATGACGGAATGACCGGGGGTGGAAAAAGAGCAGAGTGTTTATACCTATAATCGAATTAGCTTGCGTATCCTTCGATCCAAAGTCGTAATGTATTTTGCCTCAATTATAAGCAAAACTTGCCATATGCATCTTTTTGACAATTTGGTATCATATTACCTACTGAACTTAACTCATTCTCGAGGTGTTATTTTTTCACACAACACAATAGTGTTTTAACAAAATGTTTGGAAGTTTCGCTTGTCTATACTTTAGCACCCGTAAATAAAGGCAGTTAATAAAGTTATGGGTAGTAAAATATTAGGTATTGAGCGTGCAAGTGCATAGTAATTCAATTTAGTATTTTGTATTCATAATAAATGAAATTGCATATTAATAGGCAATATAATGTTTAACAGTTGAAAATTAAAGCGGCAACGAACACATAGAATACTTAACTTTCTATACTAAGTATCATTTTTATGCAAAATATAGGTACATATCAGGCCAATAAAGATGTAATATTGAAGTAGGTATTAAAATGTTTAAAATCCTATATTTTTATGATTTTTATTTAAAACTAGCGTCATTTCTAAGATTAGTCGGAACAAACAGTCATACAGACAAATGCATTGAGTAAAATCTGATATACTTATTTGTGTTTACGTAAAGCTAATAGCTAACAAAGCTTTAATATTATTTATATTCATGTTAAAATTTTTAGATAGGTACATATCTTAATACATACCTACTAATAACAAATAACTATTATCAATAAACTAACTCTAACGTAGTACCTAGTTACCTAATATAGTAGTATTGGGCAAATTATACCTAACTAATGACAGCACTTAAGCAGCATTTAAGCATTGTTAACGGTATTATTCTTTTAATTACAGGTTTTTGCTCCCGACTCCTCCTACATTATACGTCTACCGATAAAAAATATATATATGTTAATCCACAATATAATCTATCCCTCTTCTGAGTAACATATGCTTTTGTCAGGAGGGGCGACTTAACGTCATACCCAAAAATATAATTATTCCTCAATCTAATCTATAACATCAAGTATCAACGCATAACGTTAAGTTATAAATAAATTAATTTTAGGATAAACATATTGAAATCGATTTTTATGTACCTATATAATAATTAAATTTTTTTTATTACATATAATTATATCTTAATAAATACCATAAAAATATCAATGTTTTTTATTAGATACAATTATTTCTTAATAAATTATACAAAAATATCACTAAAAATTAATGAGAAAATGCAATATATTAATTAAATAAATGCAATATGTAACAACAATTTATTTTAAATAGAAGGTATGATTAGAAAATATGTGGCCCTAATTGCGACGCAATACACGCGCTAGATATCAGAGAACCGGTGCGGCAACATCGCTTTGTTATTATTGTACAAGCGGCGTGAGGTTGCCCGTTGCCGCTCCGTGCGACACCGCTCTCGCGTCTCTCCGGCGGGGTGCCCCTCAGTCTCGCTAGAGCGTCCGTCACACTACGTTGTTTTGTCATTCACAATAATCATGAATTTAAATTCACCTAATTCAAACGAAATGACCTGGACTAAGGTTGAAATTGATTCCGAAACCGAAAATTCATCTAAACGTTTGTACTGGAACTCAGAAAACACGATGAAACTTATCGAAATATTCGAAAAGGATTGTAAAGAACTGTGGGATAACAAGCACCCGTTAAACAAAGACAGAACAGCGAGACAAGCAAAACATGAATATCTTGCGAACATTTTCGAAACAACTGCTGAGGAAATAAGTAGAAAATTGCATAATCTAAGGACCCAGTTTAATAATGAATTGAGAAAGATAAAGCGAAAGCAGGCGGGGGCTGAGGGGGCGCAGGGGACCAGCGGGTGGGAGTACTTCGACGCCCTGTCGTTTCTGATGCGAGAACCCTGTACCGACCCCAATGACACCATCGATGGAGTTAATTTGGCGGTACGTCCCTTATATTGTATTAATTTCTTATATTATCATATGTTCTTGGATATTATTGAATATTTCTAGGAATTCAAAAGAATTTTAAAAAGAGCTATGGCATTGTAATAAATATTTTTACTTCGTCTTAGAATTTAAGATACCTCATATGACTATGTGGGTACATTTAGAACATACCTCAGTTTTATATTACTACTACGACTAGTTAAAAAACCGTAAATCCGGCTTCAATATCTATAATTAATCTAAACATTTATACATAAATAAAATTAAAGTCTCTGATTTTAATTTCAAATTAACTGGTTTTAATTAAACGCATATAACTTAGGCTACTTTTATTTTAGATATTTTATTTATTTTGACTAGCAGAACCAGTCGCTCGCTCGCACCAAATCTTACTTCGCTTCGCTCGGGTTCGTCCCTAGTATGTAATAAATAAGTTATTAAGAATATTTAATTGTATAAAAATAAATATTTGTATAGATGTAGGTACCTTCGCGCTCAGATTAGGACTGATGATGAAAACAAAAAAATAATTGCACATCCAACCTCGCAGATTCATATTCATTACGTTCTACTTTTTCATTTTACTTTTTACGCAACGGGGAACATTTCTTTTATCGAGCAAATTATATCCATCATAAAAGAGCGAAAGGCTCATTGCTGTCATTAGTGCGTGACTGGTTCGAATGTTCACTTTGAATTTGGTTGTAAATGGTTTACTGGCATGAACGTCAATCGATCGATTTCAATATAATGTGTGTTCATGAGACGCGTGTTATCTTCGAAATATGTAATAAACACTTTTAGTATCTATAAATGCATCTATATACGCCTTGTTCGTATTATTTATTTATTATTGGTAAATTTTCTTTGTAATTTCTCAATATATTTTCAATTCAACGAAAGACTCACAATCGTTTGATCATTTTTTAGAAACCCGTGTATCTAATGGTAGGAAGGAAACAATTTGACAAAGAGATCGTTTAATATTATTCTTATGTGTATTCGTTTAATACATTATAACTTAACATTATCCTTATTAAATTAATTTACCTACCTATAACTTTTCTATCAGCTGGCAGAATTCCAAGCAGATGAAGAATTGGAGTTTGGAGCACGAGCTCGCCTTGCTATAACTAGCTCGCCTCCAAAAACAAGAAAACCTTTATTGAGGGTGGCTGCTTCAGCCCCTCCACCCTTACCTGCAAGTGCCCATCCGATGATGTGGCCTGAACAACCTCAGCCACGGCTTCGACCTGGAATTGTTACTGATGAATGTCAGGTAAAAAAATTCTTCTGAGAGATTTGATGTGTCATCTTTCCACTTTTATTCAAAAATACCATTAATATAAATATATTTTTTTAGAAAATTGTTATGTTTTTGAAAAATATGAAATGAATAAATTTATTTGCTGTTCTATTTTCAGACAGGGTGATGAAAAATACGATCTGAAACAAAAGCAAATTCAAATTACTTATTTATATAAGAAAAACAATATTATCATTCATTAATAGATTATCTCAAAAATTTAAAAATAAAAAGGGAATTTAAGTAAAAAACCTGTGTTGATTTATGTTGTAGGTTGTATATACCTACTCTTATTTATATTTTTTATGATTATTATTCTTTACGGCATAATCCGTTAATTTCTAATTAAACTTCTTCATTGGTCGTCAATCATTGGTGTTATCTAATATATTCTACGGAATCCTAATGCTGTGAAATTGTACGCGGTTAGTTGGAAGCGACAGGCAAATTGATGGGATGTACTTTCGATGAGATTACGTCAATTATGATGCATTAACTTAACGGCTATCTTCATTTGTCCGATGTGCTCCCACTTAATTATGTATTATAATGTTTCCACAGCCTTATTTTATTTTTCAATATCATTACTATGACAAAAATCGATAAATAAAAAAATGGTGATTTCTAAAAACCACAAAATAAAACAATATATTTCTATTTAGGTACTTAGCCTTATTGTAAAGAAATGACTTAACTATGTAATAACTAATTTCAAAAATGTGACTTAACAATGAAAATTAAAAACATAATCATATGTTTCTAAACCAATCAGGTATTTGGTGACTTCGTGGCATCAGAACTCCGCACGCTTCGATCAGATGAATCTCGAAAGCGGTTGAAGAGGATCATACAAAAAGCGATCCTCAAAATAGGAGAAGAAGAAGACGTCAATATTATTCAATCATAGCAATTAACCGAAGAAGGATTTCTAGACTTCTTCCATTTGAACAAGAGAGGCTGAAATAGGCTGAGATCCTTGATATAGTACAACTGCCTACTGAATGAAGATCTAGATATTTTGTTATCAACTATAATTATATTGACTAATTGATGTTTTAAAAGTTAAATGCAATGGAGTGAGAGTGAAGAAGAACAGCATAGTGTTTGAAACTGTTTTTAGTGCGTAGCTTATAAAATTAATCGTATGATTTGGTTGTGTAAGTGGAATTTCAAGTGGCTGAATGTAAGAAACGTGATTTGTAAAATTTTAGCGAATCGATTTGCTTGCCTCGGGTCCTTGCATACATTTGAACGCTTAGTAGGTACGATTTCCTGCCGGAAGATATCTCAGAATTACGATATTTTCCCGCAGTAAAATGTATCCTATGTGCTGACCCGCAAAATCAGCAACCACCATATCAAATTTAGTCGAAGTCCGTCAAGTAGTTTTATCACAATGCGATCACAGACAGACGTCAGACAAAAAATCTAAAAACTATATATAATCGGCTTAACTTCGTTAACTTGACCTTTTTAAGGGGCCACTAAAATCGTTATTATTTCAATAATACGTGTTACAAACTCGTACAATATGATTTTTTTAGATTAATTAAGATTATTACGTTAAAAATAAACAAAATATTGTTTTGAGTTTATAATAAGTATTATTGTATTTCTTGATTTTGGTATCCTTTGAAAAAATATTGAAAAGGAGTTAACCGATTTACGTACTAAGGTATCGATATTTAGCCTGTGTAAGGTAATGATAATATTTTCCAGAAAATATTTCTATACAGATTCGACTTAATTTGAATTTAATAGATATGGGTAGATATTATGTATAATATTAATTGTTGTCTTAAATCGTATATATAAGTCTACTAGCTGTACCCGCGGCTTCGCTCGCGTTCATTTTTTTAATTTCTAATCAACCTCATTGGGTTGATCTGTAGGAAAAAGAATTGTCTAAAAAATAAAAAATAAAATTTAGGGGTGGACCCTAACCCGTTACCCTTAACATTTAGGGGGATGAAAAATAGATGTTGGCCGATTCTCAGACCTACTCAATATGCTCACAAAATTTCATGAGAATCGGTCAAGCCGTTTCGGAGGAGTTCGAACCCCGTGACACGAGAATTTTATATATTATATTAGATACTAGCGACTCGCCCTCGCTTCGCTCAGGCTCTTCCCTAGATTTAGCACAGGTAAAGCCGCGGGATCTGCTAGTTATGCATATAAACCTTCCTCTTGAATCACTCTATCTATTAAAAAAAACCGCATCAAAATCCGTTGCGTAGTTTTAAAGATTTAAGCGCACATAGGGATATAGGGACAGAAAAGGCGACTTTGTTTTATACTATGTAGTGATATTGTAACTTCAATATTAGATTATGTATATTTCTTTAAACAATAAATAATTCATATTATGTATGTGCTGTCTTACTTATTATATAATGTATTATCCCCGCTTTGTCCAAGTGTCTCTAGGTAATTTTTCATTTTTTTTTGAGCAGAACCCACTCTTTCTAAAATAAAAGTAGCCCTTAGTTACTTCTAATAAAATCAGCTATCTGGCAGTTTTTAAAATGATGCAGTATTTTTGATATCTATTTAATAACGTTAATCATGTCTATTCATATGTCACATCCAATTTACTTGAAGATTATTGATAGGTTCCTACTGAATAGGTAAGGGCCAAAAGGTAAGTATCTCTCGTGAACCACTACACAGTGGTCAATAGTCAAGTCAAATAATCAAAACCAAATAAGGGTGAAAAATACATACCTACATCAAACTAAGGGATAGCCAAGATGCTATATAAATGAGTAATTAAGCTTTGGTAATTTAGTCATTTATATTATGTGTTACTTGTAAGGAATGATGAGGGTGACATATTCACTTTGTGGAAAACCCCTCTATAAAAAATAAAGAGAAAGAAACTAAGGGATGATAAATATCAAGTGTGTATAAAACATACGGAATAGCTATTTGGATAAGTCGATAATAATATGATGCATAAATGTATCACTACGTAGTATGAAACATAGTCGCCTCGCTGTCTGTCTGTCCCTATGTATACTTAGATATTTAAAAATACGCAACGGATTTTGATGCGGTTTTTTTAATAGAAAGAGTGAGTCAAGAGAAAAGTTTATATGTAAGTATAACTAGCGGATCCCGCGGTTTCGCTCGCGCTAGATCTAGGGACGAACGCGAGCGAAGCAAGGGTGAGTCGCTAGTTTATTATATGTATTATAAAGCAGTGGAAGCCCAAAGGTAATGCATTCTCCAAAGGTAATGAATTAAGCGGGTTCTAATTTCGAGTATCCTTAATATTTCAAAATTCTTAATAAAAAATTAGATATGTATCATGTATATCATATCTAGCACTTGCAAAAATGAGTACATTGCAGCGCAAGTTTTCAAAGTCGTCATACTATTATGATGTCCGTAAAATTACACTTTAGTGGAGCACTGTAATTACCTACTGAGGGTAGGCCCGCTAGTCCCAGAACGCGCGCGGGACATAAAAAAGGGCGCATTTTTAAAATAATATTTCGTTATTTTTGATTTAAAAAGAGATATTGATTTAAAAATCACTATCGAAGTAATTATTTTACACATAAGAGTGGATTTTGCTTGATATTTATATTTTATTGGCTACTTAAGATTTATTATAATTTATAACCTACGAGTATTATTAAAAAAAACATTAAAAATAAGTTAACGACCGAAATCATATGGAATTAGTCTCCTTTTGAAACTAATTCAACAAATATCTAAATACATAATATATTACTATTAGACCTTGTCCTATTTGGCTAGCTGATAATAGAGCGGACATCAATTAGTCCGTCTGTACGTGTCGCCGATACTATCGGGGCGGCGCCCTCGCCTTCATTGTTTACTCGTTAAGACCATTAGAGCAAGTCCTTTTATCTGGTATAATGAAAAGGTGTTGTTTCAGAAATGTATATTTTAGGTCTTCTTTTTCATAATGTCACCATTTAGTTTAAATTAGGTTTTAAATAAGATTAACAAGCTATTATGGTGCTGAAACAAACTTATATGTCTATATTAAGTAGGTATGTACACATACAATATGAGTTTTAACTTTATATGTATGCTTTTGAAAGAGGCTAGTTAGGAACTTTTATAGACCCACAGATCAATTGAGCCTCAGCAATCAAATAGAATATAGATACATAATAGTATATAGTCGTACCTAGGTAGATTCTGTATTTGTAATACAAATACTATATCTACTTAATATTATAAAGCTGAAGAGTTTGTTTGGTTAATTGCGCCAGTTGAAGAACTATTGGTTCGAATTAAAAAAACTTTTACTGTCGGATAGCCCCATTATGGAGGCTATATAACGTCGCATGGTATAATTATTTTATGTAAAATAAAAAAAATATTTCCTGATTTAGAACGCGGGTGGAGCTGCGGGAAATCACTACATAGTATAAAACAAAGTCGCTTTCTCTGTCCCTATATCCCTTTGTATGCTTAAATCTTTAAAACTACGCAACGGATTTTGATGCGTTTTTTTTAATAGATAGAGTGATTCAAGAGGAAGGTTTATATGCATAACTAGCAGATCCCGCGGCTTTGCCTGTGCTAAATCTAGGGAAGAGCCCAAGCGAAGCGAGGGCAAGTCACTAGTAATATAATATATAGACAATTCACAAATATTTATAGGGTTATGATGAAAATCAGCTCAATTGACACATCGACTGCGTGTAATATGTATTCAATTGAGATGGGCCGAATATTCGTTTTATATTCGGTATTCGGCATATTCGGCAGCTTTACCGAATATTCATATTCGGCCGAATATTCGGCTGAAACACCTAATATTCGGCAAAGTGATATTCAAAGTTTTTACTGTTATTGACCCGTGTATTATCATGATTTGAGTGTACAGTGTAATGAGGTAAGTATTTTAGAGTATAGCTTTCTGTTTTTGTCGTCACTGAAGCTTTTTTTTCAATTAAAGTAGGTTGGTAAAAAGATAATAACTTAATGCAAAATATAGGTATCTACTATCTAGCTGTTTTGGGATTAGGCTGCTATGTAAACTCTTTAGAATAATATATTATAATCAGGTCTTAATTGAAGGAAAATAAACAAGATATTTATTTCGATCAGTCTTTATTGTGTTAGAGAATAGCTTAATCAAATCACAACACCTTAGTAGATTATGAATAATATTTTTTTCTAGTCTCTACTCAGCATAGCGTCGCAAAATATATTTATTGATATTAAACTTTTAAACCTATCCTATTCAACCAATATAGTTCTTTATAAAGAAAATAAGTAATTTGTTTGTACTTTTCAGGTTGTAATTTAAGAGATCAAACACTTAATCTACACATTAAGAGTTAGGAACTTAATTATAGTCTACTGAGATATAAGACACATATGACATCTCATATAATTATTTAAGATAATTCAAAATGTCATTAATTACTTAAGTATGTAAAATAATAATATAGGAAGAATTTTCCTAAAACATCACAATTTACATCTTCATTGACTTACACGAAAGTGTTTTGTTTATCTATAAACAGAAAAAATATAGTTCTTAAACGGTAATGGAAACTACAATAAAAAGAAACGTAAACACAAATGTTTTGTTACATAATTAGAAAATAAGCCTGGTGTAATTTAGTATTTAAAATTCACAAGTGGTAAGTTGTGGTGTAAAAAAACAAGATGCTCAGCTTTATTTGGCAATAGTTTGTTTCGTTTTTGCTCATAAACGTTGCCTGCTTCGGAAAACAAACGTTCACTGTAAACGGAGCTTCCTGGAGCTGAAAGAAAAATTCGACCGAATATTCGGTTCGGTAAAAGTTTTACCGAATATTCGGCCGAATGTTCGTATTCGGTGAAACCCATGTTCGGCCCATCACTAGTATTCAATAATCTACGGCGGTTAATTGTTCCCAATTCCTCCAAAATAAAGGCTTACTTTTGTTCCAAAAATTAGAGTTCCCACGGGATTGAGAATAGATGCTATTAGAAAATCAGTATGTAAAACTAAGTAATGAACTTTTCTGATCGCTATCTGTAAAATGTTTAGATAAATGTATCTACACTATAAAGTTAGATAAAAAAGCTGAAAAGTGGGTTTTGGAAAGTTGTTAGAAGACATTTGTAAGTGAATATCTTTGTAAACATAAGTACTATATACACAATATAAATATATTTAGCACAATAGGTATAGCACAAAACGAAAGCATTTCTGTTTGTTACACTTTCTCGATCAAATAAATTAATAATCGGACTTAAATTAGGCATACCCATAGTACAAACTTGTACTGGACAATAACAAATAAAACCAGGTTTGTTTGCATCAAAAAGTTTATATAAAATTGTTCACAGCCTTTGCAAGAATGTGGTGTAATGGATATTTTCAATTCTCAATTTTTTTTATAGGTAAGTTACTTATAGAAAATAATCTATGCGAAAATACTTAATGAAGTAAACGATTTTCTACTATTTTGTATTTTGCATGAATTATCACTGTTTATTTTAAAGTCAAATCAATTATTTTTAACTATAGCAATACGATAAAGTGTACGTAATTACCTTAGAATAACCTATGTATGTAGTAAAGGTTCCTATTAAAAGCTAACGTTGGTACATGGTAGTAAAAAAGTAAAAAATCCTGAACAGATTTTCTCTGAGACTTCAACAAAAAAAATACCGCTGAGTTTTACTTTACGGTCGTATTTGTGAGTACTTATTCCTTGCATCTCTTTCACTCGCATGAGTCCGTGTATATGGCATCTCGCTTGCACGGCCGTCGACCCGGTCTGCAACACGAGTCGCAGTAATGTACGCACTAAATACTTCGTACGGATTTGCTTGGTTAACATAAACAATTAAGGAATTTATGTAGTTTCTGATAAAATATATTCAAATAGATTTTAAAAATTATGTCTTGGAGTTAAGCACTATTTTAAAAAATTAAGTTCATTAACTTTGTCTTGTATCTAACCTTAAACAATGTTACTTATAATGGAAAAAATAATTTTCATTTTTGAGATGTCATCTATACTAATATCATAAATGCGAAAGTTTGTAAGTATGGATGGATGGATGGATGTTTGTTACTCTTTCACGTAAAAACTACTGAATGGATTTAATTGAAACTATACAATAATATAGCTTACACATCAGAACATCACATAGGCTATAATTTATAAAGATATACTAGCGGAACCCGAGGCTTCGCTCGAGCTAAAAGTAGTTTTTGTATAAAATTTATCCTTTCTTCATTTTACTATTTCTTGATCTAACAGGAGAAACGAGACAGTTACTGACTTATTAAATAAAACCCATATTATTAAGATATTAAATGTAATTTGTACAGTAGTTAGGTAGGTCATTCAAAATATTGTTAAATCACGACATGTATTTTTACAAGAACAACTCTGAAATAAGAACATAATTAACTTTACAAAGGTCGAGGAAATCCTAAAGCTTCATTGTAGGAGTGTTACTTTTTGGTTAAAAATGAATAGAAATGTAAAAACCTTTGTTTTTACATTTCTATTCATTTTTAACCAAAAAAAGACATACAATTGACAGAATAGTTGATTTAAATTATAACTCGATACTGTACAGAATCTATAATAAAACCTAATATTGATATAGTTTGAAAACATCGGCATCATTTTAAACTTCTAAAATGATGCCGATTTCCGAGTTCTAGAAGGTTCTCTTATTCATTATGATTGAGTTGATGAGTGATTATTTTAACGCACATAACATGAGATATTTTACCTAATGTATTTCAAAATATAAATTAACCGTTCAAGTCGGGCCACGTACAATGTAAGGTTTCCGTGGTTACATATCATAATAATAAAATAAATAAAAAAGAGCTTCTTTATAGAGTGTAAGTATAAGTAATAATGAAATTTGTACGAAATATTTACTTCTCTAAGCATATTTTTCGACTATTAGGTACCTACTCGTAAAGCCTACTTGTAGCTGCTATACTTAGTTCTTCTTTTAACTTTGTTGTATAGGTACAGTAATACACTAGTCACTACTAGTAGGTTTTTTTTGAAATCTCCAAGAACACCAGTTTACCTGGCAAGGCGTCAATTGTCTCTAACAAAAATAAGCCTATAATATATCACAAACGGATCCCTTATTAAAAAAAAATTATTAAGTAATATTTTTGAAAACCTATCCTACCTATGGTGGTGGCGGGATAACCTTTATCTATTAGTCTACGAGAAAATGAAATGTCCTTTACGTGTAGAGGAGCTACCTGGAAAATAGGTATTTTCAAGATTTTTTTGTTTAACCTCTTTGGCGTCATGACTGATACCTATACATACGTATACCTATCGATGTCAAAGACAGCTTTAAAGTATAAATAGTCTCTTAGCTAAACTGCGGAAAGACGGACGCACGGATATAACGAAGCAATAGAAGTTCCTTGTTAAATACGGAACCCTAAAACGAGTAAAAATCACGCCACTACACGAGTAGTACATACTAGTAGTTCTGCAGAACTGCTAATTTTACAGTCATGAATAATTAATGACGATAGCACGACTCGTGCTACTCGTAGGTATTTTATGTCAACATAATGAATGCGCTTATCTTTCATTACATTCACTTCAAAACGTAATGAGAAAATATTAAATAAACTTGTTTAATTTTAGATAATATTGAAGAAGGTGTTTTTCCAGCAAAAAAAATGTAAATAATAATGTCTAACCGACCGATTCCGTCCAAGGCGGCTAATCTCACAAGAGTGTCAATCTCATCTCACCGATGAGACTACACGACACACCCATTGAATGTACAGAAACTCCGGGCTGTTACTAAAGATTCATAAGCAGAAGGCCTCAATAAATAAACTTGGTCAAACCCAGGTTCTCTGGATGTGCGGTTCGACATGCTAGTCACTACATCACTGAAGTAGTTGAATAAAGAAAATCGGTATTTACATACATAGGTGTTAGGTCGTAACATACGCCCTAAAGGACTGGAGCTGAAAAGCAATTTTTTTAACAGCTTATTTCTTATTCTTAAAACCTAATCCTAACCTGAATCACAAGAATAATAATGTTGATTTATGCATTTTATTAACATGATATTAATAAACATTTCTATACAAATATACCTATAAATAAGAGTTTTATTAATATACAATTTCCTTTCATTTTTCCTTGTTTATTAGTTTTTAAGCTTAACATTTAACTAAAATTGTTTACTTAGAATGTCAGAATAAAAAAAAATCTGCAACAAAACAAGTGTACGCCTACAATGTAAAAGTATTTAAAGCTGTGCTGTATTATATAGAGAGACCAGTACACTAAGTATATAGTTTGTCTATTTATTACCACACTATCTCGTTCTAATTACCAGGAGCTCATGAGTCAGTAGATAGTGTCGTGACTTGAGACGCATTACGCAGTAAGTCGCGATAACCAACGTGTTCTTCCTGTATTACCACAGTATAGATAGGTATGCTAATGCCGTCTATTTGTGGAGCTTACCAACTAAGTTATTTGACATTTTAAAAAATATCTACACGGACAATTTAGTTTTTAACTTAATTGTAAAACCATATTTAGTAAACGTTTCTAAAAGTTGTATTAAATGAAAATTATAATGAGTTGTTAGCTGGAAGTAATTAAAGTTGATTGAAATATTGTTCCATTGGACATTAGCAATTGAGATGTCAGGTCTTGGGTTTGAATCCTTCGATGGTACCTACCTATACATTACTACGGTTTCCGTATTTAGATTTTTTGTCTGTCCGTCTTTTACTTTATCATGAGAAAACTACTGGTCAGATTTTAATGGAATTTGGTATGAAGATAGCTAATATTAAGCTGATAATTATTAGCTGATGTTAATATCCGGGGTTTTACTGCTGGAAAATATCACATTTCTAAGAAATCTATAGGTATTAAATCTTAAAAGTTAAAACGTATCTAGAAGTGAAGGATATCTAAGGGAAAAAATTCGAGCGGAATACGAGAGCCTAATGACAATGTATACTTTCACTAATTAATAAAGAAATCTTAGAAAGTGTAAAAATTAAAAAAATAAATGTTGCAAGAACATTAGTCTGATCTCGTTGAGACTCGAGAAGAAGATATTATAATGAACAAGTGTAGACACAAGTGCACTCTCTATTCGTATTATTCTCATATTCTAGTGGGGCAACTGCACGACACGACCAGTGAGAGTTAAGGCGCAGGACCAAAGGCTTTACGCGTTCTCCGAGACACGGGCGTGAAACACCGCCATCTTCCCAACTCCGCTAATCATGAGGCTTTCAAAACAAATTGACTTTTTAACTAAACTTGGCCCATCTCGGGACTTCAACCCAGAACCTCTTGATTACACCACCGAGGCAGTATAGGGTGTGCGTAGTGTACCAACTATCTGGTATCCACAACACAAGCCTTACTATCGAACTAGATGGTACTGAGTCTTAATGCCCCATCATATTATGTGTATTTATATGATGTAGATACCAACTTAATGAAAACAATAATCAAAACTTAACAACATACCATTTTGTTGGTAACATACTTGTTATTTTAATATTAAAGAGATAAAGCATTTTCCACGTTTCCATTATCCCGACGAGTCCAATTAACTTCTTTCCCTCGGTTTCATTTCACGCTCTGCGACTGGGTCGCATAGATTTTCGCAATTCGTTGTTAACTGTTTAAAAATGAGATACGTGTGCGTATCGCGTAATTAGTGTTGCTGTAACTTTTAGTGTTTTATATTCTTTGTGCAGAGCAATTTGTGTTCATAATATACTTTTATTCCTAGATATTATTTATGTATGATGTAGTTGTATTTATATTATTCATTCGATACTACATATATGTATGCTCATTTGCTCAATTGTAAGTTTCAAGTAAGTTAATAGAATATATTATGTATTATTTTCACGTAACGACAAGATTTTTTATGTTTGATGTAAGTCGTACCAAAAAAATTCCGTGTAATATTAATTTATGGCAAAAATACAAGAAGAAAAAACCATGGAGTGCAGTAAGGACATGCGTGAGGGAAGAAAGTTAAGTACCTACAGACACTAGCCTATTTCCATATATACTCGATACATGTTAAAAAATATTTCATAATATGAAATATTATGAATTAAACGATTAATAGTACCTAGATGAAATTAAGATAAAATGATCACTAAGTTATTGATAAATATTAAACACTACTATAGTATTGTAAGAATAATAACATCTTGGTCTAATTTTCAAATTTTGAAATAAAAATAACAACAATCTGGTAGTACTAAAAAATATTAATAGGATTTGCACGGATTCTTAAACTATAATTAAGTGCAGATGTTTACCTTCAAGTAATATTAAGGTGGCAATAATGTCATTTCAAAAATTCAATGGCCTCATGTTACGCAATTAAACCTTTTTTATTATTTTCATTCATTCAATGATACAGCACGTTTGAATCGGTTCCCGAGCCATTTATTTTGTTCGGGACCCGTCAACCGAGACGCTCTTGTGTAATGTTCCGGTCTTCTACCTCCTCGCTCTAACATGTATGATTCTATATCTATTTGTCTCTTTTCCACTACCGCATGGCTCCTTTGTGACTTCAAAGGAGATTAGGGAACGCGGCACGTTCCTGAGAAATCAGCAGATGTTATAAGTTTGCCTATGTTTGCATTTGGTCGCCTAAAAGTTTGATAACGTCAACAATAGAGGCTTAAAGGATTTAGAACTCCAAATAACTTTACAGGAATAAGGTTTTTTATTGCTTTTTTATACTTTTGTTAATAGATCCCGAGAAGCTTGTGTAATACGATTAGTAGAGACATGCTGTTGTTAAGAAAATATTTTAGTTATTATTAATTTAAATTTTTGTCTTGAATCTAAACTTGGCAAATTATTTTTTCAAGGGCATTTTTTAATATTTCTGTTCAATTAGGTACATAATCCTACATCTAAACCCCCTAAAAGTCTGTGTAACTAGATCTGTTTAAGTTATTACATAAAATCAAGTAGAAAGCTAACAATCTCATATTGTTAGTTGATAGTCTACGCGAGCTGACATCTATCCTATACTTACCTATATCGCATTTCATCGTGCTCTACTTAACCACTGGTTTGTAGGAACGATCATATCAATAACTGGCTGTAGCCCTCAGCTTTATATGGAATTTAATAAAACATTAAATAGCTGCATTCTTTAAAGGATAAAAACATCTGTTCTGCTTCATATATTGCTATTGTTGTAAACCATAAAAATATTGGGAATTTGTACCTTATACATAGTAATAAGTAATTTATATTATACTAGTGGAACCCGCGGCTTCGCTCGCGCTAAATCTAGGGACGATCCCGAGCGAAGTGAGGGTGAGTCGCTTGTTAAGATAAACATTTCCATCATACATTACATATGTATAACTCTAGCGGTTTTGGCAGCGCACGCCAGAATAGCTCGCAGATGGTAGATTTTTTACTACTTACTTGATACTTATCGTCATATTTTGGACAATTCACACAATATCTTTATAAATTGTAGCCTATGTGATATTCTGATGTATAAGCTATATTATTGTAAAGTTTCATTAAAATCCATTCAGTAGTTATTACGTGAAAGAGTAACAAACATCCATACATCCATACATCCATACTTACAAACTTTCGCGTTTATAATATTATAATATTAGTATAGATATATCTTCCTTACTTAGTGTAAAAGAAAGTCGCTTCTCGTGTCTGTCTGTCCTTGTGTACGCTAAAATCTACAATACTGCGTTATGGATTTTCATGCGGTTTACACCATTATGCTGATATTTTCGTCCAGATATAAACCATATGTATAATACAAGCATTTTATTATTACTTACAGACAAAATTAAACAGTATATATAACCATGATTCGAAATGGTTTTTTGTGGGTTGTATTGTAGACGTTATTTTAACCCATTTATATGAATCCTTATCTAATTAAATAAGTTGGTTAAGTTAAGCATTTAATTTAGATAAAATTTATGTTTGCCGCTAACCTATATCATCAATATTTTAGAAGATATCACAGATTCAAAATGACCAAAAAGCAACATTGCGGTACCGTGCCGTGCCTATACTATACTATAATATATAATAATATGTTGGTATGTACTTAGATGTAATCGAGTCGTTCGGTAGCGGCCACGATTTTTGGGAATTTTATAATTTAAGTCTCAAATGAAAAAGTTGATTGTGATGAAAAAAATATTTTCTTTTTCCCCAAGCGTTTTTAAGAAGCGATAGTTACTTATATTTTTAAGGTATATCGCCCTTATTATCAAATGTTTGATAACAAATATTTGATAATAAGGGCAATGAATATAGGTGGCTCCTATTTAACTGCAGTCTGCAATCATTCATTATGTATTAAAAAGGTAGTAGAAAAAAAAGAAAATAGGAGGTAATTACATATTACCTATATTAAAAAAAGAAAATTTAAAGTTAGGTATTTTAAAATTATTATTTAAACTTAAATAACCCAAATTAACACAAAATATACCTACTTATAACAAGAATAAAACATATTATGCACATCAACAATCAAATCTGGAATATAAAAAACTCATAATAGGTTCTAAGTAAATAACCATAAAATGTTGTCAATAAAATACCGCCTCCCATTGAGGATAACGAACGCCCACCCACGAACCCCTCTTGCTAATCCAAAATTCCAAGAAATTGCATAAAATGACTAATTTCATGTAGGTATAATCAATATAATAATAAATATCAAAATAAATACACATATACATATAATTAAAAATAGCAATAACCTAGGTTAATCTAGTTTATTACACAATAGCTGCCTATTATTATCTATGTATATATTTTACCTGTCTCTATATTTACACATATACATATACTAATTTATATATAAATAATATGTCTCAAAAATGTATATAAATAAAAAAATCAATACTTAGAAGTACAACCGTCTGTTTTGTCGAATAAAATAAAAGCAACGTCGAGTCAAGTGACATTCCCGGCTTTCAAGTCACGAGTGGGACAGACGAGACGCGCCGAGTGCGACAGAACTCCGTCGTAGCTATGCCGCCCTGGTACTTGTCACCAGTTTCGATTGAGCATTTGTCGCCTCCATTTTAATTAATGAGGCTATTTAAAAAAGTCCTACTGTTTCTTGTTTCTAAAGACGGTTTTTTATGTCAAAATGTTTTTTGTAATGCCGCTTATTAAAAAGATTGTGTATAAAATTAATGTCAAAGCCGATTTATTCAATAAAATAAGAAAATAAAAAGCAGGGAAATTAATAATTTTATAAAATTATTAATTAAAATTCATGGTTACCAAAATCATGAATTTTAATTATAACCACTAACTCATCCCCGCTTCGCTAGGGTTCGTCTCTACACTTAGCGCAAACGAAGCCGTGAGCTCCGCTTGTTAATAATAAATATTATTTCTGAAATAATAGTAGTCTAAGTTAATCCTTATAAAATTAGCTATCTGTGAGTAAAAGTCCCGTCAAAATCGGTCCAGCCGTTTCGGAGATTAGCCGGAACAAACAGACAGACAGACAAAAACTTTAAAAATTGTTGTTTTACGTTAGTATCGTATTTACTTTCATATGCATCTAGTGAAAAGATGTAATGTACTTTAAAATTAAAAACAAACACTTCAATTTTATTTATGTATCTATATATGTATAGAATATAGATATATAATAAAAATATATTTTCCATGTAAAATAGTCATTTAATAAAAAGACAAACAAGGTTTGACGTTAAGTAACATAGATCAGACCAATAATTGGATTGGTGACCGCTTGTGCCATAATTGAATCCATTTACTACAGGTAAATCACGTCTAATAGTTTAATATGCTTAACATATAAGTACATATACAAAACGCATACTTCGACTTTAGGTTCTAATCTAGTGTTTTACTTAATGACTTTTTTAGTTTTAGTAGATACTAGCAATGCTTCGTTGGGCTTCGTTAATTAAAATAAATTGAACCGTTTTTATAATTTTCTAATAAAATATAAGTCATAAGTCTAATAAAATATAAGTGAAAGTCCCGTCAAAATCGGTCCAGCCGTTTCAGAGATTAGCCGAAATACACAGACAGACATAAAGTTACTGTTAAGTTGTTATTTTGAAATTACAAACAGGCACTTTAATTTCATTTACCTATATATTATACTGATAAGCGAAAATTGACAAAAATATCGCATACAATCCATATTTCTTTTGTTCATTTATAATTTTAAATGAAACTTTTAAAAATCCTTGCTGATATGAAAAAAGAAATGCAAATAAAACCCCAACTTCCAAGGCAGAAGGTATTGTAAAAGCACAGCACAAATATGAATAGAGCCTACAGAGCTTCTCGTAAAATTTTTCCTCAGCCGTTATTATAAAGGACTCTTTTATTGTCAAGGAAAGTTGCCGTCTGCGAAGTTTGCGTTGTTCGCATTATTTACGACATTGAAATACGAAGTTTGTTTCGAAAGTACCTACTAATTGCCAGTGAGGGCTCGTTATTATGCCTCTCAAAAGTACCTAACTCGTATTATAAATGGAAAAGGCAGTAAGATATTTATGGCGCTTAAATTGTCGTGAAACTTGTGTAATTATTGAAATTGTATATGAAAAATACCCTAGTCATTTTGAAATATTAACTTTATACAAGAATATGGTTTATAACCAAATAAAATACCATTATTACTATATATTTGCTAAGGATAATAAATTATTTATCATTATTATTAAAAATAATATTTAAAATAATATTGTAAAAACCATAATTCAAACTAGGTGAATGCTTTAATCAAAATCTAACAGAACAGTGAACGAATCTAAAATATCTTTACAGTAACCGTTCATTCATGTGCATAGCCTCAAAACAGACAGAAGAAGTTTGTAATTGATGTCGGCTGCTAGTGACGAGCCATTTAGTTCACTCAACCACTTTTGTAACTAGAATTGACCGATCAAATACATGCTCTATTTACTCTATGTAGAGTATGCATTGCTATAAAGGAGTCTGCTTGCGTCATTACACGACACGAAAGTAATTTGAAGCCGTATGGTGAACGAACATATGATTTACCTATATAGTGTATGTGTGCGTGCGGTACGTTATGCGTGTGTGCGCTCAATAATTCGACGCATGCGTAGAGACTGCCACCGCCATCTGTTGACGAACACGTGGGCGCTCTAGCTTCAAGCATGCGCGACTTCATCGATCCCGTCACCTTGACTGGTTAATAAATTCATGTACACGATCGGAGCGATTCGTTCATAAATACATCTTTTCCTTTTCAAGTAGGCACTCTTGGCTATTTTAACGCAGATGCGCATAAACGTTTCATGGAATAGGTTTTTACTGTCGATGTAAATATGTATACATATTTAATAAATGATAAATAATAATTAAATAAATAGGCTTGATGAATATAAGTTTGACATTTTTTACCTAAGAAATTAATGATTATTTTTACCCCCTTCAATTTCTGAGTCAAAAACTATTCCATGCTTCTTTTAATTTCTGTGCCAACCACCTTTCACCAAATTACAGCTCAATCGATTCAGCGATTTTTTATCTATTACAAAGAAACACAATTTTTTTTTCTCTTTATAAAAGTAAATATCTTAAGATTTTGAAGTATAGGTAGGTACTGAGATTGCCTGAATTCCTTAATTTCAATAATTTACTCAAACGAGTATCTATGTATGTTGTATACACTATACATTACACTACACTATACACAGTAATTCAGTATGTATGATTTCAGTATGTTTGTTGGTGTGTATAACTTTTACGTAGTATTATTGTTTTCACTATACAGAAACTATGAATCTGAGTTAATAAAATTTTCGAAAAAATTGCAAGTTTTAGATTTGAAACTAAAATAAGACAGAAAATACATTTCATTGAAATAAATTAAGTTCCTTGGTCTTTAATAGGGGACACGTGTACCAATTACGGACGTTTATAAATGAAAGAAAAAACAAAACGATTAAATAAACAAAGTAAATTAATTGGGTATCACATTACGTTCATCGTTAGACGTAATACCTACATATACCTACTTATTCTGAAGAAAATAATTTGTAAATTGTAATCTTTGGTAATGCCAAATGTTGCTATTGAAAAGGATGGTGGATTTCACGAATGCTATATCGTATGCGATATTTTTATTTGAATATGAGGTAAATAGACATAAAATCAAAAATGGGACTTTCAGAAAGGCTTTTCGTAATACACTTCTGTTCTGAGACCTAGTTTACTTTTATGTCATGAAAATTGTAAGATCAAGATATAATTATACTATCTTTTTGAGTTGAGCACTCCATTTTACTCTTTCACAGATGGTCTCTATAAAACAAGTAATAAGATATCACATGTTTAATTATTTGTTCCAAAAACAGAATCCACACTAATGCAAGAGTAACATCTGGATACCATGCAACTAATATACAAAGGTGCAAAGTACACTAAACAAAAGTACTTGATTTTTTTGTATTAGTACGTAAGCTTAGTAAATTATAATGTTTTATTTTAGTAATAAATGTTAACACAACGCCAATCCAAGGTAGTTAAAATAATCTTTGTTTTAATATGATATGACATCATCGTTTCATTTAGTAGTCGCTTAAGAAAACCAAATTTAATCAGCCCACACGATTTGTAAACGAACACTCGATTGGTGAAGTCCGCGAAGTTAAATCATAAATTATTAAAATTTTATGAAGACCTTTTTTACGTCTGTAGTACATGTTAGTAATATTAAAATTCGTGTGATAACTTACTCGGCAATTAAAATTTCTACACATTAATAGCCATGTTAAAAAAGGCTTATATTTTTAAACCTACTTTAGTTGTACTTGTTTAGGTCGGTACATTTGTTAAATACATTTCAGTTGTCCCTGTACCCTACGCTTTAAATATTACACTATGATCTGATATCCCTTCGTTATAGAGTTGGATGTAATCTACGCATTCTAGATACTTGCATTAAGTCCTTTTTTTAACGTCCTACTAGTTGGCACGGGCCTTCCCTTTATACCTTAATACGAGGGGATCAACAGAGGGCCATGGTCCTTCTCGCTAAGTGCAGGTTGGTGGACTACACAATACACATATCTTTCCAAAACTTGCTAAGTTCTCTCAGACATGCAGTGGTTTCACAATGTTCACATTCACTGTAAGACAAGTGGTGATCATGATTTTAATGATTCGGTTTCACAAGCGAACGCGTTACCACTACTATTACTTACCACATCTAGACGCTTAGCGCTCCAAAAATTCGTGAAATTATCTTCTTCCTGAGGTTTTTTCTGAGCGCTATAATATCGCGCTTTTTAAGAGTCGTGTCTTTAGACTCCTGAAAGTCGGCCACGCATTCGAAATATATTGCAAATATATTTTAAGGACTATAACCTTACAACCAATTTGTTTGTTTATTATAATAAAACAATCATTTTAAATAGGTACCTACATGTGACATACTAATAACAGTTTCAATTACCTACCTATAGGTATATTTTTTTACGATAGATTTTTAGAATTTTAGAGATGTACCCAGTTTTTATTGTCTAATCAACAAGAATAAAATTTTAATTAAATTTTTAAAAAGTATAGTTATATAGTACCTACTATATAACTAGTATAACTAGTATAGTGGTAAGCTCAGTGGACGAGAGCGAGTATCGGCGAAGAAAAATGATAGGTGTCATATAAATAGATAAATCATAGATTCATTATGTTTTAATTTCTTAGTACGATAGCCTTGTAAGTGGTCCTTACTAAAATTTTTCACTATTATTGTCTGTATTATAATTTATGAGACGAGATTATTAGATAAATTTTCATGGCAATTTCTATAATATTATCTTTGCCCATCGGACCGTGAATGTTGCATAGTTACATTCTATCACTGTTTAGATTTGCTATATATATATATATATATATATTATTTGTAGGCTACGTGGCATAACGTGAAAGCTACGCTTAATTAATAATATCCTCTGTATGTAATCTCACTATGTATAGATAAATGTTTTCAATCTTTAACAAACTGATTATATACTATAGATAGTGCCTCGGTGGTGTAGTGGCTACTGCATACATATTTGGATAAGTAAATCTAGTGATGTGACATCAACATTAGTTATTTTTCGGAAACATTCCACGTACAGGGACTTCCCACTTCTAAAGATCTATTGCAAAATCATAAAATTCATAGACAACGTGCATATAAAACTTCAAACGTTTAAAGCTAAAATAACTCGAACTTTTTAAATATTAATAAAATTAAAGGATAGGCACAAAGTAGATTATGCTAAGATCAGATACATTAAACTAACCACCGTCCTTATCCTACTATACACAATAAAAAAGTATAAAATCACAGAAGAGTCTATAAAGAAAAGTGAATAATAAATAAGTAACAAGAGCTCTACAACGTCTATAATTTAATAAAATAATATTCATTAAAAATACAATTTTATTGATTTAAATATAGGAGCAAATTATTCGGAGTAAGGTCAGTAGTATTTCTTCTTAGTGCATCGCTTTGAAATGCTACATCTCCCTCAACTAGCTGCACGTGACGTCACGGGACCAGGGCAGCATAAGTGCGGACAAGCTGAGCGAGACACTAATCGGCCACGCCCTACGCCCCCACCGCTTAGGGTTTCTATTGGAAAGTTCGCATTAATTGGACATTCTCTATTAATGGTTTTATAATTTTATATAATTATAGTAGTCGTCAGTTTAACGTCTTATTTTGGGTTATAATTTTTATAACATGTTTAAGTGTAGGTAGAGTTTACTAATGTCATAAAACCAATAATAGTTTCTAGTTAGATTAAACAATTTGTTATACAACTATAATAGGGTATATTATAATATGTATTATAGCTCCTAAAAAATGTGTGTTGTAAATATTATTATTTTTTCTAGATATATTTTATGTTGAATATGTTGGGACATTAACACTAGTTCAATGGTAAGCTACGAGGCTGATTTTATTAATATTTTATAAATATATTGGATACATATTATAAATACGTGAAGACCCATGAGTGGAGTACAAACATTCGTGCTAATTACACAAATTAATGCATCCAGCGGGACTCGAACCTAAGTTTTGCTCAGTTTGCTAACCCTAGTTGCGGGCATAGCAAGTAGGGTCAACAAACTGAGCAAAACTTGTTGTCAGATAACTTATCAAGATAGTCAAAATTTAATATGAATTTTGTAAAATTTTACATAAAATTTTATAATAATTAAACGTTGAATATTTGTATCGTGTCCTATTAACATAGATATCTATTATATACTTGTACCAATAACCTTAATTTTCTAATTTTCTACATGAACTTGTCGTTTCTAAAGAGATTTTGTCTTCTTCCCATGATATTACATTAGAAAAATTTATGGTCTTGGCATTATATGTTTATGACATGATAAAATACGTATGCATGTAACTTTTAAGTAGATATAGGCGAAACGTAACAAAGACACACTATTAATATCAAAAGCTTACGGACCTTATCGCAAGTAAACACACGGCGATATTAGTTTGCTTCCGTTCTGGAAACTTGTATTTTAAAAATAAGCTCCGATTCTAAACGGAGATGAGAGATGAAATTGATAAAGCGATCAATAACAACGGCTACCATAAAATCTCCACTTATTCATTTTCGTCTAAATAGAAGGTAAGGAAAGAAAGTCGAGAGCGTCAAAACTCAATAAAAAGGTGTTTATTAAATAACAAAATCGTCTAGAAAGTAGCTTTTATTTATTTAATCCGCGTATAATAATGTGATTCTGAATTGTTAGTATTCTGAATCGGATTGATTTGAGTAAGGGTAATCAGCCAAACTATTTCCTAAACGCAAAAATTATGTCAAAAGAGCCTGCTTGTGAGTCAATGTGGATGCCATATAGATAAAAATTTTTGATGTACATAAGCTATAAAATTGTATTTATAACGAAAAATTACAAAAGAATATGTGCAAAGTTCAAGTACAAGGTAAGTACTTACAAGGTTCGCGTAAAAAACATTGAATTCTTTTTTGCTCTTCATCACGATAACGTTTGTCCATAACGGATTCTTTCTTCTATATAAACTCTTTATCAAACATTCTATCATAACACCATAGTTTTAATGCTTTCGTTCGGATATCTTTTGTAAAAATAAAAAACTCCTAGAGCAATAGGATTGCTTTTGCGGGAATGGTTGTAGTAGGTACAGTTTGTATTCATGTTCCATGTAAATCGTAAACAGCATTGCAAAGGCATATTAAAATTTAAATAGTCAAATCACTAAAGCATAGAAAAGCAATTTTATAAAATTGTAGTAATTTATAGAACCTGCATTTATTGTGAAATATTAATATGAGCTACTTTTAGATCCCGAGCAAAACTTCGTAAATCTGGCAAAGCTAAATTGTAAAAAAAGAATTGATTTGTTCATTAAACAAAAAGTATCACAAATTAACTGCTTTACTCGTATCTCTTAAAAAATAGAGATTTTGAGGCCCACTGACGATTAAATTACCTGTAAAGTCTTCAGCTAAGTTTGAGTTAAAATTACCGTTATTGCCTTAAACTGGTATCGTTTAAATTTGTGTCTTTTCTTTAAATATGAACTTACAATTTACCTATAGAAATTGCAAGTGTGATTATATATGAGTACATACAAATTAATCAAAATACCAACTAAATCTATTTCAGTTATAACATTTAAGTAACATTGAATCTTGATAAACAAATAGATACAAGTACCTAACCTTAAATGTCATCTAAACTGATATTATAAAGCTGAAGAGTTTGTTTGTTTGTTTGGTTGAACGCGTTAATCTCAATAACTACTGATCTGAATTGAAAAATTCTTTTTGTGTTGTATAGTCCGATTATCGAGAAAGGCTATAGGCTATATTACATCACGCTACGACCCATAGAAGCGGAGCATCAATGAAAAATGTTGCAAAAACGGGATAAAAATATTTCTTTTGATTTTCAGCCTTTAGAACGCGAGCGGAGCCGCGGGAAAGGCTAGTATTTTTAAACACTAAACGAACATCGTAAACATAATCTTTGAGATACAAATTTCAATCAAATTGTAGAAGGTATTCATTATAAAGCGCTCTACATTTTAGGAACGGATCGATTGTTACGAGCCAAGGACACCTTGTGTGGTTTTTATAATGGCTGCTAAATTGCCAATCGTCCCACGGAGTCTTTACATTCAGGTATACGGTTGAAAAAATTTTAGGTAATAATAAGGGTTAGCCGACGGGTGTTATGTAGTTTTTTTATTATAAATTTGAGATTCGTGAACGCTTCCATACACTTTTATTTTACGCTAAATTTAATGCCGCGTAGAGTTTCACTTTAATGTCACATGAAGTGGCTGTTATTTGATCAGGACTCAGAGATAGCGAGTTCGATGTCAAGCAGATGAAAACGCTTGTACAAAATATTCAGATGTTTTATCGAGTAAATATATTTTAAACCAAGAGTGATCTATTACAAATTACTATACGTATTTTGTCCTTAAAATACTTTTAATTTATCCCATCATTATTAGGTAGGTACTATGACAATAAAATTATTAGCTAGCTTTCTATCCATCGAGAATAATGATACTTATTGCTATTTATAATTTTATGACATCCATGTGGATAGCTAGGTATCATAATAGGCGCCACGAAAGATGAGACTTGACGAGCGTTAGTAGCGGCGGGTTTTCGCAGGAAAGTCGTGTAAGTAAGAGTTATGTATAATTAATTTCAATATCTATTTATGGAAGATTCGATGAACTTCGAAATAAGGTGCATAGCAATGTTATATTAAAATTATTACCTTTTAATCGTCTCCTGCGCAAGTCATACCACGTCGTTTGTCAAGACTCACCTTTCGTCGTGCGGTCTATAGATACTATCCTTAATTAATATTGATATAACATTATTAAATATATTATACGTACCTACTACTAAAATACTTAGGCATAGGTAAGCAATACTTAGGTATACCTAAGCAAAAGCTTCCTAAGAGAGAAAAAGAATTTCAATATTTTGGAATTATATAAAAAGGCTACAAATCTATACTCATGGTACCTATAAGTATATAGAAATAACTAAATAGCGCGTTATTACATCAATTAGCTATTAAACGTTTCTAATCTATCTACAACCCAAAAACAATTTTGATACTATCACTATGAATATTGTACATCAAACATCAGCAGAACTTACTTTTGCTATTAACAAGAACAGTTATCACATTCCTACGATTACCTAAAACTACCTGAAGATTACCTAGTATCTAAACAAGGAACGGAAAGATTAAAAAAAAGTTAAAATGAACATTTCCAAAACGTTGGTTACACGTCTGAAATATTTTTAAAGCTAAAAACGCAATCAAGCTTATATTTTACTGGTTCTTCATTTAGATAAATCGATTGATAAAAGCTTCTTCGAAAACCACACGCTTACAAAATACATATACCTATGCGATAGAAAGTAAACAAGAAATCTTAAAAACATAATTACTCATTCATATTTAACAATAGTGCAGTAGAATATTATCGATCGGATAAGTCCCTACGATGGGTGTGGCATCAAGGGCCATAAGGCGGGGCTAGGCGGAGCTCGTCGAGTCCCGCCTTGTGAGTGGCCTGCGCACGCCCCTACACTTGATTTCACAACTAATCTTATGAATTCAAGGCGTTTTTCTTAAGATTTATTATATTTTATGACCGGAATTAAAAAGCAACGACTACAAAACACTATAACTGAAAACACAATAGTAATTTATCGCTTATAATTGAGCTTTTATAATTTTTTACATGGAGCAAGAAGTATGCAGTGTAAGAAATTAACTGTTTTTATGGTTAGTTAGTTTAGTAGTGCCTTACGTGCCTTAGTTTAGTTTAGTTATAAAAAGGATAAGGTTTTTGCTGTGCTGTTGAAAGGGTCAAACAAAGTTACCTTACAAGTTAGACGATAAGATTGGGATTAGTAGTTACTAATTTTTAAATATGCAGTTGTGTTTTACCTATAATGACAGCAAACTACAGCTGTTTATAGCTTTTTATAGCTTTTTAATATTATAGGTATATTTCTAATAATTGGGAATAATTTGAAACAGCTTCGATTACGATGAAAATTAAAACTAACTTTCTACTTCTAAGTTCTAACCCATCAAACAAATGTTTAACACAAATGTTATGTTAGTACATATGCCATTACTATAAACTATCCAACGATTGAAAAAGGGGATTTTTAAATATTGGCATAATGGTGACAAAAACTTTAAAGCAGTTAATGAAGTATAATTTCCTTTTTTGAAATTGCCTATGGTAAAAAAGAACATAATATGGTCTAATACGTCTCATGATCCCATGAATCGGGCCCGCCTTGGGAGGGGCATATGCACGCCCCTAATACATTCATACGAGTACTAACCATGTCTCGTTTGTCTTTATTATACGTAAAATAGGGTTCACTAAGAGTTATCTCGATAAGATACTTTATACACAAATGTAATATCTCTTATTTTTTTTTATTCGTTGCTAATCAAATTTTAATGTCTCCTTATCTTACTCGAATAAGTTATGCAAAAAGTCACTTAAGATCTATTACTATCAACTAAATGATGCTAAATCGAATCAGCAAACTACCTACATATTTCATGTCCTTTAATTAAATGCTTATTTGTTATATAGGTACTTAGTGGCTATATCATTTACGACTTCAGATCCTAACTGTCTGATTTCGAGCCCCGAATCGAGTCAGACATCTAAAGTTATTGGGTTTTCTGTCAAAAATTCTCATGGCTTACTCTCTCTCTCTCTCTCTCTCTTTCTCCCCTCTCTTTCCTTCTCTCTCCCTCTCATGACTCAGTTTGGAGTGCCTCGGGGAGTCTGTAAAGCAGTTCAGTGGCTCATCTTTCACCGGTCGAGGTCATTTGTTGTCCTATCAGACTTTAAGAGTAAAAGATAGAAACAACTTACCCTACGTTGTGTTTATACACGTAGGTACTAGTGCACTAAGTATAATATTTCCTACGAATGCCGTAACCAAAATCGGCGAAAAAGATTTCCTTTTAAATACCACGTAATCTATATACCTAAGTATATATAGAAATCAATGCCACTTTTCGTTGTAATTTTAGAACGGGCTCACCTATCCAAACCAAATGATTAGGCTTTGTTCGGACTATTTAGTAGATGGTTTATGTGAAGTTTTCACAAAATCGGTCGAGTGGTCCTTCATTTATCAAATTTTTTGTAATAAATGAATTAGTGGCTTAGCTAGCGCGAAATCTGGTGAACCCGAGCGAAGCGAGGGAGAGTCGCTAGTGTATAATATATGTACAATATATATTATTACGATCTTAACATCATGCACACAACACTTTTAAATATTATCCATATTCAACGTACCTATATAAAAGATCTACATTGTGATTTTGTTTGAAAGTTATTTATTTTGCGGTCACTAGTGAATAGGTAGGTTGATTCTATTGTGTCAAAATTGAATTGTGTTCGTCCTTATTATTAATAGTGATTCTAAATAATATTATTATAAATTTTAGCTAGGCAATTTACAAAGACGGATCTACTTAAACACTTGTTTTTTATTTATAAGTTAGAAAATCAAATTTATAAAGACTTTCTTTTTAATTTGGATTTTAAAAACTAATATTATTACACTAAATATTTTAAGCCTGTAGAGCAAATGTATTATGTGTATAGATTTTCGTTAATGAAACTTTTTGACAGTGAATTTCACTTAGCAATTATAATTTTTATTTCATTTCATAGAGTGAATAGATTAAAAAATGCGACAAAAACTTGAAAATACGCTCCTTCAAAGTAAGATAAAAACAATCATTATCTCAAATACTAAACGTATTTTAATAATATCACAATTAATGATATTTATTATTTATATAAACGAGTATTTTATTGCAAAGTTATCTCAAACACGATGCGGCGCGACAGAGCGGCGCCAGACGGGTCGTTTAGGCCTAAACTTTACGGTTGCCGCGTTCAAATATCTTATACGGCTATGCGCGCCTGGTAGCTTGAACGCGATAACGCGTCCGCCGTATCGTACCGTACCGATCTGGCACCACTTTGTAAAGGACGGCCATATTTAGTTAGTCGTAAAATTTTTTTTTATAAATTATATTTTGGCCTAAACCAAGTTAGTTACATACATTAAAACCTAAATATTTTTCTTCTAGTAGATAAATCATTGATATTTTTTATTTATTTCTATGCTATGAATATTATGTAAATCAAAATATTTATTAGGTAATAAATATATTATTTATTTATAAAAAATAAAAAGTAAATGTCGCAAACAAGCAAACTGAGTGTTTCGTCTATAATTCGTATGGTATTATTTATACAAAGATAAAAATAATAGAGATTATACCTATTACGTTATCTTTGCAAAATATCATACCTACTTCTTTCATAATATTATGTAATTATTATGCTTTAAGTTTGATATTTGTTTTCATCTAAGCTATTTAAAAAAATATCTAAAGATAATGTTATCCAGTTTACCTATATCTGATTATCGTTAGCCGTTAACTTATCGCTAATCCAATGGTTAGTGTGTACATAAAGTTTATTTAAATAGCTTTTAAAACCACACACTTGCTACAATTTATCAGATATCTTGATCTTAACAACAACAATGGTAAGAGATTTTTCGTACATTATGGTACTAGGACTAGCAACTCGTCCTCGCATCGCTCATGTAAGCCTTAGGGGTTTCTTTATCGTACATTTCATTCAGCTTGTTAAATCTTATTCTCTATTAGCTTAAATAAAAAATAACGCTTTACGCAGCGCTTACGAACAAAGATTTAGAGAAAATTTTCATACAATTTTAATTAATTAAGTAGTAAGTTGTAACTATAATTTCTGACGGTAATATTTTTATTATTTTTAGAGGAGTTATTAATAAGCCTTAAACCTAGTAGGCTATATAGGTATAGGTACCTACCTACTCGGCGATAATGTACACTCGTATTAGTAAAAAACTTTTCAGAATTGAATCAAATTCTTTCAAAGATTAAACTTTACGTCATTTTTTATTAGTTGGTTGTGTATGTTTGTTGTTTTTTTCTTTTTACTCGTCTGTCAGACATCTTATTCGTTGGAATTAAGACTTTTGTAGACTGTTTATCCATTTTAGACGCCCATATTTGTGAGGCCTATCAATGCAACATAATATAATCATTAATTGACTCAGAGCGACTATCGGCTAAAGTATACAGGCTATCCTTTTCGATACAGATATAACTTGCCCTTAAACTTTGAACATAAATAAAAGTTATATTTTAATATAAAGTTAAAATAATATATAAGGTAAAAGGAAGTGTTATTTAAACTCCAGTGCATACGAAGAAGCAAAAACTTGCCTAAATCTACGACCATAAAAATATTCAATATAAATAACTGATGAATATAAGTTAAACGCTCGTCTACGACTTACCGCGGAACATTTTCGCTCACTCATACAAAACTAGTGCATCATTAAGCCAAACTTTCTTAAAAACGTTTCATATTATAGAAGAGCGGTATTGAAAACTGGGGTAACTATCCCACTGAGACAACTGTCTCGGTTTAGTTATCCTATTGGCTTTTATTTTATGCAAAATACTAAAATAAGTAGCACAGATACGTACGTACGTTTAGTGGATAGGGAATGCAAATCTCGCCAATTTCGAGATCTCGCGAGATTTGCAGTTTTGTGTGTTTTTTTTTTGCAAATTATCACAAAATTTAAATTGATTAGGAAAAAATAAAAAAATTGTGAGTATTATAAGATAACATTTATTTTCACGATTTTTTTCAATACACTTTAATGCAACAAAGATTGTTTGACGTATCTGTCTATATTTTTTTAATAAACTTCTAAGTAGTAAACTTTGACGTACCTACGTATCTATCAAATAACAAATGAAAGAAATAACTAGTCTTCTATTCTATTTATCAAAAAACAAAAATCTTTTAGTAATAAAAAAAAAACTTGAGAGGTGTCAAGGGACACCCGGATGGAACGAAGTTCCTTTCGATTAATAAGTGAAGGAATTATAATTATTTTTTAATAACCGGATATCCGTCATCTTGGATTTAAAAATGGACCTCATTTTCGCAATCAGCACCCCGAGAAACCTCGAAAATGACACCCATGTCATTATTGAAAAAAAACCGGATGTCCGCCATCTTGGATTTGAAAATGGACCTCATTTTCGCAATCAGCACCCCAAGAAACCTCGAAATGACACCCATGTCATTATTGAAAAAAAACCGGATGTCCGCCATCTTTGATTTGAAAATGGACCTCATTTTCGCAATCAGCACCCCGAGAAACCTCGAAAATGACACCCATTTCTTGTTGAAAAAAAAAAACTAAAATGTGTTAGGTTATTTTCTTACTATAGCAAAAAGTGTCGTGACAACTTTTCGTAAGAATTTTTTCCGTCTAGCCCCCTTTCACAACGCGCGATAAGGAACTTCGTTCCAACAGTTCTTTAATAACAAACAAAACATTGACTATTAAACTGAGATATTATTATCAATTAAATAAAATAGGACGTTCAAATAGGACGTTTTTATGCTCGAGCGCAATCTCGTTAATCTCGCGAGATCTCGTCGTTTTTTCGTTCGAGATCAATCTCGCTAAAAAAGGCCGAGATCTCGCGAGATCTCGTTCTCGCGAGATCTTCGGTCGGATCTACGGTCGCACACCGAGAGGTCCTGGGTTCGAGTCCCGGGTTGGGCCAAGTTTATTTATTGAGTCTTTCTGTTTCGTAAGCTTCAGTAACAGCCCGGAGTTGAAAAGTTTGCGGTGTTTTACCCCCGTGCCTCGGAGAGCACGTAAAGCCGTCGGTCCTGCGCCTTAACTCTCACTGGTCGTGTCGAGCAGTTGTCCCACCGGAATATGAGAGTGATAAGGAATAGAGAGTGCAGACTTGTGTCGCTGTTGTGCACTATAATAATTAATATGTCCCGCGCAGATGGTTAGTCTCAATGAGATTGGCCGTTGTGGCCGTAATCGGTCGGCAGGACATCATCATCATATCACTCGTAGATCATTAAATACAAGATATACTTACATTATAAGCTATTTTAATTAAAATAAATAAATAAAAAGTTATAGGCCCGTGCCCAGCAGTGGGACTTTAAAAAGAGCTGAAGACATCAAAGGGACTACCTAACGCGTAGGTACTTAGTTTTACTGCTATTTAATATGAAAACTAATTAGTTTCTTAAAGATTCTATGGTTTTTTCATAATTTCTTAAAATTGATACCTATAAATAAATACCAATAGGTACCTACTTACTTTTTTATGTTAACGAATAAACAAGAATGATTCGAGCATTGAGAAAATGTTAGGAGAGTGAAATAGGACTGCACTCTTACCTATGTAACTAGTATGTAGACTAAATATACTTAAACGCATTGAAAATATCTACGAAGAGCCATTTTGCAATAAACGATATGTTGCTCTTATTAGGTTATATGATAACATTTTTTCTTGTTAGATAGTGCAATCTGTATAATTTTGCAATGTTTATTTCTTTTAGACTACTGTTAACTTTTTAAGACATTGTTGCATAGTTTTAATTTAAAGTTTGTTTTTATTTTAAAGTTTGTTTTTATTTTAAAGTTGAAATTATTGACAAATATTAATAATGCTCATAAATATTTTTATCTAGTAGAGATCTTTTATCGCTATCTGAATTTAGATAAAGCGATCGTTATTACAACGCGGGAACACACTACGTTCCAATAAGATCATCAGACAGCAAGCTGCAGTGCGCCACGTTGGCTAAGTAGGTACGGGCTGGCGGACCACACGTATCTTTCGAAAACTTGCTAAGTTCTCTCATAGTTTTTATTATGATTACCTTCACCGTAGGGCATGTGATTTAAATTATTTGCACATAATGTGCGAAAACAGGAATTAAACCCGCTTCTTTCGGTTACCCAAGCGCATTACCACTGGTCTACCACTGTCTTAGTGATTAGAATGGACATTGTCATTAGATTCTAACATCTCACCCATGTCTACTCCTTTTGTTTTTTTGTCGGTTTCGGTGTCGGGTTCGTGTTTACTTCCTACGAAACATGCCATTAGTTTTCTTAAACATGAGATATTTTCCTTACATTAACATGGATAACTAGACGTCATTCTCTTCAGTTCGTCAACTTCATCAGTCCAGGTTTTCGTTGCGGTTACAGTCAGACAGAGATGAAAATTCTAAAAACAATAGATTCGGCCTATATCTATATATATCAGATATCGATAATAATAGTTCTGTTTTAATTTAAATTGTAAAATGTATGTACTGTAACAAGACAGGTACTTTCTTAGATTTACACAAATGTTTGAAATTTTTTATTCATTATAATGTATTAAGTATAGCAAAGCACGTTTTTTATTTTTAATCGTTATATTTAATTTTTGTTACTTTAAGGGCTATTGCACGGATCTACTTGCATAAATAAATCATAATACTCTGATCATATTAAAATTTCAGTCATGGTATAATATCATGGGAATATATCTCCTGGTATGCAAACATTAATTAAAGGCTTTCCTTAGAATACATTACATGCCTAAAGATTATGTAAAATAAATTCAATTTTTCTTCAATTTTAAATATGTAGGTCGCACTTTTTATACAGCCATAATAAAATATATATGTACAGAGTTTTATTATAAATAAATTAAAAGCAACTATCCTGATAATCCTAACCGGTAAGTTGTTTTTAAAAGAATTCATTAATTATTACAAGTAGAATATAAAACCATTTAGTTAGATGTTGATATATTTAATTACTTAGTAGGTAGGTAGGTTGTATAGAATATCGGTGAAAAAGTTATCTTCTTTTACTCTTATTTATTTTTAAAACTCGTAAAATATTAATTGTTATTAATAACATATTATAATTAAAGCTGTTTGTTATTCATAATTTATATGGAACACAAATACTATGTAAAAATCATATGCAAAAATAATGATGTTCCAGTTATATATCTCGGTGTAAAATAAATATGCGTTGCCCAATACTAATCATAATTTTTATTAGGCATCTTAATATACTATACTACAATATAACAATAATTTCGTCTAATTTTAAAGATATTTAGGTAGGTAAAAAGAATCTCGTAGTCGGTTAGGCCTAAACGGCTGTAGCCAAGCACCAAAATCGCTTGACGAAAGATTCTACAGAGTAATACATCTGTAAAGAACTCGACAAAAACCTCCTTTAAATTAAATAAAAAATACACGCAATCGAACTAAAAACTCCTTTCTAATTTATACATTTACAAATTCGGCTCGTAAGTCGTATAGCTCTTTCTCGCGGGTCACGAGTTGCACTTCACATCCGTTCTCTTCTGAATGCACAATAGGAATTGTGTCGTCTCTTTCTGCCACACGCAATATTATATATAGCTGCCTCTGTCTCGCCTAAGCGACGTTGCCAAGTCGACGTAAACGAGCATGTGACCTTGCCTCGGTCTGCCGTCGCGATGCGAGGACTAGGTATAATTACAAAAGATTTACGATTTAATTTATGACGGAATTCTTTAACTACAGCTTTGATAGAGTGACGATGTTACGACTAATGTCGTGGATGCTTGATAATTCATACGTTCAAAGATGTTTTGTAATTAACAATAAATTACATGAAGTGATTGTGTGAGATAATAATCTAACAGTTTACAAACATAAGATATTTACACCGTTTAGTCTAAGTATAGGATTAAAATGTATCATGTAGGTACTCAAAGTTTTATCAAACTCGACGGATATACACGTGCTGTCTCAATTATCTTTATTCGAGTATTACATTATAAAGCATTAGCTTTTTTGTAATATAACCTACCTACTTAGTTTTAATTTCGTTATTTTTCTACAAATTAAACTTTATTGCAGGCAAGCAATCAATTCAAACAAAGTAAAACAAATTGGGTAGCTTCTATACCTAAGTAATAAGTAGTAGATAGTAGTAGTAGTAAGCGTAGAAAATATGGTTTAAAATATAAAATATAAAATGTAAAATAATTAGTACCTAAAATAATTATTACCTATGTAGTTTAAATGTATAATTTAGAGATGGAACCGAGTACTCGGTTAATACTCGGTACTTGGCGTACTCGGCGTACTCGGCGGTTATTTTGATACTCGTACTCAGCCGAATAACTCGGTTTTAATGCCGAGTATACTCGGTTTACAAGCAATATAATATTTATTTAGATATAATTAAAACAGCAGTGTTATATATATATAATCAAAAAGTATTTATAACTAATTTAGGAAATCTTTGACAATCTCAATTATGATAATGAGTGAGTAGTAATGAGACAAAATTAGGAGAACGTTAATGAAAAAATCAATATTTAAAATTTAATAAAGGTAAATTATGATGCAGGAACACAAGGCTCTCTGCACGTTCTGGCAACAGCCTATTCCTTTTTTCTTCATAGACGTTATCGGCCTCCGAAAATAAACGCTAGCTATACACGGTGCTTGCAGGTGCACATAGAAACACTCTTGCTAATCGTGGAATTTGATTGAACCGAGTTACTCGGCCGAGTACTCGGTTGGAAAAAAATTGAACCGAGTAAAACTCGGTACTCGTTACTCGGCAAAAGTGCTACTCGGCGCATCTCTAGTATAATTAGTAGCTTAGCTTAGCTTTATTGATTTATGCAAAGGTTTTCAAACGTTTTCGTGTATATCTGAAAAGTGCTATACAAATTCCTGACAGAGATATTTAAATGAAATAAGAATGTTTTTGTGTTCTACATTATCAAAAAAGAGGATTTTCTCAATCTGTTTGTATTTTTTTTTTGCTTGTTACCTCAGGACTTCGTCGATTCGGATATTTTTGTTTGAGAGTGTTTACGTACTTCCAATTAGGTCCCATTTTTTGTAAACACCTATTGTGCAGAAAACAATGAATGATTATTTTTTTACCTACTGAATTTCTATTCTTAACCACGCATAACTTTTTAAAGTGTAGCCTGATATCAACAATTCTTTTTTTTTATCAGATAGGGTAGGTATAGGTACTTGAAAGTTTATCCTATTTTAATAAAAAAAATATCCCTTATATGTACAAAATATGGCATAATTCAGTTTTCACCTACTGTTTTTTTATAATAAGTATAACGTCATTTTTACCATAGGCAAAATTGAAGAGCAAAAACTCTAACCCCGTAAAAATAGCAATGCATAATATCGCGTAAGGTGCTCCCAACGCCATCTAGTTTATTCTCACAGGATCATATATTTTTTTACTTTGACTTTATTTACATATTAATAATTATTAAATAAAGTTTATTCATCGAATGTAATAAAATATACGCAAATTAGAAATTACAGTAGTATGAATAAAAAACAACAATTTTTTTACTTTTAATTTTAGTAAACATACAATTTATTATCGTATCAGCCATTAATTATAGATAACTAAGCTGTTTAGTATGTTTTTACGTTAATCTTATAATGATTGCTAATGTTAGTAGTACCTAAAATAAAAACGATTATGTATACCTATGTTATATGTACATACTCTATTCTTACGAAGAAAACTGACATTTTTATTTATTGAAGTATAATAATTATCTAACATACTATATAATTTATAATAAGTAGGTATTTTTTTAGACTCTAACTAAGTGGTGCCAAAAGCGTGTTCTATTGAGTTTGTTCGTATTCAATCAATATGACCGCTACATTTTTATATTAATAATATTTGGAGCTCAAGCTGCATCCGCTCGATCGATCAAAATTGATTCGATTTATGTAACAGTTATACACTTTTATTTACACTACCTACAGTACAACCGCCATAAAATGTATTCTGTTAAAAATATTTTTAGTATTTATTTAATTGTAATTACTGGCAATGACAATTGAATAGATATAAGTAGTTATATCTATTGGACACTGTAGTAGGTACATACATATATTATTATGTGCCTACATATTACATAAGTTGGTTATTACCAATATAAATAACAATAAAACTAAATAACAATATATACTTTATACAATACAAACATACCTACATATTATTATTATTTTGTATCGCCTTCCTCTTAAAAGATTTTGTTGGGATTCTGCGGCATCGCCTAGTATTCATCCCTTAGTAGGCAACTTCATGGGATTCCTTAAATATACTCGATACTCAACCAAAACCGTTAAAACTGTCCATACTAGCTATTTCTACTAGTCGTAGAAAATATGGCCAACTATGATATTATGGTGTTCAAATAAAAATAAAGTTCCAAAAAAAAGAAAACAGTCTTTTCTATGCTCATTTTGAAAAGCGTCCGGTAATCCAGGGTTTTTTCGGATAGTTCTGGCTTTTCAAGCCAGTGAGTCCCAAATAACATATAATGTAAATGCAGGTATACTTACATGAAAAACTTATAGATAGATACTGATTCCTTAATTTCTTAGAGCTACTCATTCACCATTACGAAATCTTGCATGTCTTCTGTGGGCTTATTACTACTATGATTCCTATTTTATATCTACTAGCGACTCACCCTTGCTCCGCTCGAGTTTGTCTCTAGGTAGGTCAATTTTTGCGGTTAGTATACCTAGATTTTCCAGGGATTAGATATTTTACCGCAGCAAAAGTAAAATCTGTCTACTGATTATCTCGCAATGCGATCCCAGCCCAGACAGCACACTAATTCTAAAAACTATTGATCTCTCCGCTGTATCGATAATACAGATTCAACTCAGAATTTCAAAGGTAGGTGGTGTAAATAGGTAAATGTATCATGTATGTGATATCGGGAAACTATTATAGTTACTATGTTATATGGTTTTTTATGTTCTATATTTTTTGTTATCAGTTACTAAACAAATGTTGTATGGGGGAGACCATAGGATCTCGTACTTTTACTGCTTTTTTTAAATCGTCTGTCTAACCTTGCCGGTCTGCGTACTACAATTATACGTACCTATAGGTACCTAAGCGTAATCTCCATTCTAAAACGTGTTGACTCAAATATTCATTTATAAGCCTGGAGATATTGCCAGTCCATTTCCACTTCAGTCTGATGATAATTGCGCGCGCAATGTTGATTACTTTATTTCTCTGTCTGACTGAAATAAAACCAAGAATAGTTTCATTTATAATGTTGAATATTCGCGTAAGAGCATAACCATATGACAGTATTACCTAAAACCATAAAAATATATTTTCTATAGGAACCTACTCGTAACTTCTTGACAGTGGAAAGTCTTTAGTGTAATAACAAAATTAAGGTACCTATTTTAATAGGAAGAGTTTATAGTACCTACTTTGAATATCTTGTTCTAAACAAGTATTACAGAATAAATTTTAGTTTTATCTCACGCTCCGCCAGTTTCGCATCAGCAAACACTTGAAAAATATTCTAAAATATTGACCATCTATCTATTTTAATGTTTATTTTGTTTTGTGAAAATACCGATACCTATTAAAAATTAAAATGTAAAACTTAAATAAACGGTGTAGATCAAATAAGTAGGTATACGGAGTTTCCTTGTAGGGTTTTTAATGATCTATATACGTTTGCAATACATTGTAGGTATACCTTTGTTTATTTTTGCTTCGATATCAATCTAGCAGAATTTTTTCAGCTGACCCTACTCAATAAAAGCGTCATTTTATAAGAAATGCAAAACATATTATTCATAAGCGGAACTGAATTCCTTCAGTAGTTCAAAATTCGTGTGAATGTAAAGGGCACATTATTGATAGTGAATTTCATTTTACAACTTTGTAAATTCTATAGAAAGTCAAAATTTTGGTGGTTTTAAGATAAGAAATCTGTAGCGCTACTTGACTCCACGTTCACTGTATAATTTCCTCTTGAACCACGGAATTAAATTATTTAAGGCGAAACGATGTAAGTCGCTGAGGCCTTTACGCAAGAAGCTACTTTTACCACGTGTAGATTAAGATTAGTTTCTATCAGCATGGCTTGAAAATAAATCGTTACTTTGTACCGTTTGTTTTATTTTTGGCTGCGGTAGGCGGTGGCTCGGATGCACGGTTTTTTCTTGTTTTCGTTACTGGTCTGCATTCAGCGTGCTTCCGGCTATTGTGCAAGAATCTATTTAATAAGACCTTTGGATCAGCTTGTGGGAATTGAAATGGAAATTTAAATAAAAAAGAATTTGTCTGTTGGTATGGTATTTTATATTGTACTATAGGTATTATATAGCTATGATTCGTAGTAGATTTTTTAATTATGACATTTTTACATATATACCGTTATAAATATACTGTTCTTCCAGGTCATCTCGAAAGACATTCGTAAATATTAATTAAAAGTTTTCTGCTTAAATATTTTCGTTATTACAATAAGAAAAAATCGAACAAGCACAAGTCTGACTAGCACACTGAGAATTCCGTAGCATGAAACATTAAAATAAGTTTTTTCATGAATACTTTAGTACAGTACCCAAACCCGATAAAGTATTCACTTTATCGGGTTTTCCTTTGTTATTTATTAGACATTGCTTCTTGCCACGTTTTATAATTCTATATCAACGGCAAGTACCTACCATATAGGTTTTGATTACCTACCGTCCGAATTTCATACCGAGCGACATAGACATCTGTATCTTTTGATTGCGTCGACTTAGAAGATTGATTTTTTAACAGATTCTAGGGTTGCAGACCTCTCAGAATTGGACATCTCCACGAGTTTCTAAGAATAGGTCTTGACTCTTGACGTACAGAACTATAAGGGCTACAAGGGTTCCTTTTCTCCTCTTCCTTCTAACCTACATACTATCTAACCATGCACATAGAAAAGAATAGCAAGAGGTGTATAATATGTATACCTACTTACCTACACTATTCTTTCTTCATCAATTTTTTTCTCAAACAAATAAAAAAAATCATTAAAAAAATCACATTATCTGTTATTAAACCATTTAATTAACAGCAACGGAAGCTCAAAATAATTAATGAAAGCCCAATATATCTAAAAAATTGATTATAGTTTTATAACCAATCCATGTAATCGACTTTAAACGGTAATTATACCTATTGAGTATTAACAAATTAAGAAAAAAGATAATAGTCATCGGTCATAAATAAAATAATTCATCTTGGTTAAATCGAAACAAGTACCGCCATCTATTACAATATATGCAGACTAAACAGCTCCACTACGTCATAGTGACACTTGACAGGTGAAGGGCACATAGTGTGCGAGCGAGATGGAACAACAACAAACGGTCCCATCGATTCGCCGCGCCGCCGGTTCGCGCATGCGGAGTAGGCAATATAATGGAATTTTCTTTTTTCTTCGTGACAGTTGTTGATAAATATCTAATGTATAAAATATTTATGATAACAATGTCTCTTCTATTATTTATTTTGTAATTATAAATAAATAATAGATCATAATTTGTAATGTTATTTTTGTTAGTATTATTGTTAATATATAATAATGCATTTTTAAGGAAACATTTAAAGTATACCCACTTGTAAAAACATTTTTTAAGATAAGTTTTTCAGCTTAAGTAAATACAGGTTAAGATTTCGCATTCTTAGCCCGATACACATACATATTACTCCTTAATACTTAGCTGTTGCTGTCCTTTTCATACCCAAGTGTTTCTATCTATCCATTTCAGGTATATCCATTTCATCCCTAAATGTGTATTACATATGGAGGAAAGTAAAATTGAACCTTAGCTCTAATGCATTAAGATTTAGTTTTCTTTACTATAAAGCTTGTGCGTATTATTTGATTTTACCTCAATGTGTGAGTGTTTGATTAACACACACATGCCTGTCATTAATGTGAATAACCACGACATCGAACTCGTATAAAGCTCGGTTGAAGCTCCTTTTTGTTCAAATTATAAATTAAATTATTTTTTATAAATTATATAGAAAATAAAACATATATTTATAATATGTAGTGTATTAGATAGACAGACGTCTATTACAAAATTTTATTTTGCTATCCTAATATCAATAAAATGAAATGTAAAAATCTTAGTAGCATCTTTTTTAGCTGACTTGCATCCTTCACTCGTATATAAGTAGGCAAGCAATTTATCAACGCGACTTAGGGGCGAGTGACTTTCAAAACAGTGGTAACTGCTTTTTAACTACGAAGGGGATCGATTTTTCCAGATTCAGGCTCTACAAGAATATTCATTTAAAGTCGTGTCCGAAGATACTATATTTTATTACTTAATATTAAGTTTAGTGTATATGTTTGTTTCTATTGCGTGTTAGATAAATTTATATTATTAAAGATCTGAGTCTTGTTATTTTTATGATCTTTTTGTATATTTCGATTCATATAAAGCATTTAGTGAACATCTATAAAGATACATAGTGTTGCATGTTGTATTCAACACATTTTTTGCTACAACGCTGGCAGATATGGTCTTCGAAAACAAGTTAGTATCTCTATAACTTCGTGCGTCTGTTTACTCCAATATTTTTCACAAGGCATAATATGGTAAACTATTTTCATTGAGACATATTCTATATACGAAGACAGGCGAATGATACCTGGGATTCGAGCTCACATCACTTAGTTTTTATTCTTGATTTGAAGTTGGAAACCAGTTAGAAACTTTATGTTTGATAAAATAGATCTTAATGTTCAACTTAATAAATCTTACTTATTTTTATAAAACAACAAAAAAGACAAACTCCAACTCGATTTTTTAAATTGAAAGTACTGGTGATAATTACTGAACATTACTAATAAAAATTTGCTACTAGTCACTAGAACGTATAATATTAGTATAAAACGCTAAACATTTTGCTATCCCAAGACTCGTCTTAGAAAACATGGTACAGTTGAATCAGTAACAACCCACACAACTATATAAAATCAACCACACACATTAAAAGCGTTCAACGTAGACAGTCGTCAGAATACGTCGAGACAAATCCTTCTACACAGACACAAATTGCCGCGCAATTTTGAACCTTAAAGTTTTGGCACCCTCTGTAACGTGCCCTACATTTACCGATCCGCGGAATAACCTCTAAAATGAGAGTTTGACCAGGAAATAAAATGTGTATTGACTGATAAGAGTTTCGGGATGTATTCTGAGTGATAACCAGAGCTTTATCATCGCTGTAAAGTAGTTTGCTCTGAATTTCTGTCAGTGGTAGTGTTGTCATACATTTGTGGGTGAAATTTGTGTATTTGGTTTTGTGTCACTGATGTGTGAGAATGTGGCGTGTCAGACATATATTGCACGGTAATTTATGATATCGTACAGTGAAAGAAACGTGCCATAAATGAATTACATTTGTGAAAGCCAACAGAAATGAGCGTAAGTAAAACAAGGTATTTTATACGCTTTTTTCAATTATGTTTTTGCTTAGATTGTTAAATTTTATTTTACTTAATAAAATATTATATCATAAAATGTAATGCATTATTTTTGTAATTTTGTTATGTTATAAATAACAACATAACGCATTTAACGTATCTAGAGTTACATACTCGTGTGTGCAATGTAATCTACATTAAGTCAAGGATTAATTAAACATCTGTTATAAGGCGTCGCCTATAAATGTTATTAAGCCCTTAGAATACGATAATATAGTGTGTACAGCCTTTGGTTTTTTTTTCATAATTCTGTCAATTCATTTATAATTTTAGTCAATACTTTGATACGTTTATCAACATGAGTTGATTTTGTAACGATTATTTGAAATGGTTATAACATGTTATCTTATCTTAAGTGGTTAATTGTGACAAAAATGATAACAATAAAACCAAATTTCTGTCTAGGAATATAATGCCATGCAATTTTTATAGCCAGACTTTAAAATATTCCAGCCAAGAGTAATATTTTAATAAAGTTAAGGATTTTTTAACTTTAAGCTCATTTGATATTATTTTTAGTTAGCTGACTTTAAAGAAGTTGTCTTGTCCTTTCAATAACGCTTGTGATCTTTAAAGCTTTACAAGAATTTTATAGAAAAAATGGGTTTTTTCTATACCCAAAATTTAATATTCTGGGCAAAGTTTTCAACATTTTTTTCTAAAAACTTCACTCAGGCTATTAAGAATATAATGGAAATGAATAACTTATTAAGATACCCAAATCCATCCAGCTGTTCTCAAAAGATGCGCTGACAAAAGAACGGAATTTTATTCTCAGTATAAACATTTAATATGTACCTAAATTGTACTGATATTTCAATGCTATAAAGGGATGTAGGCTCCTTCCTAATAAAGTGATCAAACATCAATAAAAGTAAAAATAACAATTAGCTTCTCAACAGGAGGCAAGGGTTCGGCATAACGGCGATCATTATATTATTATTTTATTTCATTTTCAAACTACTATAATTCTTATTAGGCGTCACTAATCTCGACTAAAAACACTATGTCAAGTGATTTTAGGTACCTAAATAGATAGGATTATAAGTCATAAGATATATCAGTAACACATAAATTAAATTTTAATGAAGTGAAAATGTTTATAATATTTAGGTAGACGATGTATAAGCAGCTTGATGATCCCTTAATCCTTCTTGTTTTGACGCGTGTTGCCTAAACCATATGCTTAGATACTATATAAATACATAGATATTTATATTTCAATTTTGCGATAATAGGATATTAAGCTTGAATAATTGGTTAATTATAAATTATAATATGCGTTTCAGTGGAAAATGGAAATACTCGAAGTTTACTACAACTTCAAGCAAATTCATCATAAAATTAATTAGTGGACGAATACGGTCTACTTACGAACATTGACCTATAATTCAAATTAAAATTAAAAAAGTAAAGTAACCCAATGATTCCCATAGTTAGGAAGGAATAAGGCAAGGGTCCAAATACGTTATACATTAATGCTGCTACTGTAATTTTACACGTAGAATTGTATATAAATAGATTGATTTTTTTATTCTGAACAAACAACCAATTGAATTAGTCAAATTTAAAACGATCAATTAGGTGTGACAGGAAAAGCGAGGGACTGACGCATGCTGAATGCTGATGACGCTTACAATCTCGCTCAAACCTCCGCCTCCTCTTTAATTTGATTGTACAACAAAGCTTTTATTTCATTATGTTAGTAACATTTAAATAATAATTAAATTTAAAACTTTACACAATTCAGTACTTGGTATTGTATATTTGGTATACAAATTAAATAAAGGACCTATAGGTACGGTTTATCGTTAAGTTTTATTTGAAAAATAAATGAAATGATTCGTTTTGTTACAAGCTTTTATACATTTTATCTATTATATTACAATTTAGATATTTAATAAACAAATAATAATGTCTTTTAAAAAGATAACTAATTACGTTTTATCAATCTCAATTAATATTGATACTACTGTAGAGATAACTAAACCTATTTTACAAATATCTAGTTACAAAAGCATTAAACAAAATACAAAGTAGCAACGATCGAAGAAATCAATAAAATCTAAATAAGCTCAATTAGGTGCGACAGGGGCGATTGCCACACCAGTTGAATGCTGACGTCCATGCTGACGACATTGACCTACATCCCCTGCCCCTATCATCGTACTTGTTGATTTATTTTTAGGCATCTAATAAAGGGGTTGTGTGTTTGACAGCTTAAATAGAATTTATTTATATAAATTTGCCTGGATGTTGCTAGAAGGTTATTTGTGTCAAAATAATTGTAGAAATTAAAGTTGAATTATAATAATGGGCTTAAATGTTAATAGCCTTTAACCTACGTTTTAAGGGTTGGTATAGAATAAGCTAAATACGTTCATGCACAGGTACCAATAGAAAAGCAGGTTAAAGTTCCTAGTTTATAAAAAATATCCCTTACTTAAAAAATAATTATTTCTTTAAGGTATGATTTCCGGAATAAAGACTTTCTTATGTTCTTCCCAAACTATTTCGATACTTTTCATCTTAATTTTTAGTCGGCTCAGCGGATTAAGCATGAACAGACTGATAGATAGTGATTTGCAATATGTGGTTATATTATTGACAAAGATATAGTGTATGAATAAGTATTATTAACAGATTTATACGTTTATACTTTATTATTTATAAAAATATCTATCTTAACTAACCTATATTTCAAAATGATACTGGTATTTAATAATACATTGAAATCTAAATGTCAAAATTTGTCAATAACTCGCGTACTGAAGTTTATGTCCACGTCGTTCTTTAAACATGCAATAGATGGCGGGTACACAATACTTTCAGAAAATTGAAGAATGACATACCTACCTACGATACAAATGTTTTAGTTAAAAACGAAAATAAATGTCTAAAATTTTATCAAAGTTTGATGAAAGACATAGCTCTATAGTACCCATATATCAGTACTACTAAGTCCATTAGTGTACCTTTAACAAAAAATAATTGTTATTTTTAAATTTAGCACGAGTGAGCCGCGTCTTCCCCTAGTGAACATATTATAAACAAAATCTGGCAAATTACATAATATCAAAACCTTCCTCGAGAACCACTCTATCCATTGGTGAAAAACAGCATGAAAATCGGTACAGTACTTTTTGAGCTTATCGCGAACAGGCAGACAGGCATACAGACACAGCGGAGGACTTTGTTTTATAACATATAGTGATAGCTTGGCACATTGTAATATTTTCTATCTAGTATGTAGATACTACATAAATTTAATCGATGAAAAGCTTTTACAAAGGTAATGTATATACATTGAAGTATAAAAAGCTTTTAAGGGAAACCTTTATAAAGCACTTTTTATATTTTAAAAGGATATACTACACAATTAGTTATAATTATAAGTTGTGCATATTTGTTACTCATTCGGTGCAATGGCCGGCTGAAATGATTTGAATGTAGTAGCTATTCGCTCTGTGCGAAGCCGGTGGTGGGGAGAAACTGATTTACCGTCAGCGCTACCCGTGGCTATATCCGATACTACGGGGGGCTGTTTTTATGTTTCGAGTTAGCTAAATATACAAGTGAATTGTTATTTAAAATTTATTTAAATAAAATAACATAAAATGAGTCACAAAAGTTGTTGTGTTGTAAGTTGTAAGAATACAGGTAGAAAAAGTGCTTGTCATTTTTATAAATTTCCAACAGCAAGTTGGAAAATAAATCAGAGGAAAAAATGGATAGCCGCTGTTAGGAGACAAAAGTAAGTAGAATCATAACCTTACTATCCGTAATAATAAAAATCTTGAAAGGAGTAAAACTTAAAAAAATAGTAAGTTTAGAAAATGCTAGGAAATATTATTATTAATTAAAAAAAAAATTTTTTTAAACATTTTTAAATTTAGCATAATTATATATTAAAAAATAAGATTGAATTTTTTTATTATAAACTTTTCATTAATTATTTAAGATTCATTTACTCTTTGCCACTTATAATATTAAACAAAAAGATTATCCATACCAATGATCATAAATTTTAAATATTAAATATTAAAATCTAAAAATAAAAATGATAAATTTAATCGATTAACAATTTTTCCCAGCTTTATTATTGAATTGTAATATGTTAATTTTAGTTAGCAAACATAATCTATTTTTTTTGTACTCAAAAACAATCAGCACTTTTAATTTGTAGAATTTTGAAACATAAAATATTTTGGTAATTTCGTTTAATCTAAATTTGCTATTAAAAAAAATAATTGAATGTTTATTCAAGTTTTCTTATAATTTTAATTTTAAAAAAAACTTTTTCTATTTTCTTTTTATTTGATTTCAGTCTGATTTCAGTTAACCTACCTTTATGTGTGCTAACTTCTATGCTACTTTTTCGGTATTAACTATACTTACATTTTATTTTTTAATGCACAAGAACACTTTACATTAACAAATATTTATTATAAATATTCCCTTTAATTAAAAAAGCATTTTTTTATTTATCATTCGATATTATTATTACTGACAGCCATTCAATACTTAGTAAAATATATTACAATAGCCCCCTGTAGTTCAAACGTACCATGGCGCTGAAGTCGCGCACAGAGCGAATAGGCTTAAACTGTGAACTAGACTAGCTCAAAGATTATTTTTCAACATCCAGGGACACACGCGGGCAAAACGAAGGTAAGTTGCTAGTAAAAAAATAAATCTTAATAATTTTACTACATAAAGGTTATTTTAAATTTTAAGTTACAATTTTTATGGATGGTAATTATTTCGTCTAATTTCAAATTTACCAGTAAATATCTTCATACACGGTGTATATAGTACTTATACTACGAGTATATCGTATATTATAATGCATTTGGTTTACTGACAAAGATATTTATTTAGGTATATACTAAAGGAACAACAAAAAAGCTTCCTGCTGATACCGAGCGTCAAATAAATATATTAAGTACATTAAATTATAGATAACACAATTTTACATTTTGATAAAACGTTTGGCACAATTTTTCTGTGCCATATGTACCAGAGATCGCAGGTTTAAGTCCCGCTGGGGAAATTCACTTGTTTGATGAGCATGAATGTTTGTACTTTAGTCGTCTTTATATTTATCATATTTGTATTAAACATTTTTCATATGTGTAAAATATCAACTACATTATATCCGTAACACAAGGCTCGTACCTTACCATGCAATGGAACTAAGAATTAAGAGAGACATGTGGTATATGTTAATGTCCTAGCATATTACTACTACCATTTCATAAACATAACATTATTATTTAGGTATGGCTTTGCAGCAACGTTAATACTTATAATCAAATATCATATACGAGTATCATACACGAGTATCATACACGAGTATGAGTAGGTACATTAAGCTATTTCCAGAGCACTTTATGCCGACGCCGCGAATAAATTATTATGCTATTTATATTGTATCCCACGTCTTTCCTGTTTCTTTAATAGGTCAAACACCCACCTACACAAGAGAACGTAGACATGTCTCTCGTAATTCTTCTATACGCTACTGAACACAGTACAAGCCTTTTTGTATTATTACAAATTAGCACTTTTCCGTTTCGTATTAATAATAGAAGTTAAAAGTTAGGTTTTTAAATCAAATCTTCCTTAGAGTCTCATGATTTTCAACGTTTCAATTTTGTATGTTAATATTTTAAAATTAATTCTTTGATATCTTATTGTACCTAATTAACTAAAAGTAACTTTTTAATTTGAGTATGTTCTGTATCAACTACGTTAAGTCTAAAACTAAGACTTAGTACTTAGGTAATAAATACTTACTTTTGGAATAAAAATATAGGTAAATCGTAAAATTACCAAAAAGGAAATTTTTTTATAACAGTTGGATATATTTAGTTAAATTGTTCTCTACATCCAAACTAATAAGTAGTGCGGCGCAGATTTTTATTGAACTTATAAATGCAAAAAACCGTTACTGAATTTTTCATTTAGTAGTAATAATAACATAATAATGTCCTTCCGACCGATAACGGCTACCGCAACCAATCTCCTTGAGACTAACCAACTGCGCTGCAGGAGATTTTATAGAGCACAAATGCACAGGACCGATGACTTTACGTGCTCCCCGTGGCACGGAGGACCGATGACTTTACGTGCTCCCCGTGGCACGGAGGAGAAACACCGCCAACTTTCAAATTCTGGGCTGTTACTGAAGCTTACTTAACAGAAAGACTCAATAACTAAACTTGGTCGGCAAGGGGACCAAACGGAGGACCACCTGATGTGCAGTCGTAAATGCTAGCCGCTATACCACTGAGGCAGGGAGTAGTCAGTCAGTATCATTAAAGTAAACCATACAACGAACAAAAGCTTTTACGAAACCATATTTTTTGGCTTTACAATACACTCTGTATAACCATTGTTTAAGAGAGTATCTTCAAAATAATTGTTCTTTTTTTTGCTTCGATTAATTATGATACTTACCAATATTTTTATGATCATCACGCTTTTATAATTGTTGTTCTTAATTTTCATTTTGTTTTTATGATATTTTTCTTTTTGTCTTAAAGCTTTTATCTTAATACTCGGTACTCCATTTTAATTTCATGGCCTCAAAAATTCGAGATACAATCCCCACTCCTTCCTTCTCTCTATAATTATGTTAAATAAGCGTATAGCAAATAAATATCTAAGATATGATATAATAATATAATAATATTTAATTGAATTGGTAGCCCAGTGGTAATGTTCACTTAGGAAACCGAGTGAAAGGGTTCGAATTCGGGGTCATAAGAGGTGCAAGATTTTCATGTCCGAATCATTTCTATCATGATGACCACTAATTGTCTTACAGTGAAAGAAAACATCGTAAGGAAACGTATATGTCTAGAACCTATCAAGTTTTTCAAAGATGCTAGTCCGTTTACCCACACTTGACCAGCATATTGATCTGCCCTGATCCTCTTCTTATAGAAATTGAATGATGCATTCAAAATTATTTCTGATGCAAAAACTTATTTAGCCGCGTTGAGTGATTTTTTGTTACAAAAAAACTAATTGGTTGCGTCAACGGCATGCTACGTGTGACATGTGATGTATTGACGTCAGGCGCTGGTTGGGACGCGCAACGTCGAATATTTTGATTATTAAATAAACTACATGAAAATGAAAATAATTGTACACTAAAACAATACAATTCTAAACATAATTGTACGAAACTACAATTCTATGAAATATTTACATTAATATCAATTAAAATAAATGTTTAAAACTGTAGTAAAAAAGATTCATACTTGTAAATAATTCAATCAATTCCATCTCTTATTTACTAAATAATAAATAAAGGCAAAAATGTAAACAACGCGTGATGTCACAGTTAGTATGCGAAGCGGAACCTATAATTGTTATTTATGCGATTTAAATCTTTTTACTATACGGATAAAGATGAAAATTCTATTAGGTATATTGAAACTATCACCCATGACGACGTGAACATTAGTCCACCCCATAACTAAGGACACCAAATTTTATTTACAAAATATCAGGACAATGATAAAATTATTAAAGTACGTGTTAGACATCAGTTCAGTTTTTGCTTTTGTAAAATTATTATTTGTTTCTGGGATACGTATGTGGTAGGTGAAAGCGGTAACATAGGACTTCATATTGAATAGTTCTCGTTACATTCCATTAATCATCCTTTATTATAAAACATAAAATATTTCAGACTATCTGTTTGTTACATATTTCCTTTTAACGTAAACCGATATAGGTAAAATGCATTCATTCGGATTATATTATAACCAGAAAGTTAACCTGAATAAAATTGAATGCAAAAATATCCATGAAAAAATGTTTATATGGTTACACTAGTACTAGAGCAAGTCCCTTTAGTAAGGGACTGCCGAAAGCGAGCTGAATAATAATAGAGGTAGAGTAATGAGACGTACGATTATAATGTCCATCTTTGTTTTACCCTTCCAAAAGGGTCTTGGGTAGCTCCGTTAGCTGTGGGTAATGTCTATATCAAAACACTAAGATTTAATGTTTATGTAATACTAACAAGTCGCCCTTACTTTTTTTATATTTTTCATAAAGTTAATTTTTCAATTTTATCATTTTCTCGCGATTACAACTTTTTGCTAACCTATAACATTTTTGGTGCTCAGATACATAAGGTGCACAGATATAATACAAATAAATTTTTGTAGGAGCTGTAATTTCTCGTCTACATTAGGTTGCACTTTGCAAAGATTTAACTATAACCAATCATTTCTAATTCAATAAAAATACTCGTGTATTTTACCACAAAACTTATGTTATTTAAAGTTGAAAGTTTGTAGTAGGTGAAAGACGAAAGTGATAATTAAACTGTCGAAAGCAGGTATGATTAAAAGCTCTATTAATATATCTATGTTTGTGTACTGATAACTAAAGTAAAGATCAAAATAAGTTAAATAATATGAGAATAAGAATGCTGTAGAGCAGTCGTTAAACAGGATGATATTTTTTGGCGTACATTCTAATATTCGTACGTTTTGCTTTTGTAAAATTATTATTCATTTCCAGCACATAATAACCACACATAATTTTTTTTGAATTTATTTATTCATTTGAATTTATCAATTTTGATCGTAACAAGGAGAGGTAATTGACGTGTATGTATTAAGTATTATATAATACTAACTAATACTTTATACATACTTAAATTATATACTTTTTAAAACCAAGGAAAAATTTAAATTGATAAACAGCTGTAGCTAAATTCATTTTCGATAATATGGTTTGATAAAATATCAACGAAGCTTTACCGCAACCGCGACGTCAGCCAGTAATCAACTATTCTAGTAGAGGCCGCATCGCATGACAGTGAAATTCTAGTCAATATGCCGACGAAATTCATACCACTAGTTATATTGGAGACGTTCATTAGATCTCTAGGCGTCAACTTAAATAGCTGTTAGCAGTAAACATTTTAAAAAACATTACGATTTTCATATTCTCATACAGTGCAAAAGTATTAAAATATTTTTTCAGATTTCATTGTATACGTACATTACATGTTAGATCATTAATTGGCATGGTTACCATTTACACCATGACAATGTTTTAAGCAATTATTGTTTCAAAAAAATTGAAGAAAATTGTATGGAAATTATTGTGGTTATGCAAAAATGAATGTGATTAGATAAATTGTTAAGAAGTTGAAGTTAAAAGCTCGCGTAAGGTAGTGCATAGTAATTGGTATAAAATTGTCGTAATTTCTATTAAGCAACTTGTATTTATACTTTTATTAACTTTTAGTGAAATGGCGTTTTTGTTTAAGAATGATAACTAAACCATTTGCTGATGCTTTGCTGAATAAATGGACTGTTTAATGCAAGAAGAATATAATAGGAGACCTGCAATTTGCAAAAACTCCCATCGTAGGTCAATTCCCAAAGTCACTTGGCTTTACGCATGGCTGGTTTGCCGGACACTAATAAGCTCCCACATGGCAAAGTGAATTCACATCGCGGAGGAAACGCTGAGGCAGTCAGTCAATCATAGGAAATACGAAAATATCAATGTCTTATATCTCCTTTAACTTAAATTAAAATATTTATATTATTATTCAAAATATTTTTAACATCTCTTCTACTTTTCAAAAGAAGCTATAAGTCTACCACAAGGGCCTTAACCAAGTGTGACAGAATTAAAATTGAGTGTGAGTGGAAGTACCTACTGGAAATCGTTGAGGATGTTAAAAATTTTCGTGTAATTCAACAAGTGCTTTTTGTAAAAAAGCGATAACAATATGTAAATTATATATATTGGGTTTATTAAAGTTACTTTAAAAATAATTATAATAATTAAAACCATATCCATGTCAAACATATCGCACATCAACCTCGGGATTACACGGTTATACCTAGACATGGTAATCCGTTTGATTGTGTCAAAGTCTATTATCATTTAATCTATTTGGCACAGAAGCAAACAATGACAGACCGCCAAATTGTACACACGGTTGAATATTGTGCTTGCATTGTCGCTTCACTTAGATATTAATATGGTACTGTATTTACTTAGCCTTATGTAAATATATGTAATTAAGTTTTAGCTTTAAGCTATTACTGCGGTCATGGTGTATTTACGGCTCAAATATTAATGTGTAACAGGTTATTAAACCTAGGCGAGCTAGGTTTACCTATACCTTAGAAGCATAATATTTGGAGTAGTATTATAAAATAGCGTATTTGTTGTAAAAATATTGAGTACTACGTAAGTATAAGTGTTTTTATATGCATAACTAGCGACTCGCCCTCGCTTCGCTTGGGCTTTTTCCTAGATTTAGTACAGGCAAAGCCCCGGGATCCGCTAGTTATGCATATAAACCTTCCTCTTGAATCACTCTATCTATTAAAAAAAAACACATCAAAATCCGTTGCGTAGTTTTAAAGATTTAAGCGTACAAAGGGATATGGGGACAGAGAAAGCGACTTTGTTTTATACTTTGTAGTGATGTACTTTAATTTTACTTATTTCGTTGGATTCTCTATTTCATCATGCTTTTAGTATCTACACATATGGTTATAATTAGACTATGACCTACTTTATTCCAACCATAATACATTTATAATGGAAAATCAGGTTATAAAATATCCTACTTGGATTTTAATATTGAAATTAATGTTGAGAAAAATTAATCGTAAAATTTCTTAGCTAAGAACATGACACAAACAATTCTCGTCTTCGTAAAAATATTTTATGTCCAAAGAAAAACATCCTTCGCATAATTACTATCTATACAAAGCTCCTTTAAGAATTGCGACATGCTTCAAAAATAAAAAGTTCTTAAGAGACTATGTAAAACGAACGGTATAAATATTATTTCTCCTTTTAAACAGCTCATTATCTCCAATGTATTTTATAAAACTGTCTACAATATTATAATTTACCTTATAATTAGGCATTAGGTACGTACGTTTTTCTATTTTTAATATCTTAAATATGTTGGGACATTAGTACACAGTACTATCTAAGCACTGCTAAGGATACCAGATAGTTAAAATAGAGATTAGATTTTAAATACATAGATATATATTAAAAATATAAACACCCATGACTGGAGTACAAACATTCGCACTCAACAAATTAATTTCTCCAGCGGGACTCGAACCCGCGACTGCTGACGCTGAAAGTAGGGTCAAACTATTATTGATCGATGGGTCAAACTGAACCAAATCTATCGTTCTGGAATGTAATACAAAAAATGAGCGAGTAAATATTCAAACCTACGACCCTCGACATAATATACAATGCCTAAGTGTTTCTAAAATCCATTTATTTTACAGCACGTGGGAACAGACGACAGTATGAGCGACGACGTGTTCGAAGAGGATACTCTACGTGTTTCCAACAAAGTACAACGAAGCACTCCTTCTCCTACTGGCTATAGAGACTACCGCCCTGAAACTCCTATACGTCCAGCTATCGATGAAGACATCCCAATACATAAGGTGAAAAGACGCATATTTTTAAATTAATCCTTCATTAAAATCTTCGTTACATCTATACCTAATTCTAAATGGAGTCGGAACAACATATATATTTCTTAGCTATCCTCCTTAAAACCTCATTATACTCGTACATGTATACTGTATGGACATTATCCTTTTTGATTATAACGAAGCAATACAAGCCTAACAATATTGATTACGTTACTAACGATGCTTTGTACGTGGGTTGTAGATACCTATATAAGGTTAGAATATTTAGTTTCAAAGTAATGTAGAGCAACCACTTTGTATTTAGCAATTATTAAAGTCCCTTAGTGTCCGACCGAATATTCGGTTTCGGTTTCGGTTTCGGTCGAGTTTCGGCAAAAAAACGAGTTTCGGTTATGTTTCGGTTTCGGCAGCAAACCTGCCGAAACTACGACCGAAACCGAAACTGCATTCGGGAGTTTCGCGCTGTGCTCGGGTGTGTTCGGCGCGGTAAATGACATCCAAGCGACGATGACATTTGGCCGCGTTCACGTGCGTAATCATGTCGTAACCTGTTTGTTTGCAGTGCATAAAATTAACACTTATATTTATTTTACTAATTAAAACTGACTGTTTATAATACATTTTCTTCATTTTTCTCTGAAAACATGATCCTTATAAGAAAGTTTCTGTTTCGGTTTCGGTTTCGGCCGAAACTGAGACCGTTGCCGAAATTCGGTTTCGGTTTCGGTTTCGGTCGTAAAAACCAGTTTCGGTCGGACACTAAAGTCCCTCTGCTGGCACGGTGGGCACGGCTCTCTAATAAGAGGAAAATGAAGCCATATTTGATTAGCCACCTTCCAACCCCCCTTTTTTTTAAACATGCAAAATGTATTTACGCAAATATACTATCTGTACGTAACATATAATTTGAGGTTCACTAGTTAGTAAAGCCTGTACTACCCACTAAAGTCCAACAAAACCTCTCAGGTCTTAATGGGACGTCGCAGCCCGCAGGGGAACTCAACCCACCTGAGCTAGCACTGCTTACACTTATCATTTAAAAAATTGCCAATAAAAAGCAAATAATAAGACTTTCAACTAAAGCAACTGTTAAAATATTGTCGACGTTGAAACTCTAACAAGTTGTTGGAACAACAGTCAGGAAAAGTTATATACCTGAATCATCAAAACTCTAGTAATTATTATTATAACTTTATTTAATTAAGTACTTTTTAAAGTAAGAGGAGCGCTTCAAACGTTTACATGAAGTATTCTGGTAATAATTAATTTAAAATATTGTTCTCGTTTATTATTAACATTAATAATAATTTTCGGATTGGTTCATTATTTTGTGGCATTTAAATTACTGTCAAGGCAGCCCAGCCACGGGTTCAAATCCGGGCCTAACATGATAACCACTTGTCTTACGGCGAAGGAAAGCATCGTGAGAAAATCTGCATGTCTGAGAGAACTTAGCGAGTTTTCGATTGACATGTGAAGTTCGCTAACCCGTACTTGGTCAGCATGGTGGACTAAGGTCTGATTCTCCTCGTATTGAAATGAGGCCTGTGCCCAGCAGTGGGACGTAAAAAAAAGGCTGAATTCAAATTACAGTGAAACAAAAAATGACAATCATCTTTTTATTGTATTATATGTGTAATACTAATAATTTCAATACAAACTATTTTCCATTTCTTCTAGACGATCTTATTAGGTGACAGTGGAGTGGGAAAGACCTCACTTCTGGTGCAATTCGAGACAGGCAAGTTTCAACCAGGCAACTTTTCAGCAACTGTTGGGATCGGATTCACGGTAAGTAGCTTATTATGTATCACATCAGTTAATAATTTATTATTATAATTTATAGGTAAAAGAGTAAAAATATGCCATTACTAAAACAGTCGCGGATATTTCTTTTATAAATTATAGTTCTAGGATTACTCAGAAAACTTTTTAATTTCATCTTTTATATTAATAAACATTTAAACTTTGCTTTGAGTTCCGCATGAGTGGTTGTCAAAGGGCGAGCGCGACAGCTATAATACATAGCTAATATACGTGCTTGCTAACCGTTAGAAAAGTCTGTCGTATGGAATATTCTCTATGATAGAAATTTCTAACGCAATAAAATGTTTTTCACATTCAATATGAGATTTATATTTGTGTCATTCCTTTTATACACTTTACCTACTTTTCTACATATTTTTTGCGACTATTCATTTTTTTTGTAGGCCATTTATTAAATAGCCTGCTAATATAAAAATTTTGAAGCTAGGTTTCAAGAACACCTGGACGATTAAGAACATTTTCGATACACAAATAGTAAACTAAAATAATGAATAGGCATTTTTTTACGTCACTTACATCAAACTACACAATTTATCTCTTCTTCGACACAAAACACGCTTATACACAAAGTTAGAGTCATGTGTCATTCTGAGTAATATGCAAACCCACACTATACACATAATAAGTAAAATCACTAATAAATAATACCGTGTAATCTTGAAGATGATTCGTCCTTTTTCCATTATCGAAAAATAGTCGCATGTGCTTTACTATCTCAATAAGATTAGGTTATTACATTATAATCTGGTCTATTCCTTTGAAGATTCTATTTTCAGATATACCTTTTTATTCTTGCTTTTATTAAGATCAGGTATTAGTTTTTAAAGATTACTTCAATTTGTGAGTAATGCTTATGTCTATGACTAATATTTAAATCAGTAACATTATACTAGCGACCAACTTTTATTTGTTTTTAACAACATTACTTGGATTTTTCAGTTTTTTAATTTTTATGTCGTGATCTAGTTAAGTATGTATGTAAGAAAGGCTCTACGAAGCGAAAATTTTTTACGGCAATTATTTAAACATTTTTTTTCACTTACAATTTAAGACTGAAGTTTGAGAAAATTTTGTTAGAAACAATTGTTTAACTTGTTGAAAAATTAACTTTAAGTAAAATTGCCAACGGGAATAAATTATTTATAGTGTTCAGAACACACCATAATTTTTCAAATTAAAAAAAAAATATTCAATACCTTAAATAAATTAATTAATGTGCCGTACTCGCTTTTGACGCCGCGCGCGCAACCTAAAACAGACCTATTTTCAGCGTTAAGTTAAAATAATAAATAATGGAGATTGGAGATAGAGTTCCGGAAGTTAGGGGTTTTTATTGGAAACCTCCTCCTTTTTCAGAATCTTTTTTTTTTGAAATTTCTTAAATATTAATAGTTTATGAAATATTGGCAAAAAATGCCATTTTTTCATCTTTAATTGTTTATAACTTTTGCAATTTTTTATGTGTAATACACGCTTTTGGAACATTTTTCTAGGCGTCATTCTGGATCCAACGAGCTATCGCACATAATTTTAAGAGCAGTATTTCTATTTTGTACCATTTTCATCGTGTCGACTAGACTATTATTCGTTTTTAAGTGATCAGAATAACATCTAAAACTAATTTCAACAAATATTTAATGTGGAATATCAAATCTGTTTCAATTTTCTTATAACACTCAATAAATATGTCTACACTCTATCTTATCGATCTATCGTATATCACCGTAGTAGGCGGAATGTGTACTCAATACAATATGAGCTCGTTCTTTTTTCTTTAGTCGTCGTGGAGTGAGAGACTCTACATCGTCAGTTCTTGGCATGTAAGGCTTAGCAAAATGAAAAATCCTATTTTGAAATACAACCGTGCAGATGAAAATTATAGGTCTTCATTTTTATTCTTTAATAATAACCCATTTTAATTATAGATTAATAAACGATTAACAATTATTGATAATAATTAACTTAGTTACAGATAACTGTTTACAAAACCAATTTTTACTCAAACGATGAAAAATTTACATAGCAAAGAAAAGTAAAATTAAGTTACAAAGTTGCCCGGAACATCGTGCTGAACTTCATGAACATTACATTTTTCTTCTTGTTAAGTAGCCGAAATGCCTCATTAAAATTATTTCACAAAACTTCAGTAATAAATGTCATAAAATTAAATAAATTATTATATATTATTTACCTAGATTATATATAAATTAAAGTAGGATAATAATACTAGGTCAGACAAAATTACTATTAATTATTATCTATGTCCATATATATCAAATATAGCATTTTCTTTAAAAATCTAATTAATAAATCGTTCGTTGCTACTATGTATTAGAAAGATGGTTATCACAAAGTCGCAACCACGTACTAATTTGCTTGATAACCCCAACATCTAATACCACTAAGGGACTCAATAATTACATTGGTAGTCAAGGTACTTATTTCGCACTGATTAAAGGGTAAGGATGGTTTATTCAGTATATTTTGGCAGTGAGAAATTGGACAAATTAGATATATTGGGGTACATAATAAAACGTTTTTTATATTGGACCATAGCTTTAACGTCAATTAGTTCTTAGATGTACTAAATTTTAAAAGCTCTGGACACGTTTGGCTCAGTTGGTAGTGGCCCTACTTTCTGCGCCAGCAGTCGCGGGTTCGAGTCCCGCTGGGGGTATTCATTCGTTGAGCGTGAATGTTTGTACTCCAGTCATGGGTGCTTATATTTATAATATGTATGTATTTGAAAATTATATATGTGTAGTATATCAACTATCTGGTATCCGTAACACAAGCCTCGTAGCTTACCACGGAATTAGATGGCGCTGTTGTCATAATGTCCCAAATATTTATTTATTTATTTATAACTATTACAACGTTCGTAATCTTAAAATCTTTCTATACTTAATCTCCATTTCAAGTTCTCAAATTTCATAGGCTATGCTTTAGTGTGTGCAACGGAATAGGTAAAAAAGGATCTTTTATAAATTCTGTGGTGTAATATACATATAGGTAAACAACAAAATAACTTTTTTCTTTCAGTTCAAGGGATTGACCAACAACTGTATGATGACGTAGTAAGTATACAATCGACACCCCGGACCACATAGTTAAAAGTTAATGACGAAAATTCATTTCTCTAGCTCGTGAATGTTGTTTAGGTATTATTTCATTCCATCATCATCCAGTTATCATATTTATATATATTTTTATTTTTTATTTATGTATAAATGGACAGCATCACTGCTCAAATAAAGGTTAAAAGGCAAAAAGCGTTATAATCTCGTCTGTCCGTAGGTATATGACAGTAATTTTGGTTGGACGCTATTAGAGAGTATTTAAAAATATGATTTTCATACAAAATTACTAATAAATAAAAATGTAAGGGTGGTTCTATTGTAACTGAAATAAAAATAATTTACAAAAACTGATAGTATGTAATTTATTCAGCCTGTGATCTACCCTTTTTCACGTCCCACTGCTGGACCTATCTACAAGACATATCAGGCCACAGTCTAGCAGCTAGCCAAGCATGGAGCTTTCAGACATTCAGGTTTCTTCACGGTGTTATCTTTCACTGTGAGACTAGTGGTAGGTAATCATGTTCAAAATTATTCGCACGTGAAAATATTCAAAATGCATTTAAACCCGCACCACACTGCACTAAGAAAAACTGCGTAGTATTATAATACCAGTTATTATTTCTTATTCATGGAAATAGGCTATAAACTACGTAGTACGACTCTATAATCTATATGTTGCGTGACGTTCCAAAACAGATATCTTGACATGTTTTACTTTTAGATTACCGACAGAACTTGAAGAACCCTAACCATTCTACTCTATGACCAATTCTATTTGAATTATCCGATTTCGTCTAGAGGTCTGATACACTCGCTCAATTCAATTTACTCCAAGTTTGCTCAACGGATCGTGTTATTTAAGCATATTTATTAAAGTTAGATTAAATATAAATTTATTCGCCCTAAAACATGAATAATCGAGTGATTTGTGTAACTGAGAACTAAATAACTATGGCCATTTGAACCGAAATATTAATTTTGATTAAATGCTAGATAAGTATTTTCGACCAGTCTAGATTAATAATAATAATTACTTTTTTTTAAATCTAAGCAATAACGTTTAAAGAAACTGACGTACACCCAACATAAAAACGTTTACAGTCAAATATTACATTAAGTATTATACAAAAGTACATTTAATAAAAAATATTAGTAAAAAATAATAGGTATATTTAACAGAATTAATTAGATTTTCTGGTAATCTTAGAGCTATAATTACTTATTAAAGCGATCGCTACGAAACGTCAAAACTAATTTGCTTCCAATTACACATACGTGAACAAAATCAGATTCCATATTCTAAAGGCTGTATAGCTCAATGCCGTTGCCTGAGCGACGCGGGAGGGAGGACAGGAGACGTAGGATTTACGAGCAGTCGCGATCCGACGATACGGTGAAGCGTCGTCCTCCCACGGGACTGAGACGCGGGAACTTTGAAGTTGACTTCCGATCCCTTGTTAGTTTTCAGTGATTGGTATCATTTATTTTTTTTAAAGCAAAGGTAAAATATTTACAGTGTTTTAGTTATCGAAAATTCCATTCTTCTTAAAAATTCAAATCTTATTAAAAAAACGCGTGCAAATAATTTTAGATTTCAAATAATCTGAATAAATAATTAATTTTCAATCGTTTCAACATACCTTACGTATTTATTAAATGTAAAGAAAGCAATCAATAACATGTCGCTTGCGAACAATATTCAATGTTGATTACAATTTAAATAAGCAATTATCGCATGTTTCATCGTTCAATGAACAGGAAACAGGCGAAGTATAATTAATTATGTATGTTAATTTTATAGACGGGAATGTCACATGATATTTTCTTAAATAAATTATCGTGCAATATCTTTCTAAGATTAAAATGTGTTTTCTAAATCTATTCATTTCTTTCGTCTATACTTTAAAATTTATTATAATATATTGAAAAAACTGTTTTAAAAACTTAATTGGCAATATTTAAAATTAATTGACAAATTCCATTGCAATTTTTAAATAATTATTAATCTAGACAAACCATATGATGTATTTTATTTAGGTATATTAATAAAACGTAGAGTATGCTTAAAATTGTATATCTCAAAATATAAACAACCAAGCCTATAATATTATAACAACTTAATTTATGTACCACCGCTGGACACAGGCCTCCCATCTATCCGAGGACTAAGCGATTTAAACCATAGTTCACTGTAAATTGTAATGCATATTGGCGGACTGAATATTCACACGCCTCATGATTTCCTAACAACGTTTTCCTTCACCGTATGGGCGAATGGTAATCATGTTAGAAATTATACACGAAAATCTCATCTCATGTGTGTGACCCGGATTTGAATTCGCTTTACTTGGCTTTCCAACTGAGCGCGTTATAAAGGCGAACCCATATATACAAGGCAAGTAAGTAAAGAATCAGTTTTTTTTTTCATAATTTATAACTTTTTAACGAATGTACCATCCTCTTGCTACACATTTATCAGAAGCCAGTAATACTGTATAGTTACAGGTATCTTTATTATTATACCTTTCTTTAGAAAACAGTTTTTAGTGACGTTGGCTGTATAATAATATTATTTTGAACGTTTAATTTTATTCTTAATAATAAACCTCAATGTTTTTAGTTCCTAGGGTCAATTAACATATGTAATATAAATATTATATCAAAAATATAAATAGTAATCTCTCTAATCTGTTACATAATGGCATAAAATAGGTATTCACCTCTGTATTGTATTTAAAAGTAGTGCCTATAATCAACAATATATATAATAATAACAAGATTAAAAAAAAATCGAACCCACTACTATACAGTCGTAAAAATTAACTTTCGAATTCATTATAAGCAAGTAAAATTCTAGTATAACGGTTTATACTACATAGTACACTATTATTAAGTTCAGCGATACTACGCAATTTTAAAACGATCAAACATTTACTTTAAAAATAGATTGAAAAACAAAGTGCTTTAGAAAGTGCTCTTTTAAAAAATACTAAATACACCATCAAAGCCACGTTAAAAGGATGTAAGAATAGAAAATAACTTTTTCCACGAAACCCTTTTCTATTAAAATTCGTTATACATGCGTTCAATAAGTATAAATTAATTTCCCGATAAACCCGAGCCCTAAATTACTTTAATAGGGCTGACACTTTAGAAGGGTGTCAAAAGAGATAATACCGGATTCATGTAAGATCCGTTTTTTACGACGTATGAACGCAATACAATTACGAATTTATCTTCATCAGCTGCGTGCGATTTGATCAAATGGAATTCATTACTTACAAAAAGAATCGTAATGACGTTTAATTCTATAGCATGTGTAGTATAAGTAGTAGTCTGTAGCATAGTATGTATATTTTACTTTACTTTACTATTAAAATTGAATTGAATATTTTACTAGCGACTTTCGCCTAGGTAATATAAATTTCTCAAAGATGAAATATAATTACAGATCAAACTTAAAGGTAAGTACATCAATTATAGGTTGTAAAATAAATGAACAGACATTTTTAAAACGCATGTTAAATTTGAGTGTCTCAGTGCCGATTACCATCGTACTGTTATGCGGTTCCATTTTCTTATCTTACTTGTTAAGCACCTATTAAATTTGTTGGAAAGGTAATTTAGGCGTAGGCTATATAGAGAGATATAACAGATGGAATTTTAATTACTGATTCTTATTAATAAATAGAATAATAATCTAAGATAAGAATCTGAACGTAGCTCGAGCTACGCTAAATATCATACTTACCAGTAAAATTTTAACGAGTTGTATCGTGATAAAACTGACATTGGTTATAATTTTCGACATTAGCAAATGTTTCAAATTTCTCGTTTAATTTCCATTGTTTTCAAATCAAATCAAATGAAAATATTTTTTATTCTAATAGACTTTTACAAGCTCTTTTGAATCGTCATTTTTACATTATTAAAATTAAATGTCATCTGAAAGTCTGAGTAAACTATAAATTATTTTGATATAACTATCTTGTGATTAATGCTAACATTAAAGATGATAACCTAAAACATGTTTTTCCATTTCACAACTGAACCCTTAAATAAACAAAAGATTCATCTGAGATATGTAACAAAAATCAATGAATATGAATTACCTATAATAATTATCATATTTTATATAACTTAATCAATATGCTTTATTGTATACAAGTAACTGAAAACCCTATCGTAACATGGTCAGTGAGCCGTGAGTCCATTATTCTAGTCAGTAGCGCGCAGGCAATCTGTCCATTCAATAATACGATCAAGTTTGTTGTATCGACATATTTAGTTGGGAATCTATAGAAATATAACATTATTAATACCTTTCTGTTCATATTCATTGATTTGTATAGAAAAGTTAAATAGATTTTTCTAGTAAATACCTAAATACCTATATATACAAAAATATAAAAAAAAATGATGACCGTAAAATAATGTTTACAAAATGTAGACTCCAAAGTCTAAAGTAATAGCAATTAGAAATTTAGTATGAGTGTGTGCGTTTCGCGTGTGTGTAGGTTTCTGTGAAAAAGCTGCAATATAAAGCGTAAGTCACCAATTCAATAAATAAAAATAATTAAAAATAATCAAATAAAAATGGAATAATAAATGAAATAAATAAAAATTATTACTCCTTGATTCAGATACTGGTATACACTTTTTTTTTTTATAAATACGAGTATTTCACATACATACGTGTATATTAAGAAAAAATAAATAGAATTCCTTTAACATTTCAAATAACTAAAAATTTATTTCTCCAGTAAAAGTTTCACTATAATACACGTCGCTCCTGAGATTGATAGGCACGGAAAGCTGTGTTGTATTATTTCTCTATCCGCTACAACGCCATCCACTTTCATAAAGGAAATAGCATAAAGCTTGCAGTGCTGAGCTTTGAATGAATTATTTAAAGTAACTATATCTATAGACTATGCCTATTCTTAATTGTCCAGACGAGGTTTAAATGACTATTTATAGACTGAAAAATTCAAAAACATACTAATTCTTTTGTAGGAAAATTACAATACCTATCTAATATATAATGTGACGTTCAGTTCGACAGTGAATAAGTAGGTACATAGTTATTGAATTTTTCGTCCGTTTAATGTTTCTAGTTTCCAATAAAATACCTTAATATGTTTAAAAGCTTTAATGATTTAACTGTAAATACAGAAGTAGGTCATTGACCATTGTTATTAGAGTATTTTAATATGAAATAACTTATGCTTAGGTGTATGTATAAGTAGACATATCCTAAGTTTGACGACACGTTGGCTCAGTGTGTAGTGAACCAGCTTGCTGCCCCAGCGGTCGCGGGTTCGAGTCCCGCTGGGGGCAATCATCTGTTGAACACGAATGTTTGTACTCTAGTCATGGGTGTATTTATTTATAATATGTATGTATTTAAAAGCTATATATATGTAGTGTATGAACTATCTGGTATCTATAATACAAGCCTCGTAGCTTACCTTGGAACTAGATGGCGCTGTGTGGTAGTGTCCCAACATAAAATAGGTACTAAATAAGTAATAAAATGCGAATAATTTCTTCTCTTAGGAATAAACTTTTCAAACTGCATTACAGCCTACCTTTTAGAAATAAAGAAGTTTCAGACGGTTTCAGTCAGCATAATATTATATTGAAAGTACCTAATATTTCTAATATAAATAAATTGTATCATTTGGTTTAGAAATGATATAAATTCTTATTAAGTTTTTCCAATAATAGCTTCAGGGTATAATATTGCTTACAGGATTGATTGAGAGGATTACAAGACAAGTCTTACTTTAGCGTAAGACGATATGATTTATTCTCATTATCCCTTTGTCAATTTTAGACCAATCAAATTACTCGTGTGACAATTCAAATATTTACTTCTCGCTTATTGAACTAGAAGCATAATAGCTTACAACAGTAATTGGTACGCAAGTGCTTTATAAATTCTTCTAAAAAGCATAATATTAGAAGGACAATTTAGTAGATCTTGATATTGAAAATAGAATAAAATACTTATTATTTACGCCTCATTCCCTAAGAAATAGACCTTTTTAGGGTTAGTAGGTAATACGAGCTATATATGCTTATATATAATATCTATATACTATACTATAGAATTAACGAGTTACGAGTATCTGCCTGTGTAAGTGTAGCCAGTCTCACTATGAAAAAAATATGCCATAAATGGAATAAGTTATTTTACATAAAAATCCCATGATACAAAAGCTGTACCTGTACATAGTAAGTATGTACAATCTACATCATGTAAATAACATCCAGGTTATGTCTATGTGGATTTGTAGGAATGCCAGTTGCATTCCTTGGTAAATCGGAATTCCGATATGTTAGGCGCAGCACAGAACTAATCGTAGCCCGCCCATTCTGATAGATAGAGGTCTATAAATTGATAAGTTTAATTTCCTTTAAAAACTATGATATTTTTGATTTTTTTTTGATACACCAATGCATGTTATATTTTTGCTAAATAAATAAAAAACAAACTTTTCTTCTTAATTCTAAATAAAATATAATGTAATAAATTTTTGTGAATTACTGCATAGAGCAAAGCTTTAAAATGTAGTTTCTGGGGGTTTTAATTTAGATTAAATTTCGTAAAAATTCAGTTAAGAGTTGCCTACAGTTCGTATTTTGCGTGTTATTAAAACTGTCGAAACACGATGACGTTTTCATATACGGCTAAAAAATGCTATATTTTTTCCTATGCTCGACTGAAATTGAAAAAGAGCTTAGAATAGAGAAAGCCTTTGGAATCACCTAGATTAAAAGTAACTTGTACTATACTTTTTTTTAATTATACGAGTAATACTATATAACTACTAGCTACAGTATTATAAAAAAAAGAATATAATGTTAACGCTGCGACAGGATGGTCTTCCAATTACACGTCATTACGCATTAAATAATATATATGCGCCTATTCTTATTATTACCACAGTTAATATTTCCAGCAATACTTTCAGAAGTTATGATACAGTAATTATAAATTAATATTTACACTGTCCGAAATAGTGAATCGAAATGTATCACTCACGGATTAAACAGAACTTATAAAACCTTGTCCTACCCATTTTACAGCGCCCTCAGGTAGTCAATACAAGTCCCAATAAAGTAAATCAATAATATTCGTAGAATAAAAATAGTCAAAACCAGTCCATATTAATTATGCATTGATAGGTATGTACATATACATACATCTCAGTTTTTATACATAATGTACTAAGACAAATGATATTAAGAAGTATATACTGAACTTAAACATTCTAGAAGCGTATTAAAAGAACGCTATTTCAACTGCGCTGAATTTGAAATGAAGACTAAATCAATTCCGTTATTTATAACATTCAAATTAATTTTTCAAGCTTTATATTTAGTTATATCTTTTTATGCGGAAATGAGAGATTGGAATTAAAAATGTCTGCGTTGTGACTTGTATCCATTTACCCGGAAACGGGAAAGGATAAAGAACCTTTAGAATTCTTAACAATCAACTCGCATTATTATTAAAGGACAAAAATGACTTTTGACTGAGGAGTGAGAACAATCATTTACCTTTATTTATTCTTAACTAGATATTTCTCACGACTTCGTATGAATTTTATAAATATTTAGTATTGCAATCCCATCTAAAATCTCCAATTTTATTATGAACTTGTTACTAATGTAATTATTTTAGTTTAAACCAGCATTAGAGAGATGCGTACGAAATCAGTTTTTTTGGCACAACACCGACATAGTTCATCCATCTTGTACAAAATACACACATCTTGTGTAAACTATATTTCAATTTGTTGCGTGGTATAGAAAAAGTCTGCGGAAAATGGATAGCCAAACAGCAAATTTGCCTTATATTACCAGTTTAATTATAGATAAAGGCAATCATTGTTTGTTTTTAAATATTTCAAGTTAGGATATCTTTTTGTTATCATTTTATTAAATGTATACATTATTTCGAAGACGAAATCAGTCTTAAAGCAACTTTTTCTTGTGTAAGCGTTCTTACTAACGATTTGTTTTATATTAACTTTCATTTAGCATCTGTCGTAAGCAATATTGTTGGATACTGGCTCTTTGATGTCACTCGCATAAAGCTACAAATAATACACAGGTGAGTAGAGCTTTTTTGTGTTTTAACAACAACTGTCTGTCACTTTTATGTCGAATCTTTATAGGTATGTAATTAAGAAATAGATTTTAAGATCTATAAAGTCAATTAGGTATAATTTGGGTAATAAATAATATTCGTGTTAACTTACAATAAGTATTAACATGAAACATCGTATAATATATCAAATCGTAACTAAATAATGAACACCTATAATAATAAAAACAAATAGATTTTTATTATTATAGGTGTTCATTATTTAGTTACAAAAGTGGGTTCTCAGATCGGAAATTAAAGCACGTCCTTTGCATTATATATGTTTAATTACTTTTAGTTTCATAATAATAGTCCCTTTATACAGTTCATGGACACTGTTAATATATGCACAGTTTTAGTTCTGAATATTATAGGTAATATATTATAATGTATTATAATACATACCTACTTATATTCTCATTCGCTCTAAGAACCATTGTCCCGTTACATGACTAACACTGTCATGTCATTTCACTTCTCGTATATCTTCTCGATAATGCAATTAACTCCGCACTTTAATTTTCTCACTCTTTATAAGACAATACCACAAAATAACTATTCTAAATGCATTTAACTTTTTCAACTTCGTAGGTACCTAATGATCCAAACCGTTTCACTAATATATTCAAAGAGAGTGTGCGTATGACACAATAGGTACTGTAACGTTTTCCTGCTACTGTTTAACACAAAGCTCCCCATATAAGCTCCGCATAACTGTATGGGGAGCTGTCAACTTGGACATCTCAACAACGCCGGAAATAGAAGCCAGTACCGTATTTTATCTGTTACACAGTACACACCAGACATTTCAATTCAATACATATACACTATAAAATATAATACATCATTATTACCTTATATTAAGACTAGCGAAGTAACATATCTTTGCTCGGATCCTCCGGGGGTATTTCAGTATTATATGCAGAGAACATTATCGCTTGGCACTTTTATAACAAACTAGCATTTCCCGCGGTTTCGCACGCGTTCTAAAGACCGGAAACCAAATTATTTCTGAGTCGCGCGGTATGATACCTCGTAGAACTAACGGCCGCCCTTCCCGTTTTTGCAACCTTTTTAATTGATGCTCATCTCCTATTGCTCGTAGTGTGATGTAATATAGCCTAAAGCGTACCTCGATGAAAACGGACTATCCAACACAAAAACAATCTTTCAACCAGTAGCGCGTCAAACCACACAAACAAACAAACAAACAAACTCTTCAGTTTTATAATATTAGTATAGATAATATACTATTTGTAAAATCAGGGCCGGCAGTCTAGACTCTAGACATAATCGATGATATCGATGACTTACTATGTCGAGACTTAATAATTTGCCGGCCTAGTTGTCAATGAAAACGATAAAATCGTTCATAATTACGACGTAACGACACAAATCGATACAATATCGATGACTAACTATGTCGAGACTGCCGGCCCTGGATACGTCAACATCCACATTTCAGCCGCTTAAGCGTGAAAGAGTCACAACCATACGAACAAGCGAAAAGCTACAAACTTATAGACAGACTAATATGATTATTATAATAAAGTCAAGGGTTATATATATATATATATTTGATAGATGTCAGATTGAGTTATAAAGGTATTTTTTATATCAGTGTAAATAATGAAATTTAAATATTTTTACACAGCGCCATCTAGATATATATTCACTCTCTTCACTACATATATATTAACTTTAAATACACGCATATTATAGATATAAACAACCATGTCTAGAATACAAACATTCATACTCAATAAATGGACGCCCCCAACGGGACTCGAACCTGCGACCGCTGGCGCAGAAAGTAGGGTCACTACTAACTGAACCAAATGTGTGTTGAGATAACGTCATATAATATTTATCTATAAGTTATGCTTATTACACAAACCCATTAATAAAAATTAATATAGGTATACTTTTTCGTTTATTGAACAAAAGTCAGGAAACTGAAAGTTTATTGTATCACTTTATACACGATAATTACATTGCAATCTTTTCAGAGCGGCACGGCGACGCGTGTGGAAGTTAATTTAAAAATCAATTAACGTTCATAACATAGGTACCTACGTTTTACAAACAATTTGATAGAAAACGGTCGATGTGCGATTGTTTAAAAGTCATCTAATATGACCCATTTGCGTAGTTTGAATGGGAACCTATTAAGAATTTTATCTACTGTTACCACTAACATTTATAAAGCTGAAGAGTTTGTTTGTTCGTTTTGTTGAACGCGCAAATCTCGTGAACTACTGGTTCGAATTAAAAAAATATTTTTTGTTGGATAGTGTGTTTATCGAGGAAGGCTATAGGCTATACTACATCACGCTACCACCAATAGGAGAGGAGTATCAACGAAAAATGTTGCAAAAACGGGAGAAAAATGTTCCTTTTGTGAGCTTTCGTTGCGTGCGCTGCGTAAACGGTTAAAGTTATGCAAAAATCATGTATGACGGAATTGTTCCCTTTTAAAATATCTAAAAAAAAGTCCGCGGTAGCATATATCTTACTTTTAAGGTTGACTCGCTGAACGCAAGCGAAGCCGCGGGAATGGCTAGTTATTAATATTTTTAAAAGCAAAATTCTTGTATCATTGTTGGATAAAGGTCACACGTTCAATTTTGGAACAATGTTTTTTTAATTAGAATAATAGAAATAGTCTTGTGGGACTTTGGAATTGAAAAGTATAAATAGAGGGTGAAATTGCGTCCGCATAATCACTTGTGCTATGGTCAGGCTTATAGAAATTGGCTGCCTAAAATCAGTGGGATTGACATCATATATTGATCATAAAACAATAAAACTTATTTATCGATATTCGATATTATATATACATCATAAAAACGCGATACGGACAACTGCCACTAAACACATTATGACCTTTAAGTTGGCAAAAAGTAAATAATTACACATTCTGTGGTAATTATTAAACCTTGAAAGTACATTGTCTTTTCAATATAACTCGCAATACCGGGCCACCAAGCTACCTACTACTTGACATTTTAATCAAACGTTTTTTTCTACATAATTTCGGATCAGGTTCTCGCAGGATATTCAAAGTAATGGAAATCACAAAATGCTGCCTATAGGTATATCGTTTTTAGGCCGCCTTTTTATAGTATGTTATAAAAGCTTTAGAAATAAAATCTTTCCGATCAACAAACATCATCTTCTATAGACGATCAGACAAAATATGTACATATCTATGTATATCCAAATTAACACGTTAATTTCAATGCTGTGGGGTACCGTTATAAAAAGCTCGGAGCATTCAAAAAAGTTATTTGTATGCCAAAACCGTGGTAGGTTACTTAGCCAGAACACCACTGACCGTACAGCTTTTTAACTAAACGTATAGGCTTGCAAATTCTACTTTAGAGATTCTACCTTGCGGATTAGCTTTAAGAATGGTTTAAATTTGAAATAGTAATATAATTTAAATAATACATATTTTGAACTAAATTAAACTTTCAATGAATCTGAATTTATGGCCCAATTTACGGTCTTACACGAATATTATAAAGCTGAAGAGTTTGTTTGTTTCTTTGGTTGAACGCGCTAATCTCAGGAACTACCGGTTAGAATTGGAAAATTCTTTATACATTAGATAGCCCGTTTATTGAGGAAGGCTATAGGCTATTATATCATCCCGGGAAAATGTACGGTTCCCGTGGGAGAGTTTTACTTTCGTCTAGGGACGAACCCGAAGCGAAGCGAGGGTGAGTCGCTAGTGTAGAAATATTACTGATTCGATTGGTCGAGTTGGTTCAACGAATAATAGCTACTTAGGATTTTTTTCGGAGCCTCTTTATTAAAATAAAATAACTTTTATATCTTTGTATGAAATATAGCGAGAATCTTTAACAGGACGTCTCAATTTACTTTAATTTATTACTATTTCTTTTGTTTACAGTAGTTTAACAGAGTTAAACGTTTAGAGTGTCAGAGCGGAACTAATTTGTAACTTTAACGCAAGTTAGCTTTGTTTCATTTTGTTAGCTAGGAGAATATTGATGTTGCATTTTCATTTAAAATTAAAATTATATTTTGTTTTTTTCTAATAATAAAAAAGAACAAAATAATACTTACAAAATTATGTGATTGTATCTTCCTATATTCCTCGTGTACTTACCAGAACTTTATACGAATATATAGCATCCGTATACGATCTTCAAGAAACTATCCTTTAATTTATTATAATCTATTCAACACAATTTTTTTTAAAGTAACAAACCGATAGAGCTTAAACATGTTATGTTTATTATTTAAACAATTATTTTACCCAAAAAAAATCTTGTTAAAAGTAGCTACCTAATTATTTTCTATCAAGATAATGAAGCAAAGTATTACACAGTAACAATAGGTATATAATGAGGAGCTTTAATTAATCTGTACAAAGGAAAATGTTATATAATCTTATAAAAAGAAAAGAAAGGATATCGTTTGCTTGTAAACGATACCTGCCTATTTTGAGGCCGACCGTTTAATTAATTGGTTATATAGGTACCTACCACCTACTTGTTCTGATATATATATAATATAAATCCTTTTTTGTATATTTTAATCTTTTTTTATATAATTAAGTAATATACGACTAAAAATAGTTAAATGTGAGAAAAATAATTCTTAAAAATACTTTTAATACATGTTAGATATTGAAGTAAATTAAAAAAAATGGCTAATAAGTTTTTCGATATATAAATGCACGTATGTAATTGTTATGTATGTCTATTTATTATTTTACATAAATATTTATATTTTGCACAGATTTGTTTAAACGAGAAACAAAATACATTTAGCCAAAGAAATTAAGAGTATTCACATTGAATAATCGAGTTATTATGTGGATGGTGAAAGCTTCCTGCTATCTTCAAAGACTTTACCAAATATATAATTAGTAGATACTTCTTTGAGATAAACCTCTTTAAGATTAAGGAGTCTTAAGGAATATTCGAGACCATAACATTTTCTTTCATTGATGATAACCTATCTTTCGCAACAAATATAATGTGAAATAAGAAATACAAAATATATTTGGTAAAAATTCATTATTTTCACTAGATAATTATATAAATTCTACAATATAGTAAAAAAATCTTACTTAGACCTTCTGATATAATTGCAAAAAAATATTGGTGTGTGTAAATTTGTTACTCGATATATGATATTTATTAATCACCGGAAAAGTAGACCTTTTTAATGTTTGATTTTCTTATACGTATTATACTACGACGAGATATCTGTAGTACCTAATTGCTAATCTTAAAACGTTTCTAAGGACGACCCAAGCGGAGCGAGGGTGAATCGCATTTAGTATATTGTAAAATCCAAATGGATTGGATGAATGGATTCTTACTTTTTTACTTACGATTCGATCAGTACAACTATTTTTTTAATAAATACGTACTCCAAACCTCAAATACGTCCCAAAAACTACAATCTACTAAAACAGCAAAGTCAAATGCCTAATAACGTTTGTTCAACGATCATGTCCCGAACGCCACAACAGTTAGTTGAGAAACTAATTAATACACGAATCCCGTTAAATTCCTACACAGAACCGCGGCACATCGATTTCCGATAGCCTAAAGGCGAATAAGCCTATATTGAACTACTAACTAACAACTCAAATAATAGGTATACATAAATAATACTACGATTGTATACGCGAAAGTTTGTGAGTTTGTGTTGTTTATGTATTTGTTAGGTGTTTACACCGAAACTACGGGTAGCAGGCAAAATCAAAATTCTAATTACTACAAAGTTAATACGACCCAGCTTATATAGCATTATTTAATGAATTCTCAATTCGTTAGCTTCTTTACTGTTAAAAAAGAAAGTGAGGGTTATAGAAATATTTTTATTAAAGGCCGGCTAGGCTTATTTGAGAGTCAAATAAGCAATAATTCATGCATTATATAGCATATAGACTGAGCACCACAATATAAATAAATAGATACATATTATTATTGGTCCAAACATAAAACTTTGTATAATTGCGCAGGAAACGCGTTTTACCATTTCCGTATCACAAATAAGCAATATTTACTCGAACACCTGCACTGATTTGAATATTTACACATCTCAATAAACTGACGAACTGTAGGATTATCTTTGCCCAAAGAGAATTCTTAAGTATTACATAAATTGACTCGTCTGATTTGTCGAACATTGGTTACTTACAAGCTCGAAGAAAACCTATTTCGAAATATTTTTTTCATACAAACAACTTTTGATTAGCCTTATATTTGCTTTACGGAGAAAAATTACATGTATCTCATCGTGTTCTTAGAATATTTTCGGGACGCATCGCGCTTTTTCGAATATTCAAAGAAGTTTTATGCCTAACGAACATTATCCAGTGCGTGTAAAGAAAATGTTAAGGAGCTTTTATGAAATATGTCAATATTGGTGGAGTAAAGTGTGTGATTTTATATATAACTTTAGTTATTTCAACATTAATATTTTCAAGCATTTTCTCTGAACACGTAGAATCACTTTTTTTTTTTGTGTTTGTACATTAAGCACCATCTAGTTCTGTGGTAAGCTACGAGGCGTGTGCTATGGATACCAGACAGTTGATACACTACACATATATAACTTTAAAAAAATACATACTATAAATATAAACATCTATGTCTGGAGTATAAAAATTTGTGCTCAACAAATGAATGCCACCAGCGGGACTCAAACCCGCGACCGCTGGTGCAGCAAGTAGGGGTTACTACAAACTAAGCCAAACGTGTCGTCAAATTAATTCTGATATCACAGAATATATTTACTTATTATAGATGCATTAAATTACTATAATATTAATGAAATATACATACTGCGTACATATAGTTAATGAATGTAAAGTTTGTTCGTGTTTGTGAATAGGTGCACTTTTGAAATTAAAGATTCCGTGAAATATTTATTGAAGAAAACCTGTACTGCATTTTAATTCATTAAGTTCAAATTTAGTTATGTTTTGTATGCGGTTTGGAGATACCGTTGAATATTTAAATATTTTTTTTTCGATATACTTACTCGTATTTGTCGAAATATGTTTTAGTAAATATAAAAGGAGAAAATAACCACAGTGTCATGAGAAACAATTTGAAACTTTTATTACCTACAAAAATTTTAATTAACAATTTTTTTGGCTCAGTTATTCAATTAATTGGTATGAGTGCAAAGTTATGAGTGGGTTGAGAAAAGAAAAAAAAGGGAAAAGTGTTAACAAAATAGGTACCTAAATTACGTATAGAAGATAAATAAAAAATACTTTTGTGGCAAATGTCGTGTAGTGTGTATCTACACTTCGTTATTGAGTTCCGTGGCAAACCTCTGAAGTCTGTGGTCGGAATATTGTTAAATTACGCAACCACCTACAACACGTACTATTTAACAACATAAGGGTGAATTGTTAATAATGATTGGAATTGTTAGAAAAGCTAATACTTTATTAGGTTTATTCAAATATTAGGCACATGTAAAAATGGCTAAATTGTAATTGTAAATGTAAAAAGTGTCTATCTTCATTTATTGTTTTTATACCAAACAAATAAGATAAGTTATCACTATTGCTAAATTAGTTTTTCTAGAAAAAAAATTAAAAATGACAGCTCCATAATTTTTGTTTTCCCGTGGGAATTAGAAATGTTTAATTAGTAAAACACTAATTGTTAGCCACAATAATGATGTATCACTGACCAAAAAATAATTGTTTGCTTGATCGAAACCGGCATAGCACTGCAAGGATTATATTAGGTACCTACGCATAGCAAGCATTAAATGCCATTATTGAAATGTATTTAGGCTTAAATCAGTATCATTTGCAAGTTGCATCTATTATTTTAGATTACTTGATATTATTAGTAATAAATATTGAATATTAATATTTAATATAATATCTAGTTATATCCATAGTGTAACGAGAATCCATTATTCGAAAATTATTTTCTTCTATCCTGCTGTTTCTTAAAACATGTTTAGGCAAAATGAAATGATCCGTTAGCTTTCAGATTATAATACATTTTAGTCGTGCGTGCTCGGACACTTGGGATAAACGAATGGGCAGGCCCCATAATAGGGTGCTCTTGTTTACTTCAGTCCCAAGTAAAATAAATGCGAAGTGTTTACCTCATCTACAAAACACTTCACTACATAGTATAAAACAAAGTCGCCTTTTCTGTCCCTATATCCCTATATCCCTATGTGCGCTTAAATCTTTAAAACTACGCAACGGATTTTGATGCGGTTTTTTCCAATAGATAGAGTGATTCAAGAGGAAGGTTTATATGCATAGCTAGCGGATCCCGCGGCTTTGCCTGTGCTAAATCTAGGGAAGAGCCCGAGCGAAGCGAGGGCGAGTCGCTAGTCTTAAATAAACTTTAATTAAGTAATATATTTTTATTCTATATTGTGATAGCATATATGTTTTATTCTAAATTATGATAGCAAAAAAGTTTAAGAAAAAGGTGTTTATTTCATAAGATTATCAGGCTGAAACCAATTGAAGCGGATTAAGATCCCGGAACTTGGATAATTGGTTGAGTGGTTTAAATATTTTAAACTTTAAACTTTATACTACTTTGTTATACTCGTACTTGCGTGAATATTTGTCATTTAAAACAAAATCTTTACGGTATTTTCCCCCAATTTATGTTGCTTTTTGGTTCCCAAGAAGTTACGGTTTTGTCAAATGTAAATCCACAAAAATTCGGAAAGGAACGAGAAATAAATATAACATTTAAAAGTACTTAAAATTGTGTTATTTTCAGTATGTATACTACTTATTTGAATTATTCTTCCTGGGTTTAAAAAAATACCGCTTTACCGCCGGTCGCAAGTGCGACCAATAGACACTGTATGTATTTTAATCTTATACGAATTTATATATCAAATGTGAAATGATAAAACAGTTTGATAGAAAAAAAGGTGAATAAAATCTATCTTCATTCATCTTATTTCAATAATTGCAAAAGATTTCTGTTGCACCTTTCCACCATTCTTAGCATAAGGCTGGCAAAAAACACTCGGTGCAATCACCATGTCCATGGTATTATCCCAGCACGTGACATCACTACATAAAAGACAAAATATTTAATGGTCTCTCGCTGTTTCTCGGATCGACGTGATTCTTTTGCATAGAATTAGTCTATTAGGCCAGTAAATAAAGCATTTAACCTCGCATTAAAATTCCGATCCAATTTTAATTTTTTTTAGTTTAAGGGTCACTTACTGACCACAAAAACACAAAATGCTGACAGATCCAGGTGGAGCCTCGATCGCAATCTTGAAGAAAAGTTTTTGGCCGATATCCCGGAAACTATGCACTTCAAGGCAAGTTATTTGAACCATTATTGTAGAGAATAAAATTTCGCATGTTTTATTTCTTGTAAACTTTTTTGTAAAAATTACCGTTTACGATTTATGGCCCAATTAACGAACCGGTTTTTCTGTCTCAGTAGACAACTCTCAAAATATTGGATTAATCATTAAAATGCATGGTCAATAAATTGTAAACGGTAAGTTTTACATAAAAGTTAACAGGAAATAAAAGATGCGAAATTTTAATTTCTACAATAATGTTTTCAATAACTTTTGCTCTAAAGTGCATAGTTTCTGACATATAGTACCTAGGCCAAAAACTTTTCTTCAAGATTGCAATCGAAGCTCCACCTGGATCTGTCAGCATTTTGTGTTTTTATGGTCAGTAAGTGACCCTTAACCTAAAAAAAAATTAAAATTGGATCGGAAATTTAGTGCGAGGTTGACCAAAAAACGGCTTTATTTACTGTACCTACTATATGGCATACAGGCAAGACGTAGACTACTTTTTATCTTCATAGACTTTTTTTAAATAAATAAATAATGTTGGGCTTTGGGATATTTATAGTAATTTATGAACACAGCGCCATCTAGTTCCATAGTAAACTACGAGGTTTGTGTTACGGATACCAGACAGTTGATACACTACACATATATACACTATAGATACATACATATTATTATAAATATAAACACCCATGACTAGAATACAAGCATTCGTGTTCAACAAATGAATACCCCCAGCGGGACTCGAACCCGCAACCGCTGGCGCATCAGTCTGGGTTAGGTACTACAAACTGAGCCAACGTGTCTTCAAAAATATCAAATAGTTCCTACTTCCCATGAGATATTAGTTCTGCAAAAAAAATAGGGTCATAGAATATACCCGCATTCATGGTGACTACCCCCAACCCTCCTCCTTCTAAATATAGCTACTGTATTCACTGGTTCGATTAGTGCGAGCTTAATTCACACTGAACACGGTTCTTTAATCATTGCACCGTGTAGCTGTTCAACGTGTTTTTTTTTTAAAGTTTAATAAAAAGATTGCTATTTAATTATTATAGTCAGGTAATTTTTTAAATAAATCTTCAAAATAACTCGAAAGTTTTATCCTAAGGGACCAGAGTTGGCTTAAAATAAAGTTCTAAAAATCCGGCAAATATCTTTGGGAATTAATTAAAGTAAAATTGCAAAATTATAAGAATCACAGGCAAAGCCGCGGGTAAATAAATAAGTACCTAAACACTTTCTGTATCAATATGTTCCCAGGTTCGTACCCCCTTTAGTATAAGTTTTTTACGAACTTTGATTTTTTATTATTATTAAAACCTTCCATGTGCCTTACACATACAAAAAAAATTGCCAAAGAAGGTCGAGCCATTCTTGAGTTTTGCGCTTAGCAACATTCATTTTTATTTATATAGATTTAAGTACGTTTTATAGTCAAAAATTAAAAATTAAAAAACGTACAAATACGCTAGTACCTATAAGCTAAAAATATAAGATAAAAGCTTCAATATTTTCAATATCAATTTGATGTCTCTGCATAAAGCTCACTCTAGTGGCAATAAAGTTAGCTGAGCACCCGAACCCATGCATACGGGTATATGAGGACATTTATACGCTTCTGAGTAGTCCGCTTTATTTACATATTTTACCCATTGTCGTTACTCATAAATTTTCACTTACCTATAAACTATTTTTTATTAGGTATTAAAACTTAGATCATTTTAGAATATGTAGTTATTCTAAGCGTACGTACTAGTTATACTTTATTATTATTAATAGCGATTCGCCCTCGCTTCGTCTCTAGATTTAGCGCGAGCGAAGCCGCAGGTTCCGCTAGTTTTAAAGATCCAAGCATACAGACAGACTGTATTTTATACTATGTGGTGATTTATTAATTATCTTTTGACTAAAAGCAAATACTTGCAAATTTTTTTTAAAGTTTTTTAATTAACGTGACTTTCAATAAAGAGAATCACAAATCCATTGCGGATTGTCCGTATCGGTGTATTGATGAGAATCGAATAAAGGATAGGCATATCCTTAGCTTTTCGTTTAAGCAATTGAATTGAAATCGACCTAAAATAAATAAGTTAATAAGTGTCTAACAATTTCGTAATCTTATTTACCTTTTAATTATTTCTTATATGTATAAATTATTACCCTTATCCTCGATTCTTTCACGACTACGAACACAGGTGCAAATCTATTCCTATCACTCTCATACTCCGAGTACGATGACTCGAGAAGTGAGTGAGTTACATCTTTTCGTGCTTTTCGATGCACAGGTGTGAGACACCGCCAATTTTCCAGTTCCCGGCTTTTAATGAGGATTTTTTTGAAAGAAGTACTCAATGACTAAACTTGGTCCGAACCGAGACTCGAACCAGGACCGCCAGATTTGCGTAAATGCTACGCTTTATAGACCACCGTGGCATATCAACCACAAATATATATTAATAGATCATAATATTAGGATCAAATTTGATTTTCATTTATGTCGATGAATGTGTAATTACAATATTCATCTAACGGAAACCAGAATCGAGTGGAAATTTGCTAGGTTTGTAATCGAAATATAAAGGTTAAACAGTATTCAATATAATTATAAAATATTTTGGGCGTACTGTGAATGAAAGCAATTCTTGCATAAAGTTGAAGTTTAATTTAAACAACTTGATAACAGCTAGTTAGATAATATTTAGCGAACAAGTTTCATTTTCATTAGTATAACTTTTGAAACTGAATGTGAAAATGAAGGATATTCAAAGCGCTTATTATATTTACTAAGACTGGCCTCATCTAGCTTTAATGAACGTATATTAATAAATATAATATTGTATACACATAGTATTTTTATGTGAATAAATAAACTGCTAACTGGTGGCACTTATGTACTACCTATGTATTTTGATGATATATTTATTGAAACCCTTTTTAATAAATTACAATAAAAGTATAGGTTAGCTAACCTAACAACTTCGTTATATTTAAACTAATAGATGCTAAAGTTGACTTAGGTAATTAATTAAGACATCCTTTGTTATTACTTTAATAAAGCAATTTTAGTGCACCTAAAAACATAAAAAGTTCTTAAAATTATGATGATGTGTATGGTTGAGCATAAATTCCCCATATAAAAGTATTCGCGTGATTCTAAGAAAATCAATTTCTCCCATGATCATTGCATCAATTAAATGGTTTGTTTAATTTGGGATTTAAGCGGGGAAGCTCTTATAAGGTAAATACCCATACTTTGCAAAAATCACGTACAAAAGGGTCAGCACTTTGCTGTATCAGAAATAGACGGGATAGGTAAAATATCTCCATGGGCTATTTGATTGATTCAATACTTTGTCATCTTTTATTGCTTTAGCTCTTTGGTTAATATATTTAAAATACCGCTTAATTTATACTTATAAAGTGATTGAAGAGATTTTATTTACGACACATTTGTTTAGTACGAATGTTTGTACTCCAGTCAAGGGTGTTTATATTTATAATATGTATGTAAGTATTATATATTTAAAATTTATAAATATGTAGTAATAAACTATCTGGTATCCATAACACAAGCTTCTTAGCTTACCACGGAACTAGATGGCGCTGTTGTAATAATGTCCCAACACAATCATTTATTTATTTTAACTTATTGACTGAAACACGCGAACCGCCAAGAATCTTATAAAACTAAATATATGTAAATATTTTCTTTCTATAGACAACTTTCTTATTTTATACTTAAAACATGAACAAACGTGTTTTACAATTTTTTTTTGGTTAACCCTTGGCCACTGACAGAGCATCGACGACATTAACATGACCCACATAAGGGAGACAGACGGCACAGAGCTGAGGGGAGGCGTCCCGTGTAAAATTAGCCCTCCCTAAATAAATTTTACATCGTACATCTTAGTGATTAATTATTTTTTATGTTTTGGACATTTCGTATTTGCTGATTTTCTACGACGTAAATTATTTATAAAGCCCATTAGGGGCATCAAAGGGACTTTTCGAAGAATCAAGCGGAAATCGGAATTGAACCGAAGGTAACGAACGCCAATAAAACTACAAACACTATAAATTATAATTAAACCTTTCTCTCTCTACCTTTTGCTGTCGATATTCATCACACAGAAACTATTCAGTCATCTACGGTTCAATACAGTAGACTTTGCAATCATAGTAACTACTGACTGTGCATTCGAGCTTAACTGGGATATGGTCAGCAAAAAAAAAATTTTACAAGTAGAGTAAACAAGTAGAGTAGGCTGAACATGCCTTCTCTTTAAGAACCTAATTTCATGTTGTTAGAATAGTTATTGAATGAATTATTCATGAATTTTTGGTTGTATTTTTTTATTTGTATTAATATTCCTATTATTACTTACCTACTTAAAATACCTTGAAATATAAACGACGTCATTGATAATAGTTCTATCAAACTTATGGAATCAAAAAAAAAACTACGAAAACATAAAGTGTTCAATTAAAAAAAAGTTAAAAGTCAATATGTATTGACTTTTATATATTTTAAATTGATATTTCACATTTAAATACCCTAAATATTTTGAATATTATCACATTTGTACCTTTTAGCAGGCAATTTAAGTATCCACTGCTGACAGTACCCTCTCTTTCGTATATAATCTGAGCCTCATATGTCCAATCGAGTAACAGCGATGGAGGACATTCAAAGGCCGGGTTAGTAAGCTAAACAACTTAGTCAGTCTCATCTAGTTAATATAACATCGTTATCAATATGAAAACAATTTTTCCTAAAAATATTAATAACAATTTGATTAATTTGCGAAGTGCGAAAGTTCTTGTATTAATTATCATTTGATTTTATGATTTCTCAAAGATAAGGTATTTCCACGCAGTAAAAACGATCTTTTATATCGAGACACATAATCGGCTATCATTATATCAAATTTTTCTCGTGATGTCAAGTTATCTCTCGTTTCAGACCGACAGACAAGATCTATAGATTCGGCCTCGCCTATCAATCTGCCCGGTCAGGTCAAGTTTAAGTTTCCTGGCTCTCTCATACTCTGGTAGGACGATTGTTTGACAAGACCAGCGTGATTTAAGACACAAGACTGATGACTTACATGCACTCCGTGGCACGGGCTGTTACTGAGGTTTTTAATCAGTAAGATTCAATATCCAAACTTTGGTTAACCCAGGACTCGAACCCAATAACTCCGGATGTGCCGCACACGCTAGCCACTACGAGGCAGTTAAAATGTATAGATTACTAATGCTACTTAGCTAAAATTGCTGCTAGCACATTATTACCTTCGTTACTAATTTTACATCCTCTTTAACGAGATTTCGGAACTTTTTAGGGTAAAAGCAAACTATATTTTTGGCGAGTCAAGAATAGGTATAAAAAATATTTGTACATTAAGTATGTGTATAGTTGACTTGAATACAGTAGATACCTATAGGTGGTAGGTAGGCACGTGAGGACTTTTTGTCTCATAAGTAAAATTCATGATTAATTTAATATAAAAAAATATTACATGTGACCTATAAGTCACCTCGAATTTAAAACTTGAATGATCAAGTAGATAGGTATCTAATACGTATTTACTTACAAAATTGGGCTCCCAATTTGTATTTCGTAAAGTCAACTCTTTCTAAAGATTTCTTCGTAAACGGAAATTAACATTTCTGTATGTCAATCACGAGCTCAATAAATAGTAAACTTATTTAAACTGATTTTATAAATATTGACAAAACGGGATTAAATATTTGATTTTTTTTACTGTAAAAAATGTATCGACAAGCACTAAAAAAACTCAGTGTCTATAATCTAATGGAGACTAAGGTCCTTCAAATACATCTGACTAATCCAGTATTACACTTCCAGATTAGTGTCCGACCGAATGTTCGGTTTCGGTTTCGGTTTCGGTCGAGTTTCGGCAAAAAAACGAGTTTCGGTTATGTTTCGGTTTCGGCAGCAAACCTGCCGAAACTACGACCGAAACCGAAACTGCATTCGGGAGTTTCCGCGCTGTGCTCGGGTATGTTCGGCGTGGTAAATGACATCCAAGCGACGATAACATTTGGCCGCGTCCACCGAAAACTAATTTAATATAACAAAGGAGTACCTAGATTATAGTAGAATCAAGTTTACCATAAAAAATTTAAAATCTAAACATAATAATAAAAAACATAATATTGTTGTTAATTTAACTCTTTCGCTAATGCTATATGTAAACAAACATTAGTTAGGTACATGGTATTTACTATAGTGCATTAGTGGTGATAATATTAAGGATTTAGAGTTTCGCGTTCAATTTAATAATTATTAAGTAGGTACCAATTTAATAATTGTTTTTTTTTACAAATTAACACTTATAATTAAAGGAGTAGATACCTACCTGGTTATCCGTATAAAATTAACACTTATATTTATTTTACTTATTAAAACTGACTGATTATAATACATTTTCTTTATTTTTCTCTGAAAACATGATCCTTATAAGAAAGTTTCGGTTTCGGTTTCGGTTTCGGTTTCGGTCGTAAAAACCAGTTTCGGTCGGACACTATTCCAGATGTTAACACATTATTGGATATAAAATAACATTATTTTTATTGCCTAACAAAAGTCCTGAGTTCATCGTAAAATACTATTAAAGTCTGCTTACTCTACTTTACAAGCATCATGAAGATTAAAAATATATATTACGAAGCATTCCTATAATTACCAAATTAGTATAGTAAGTAAGTATATGTATTATGTATATAAATAAAAACTGGATGTATTCAAGGGTTCCATACAAGTCAGAATTTTAACTTTAAAAAAGTAGATTTTGAGAATATATTTTTATAGTTATTATGTTTTGTTTAAATGTTTTAAGGTTTGTCATTGAATTTCGTCATTATGTCAAAATTTTGATTGTAAAAGACAAAAAACTCTAAAAACAAAAAAAAATAATTGATTTCAATATTATAAATGTTACAATTTATTAAACTTATGTGGTTAAAATGATAACTATAGTGGTATACACTACATACATATCTACTAAAAATGAAACAAATTAAATAATCAAATAACAAATTAGAAAACCAAAACCAGTATAAAATCATTAATTTTTAAATAAATAAATATCTTGAGACATTATTACACAAAGCGCCATCTAGTTCCGTAGTAAGCTACGAGGCTTGTGTTTCGGATACCAGATAACATTAACGATAATTTACATCATCACAAAAAAATGATATACTTAAGTACCTACATACTCCACGTATTTTATAAACCCTAATAGAAATCAATAGTGGGTAATAGAAATTGATTTAAATTGCAAAATGCTTATATTTTGATGGGGCGTTGTTTGATTAGACCGTAAGCATCTCATGAATATCCCAATAATTTATTGTTTGATATAATCCGCAAACTGTTATTGGAGATCAAACTTTCGCGAATACAAACAAGTACCTAAGTCATAAACCGAAAGCGAGTTTCCATCAATTTACCAACAGTTCAATGTTTTCAACACTTAGAGTTTGATAATATACAGAAGTGTCATCATTTATTCATAATATTTAAATAATTATTTGGACATTGTGTTGCGTGTGTATATGTTTGAATGTGTGTGAAATTTACATGTAAATTAAATTCATGTATTCATGTGTATGTATATGTAAAAAAAAATTATCTGAGTCATTATTATTAAGATATAAAAACTTTTGTTTGTCTGTGATCACGAAACAACCACCAGTTTTATGAAATTTGATATGATTATAGCTGGTTAACGGCTATCTGGGTATGAATAAAAATAAGTTGTGACATTATTACACACAGTGCCATCTAGTTCCGTGGTAAGCTACGAAGGAACCCGCGACCGCTGGCGCTCTACCGCCAGGTCACTACAAACTACGCCAAACGGGTCGTATCAGGTATATGTATCGCATGTCCGGCTCGCAGTAAAAAGTACCTATCATATATTATATAAATTACTAATTATCATTTCTAATAAATCTATACTTACTACTAAAACGTATCTGGGAGGAACCCGAGAAAAGCGAGGGTGATTCGCAAGTTCCTTAATATTCCTTGCAGCAGGTCTCTACCGTGACAATAATGATATTGATTGCTGTAAAGCATTCGAAACGTTGGGAACCAAAAATCATAATAAATCCCCGACAAAATCCGAAAAGATAGTTTCATTTATTAAGTAGATATAGTTATAAGTAATAGATAAAATAGAAGTAGACTTTAATTTAAAACCTTATTAAGCCCTTATAAATTTACCCCTCATATAAAATTTATCTTATTTATTTTGACGGTTCTATCAATCGTTCTAACAGAAAGCAAACATATAAATTTCTTTAGGCAGGTAAAATAAAAAACAGGTTCATACGATCATAATTATATTGAGAAAAGTTTTTCGATCATAAACCCCGATTATTTACTGCCGTCTCAAGAGTTCTGTATTAGAAGTTTACCTATAGGTATTATATATTTTTGTATTTGTCTGTCATCTTGATACAAATTTTTATTAGATTTAAAGTTTAATAATAAATTTAAAATTTAAAGTTTATTAAATATTAATATAAATATTATTAATCTTAATGTGGAGTTAAAAGTAACTCGAAACAAGTAAAAACATGTTTTTAAGTTACCAGACATAAGGGAGAGGGAAACCACCCCTTCGAATGTAGGTACGTCTAATTATATCAATTTTAAGTGTAATTATATTTTTAGGTAACAATCTATTACACCGACACCAATCCAAGATTTAGAAGATACATTGATCTTCTTTAAGTTTTAAATTGTTTATCTATGTATACCTATATCAAGGTATAGGATACTCCTGCCCTAAAGCTTCAATTGAAATTAGGGTGGAATTTAAATATATTTCACTAAAGTCGTTACAGATTTTGTAAAGGAGGCTGATTATAGCTTTGTTATATTTTGCCTCAAACGGATTTTGTGCGTATCAAAGGAAAGCTTTCAAGTCTAGTCTCCATTTTGTTGTTGAATATTATATTTAATTTCGTTGGTGCTTTTATGCTGCATGATTGACGTACAAAATTTTTATTTTAATGTAATTTTATAACTGTTATTCAAAAATACGATATGCTATCATTGTAATGTTATGTGCTATTTTTTTAAATACGACTATACCCTGGCTTTGCTCTGGTATAAAGAGTAACATGTTAGAGCTTACAAAGCAGACTAATATTATAAAAGGGTGTACAAAGTTTTAAGCAGACTGACAGACAAACAGATTCACCACTGAATATTATAAAAAATATGACGATGACTGTTGAAGATGTCGGAAAAAATCTTGCGACTTTATTGGCGTGCGATGCGTGAAGTAATAAACTTATGATAAAAACATTACACTATACAATCGTTCCTCTTAAAAAGCGGGTACATTCTTTTTTATGTGATCTGTGATTGTAGTAACGATATGAGTATATAGTTATATAGGAACACCCTAACGTAGCAAGGATAAACCTATCTTTTATTTATTAAAAATAATAAATATTTAATGTTATGAATACCCTCTTGAATAACAATGAATTTTTTATCAATATGTTTTTGTGAAATTGAATGAAAAGTCTTGACAGCGTCATCTGTCTTCATCAATTTATAATTTCCTCACCATCTCCTGTTCTCGTCCTATTAGAATCTATCCATAAAAGCTATTAAAAAAATTTAAGTGACTTTTGTATAAGAAATGTCAAAAATATGTACATATTAAAATACACATTGGATAGGGAAAATCGTAGTTTGTTTTTGTTGGACCTTTTTTAATTTATTTTGAAAATAATCATAAATTATTTTTAAAGCATAAATGAGTTACACTTTACATTTTCCAATCAGTTCCATTCAATCCATTCGAAAAATAAACCGGTTCATTAAATGGGCCATAAATCATAAACGGTAAGATTTACAAAAATGTTCACAAGACTCATGATGAATTGGAGGGAAATTTAGTGCGAGGTAAAATGCTATTTTCACTGGCTTAAACACCTATTTAGATATTTTGAGCAGCTTCTAAGTATCTTTCGACGTTATTAAAATATTTTTTAATTAATTTGTTCGAAAATTTAATAGTTAACAAAATAACAAAATTGAAGAAACTTTTTGATTTCAATTGTGCTACAGATAAGATATCAAATTAGAAAGTTAAATTAGTTAGCAGGTAAAGATATCTTTTACGTTGTAGATTCTATTTCACCGGTATTTAGTTTGAGAAGGGTTGGACAGCTAGAAAGGGGTTGATATCGCTCATGACAAGTCTTGAAATGCTTGAAGAATAACGTTATATAATCTATTGATGACTTGGTATTTCTATATTACTTAATTTAGAAGGAATAAGTAGTATTAGATTTTTAGAGACACGGCCTGAGAGTGATATTTATTGTTGTTTATCTCAACATAATACCTTATGCCCTATTATAATAATTTCATATGCACAGGAGTTGTACCTAAGCACAAGTAGGATACCTATACGCTAAAAAAATCCGGATCTGCCGTATAGTTCGCAGTTCGTTATAGTAGGCACTATACCGAACGCATATTATTTATTACTGAGCTGTTATGAAATTAAACTTGTTCAACTAACGTTAATAAATTGATGCACAGCAATTTTGCAGCTAACTTTAGCGCAGAACGGCTATAATGCAAATACGGCCTCTACTTTGCAGAAATAAATATCCTTTTTAATATTTTGCTTTTAACATTTATTAGAACCTAATCGAAGCTTACTTAAAAAACAAACCAAATCTAACGTTATGCACTTTTATACCTACTTCTTGTTTGTCTGTCTGTCTGTCTATTAGGTGTGAGGGTGAGGGCATCACGAGAACACCACTGGACATCATTAATGAAATCTGGTAAAGTGATAGGTGGTTACCCCGAACAACCTAGAATACTTTTTACTACTCTAAAATATCTCATCTCTGAGAAATCCATACTTATCGTTAACGTTATAAGAAGGCGAAACTGAGCAAAGCGAGTGCGAGTCAGTCGGTACATATAATTCTAAAAAAATCTAAGTCTAAAAATATTATTGAAATAGTCATTTGTATCGATAGAGTGGCCGAATAGTCCACTAATACCACAAGCAGCATCATGAGAAAACAACTTGGCAAATTGTGATGTTTGATAAAATGATAATGATAAGTTAGTAGTAATACGGATGAACATATCATCTTTTTGAAAAATCTATATAATAGTTAAAATCTAGCCTGTACTTGTTATATTTTTCCGAATTGCATTTGAAAATTTTATAAGGCATTAAAGCTTGTTAGTAATAGCAATAGGTATGGTTTGGTGTCTATTAATCTCTTAGTTATAGCACAAAATATATAGGTACGTATAGTTAGATATGTTATGACTTATGCAGCCTCATAATACGTTCATAGTATTCCTATAGATGTAATTAAAATTAGTGCAACTAATTAGGTACGATTGATACGATCGGTATTCCGATGTATGAAACACATTAATAGGAAATTACATTTTGCAATCTGTTATGACCATATCTGTTTTACATTAGCAATCATGTCACAAACTTATTTTCATATTATTTATTTATGACGACAAAATTTAAGCAACCGAGTGCGAGTTCAAATCTCGGATCTCGCACCTCTGATATTTTCATAACATAATACTACCACTTGTGTCTTACGGTTAAGGAAAACATCGTGAGGAAACTTGAATTTTAAAAAGACCTCTGTACCTACTGTAGGCCGCAAATAGTCAGACAAGACATAATACTAATCTACTCGTATGTCTATAGCCAACCTGGACTCGGCTAGAGTAGTGAACTATGGCCTGACCATCCCACTTATCGAAGGGAGGCCTGTGCCCACTATTGGAACGTTAAAAAGCTTCTATCTACTACGGAAACATCTGTATAAATAATAAACAAGATAATATACATATTCTTATTTTTGAAGTAAATAGATAAATTAACCCAAGAATTATTAAATTAAACTTGATATAAAATAAATTAAAAAAGACCCTTGACAATTTTAGAAATCTAAAAAAAGTAAAGTGTAAAAAAGAAGAAAGTGCAATGTGGAATCCAAACTTAGATAACAGGCAAATGGAAAAGCGCGTGGTAGTAGGTAGAGTACGGCCAACTTGGGCTAGGAACCTTCCCGAAGCAAGAGAAGATGATGACAAAAGTGAACAGGAGGGCGTCATGCCTCACAGCGATCCTCCCTCGCCCACTGAACAATGGGAACAGCATGGAAAACAGGAGGAGAAATATGATGTATTTGGGAAGGCAAGTTTAAATTAAACTTTAATTTATTATATATTAAGAAGTACTTATACTAAATTGATTTGAAAATATTTTTCTCAATATCTATTTGTTATTCTGAAGTAAAAACCAGAGCTTTTTATAATACCTATGTTTGTTGTAATTCACATTTTTTAAACACCTACGTATTACATTTTTTTACTTTAAAAAGGTAGACTATTTCCTTACCTACGTCTATTTCTAGGTAATGCTGCTCGGAGATAGCGGTGTCGGAAAGACATGCATGCTCGTACGCTTCCGGGACGGCACCTTCCTTGCCGGCAATTACATTTCCACCGTGGGAATTGACTTCAGGGTACATCTTTATGCCTACAACTCAAAACTATGAAATAAGTCTGTAAAAAGGAATAAATGTCAATAAAAAAGAAGAAGAATACAAGGAATATTAATTTTTAATCGTGCTATATTAGTAAAAAAAAACAATTAAATGGTCGTCAGGGGTTCCAAGTTCAAATGGGCCACTCACGGGTATACGCGGCTGGTCCGCGCTACGCTATTGGCGTTAAAGTTTGGTGCGCTTTTTTCCGTTCCCGCCCCCTAGCCATGACAGCTGTGATTGAATCGACTTCTCGACTGAGTGATTTATTGCCTCGATGATCTTTTTTGTTTATTTCTTAACTTCCACCTGTCAATTAAATATTATAAACGACTTTGGACTAATTTATTTGTGCTTCATAAGTTTTGAAATGGAATTAGTTTATTAACTAATATTACCTACTTTTCATTAGTAATGGCATATTTTTATTATTAACAACTGTTATTAAGGTCCTAGTATAATAAAAAAATAGGTAATTAATAATATTTTAGTAGATACTTACTAGTTTTATTTCGAAATGTATTAATTAAGGAAACGTTACAACTAACGCCATCTGTTGCAGAATAAAGTAGTAACTGTGGATGGTATTAAGGTAAAGCTTCAAATCTGGGACACCGCCGGACAAGAGCGCTTTCGTAGCGTCACACACGCCTACTACAGGGACGCACATGGTAAAAAAGCATTTTGCATGTTCTTTCTTGTAATTCGTTTTAAAGATAATGTAAAACTATACTTACACTACGAAACTAAAAACATCCAGAGATGTCGCTACAATACATTTACCCTATATTCGTAACTGATGTTATGAATACTGTGCATAGCATGTATTGTAGCGACATCTCTGGGTGGTATTAGAAATAATACTGTGCTATAATTGGGTAATCGATGTTAGCCCCCCAGGATTTTTTTTTAATTTTTGAACTTTTTTTTATTGCATCGTTAGTTCGTCGTCTGTTTTTTTTGTTCACTATAAACATTTGTTTGTTCTCTATTTATTTATTTAAAAAAAAAATATTAATAATGTGCCCTTAAGTTCGCCCCCTATTGCATTTTTTAATTCTTTGTTAGCAAATACGGGTCAATAAGTCTCTGATTATGATTGTTCATGTATAAAAAACCTTACCTTAAGGTATTTGAGTTAACTCAATTTTATAGTTTATAAATTATAATTCAAAAGAACTTGTAGGGGTCTATGTGAATAGAGCATAGTTAGATTTGTTTAATATTATATTTTCAATTTTTAAAATTTTTTAGTTTGCAGTAGTGTTAATTAATATTTATATTATTGCTATATAATTTATTGTTGCTTCAACAATTTATATTTTATTATAACACATTATACATAATTTAATAATAGCAACACTACATAATATTATTTTAACAAATTTTATAAAAAATTGTAATAATTATAATTATAGTAGCTAAAATAAGTTAATAATAGGATATCCATATAATAGGATGGATTTTACTCTTACTGCGGAGAAATATAATTCCAATCTCTAAGAAATAGAAATCAGAGGTGAGCATTACTTTAGCTCAGAGTTAAAGTAATTTAAAAAAGTGTATCGATCAAGATTTCATTGGGACCAGTGCAATGAGTAGCGCATTTAATGGTGTGCAGAGACTAATTAAAGATATTCAGTCAAACGACGAGAAGCAGTTCGGGACGAGATCGACTGACATTTATTGCGATAAAAAACATCAAACAAATCAAACTTGGGATATAAGTGAAGTAATAAAGGACCACGAAAAAATTTAAGCGCAAAAGAGATTGTGAATTTGGCTTGGAATTTTGTTACCAATCCTTTTTCCGCGTTGTGATCTCATCAGTTTAATATGTACTTATATATTTCATACTATATAACTACAGGGGTTTTACACCTATTTTAATAATGACGTATGACGAATGTATATATATATCCTGTTAGGCATAAATGTAAATCCGTATATTTTTAGTGTGGGTGGGGGATCTGATTTTCTGTCTTTGCACCCCAGTGCATCGATAAAGTGCCTTATCACCCAAGCTACGCCACTCCATGTATGCCATACATTTTACATTAAGAGAAATAACGTGCTAATAATTTGTTAAAATGTCATACTCATAGCCTAAAAGTAAAAAGTGCTTGCCTTTAAACTTTGATCTAATTTCTATACCTACTAAAAAAAAGTAATCTTGTTTGTACCTAATAGATAAAAAAATCGATTCAGATGATTTTGAGTATAAAGATAGTGTGGGTCCCTGATGGTGGTGGGAAGGATAGTTTAATCCTGAAATTAATCCTAATGACCATAATCAAGGGATAAGGCGCGGGCGCGGTTTGATCGTTATTTTTCATTATTTTTTAAAGACAGAATCTTCATGACAATAGAAAAGATAAGAATTAAGAATTAAGATTAAACATTAGCAATACTTGTAATAATTATATAGGTTACTAGGTATAAGCTCTTATTGCAGAAGTTTTCAATTAAGTTGTAAGTTTTTCTATCTGTATGGCTAATTATTATGTAGGAGTAACTTATGTAATTTATGTTTGTTTATAAGTCGATTCACAGAGGGTAAAATCACGACACTTAGTAATAAACAAACGCCGAACATATTGAGAGCCACCAATCACTTCGTTTTCAAAGTCCGTTAAAAATGTTGGTTTGGCATTTGCCTATTGATTATTATTATACCTACACTTATTCATATTACACAAAAATTATTACGAACAAACAACATGTTTTGCAATACGTCATGATAACATATTGTGCAATAAATAAATGTACATAATAAGTAATATATTTCATCTATAAAGTGAAAAGCGACTTGGATTTATATAGTATACAGTACCCACTATACCCATAATTATATAGTCATAATTGGTTTCATATTTCTTCATAGTACAGAGTAGACTACAGGGCTGTCACAAAAGTACTGGATAGTCAATATATTACAACATAATTTCAATTTAATAAGTATAATTATTAGGTTTCATGTAAACATTTTATACGATATAGGACTTGATACGATAATTTTAATCTAACTTGACTTTATAGTGGTAATAACAAATTGGCGCTTTTATAATAAAATAATAGCTAGGATAGTGTTTGTGGGAACATTGTAGGTTCCCTTAGATTTTTTGCGAGTAATTTGTACGGCAAAAGTAACTTATGGTATAAGATTGAACAGGAATATCTACGTATTTACTTGAGCTCTATTTAATATTATCAATTTTGTACATACCTATTAGGAAATTTCATTAGGGAAAGCATAAACTTTTTCCATAATATTTATGTATATATTTATAATAATAAATAAGCGAGTAAAAGTTAATTCCGATTGATCTTACGAAATCACAGAAAGAATAACTTTACTTAATTTGATCCACTCTAATAATATTTTAAACATTAAACGTACCTGCTACATATTTATAGTTATAGTAAATATTGTAAGTATATCATATTAAATACATAATTTTTTATGTTAACAGCTCTTCTGCTTCTATACGATGTCACTAATAAAATTAGTTTTGACAACATACGAGCCTGGCTTGGTGAAATACGTGAATATGCTCAAGACGACGTGGTCATCATGCTACTAGGTAAAGCTATGTTAAATATTATTTAAAAGTTTATGAACCCTTAATTTTAAAATAATACCTAATATAGCTAAGTCATCCAAAAATATAACCTTCTTTTTTGAATTCGGTTCAAAATTTAAACGTATGTCGTGACTATAATTATTTATTATTATACATATCATTTGAATTAAATTAAATATGCAACAGTACCTATAAGTACTTACACAATTTCTTATTTCTGTATTACCTATAACATAAACGTTAAGCCCCAGCCCTCACATATCCAGTATCATAAGTGGAGCGGCACCAATTCTCTTCCAGGAAACAAGTCGGACAGCGGGCTAGAGAGGGCCGTGAGGAGGGAGGAGGGGCAGCGTTTGGCGAGAGAGTACCAAGTCGCGTTCATGGAAACGTCAGCAAAAACCGGCCTCAACGTCGAGGCCGCGTTCGCTCACGTAGCACGCTCTCTCGTCGCGAAAGCTAATCCCGTCGACCCCTCGAGACTGGCCGTGCGCGCGCAACCGTCACAAGAGCAACGCTCCTCATGTCCGCCATGTTCGTAAATTCGCGCCAACTTTTCGAATTTCGAACGCACCGTGGACCAATTTGATTTGTAGTTGTTATTGTGACGTTGACGCATATTTTGTTGCTGGTTTTTTTTTGAAAAAAATATTTATGCAATGGCACTGTGTTGTGGGGTGTTAGTCAGTTAAGTAGTAGTCATGACAGGTAAAATAAACACGTCCGTTATACTCGAGTTTCCCCACTTTAATAATATGAAAACGGCCAATGCTCAATACATCGATTTAATGCTGAATAAGGACTTAACATAATATACTTACATACTACACACACTACATCATCCCCCAAAGGGTAAAAAAAAAAAAATTATCATATACATTTTTTTTTTTTTTTATATATATATATACTTATAGTTACTCAATCAAACTAAATAGTTTATCTTATAAGAATACAAATTAAAATTAAAAACTATTTATTCCTTATACAGTTTTGTTCTATTTTTATGAACAGTTACAGTTTTTCCATTCATATTTATTTTTACATTAGGACGCAAATCTTCAATTACAACATACGGTCCTAAGTACAAAGTATCTAATTTACTGCCGGTTTCATTTTTCAATAGCAAGAAATCACCTGGCTTGTAAACAATTGGATTAATTGACTTATCGTAATTATTTTTTCTAGTCTCTTTACTTTTAATTAAATTATTTCTCGCATCATTTTGAGCTTTTTGCAATCGATACTTAAATTCAGATACATAATTATCGAAATTATACAATGGTTCTACTTTTTGACATAAATTACTTGGTATTCTACATAAATGTCCAAAAACTAACTCGTATGGAGTATATTTCGTTTCGCAATGAACAGTAGTATTATATGAAAAACTCCAATATGGTAACCATGAACTCCAAGACGATGGGTGATTATTTGTTTGTATTCGTAAATAAGAACCTAGTACTTTATGTGTACTCTCTAAAGCTCCGATACTTTGATGATGATAGGCTGATGCTATTGTTTGTTTTATATTCAAAAGGTTACACAACTCTGAAATTACTTTAGAAACAAATTCCGTACCTCTATCACTAGCTATTTCTGTTGGAATTCCGTACCGTAAAGTAAAATTTTCAGCAAAAATTTTAGCTACTTCTGTAGTTGTTTTGGTTTTTAAAGGGTAAGCTTCGACATATTTACTCAACTCGCATTGTAGTGTTAAGATATAGCAAAAACCACTATCGTCCCTATCAATAGGACCAACTATATCCAAAAAAAGTTTTTCAAATGATGATGATGCTGTTGTTGTGATAGACAATGGTTCTTTATGAATTTTTGTGTATTTCTGTTTTTGACACTGAGTACATTTACCTACATAAATCTTTACGTCTTTTTCTAATGAAGGCCAGTAATAATATTTTTTAATATTATTTAGCATTCTTCTCACACCTACATGACCACTACTAGGTAATAAATGAAAATCATTCATTATCACTTTCTTTTCGTCACCTGTGAATATTCTTTGTACGTCTTTTACAATACATATTCTAGGTAAATTCTTTTCTTTATTTCTAGAAATATATTTAGCTAACCATTCAATAAATTCTTTATTTTTACGCGTTTTCATTAATATTATTTCTTTTATTTCTAAGTCCTTGCACAAAATTGCCAGTTCTTTCAATAAATCGTCTCGCGAGTATACTGATAAAGAAGATTGGCTTGCAAATATAGTATTCTTACTCTTACAATAACATAAATTTTTTTTACTTGAAATAAGCATGCTTTCATCTCGATTTTTTAATATACTGCGCAGTTTCTGGTCAGGTAAAATAATAAACTCTACATCTGAATCGCATTTCTTAAGTACTTCAGCAATTTTAGGTTGATCAGTCCTACAATCACTAGAAGTAGAAGAATTACTAATCTTGCTCTCATTCTTTCTCGCTTGCGCTCGAGTTAACACACACACCATCTTACTATTCATTTGTTTTAACTCATCTGATGTTATAATTATCCTAGACAAGGCATCTGCCACCACATTATCTCTACCCCTAACATACTCTACTTTAAAGTCATACTCCTCTAATAAAAGTCTAAACTTTGTCAAACGACTCGATGGATTAGTCATATTAAATAAATATAACAACGGTTTATGATCTGTTCTAATAACAAATCTTTTGCCATATAAATAAGGTCTAAAATATTTAATCGACCATACAATGGCTAATAGCTCCTTTTCAATTGTCGCATAATTCAATTCAGCTTTATTCAAACCTCGACTCGCGAATGCAATCGGTTTCTCGTTACCATTACATAGTACGCTCCCTATAGCAAAACCTGAACTATCAGTTTGTAAAATAAACTCGTTTTTTGATGAAAAATCTGGATAATCCAATACAGGTGGATTAGAAAGTAATTTTTTAAGGCGCTCAAACGCGTTGTTACATTCCGGTGTCCATTCGAATTTAACATTTTTTCGACATAATTTATTCAATGGTAAAACTATTTCACCAAAGTTACGAATAAATTTACGGTAATAATTACTAAATGCAACAAAGCGCTTGACGTCATCCGCACATTCCGGTGTCGGGTAGCGTTCAATTACGCGAATCTTTTCAGGGTCCGGTAACATGCCTTCCGCGGATATCACATGTCCTAAGTAAAGTATTTGTCTTTTTAAGAATTCACATTTTAATGGATTTAATTTTAAATTTACTTTTCGTAATCTTGAAAATACAGTCATTAAGTTTTTATTATGTTCGATTAGATTTCTACCGAAAATTATTAAATCGTCCATATAAACAATACATTTTTCATAGTTAAGGCCTGACATTGCTATAGTCATTAATCTACTGAAAGCTGAAGGGCTGATTTTTAACCCCATAGGTAACCTACACATTTGAAACTGTCCCATGCCGGTAGTGAAAGCTGTGTATTTTCTTGACTCATCTTTTAAACTACATTGATAATAACTTTGGCTTAAATCGCAATGGCTAAAATAAAAAGCTCCCGATAAGGAATCTAATATATCTGTTATATTAGGCAGTGGAAACTTATCATCCTGTATCCTTTCATTTAATTGCCTATAATGGACTACTACTCTCCACTGACGTTTCCCGTTTTTATCTTCCTTTTTAGGTACTAACAACAACGGACTGGACCACTCACTACTCGTTTTTTCTATTATCTCATTTTCTAACATCTCATTAATTTGTTTATTAAGTTCGTCTTTTTGTGAAAATGGTATTCTATATTGTTTTTTATAAACAGGCGTTACATTATCCTTTAAATGTATAGATTGCTCATAAATATTTGTTACTGTGAGTTTGTCACCTGGTAAATGAAAAATATCAGAATATTTTGCACATATCTGTTCAATTGACATTTGTTCGTCTTTTCCGAGGTATGAATGTAAATTAAGCATAGAAAATAACTTTCGCACTCGTTCCACACTTACATTTGGTCTTTCAAACTTACAAAAGTCGTAGTTTTGTAATGAATCTATTTCTAGCTCATTTATACTCAATGTTACTTCCTCATCCGTCGTATTCAAAAGTCTTATGGGTATTTTACCGTTTCTTGGCCTAGCTATTACACTTGCTAGAAAAATTCCTTGCCTTATCTCTTTTGGATATATGACACAATCATAATTAACGTGTGTAGGTAAATATTTTATTACCTCACATCGCGGTCCGATTGTTAAATTATGATTATAGTAATGCATTGGTAAGGATACCTTATTCCGACCTACTCTTAAAGATAGTACATCTGTATTATAATCTATGACACCTTTATTTATTTTTAAAAAATCTTGACCTAATATACCTATAGCTTTACATGGTAAATTCCTAAATACGTAGAACTTATGACTAAAATTAAATCCTTCCCATTCTAATGTCAAATAGACAAAACCTTCGGATTTCAAACTACCACCTACGCCATTTATACTTAATTCACTCTTATGTAAAGTTACGTTAGTTAAGCTTAATAATAATTCATATTTAATCGCTGATAAAGAGGCCCCTGTATCTACTAATAATTCTAATTCTAAATTATTTATTTTAAAATTAACCCAATTAATGCTGTCACAAGCTAAAATCTGATTAGGCACGAAAAAACTGACTTAAATTATCGTTTTCCTCACCTTGGTCATTCGAAGTAAAATGATTTAAAGTTCTATCATTAGAATTATTCACATTATTATTACGTTTACCGCGATAATTATGGACATACCTCGATGCACCGCGATTTGCAGAGTAAGCGCGTCCCGCTGCACCGTAACTCGACGCTCCGCGTGAACCGCTTCCGCGCCACGTGCTTTGCTGTCGGTATTGCGACATCGGTCGATTTGAATAATATGTCGAAAAATTTCGACCACGATATCCACGATAGCTGTAGTTAAAATTATTACTACGCCTATTCCTACGATTATTATTATACGAGAAAATCTGATCCTTGTGGTTCAAAGATGAGCCACACTCATCCTCCGCGACTCTGATGGCATCTTTTAAAGAAGTTAAATTACGCGACGCAATTATGGTACTTACTCGTTGGCTTTTTAATCCATCCGAAAAACACTTAATGGCATTTTTCTCATTTAGAGGCTGCAACACCTTATACTTAGTTTGATCCCCGTTAGCCTGGGAAATTGTTAAATCCACAAACAACTTTTCTACTTCATCTCCATATTCCTGAACAGACTTATCACCCTGCTTTACTTTTTGTAACTTCGATTGCAAGGCTGTATCCGATTTTCGAGTGAGCAAATGTGTACGCATATCTTTTAAAAGTAAATTAATAGAACTATAAGAACTTTCTAAACGCATTTTTGCTCCGCTGGATAATCTACTTTTTAAAACAAAATTTATTAACAGCTTTTTATCCTCATCTAAGAGCATCGAATCATACAACTCTATTGAGTCAATAAGATCATTCGTAATTTGTTCGTCATCGGTCATTTTAGGCAAGAGGCTAACTGCCGTTTTTAAACTAAACTTTTCTCCAGACATGTTTTCTATCTCTGACTGACCACTACTACACGAATCAAATTTCTCCTCAAATGATATTATTTTATAATAAGTCTCGTCAATAGAAGCGCATAATAAAATGCATTTCTTAGAAACGTCAGTCGGTAAGCACTTCAATATATCTTTAAATTTTTTATAAATTGCCTTTGCCTCAGAAACCTTTTTTTCAAAATTACTACCTACTCTCCTACTAGGACCTAATTTAATTATATTTTCCTTAAGATATTTCAACTGTTCAAATATAGTAGTTAACTCTAATTCTATTGACATAATCAGAAAAACTTAGTGATTAAAAGCTAATAACAATATTTTAAAGAAATTAATTTTAAAGAATTAACAAATTTAAAGAAAACTTATGTTATTTTTAAAGTCCATAATAGTTTGATATTGTCAATAACATACCGTATAACTACGCACTCACGCACTTTAGGACTATAACACTTTATACTTGCGGCTCGATGTCGTCGCAGCGGTCACGGGCATCTCGGCCACGGCGGCGGTAGCTTACGCGCGACAGGATACGCTCCAAGGCCGCACTCCTCAGCTCCTTCTGGATCCACTGTTTATGGCACCTCTTGTATAAATAGTAGACTCCAATCAGCACCCCCACAATAATGAAACCGCAGATAATTGATAGAAGAATATTATTAGACTTCATGTGCGCCAGGGTTGCTTCTCCGTGATTGTCGCCACCAGACGATGTTTGCGCGATGATAACTTGTTCTTTAACATCCTCTTTACTTTGACCTTTCCCCATGTTCAAATAAGGGTATCGAATGAAGAGAGATATTGAAGAAAAAAAAAAAAAATGATGATTCCGCCAGTTCTATGGCAGGGTCGCCATGTGTTGTGGGGTGTTAGTCAGTTAAGTAGTAGTCATGACAGGTAAAATAAACACGTCCGTTATACTCGAGTTTCCCCACTTTAATAATATGAAAACGGCCAATGCTCAATACATCGATTTAATGCTGAATAAGGACTTAAGGGGATTACCTCGCTCAAATTCCAAAAACACTATAAGTTTAAAGAAGATTAGAGATGAATCCTCTCGTACGATTACCATATAAAAAATATATGATTTTCTTAAGGTTATCACAAATACATGCTATTGTTTTAAATTTAAATAAACTCTCCCAAATTTGGAAAAAAAATATATTAAATAGGGCCTTTTTCAACGTAAACTGTACTTTTTCTCTGTAACGGCTAATTAGTTTGGCGTGAATTTTGTACCAAAAAATATGTAATGACGTATTTCACAATTTCTATTGTTTTTTTTTATTTTTTTATTCTGATATTCTTAAATAATAAATAAAAACCCGAAACTTAACCAGTACCCCACTGACGCACCCCCGCTACGGCCTGTGGCGCGTACTCGGGATGCGATACAGCAGTGTCACGATGACTCTTGTGACGAGTGGACTACACGCGCGTTATTTTTTCCAATTAATACCTAAAACTTCTCGTTTTGAATGATTTTTGAATTAAACCATATATTAAATAATACAAATATAAATATTTCGTAAAACAAAAACAGAATTTAAGTTTGTAAGTATATGTAAAATGGTTTTTAATTTCGTTTTGTTTTTTGAACCTATCATAGAGTAAGCCAGAATATAATATGCCTAAATATGCCTAATGCCTAAATATAAGAATAACTAAGGCATTTTTTTAAATATTTTGTTCACACTTTATAGACAGTTATTGTTTATTGCTCACATAAAAATATACCAATACCTACATCCTAATGATATTACAAATAAAGAATAGGTGCGTTTAAAGAAGGTAAGCCATTTGTAAATGTTGAAAGCTAGGTCAACCTAACTATTTCCGTTACTGAGAACCGTTTACCTACTTACCTACCTGGTCATCAGCAGACCTTCACCATATAACATTTAGTAAAATGAAAGCTATGTCAGCAGGCATAGTGCATTGTGTAGTTTAATATAAATAATATAGATTATGATGTAGGCACTATACTCGTACAAGACTACAAAAACTAGAGGAAAGGAACAAAATGAGATTTCTCAGAGATCGAATCAAATAGGCAAAAAATGATGACAACGCGACACATCTGTGTTCTTGCTTAATCTTCACTTCGTTTCATTGTAGTATGGTCGTCGGTCGGTAGATGGCGTTAAAATAACAAATACAAGTACAGATATCAAATCCTCAAGGTCATCGGGCGAGGTAGGCGCCTTAACATAATATACTTACATACTACACACACTACAGCACAATTATTATTAATATAAGGCTGAGTCTGCACATTGTTTTAATTAATTTTAAATATTTTATACTTTTATTCAAAATAATAATATTATTTTGTACCTACTGCATTAAACTAGCGATTATATTAATAAGATATTTCCAATTTATAATTATAATAATTTTGTAAAGATGTAGGTACTAAGTTCCTTTTACAATATTCATTAAAAATCTAAAACCAGGCAAATAATATCAACATTGCAATGTTAAAATATTATTACTTTAATAAGTAGATAGTGTAAGCAGCGTTTAAAATTAATTGTACCATGAATTACCTACCTATATTATGTAGCTACGTGTGAGGAACCTGCAGCAAATATATATATCATATCAGCTTAAGTATAATAAGGATAGATTTAAGATATGTGTTTATGAAGAATATAAAGCATTAGGTACCTATTACCTAATAAAATGCCGTGCGCAAAGGTTACAATGTAAGATTGTACCTACCAGGCTACCTACAATCTACATATTTATTCACTATGAAAATAGTAGAAACTTATTTGTAAAAAAAAAATAAAACAATCTAACTTTTTAAATACTTATAAGTAAATAGCCAGGTATAAAAATATACACTTATCTTTCATGAGTCGTTTTGTAGCAAAAATATCATAATAGAATAATTTAACCTTAGGATTATTTGTAAAAGAATATTTTCCTGTGATATTTTAAACATGTACCTATTATGTCCTAAATAAATAATATAATCTATATATTTGGAAATATTAAATATATTTAATTATTTTTCCTACCTTTCATATTTTAACTACATAGTTACTGCTTCAATATTTTAAAGAGAGCTGTTAATATATGATTATTTTATACACTTATATATTCTAGAATCTGGTTGAACTAGAACTTGTATATGAAATAAGAGTTTAAATTCACTATAATGTAGTCCTATTAAAATGATAAATATTATTATTATAACCGCGTAAATTGATGTTATAAAATTAACTATGTACCTACCTTCTTATTGTGGTATTAAATGTTGCTTGTGCGAAATAAAATGATGGATAATGAAAAATGAGTTTAATTTACTTTTATTCTTAGACTAAGGAATAACAGAGATTTACATTAGTATGAAATAAACCTAAAGCGAATTTTGCAAATAAAATAGATGTCTAAACTTGCATTGACTTCATACGAACGAACCCACATACCTATCTGAGAGAAACTAGCAGGTTATTTAAGACAAGTCAGACAACCCGCAGTTGGCCAACGTGTTAGACTATTCTTCTCCCCCATTGAAGGGATTGAAGGGATTTCCGTGCACAGCAGTGGGTGTTAGAAAGGGTGAATACATAAATACATCATGGATATCTAATGAAATTATAAAACACTAGCTGACCCGTGCCCACGTCGTTGGGCATAATGTTAATAATCTTTCCTAGTATATAATTTACTCTTTGTAATAATCCTTTTTTAGTACAGAGTGTTTAAATAATTTAAATTATTTTATAAATATTAAAAATTAAAAATTAAATTATCTAAACTAATATTAAAAAAACTACTTTTTGTAACTTAAATATAAAAGTTAGACATATATTTTAACGGTTACTCAGATTTCTCAGAAATAAGATATTTTTCAGCAGTAAAAATGATCCTATAGGTATATTGACTTGGATAACCAGCTATCTATCATCATCAAAGACAGACCAAAATTCTAAATACTACAGATTCAGCCTCTGTATCAATAATATCTACATATTTCAATGAGATTTTTCAAAATATATTTGATCGCAATCATCGATTCAGTTTGCATTTTATTATATTTATAGATTTACCTACATTTTAGTTCCACATTCATATTGTTTTTTCTATCCTTTTAAATAACAACTTAGTCACGTAGATTTATTCAGACATATCATATACAGTATATACTTACATCAATATTATTAAATAAGATAAATATTACATATCTATTTAAACAATGAGCACATTTAACAAAACGATTTACGAAAAATTTTATCAATGCTAAAACTCGTATAAATACAAGTTAATTGCACAAATACAAAAATTATAATAAAATAATAATTATTTTATGATATATTTTAAAAATAATAAACTAAGCATTCAATTTGATAAAACTTTTCTTATTTCAGTGAAACAAAACGATTTTTAAATATCCCGCGATTTGTGCTCTATGTTGTCAACATTGTCGATGTTTAAATATGGCGCCATGTCTATTTCACATTTAGAAAGAGATAGAACATATTGCTCAGGGGATCAAAACCTTTTCAGTTTGCTGATAAAACATTATAATAAAATGTATTTTTAAATAAAAGAATGTAATATTTTTGTAACGATTAAATGAAATTTTACGAGTTTGTTATGTTGTCATAAAATAGGTTAAATTATAATATATTGTTATGGTTTGTTGTTCAATGTTAATTTTTTGGCATGTAAGGCATCAACAAAAAACTGAATGAAACGAACGTTATCCTATCATAAAAATATCATCATTATAAATGCCCCAATAAAATAAATATCATTCATTACAACTAAATATAGAAAAATAATTTTTCTTTTTTGTAATTATTTATACAAAAACGAACACAAAAACTGTAAAATGAATGTAAAAGTATCATATCACGGCAAAAAATTTTTTATACAGTTTTCTTACACTATAATAATGTGACTGAGCTTGAATAAAATCTGGTATGTAATCTATAATCCTGGTAAATTATTGATTAAAATATATTAATATGTGTTCGTTTTTATAACATTAACAAAAACAAATAGTCATTAGTATTACTTTTATACAGGAACAGAATCTACAGTTTTTAAATGTTTTGTCTGTCTTTCTATAACCGCATTACGAAAAAAACTGACATCTTGATGAAATTTGGTATAATTATAGCTGTTTCTAAGAAAAGTACACTTTCGTATGTGGGGACGAATCACTAGTCATTTCAATAAATCTGTTATGATAAATGTCTATAAATGTACTTCAATAATATAAAAATATATTACATTTAATTTAAAAAAAATAATTTTTAACACAATTAATGTGAGCGAAAAATAAAAACCTCATATATTTATTTGGCAATAAAGTTATGTAAATGTAACATTTATATAACTAACGTACTTAAAACGTATTGATCATCTACGGTATTGACGATCTCGAGCGGATAATAATTGTAATTTTTCAAATACATCATTTGCTATTTAGGTTTTCTATCTCTGGAATTTGTTATTTTTCGTGTGTGTAATGTTGGCATGCTTGACGCCTTATTACGCGCACATGCGCAGAATGACAGGTGGTCGCCGACTCGACCCAGCTATTCGGCCGAACATCGACTTCTCATGCTCATCATCAGCCGCTATCGTGCTCAGGCAAGGACGATATGCAGTACTTTGTGTTGAAGTGGTCGTGGTGACATGGCGTCTGTGTTTTAAATGTTTTAGAAGGTGTTAATAAGTTTAAAATATTGTTTATTTACAATGAATGTGAATTATGACCGTGTTTGTAGACTGTGCTTGTCATCTCGGTGCGAATTACTACCGATATTTCCTACCACCAGTTCGGATGACTCTGAACCTCCTGTCCTAGCTTCGAAAATCAAAGATTGCGTGGCAGTGCAGGTATGTAATAAGTTTATTATGTGTCAGAAAGGAGTTTTGAGTGAAAGTAGACCCTTGGTGAACGTGAGAACTCGTCATCCGGCTCATATAATGACAGGCAACGCTGCGTCTAGGTGAAGATGTCGTAAGAACGTCCACCATTTTGTAATGTTCCCCGGCTATCGCTTGCATCGTGGCCGTGTCGCGTCGCATTTTGTGCAGCCAGCGATGAATGGCTCGCGTGATGAGGGTCGGGTTTGCAATTAATCCCAGACCTTTGACCGGAAAGGGTCTACTTATCATTACTTAGACATGGCGTTGGTCAGCGGGCGTATTGATTTATCGGACGACCAGACCAGTGCAGCTTGTCCCTCGCGAGCGTCGGTGTGGCGTGAGTGCGCTGTAGATGTGTGTGTGTGCCATATCGAGCGGTAACCCTCGAGGGGCTCGCTGGTTGCCACTCGACTCGCTTCTACTTATTCGGTCGAGCAGCAGGCACTCTGTCGCGCGGTAATACCTACGCCTACCTACTTAGTTTCTCCTCGCGCCATATCTATGAGGTGCGGTTTCGTCTCGTGTATAGATGATACGCGCGCGTCTTACTGCCTCAGTAACGTGATTGTTGCGCATTATTTTTTCAGATAAGCGAAAATGACGACCTGCCAACTAATGTCTGCAGGAAATGCATGGACAATGTAAATAACTGGCACATTTTTAAAACAATATGTGAAAGAACACAAAACAAGCTACAGTCTCTGATTAATAAGGAGAGCAACCTACTAGAAGAGGTGGGCCTTTATTATAACATTAAATCACTAGAAAGCCAGTTGTCAAATATTTTTCATCATTTGTTTTTTATGAATTTTCAGGTGAAAATAAAAAATGAACCATTATCAGATGAAGCTTATGATGATGGAGTGGTTATTGATGGATCATACCCTGACATTGAGGTATGCTGTGAAATTGATTTATATTTTTTAAACTGTAAACAACATTTTTTTTAAATTTTGATCATTATGAATTCAAGTGTTTATTAAAATTTATTAATATTGTGTAGTTTTCAATAGGAATTACTTATGATTTCATGTCAAGGACATGTGCCTAGCACATGCCATGTCATCATTGTACAAGCAAGCAAATAGTAATAATTGCACTTTTTTAGAATGTTGGTAACTTTATATGAGTTAAAGATTATAGAGTAAACTTTATTATTCTTATTTGTTATATATTAAATAATTAACTTATTATTTCAGAACAATGATTCACTTAAAGTTCAGCCCGAAGGTCCACCAATATTGGCTTCGTTGGGACTCACACCGAGGAGTGATAAGGTAAAGATTAAGTGCCAAGTCTCTTATCATTCAAATACTTACCACATACTGATATGCAATATTGATATTTAATATGACACTATATTTTACTTTATAAACTTTATTCAGGACAATGTGTGAGAATAGTTCAATTGAATTAATTTCATCCACAGAAATATGTAGATCCTCGGATGGACTGGCACCGGGTCCATGCAATCCTGGACATGGTCCAAGAAGATGAGGTCATAGATTCTCTACAGTCTATGGAAGAGTGTGATGTCATACATCATTCAGATCATGACTCTGAATCAGAAACAGAGATGAATACTGACTTGCTTGAGGACTATACTGATTGCAAAAATGGATACATATGCAAAAATAATAAAATATTGTCTAAAAGTCCCAAATCATCATCAGTTCACACTATTGAGAAGATAAAACAAGTTGTCAATTTAAGAAAACGAAATCTCATAACAAAACATTGCCCGCAGCCAAAATCAGCTTGGCAATTACTTTTTACAGATGATCTCTTAGAACTAATAGTTAGTTCGACAAATGAAAAAATATCAAAGTATAGTAAGAAAGCATCGGAAAAAACTAATATCTGTGAAATAAGAACATTAATTGGAATACTGTATTATCATGGCATTATGCGACCTTCTCATCAGAAATTCAGTGACCTTTGGAATAATGAGTATGGAGCACCGTGTGTTCTTAATTCAATGCAGTTGGAGAGATTTAAATTTCTTCTTCAAAACCTAAGTTTCGATAATGAGGCTGATGACAGTATTGTCCAGTTTGATGTTATGAAGCGAATGAGGAAATTATTTGAAATATTTGCTTTGAATTGTCGTACATCATTTGATGTTGGCAATTCAGTAGTTATTGATGAAGTTATTTTACCTGTTCATGGCCCTTGCCCTTTTAGATACAACATTAAACGGAAAAAATTAAAAAATGGCCTGAAGCTGGTCCTCTTGATAGATCCAGTGAATTTCTATATAACTAATTTAGATGTTATAACAGATCCATATTTTGGTTGTGATGAAATAGTAGCAAAGCTAGTGCAACATTTAGCTGGAACTGGCCGGACTCTCGTCATGGACAGCTGGTTTACATCAGACTCGCTCATAAAAAGACTCAAAGATGAATATAAACTATCAAGTGTTGGCGCCGTTAATCCTACAGATGAATTAGTTCCACCAATATTTTTGTCAAAATATAGAAGTAAAAAGACGTTTATAAATGGCTTTCTAGACAGTGATACTTCTCTCACCTCCTATGTGAATCATAATTCTAAAGTCATCAATGTCCTAACAAATGATCCCAATTACTACAAAAAAGGACACACAAGTCATAACTCAGTGGTTTCTTTATACAAAAAATATCAATCATCAGTAGAAGTATTAGATGTTTTAATGCATTATTATACAACTATGCAAAATACAAATGATTGGACTCTCTCTTTATTTTTTATGCTTCTCAATATAGCTTCCGTCAATGCCCAAGTGATATGGAGTTCTGAGAACACAAACACTGTTGTACAACGTCGCCTTTTTATAAGGGAGCTAGCAATTAGCTTGATGAAAAATGAAAAATTGACACCATCTTATAGTAACATTAATGTTAAACGTATAAAATTTTCAACTTTTGAACATGTAACACAATTCTATAAAAACAGACGTAGGTGCAAGTACTGTTCCAATACAAAGAAAATTGATCGTAGAACTAAACAGTTTTGCTTGAAATGTGGTACATTTATATGTAAAGAGCATACCGTGACTATATGTACTGTTTGTGTAACAGAATAAAAAAAAGAATATTTTAAAAGTGAAATAAAGAATCTACAGAGTTTTGAAAATTTTTAATATTTTGTTGATAGTGTCATATTAAATATCCTTTTTAGTTCATCTATGTTATTAGAATTGGAACTTGCTAATCATATTTTATGTTAATTTTTAATACCTTTTGATTTTATTGAATAGGTCTTTTTTTTATGGTGATTGGGATGTTAATAAAAACATTCTTAACTAGACTACTTTTCGTATTTTATTATAAAATATATTCTAAAAGTGTTTAAATGCACAATTCAATTATATGTTACTACTACTATACATACATGGTATCAAATTTTCTCGATTATAATATATGGAGAACTAGTACACATTATAATAGTATAAAATGTTAATGTAAAAAAAACGAATTATTTATTGATATAGTTTTTGGGTTAGGGTTTTTTATCATCATTGTTAACTCAATATTTTCCTTAATGACATGTTAGAGCTGACTGTTATTAATACTGTTTTTGTTATAACTTATATTTAAGGTATTTGCTATGCTCATCTTGTTTAGGATTAATTCTTAAAAAAAAATCACCGTCAGTATCTTATTGATAGATTTTTTAATTTTTATGTATACTTTATAAAAAAGTTTATATTAAACTTAAACATACAATTTGACAGTTTGTTTTTCTTTTATAATAATTATTATAGGCATTATCTTTAATAAAGACAGAATAAAGCTAAGATGTTATAATACTTACATTATACAATAATTATATTTAAATAGTTTTTTTAAATAAAATATTTTTTATTGAAATGCAATACTAAACCTGAAATGAATATGTTGTTTTCAGGGCATGGAAAGCGAGAAAGATGAAGATTATGAAGAGGAAGAGGAACAAGAACTCCTAGAGCCTCACTCATATGTTCCAAATATGCCGGAAGTTTCCATTACTGTGATGCGCCCGTCTGGAGAAACACTTCACGCCCGCCAGGGCATACAACAACTTGCTTCCAAGGACTGTCTAGTATGTGATAGATCTTACAGATATTCTCATAATGCAAGAAGACATGAACTCACAGCTCACGGCTTCGATAGATACACAAATAAGGTTACAAATTTAAAATCTCGCGCCCACATGCAACCTAAGTTTAGACCTAACCCGTTCAACCCGAAAGCACGCCTCATGCCAAATCCGATTAGCCACAAAATGCAATACCATCATTCCAAGTCAATGCCAAACAAAATGATTCCACATAAAGTTATTGCTCCATCAAAACCTATACCGATTAGAACCCCAAAAACTCCTCAGAATAATTTACCCTATCCTCTAAGGATTAAAGCTTTAAAAGACTTGCAAATAAAGAAAAAAGAACCTCAAATTTTGAAGACTCTACTTACGACTAAACCAGAGGTTTTGGTTTCCGAACCTGAGATCATGAATTCGGGTCCTGAAAGTCCGGAAACGTTGATATCTGAACCCGAAATAGCATCATTCCAAGTAGAGACTATTCTATCAGAGCCAGATACCTTTGTCAATACTAATCAGGAAGATGATGAGGATGAAAACAATCATGGGCAAAACTATGATACTGTAGATATGGATTCAGAAAATGAAATAGAAATAGCTCGTCAGCGGGAGAATGATGGTGAAGCTGAGGAGAATCTAGCAGAAGTTGATGGAGAAGATAATACTCAAGATGAAAACAATATAGAAGAAAATCATGATGAACATAATGAAAAACAAAATCACGAAGATAATGGGGAAAGTCAAGATGTCGATATGGAAAACAATATAGACAGAGAAGCTGATGATGAAAACGCCAAAGAAAATGATTATGAGAATCATGAAAAAGAAAATGATTATGAGAATCATGAAAAAGAAAATGAGATTATAAATCATGAAGAAAATGAAGACGATGATGACTTACCTATGACTATTGCCCCTGTCGTCGAGATAAACGAGGACTTGCATATTAACTCGTATAATAGCGATGGTAACGGAGAAGAATTAGATGAAACTGTTGATCCCAATGACACAGTCGATGGTGACGGTGATGTTGAAGAAGGTGAAGGTGAAGGAGAAGGCGATGGCGAAGAAGAAAAAGATCTTGATCCTAACAAAGTATACGTTACTAAAACACAACGAGACTTTATACTTAAGTATCGTGACATTATCGAACAAATAAACACAAAACGTTGTTTATGTTGTAATAAAGAACATCCGCGTAGAAAGGCCGTCATCCAACACTTGCAAAAGAACGGCCATAAAGTTCCTAAACACACGTGCTATAACTGCGTAGTCACGTTTGGACACATCGGAGCCTTGCTCAGCCACATGAGATCTAATACGTGCACAGATCTGTGGAAAATTATTTACAACGAAAATGGAATTACGGATGATATAGTATTGGAAGATGAACCCAAAGATTCCAAAGCTCAATATAAAGATATACTTAACGCTAGGTCATATACATGCAAATTGTGCCCAGCCAAGTTTCAACTAAAGCAATTTATTATGAAACATGTCCTTGACGTACACGAGGATGGCCAATCTCGTGTTCCCAATTCGTGTGTGCACTGCGGGTTACGCTTCAAAGATAAAAGTTTCGGAAAAAGGCATATTCGAAACGGAGATTGTACCGTGAATATCTCTTGCGATATATGTTATGAAAAGTTTTTGAACTTACAACACTTTAACGACCATGCAATAGCAGTACATGCTGGTAGCTTCGATCCCGAAAACCAGAATAAGTGTGTCGACGGCCGACCAACAGATTGTCCCATATGTGGAAAGAAGAACACCAGTTACCCGAATTTGGTCAAACATTTGAAATGTATTCACAATGAAGAAAAGCCTCACCACTGCCAACATTGCGAAGCCAAATTCGAGCAAACTGCTGATCTTAACAAACACATTTACATGGAACATTCTGATAGGACACTAGGTATGCAGTCTTCTGAGCCTGATATGTCGCTTGTAAAAGAAGAAGCTGAAGAGTACCATTATTCGTGTACTGAATGCAATTCAATTTTCGAGACTGTCGATGCGTGGACAGACCATCAGGTCGCCGAACATAATCAAGTGGCACACCATTGTGATCAGTGCGAAAAGAAATTCTTACGCCCATCAGAACTTGCAGAACATAAAAATACGCATTTGAGAGTTAAATTCTATCCGTGTAGTGTATGTTCGAACTCGTACAGTACGCCGCAAAAATTATCGGAACACGTTCAACAGGTTCATCCTGGTTCATCGAAAATACCCGGTGAGTCGGAGTTTTTCTGCGAAATTTGTGTAAGGTCGTTTAAGAGTCGCCAAGCTTATTCTAACCATATGCGTATACATGCAAAAGTGCCTACAACTAATAGAAAGCCTGGAGAAACTAAAGGATTTGCTCCTCAAATTATAGGGAAACCGATTCGCCAGTTTGCAATGCAACCTGGATTTAGCCCATATGTTCCCAACGCACCTTATTGTTGCGATATTTGCGGTAAAGGATTTATGCACAAGAAAAATATATGGAAGCACAAAAAAGTGCTACACGCTGACCTTCTTGCTGACAGAAATGACAGTGAGGAAAATACAATGCAGGCGTCTACTGAAGAAGACGATTATAATGTAGATGAAAATGGCGCTATCTTGTCAACTCCGCAATTTAACAGTTTTAATTTCACTACTTTATCGAATAGCATGCAGCAAACTTCCCAAGATGCCTTACCATACTCATGCGAATTGTGCTTAAAGAGATTCCCGTTAAGGACAAGCCTTTGGAAACACAAACGCGCCAAACACGGAATCATTAACGCCAGTGCTAATAGCTCTGAAACCCAAACGCAACCACAAAGCGAAGGCACGAGATCCAGTTGCACCATATGCAAAATATCCTTCACTGACAAAAAATCGTATTACCGTCACAGAAAGAATGTACACAAATCGTCTGTACAGATGTGTAAAATTTGTGGAAAACCACTGAACTCGACGTTAGAGCTATACGAGCATCTCAAAGCTGCGCATGCTCGGGAACTACTAGGTTATAATGCAACCCAAGGCTCGAGTAAATCTCAAGATGTTAGCCAAGATATGGACGCAGAATACGACGGGGACCAGGACTCTGTAGATCCCAGCATCGACTACCAAGCGCGATACCCTTGCGATAATTGTGGAAAGCAATTTGTAGGACTACTAGCCTTGCAAAACCATCAATGTATCAACCAAATTCAAAGCCAACCTCAAACTTTTGATTGCGAAATATGCCACAAGAGCTATTTAACTATTGCTGCTCTCAAGAGTCACCGTGGGTGGCACTTACGTTCGCCAGATGGCAAGGCCGCAGCGAACAACACTGGTCTATGGATGCCTCAGAATAAAGTTACGAGCAAAGTTAGTAAGCACGAAGTAGTTGACATTGCTCCAAATACCCGCGCATCGTCTACTCCGGCCAACTTGGCCAAAAGACGACTACCACCTGAGGTAGAAGTGACAGTTGTAAATCCTAATAAGAAACTACGATCAGACGATTCCATTGAAATGGACCATCAAAATAATTTATCAGGTGGTCCAGAAGACAGATACTGCAACCTCTGTGACAAGGAATTCACAAAGCGGGCGGCGTATCAGCGTCACATGGACGAGGTACATCAACCAAACTCTGTGTTTTGCCCAGTTTGCGACAAGTCGTTTACAAGAAAATCTACCTTAATTGTGCATATGAAGAAACATTACGAAGGCGGTGAAGGAAGTTCTGGGACCCAAGTCGATGATGATGCGCATGCTTGTGATGTTTGTGGTGCGCAGTTTGATAGTCTGAAAGCTTTGAATTCCCACCATGCGACGGAGCATGGAGAAGACTCCGGGGCTTCGGAAGACGATGGTGGTACGATAGCACCACCAGGGGAGTTCACTTGCGGCCAGTGTGGAGATGGCGTAGCGACCCCCCGGGATCTTATAGCTCATCGAACCATGCATGCGACTCCCACTAAATTCTTTTGTAACATTTGCAAGGTATACTTCGCGAGAGCACTCGATCTGTCCTCCCACACTCGCGCAAGGCACGCTGATAACGAAAAAGTCTATTTCCCCTGCGCTATGTGCGACCGGTTTTATATGAATAAGAAGAGTTTACAAAGACACATTGAAATGTACCACTGATCCATGGTTCTACCGGAATCCCAACCAAATTGATTTTAAGGGCTGAAAGACCTAGCTAGGTGACCTAACAATAAGTGATATTAAAGTGTCATTATCTATTGTAAATACAGGTAATTGTTCCGATTGTCCATTCGTATGGTGGTATATGAGTTATTTTACTTTACTTATTTCATTCCTCGGCTCCCTTCCGGCGAGTAGAATTTTAATTCATTTTCTTTCTATTTTAAGACTTGCTCACTTTTGTTATTTATTTTATAATTCATTATAATTGATATGTCGGCGTTTTTGTTTGTGTCTTGCTGCCGTTTAAACGAATAGATTAGTTATAATTATTGATAACGCATCAGAACGTAAGTGACTTACTTTATATTTTGTTTATCGGAATTGGGCCAAAATGTTGATTATAGTCAGTACTCGTAACAACGGTGTAAACTATTTATATGTAAGTATGACTTATAGTTTGCGTAAAGCGTTCAGGTACTTCGATTAGTTTTTAATTCAATTCGGTTTTACTCTAGTGTGTAAATATCTTAATAACACTATGCAACATCAAAAAAATCACTGACATCCCGGGTGGTGATTTGTATTAGGTATGCTTAGTAAACGCCAGAAAAAAAATGGATATTTAGATATCACGTCCCAGAACAAAAATAACAGTAATTTTCGTAACGTAAGATCATACTTTATCTACTTTCCGCTACACTTAGTTGAGGGTAGTCATAAATTTATGTCATTCATAAATCTACAAAATGCCGCGTGTCTGTGTGTCCTATCATATTTTGTTATGTTTGTGGTCAATTTACGCCTAAAAGTGAAAAAAGCCAATGGGATAGCAGAGCACGTTCAGTTCACTTAATAAAACAAAACTGGCCTTTAAGATCCGGTTTCTTGGTTGGTCAGAAAAATGTAAAAATGAACTATTACTACCATCTGAGAAAATCATTTTGCCGCCGTTACACATCAAACTTGGTTTGATAAAGAACTTTGTAAAAGCACTCCCCAAAGACGGACCTGGATTTTCATTTCTTAAAACAAAATTTCCTATGCTAGGATATGTGAGGCAAAAATTAAAGAAGGTATTTTCATCGGTAATGACACACGGAAATTGGTCAATGATCCTGCTTTTTATTGAGCCTCAGACCTATTGAAAAAAATGCATGGTTGGCTCTTGTGGGCGTCACAAAAAATTTTCTTGGCAATCACAAATCATCGGATTTTCATGAAAAGATTAATCGGATGCTGGACGCTTATCACAAACTAGGATGCAATATGTCATTAAAAATTCATTTTTTACACTCCCATTTAAGTTTATTTCCTGATAACATGGGTTAAGTAAGTGATGAACACGGTGAAAGATTTCATCAAGAAATTGCAGAATACTAGAAGCGTTACCAGGGTAGATGGGAGCCAGCCATGCTTGCAGACTACTGTTGGAGCCTCCAGAGGGATACTACCACTACCGACTATAAGAGAAAAGCCCATCGTTCAAAAAAAAGTTATTTTTAATGTAGAATAAAAATTTAAGTAACTAATTATATAGGTAATTTTAAGTAACATCAATAAATGCGTTTCACTATTAAACTTGATGTGATGAAAAATTTTTTTTCGATATTTCACATAGTTTTAAGGTGGCAAAACATAAATTACATACTGTGAACCCAGTGAAACAAAAAAAATATTATTTTGTTGCATAGTGTAATTATTAAGGAATTTGATTTTTTTCTATTGAGGAAACGCCTCTAATTATGTTTGATTAAATGTACTGATTATTTTATAGTAATTTCAAATGTATATTTTATACAAACCACATTAACCACTCAGGGCATATTTCCTCATCTATGGTATTGCTAGTGGCCTAAGTATGGTTTTGTGTATTTTATTTCTGAAAGAATACTACTTATATGATTTTAAATAATCATCCTGTAATAGTGCCAAATATTTGGTTAATTTAGCATAAGTATTGAAACTCTGAGTAACTAAAAAGTAAAAATGCATTTATTGTCCCTTTATGACATTGGATATTTGGTTTTCTGTACAAATAAATATGGACATGCCGATGTTGTAAAAAAAATATATAATTTTTAGCCCTGAATCAATCTGTTATTAAGAATGTTATTGAAAATTTTGAAACATATTTTAAAATCATTATTACATATAGATTTTTATTTAATTAATGAAATATTTTTAGTGGCACATTCCAAAAAGTGTCACTATTTTATCATATTTTGCAAAGAAAAACAAGTACTAATATTGTCATTATTTAATTTTATCATGCGTCCTATTGATTTAAACTCGTATATTGAGAATATTTATGATGAATGTGACCTGACTTAATCTGAGATAATGTTATTATATCGCATTGCTTCTATTTAAATCTAATATTATATTTTAGAAATCCTAATTTCTTTTTAAATATACGTTAAAAATAATGAATGAATAATACACCGCTTAAAATGTTTTTGATCCTGTAAATTTTATACGATGTAAATTAAAAGAAAACCTTTGTAAATATAACATAATATTATATAGTTCAGTCCGTTAGCGTAAAAATGTAATAACTAAATTTTTTAATGATATACTAAGAGTATAAGAGTGTACTTTTTTGTTGGTTTTAAACGTCTTATTTATTTTTCCATCTATAAATATACATATTTTTTCTCTCATACTACAGTTATGTCACTTTTGCGCTAATGGGACTAAGTTTCAAGTGCCGTATTAATATAAAATTATTAAAAGTGAAATATATAAAACATTTATCATTCATCCTTATTGTGTCGTTTTTACATGGTAATTTCTTCAAATCGAATATTGCTAAGTGCTTGGAAATATTGCCCAATTTTTTTTAAATTAAATAAGCAAATTATTAAAACGAGTGTATTAAATACATGTATAATGTATATGTCCATAGATGAGGTTTATTTTTGTCATCTTTGTGGTTTCAATAAAGTGATTTAATTATAATTTTCGGTGTTTTATTTTTTATTCAAGTGTGAAAGACTAAGTCTTTTGCAATAATAAATCAATTACTTTTTAAATTATTAGATGTAAGAATTACCATATTTCTTCTAATTCATTAAAATAATAATATTCTAAGTCGAATCTGGGGGCGTACCATGAACTATTTGAAATCATTCTTATTTCAAGACTGTTTTGTTTCGAGTTTACAATATCTTACTTTAATTCGTACCATGAGCTTTATAAAGCAAGATTGTTTTACAACTGCTTAGCAGTTAGTGATGCGACTGAATAAATGATTTTTCTATTTCCTCCTATTTATATGAAAATTGTGCCATAAAAGTAAGACTGCTATTTGTCTAAGTTCACCTCATGGTACGAATTCAATGAAGATTTTTCTGGCCTGACGTCATAAACGGCTAAAAAAGTGAATGTTTTAAGCTCATAATAAACCTTGCTATAAGGACGTCATGGTACAAAAGTTCAAAGTAAGATAGTATTCATGCTATAAGAGTTCATAGTACGCTCCAAAAAAGTATAATATTAAAAGTACAATATTACTTTTCTCTATGGTACGCTCCCTGTACCTACATTAAAATTTTTTTTTAAATCTTCTCGGGATTGTCATTATTATCGATACAAATAGGTTGAATCTATAGTTTTTAGATTTTTGTTTATCTGTGACGCCATCATGAGCAACCACTGGACAACTTTGATGAGATTTGGTATGATGACTGATGGTCTGCGAGGTCAGAGGACATGATATAATTTTTAGAAATATCTAATAACTAAGAAATCAATACTAACTTTGTCTAGTCTAAAACTACTACATTAGCTATTAAACAGTTAAATTGTTTTATGTAGTCACATACAACGAAGAGTTCAGAAGGAAAAAGGTATAAGGATATATTGTTTAAAACACAAACAGATAGATTGCACAAAACATTTTAATATAAACTTAAAAAGTCGTACAACAATATGAAAAATTATTATTGACTAATTATATCAGCGGACAGGAGAACCGCTTAACTATATTATGCAAATATACTATCTTTAACACTTCCATCGAATATATCTTACAAAAGAAAGAAAAATAAAAAGTATCTTTATTATTAAAAAATCTCGTTACACTAAATTGTATTATGTTAGACTTACATCATAGATTTTATCTACAAAATACTGTAGCGTTTTGGCCAGTTTTTCAATCGAGCTCCTATTATTACTTTACGTAATTTAATAATAATAGGGCATTAATAAAGTACATTTTAAAGGTACTGAAATCATACAGCTAGACTTAATCTAAATCAAAATATAAAAATAGTAAAAAAATAGTTGCACATTTCCGTATACAACTTGTCATTGTTGTGCATCGCAGGGGTGTGGGCCCACACGGGGTGAATTTTATTAATAATTTTATACAACATTAAGATTCTAATATATTTGAACGTAGTTATCCTCACATTTAGTAAATGTATCAAATGTACGGATTTGTTTATCTAGTTCTAATGTTACACCGTGTGGGCCTACATTTGTGACGAGTGTGTTGCCAGGTCCGATCCGGGGAAAGAAAGTCGAAAAAGCGGTAGATGAGCTTCTAAGTCGCGACTTAAAAAATATAGATGAGATTTTTACTTGTGCTGTTTGATCTCAAATTCGTATCAAAAGATGAGAAGCACGAATAATAAAACATCTGCGTGCGTTGTTTAAATTGTGTATCTAATTATATTAAGATTTTGTAATCGGGACGTCCCTTGTAAATCAGGACACCTGGCAACACAAGCCACGGATACGTGTGACGTGTGATGTGAAACATCTGACGGCAGACGAGAAAGGCGAGTGTCGCAACCAACGACAAGCTGCTTACCCGCATAAGCACAGTTTTACCTATAGCTAACGTCGACCTCGATTGAAACACTGATCTCAATTGCCAAGTGAAATATAAAAAAGATAAATAACACATAGTATTTATTTTCACGAATTTGCATGCACCCGTTAGTTTATGAATTGAGAAATATTTTTTTCTATCATTTATCCATATCCATGTCTTTTATAACAATATTATATAAATTTACCATATAGACTAAGACCGGTCGCTGCGTGGCAGTCGACGGGCAATGTACACGAGGACTAATATCTTCTTAAAAAAATACTGTTAGATTGAAACGTAGCTAATCCTATAATATTTATGTATATTATAATTATAAGGGTACAATCGTACAAGTGATGATTACACTAGGTGAGATCTCCGACGCCTTCGGGCGGCCCGCCGCGCCGTCCGACCGCGTCCGACCGGATATGCAAACGTTTATTACATACGAGTACGATATAGATACATAACAGTATATACGTACGCTATACTCTTAGAAAGAATGAATTATTTCTCAATATTAAAAATACGTAATTTCTCTATTGGCCTTTCGTATCCACGTGAAAAAATTAGACATTCGCGTACGAATATATATCATATGTATACATATTTAAATATCAGTATTTATTTAGATCGGAGGACGTATGTATACAGGCTCGCTCTAGAAGGTACGTCGTCGTAAGCGCACGCGGCCTCTCGGCCCTTCGCTCCCTTAAACACTATGAATATTATATCGATATCGAACGAAGACATCAAAAACTCGACTCGGCTTTAAATAGTATGAAAATAAACAGCCGGCGAGTCGCGCGGCTGATATCGCTCGATAAATTTACACATCGACGTAACGAACGAGAATACAAAAAGTTATGGAAAATCGTACGGATATCACAAGCGGCGGGCGGCGCGGGACGCCCCCGCGGAAAATAAAAAAATAAATCGCGGCGCGCGTTTCTCTCGTAAAAAAGTAAAGACTCTATGAGCGGTGCGCGCGAGACGGGCGGGTGGTTCAGTTGGCCAACAGCAGGTGGGCGGGCGTGTCGCGCCGCGCCATGAAGTACGCCGCTGGGTCCGTCGCCGGCGACAGCGCGCGGGCTGCCAACTGTTGTTGCACAGCGCGTTGCTTTATATAGTTGCTGAACTCGGTAGGCGACATGCGGTTGGCACGTTTGCTGCTGGTCTTCAGCTTGGTGCTGCCGAACTTGGTTTGCGCGAAGGTCGCGGTTGTGAAGGTCAACGGCTGCGCGCGGAAAGGGGGCCCCGGAGAGAAGGCCGCGGGCGCGGGCGGCGAGGGCGCGGTTACCGGTTCTACTGGCCGGAAACACTGCGCTTCCGGGTTAAACGCACGGGTTACCTGCAACATAATAATGACTAGATTAATAAAATTATAAATTCATGAAGTGCCAATCCAATTCCGCCCTGAAAATTATGTCCCAATTCGTCTTTTTAGCTTGAAGACAAATTTCGCTTTTATAAAAAAAAAAGAGCCGATATGTCAATGTTATGTTACAGTAGGTAAAATTTTGAAATAAAAAAAAGGTGTGAATCATCCACGCTACTTTAGTATTTAAATAAAAACTTTTATTTGCATAGTAAATCAATGATTCTCTTTATTGCACGTGATGCAAATGATAAAACACGTCATTCACACATGATAAAAGGTGAATAGTAAAAACATGTACCTCTCTGTCGGTCCTCTCGTCAGCAGCACGTTCGTCGCTGCTGAACAGGACTTTAACCGCGCCCTTCTCACCAATACGGTATGAAACTTCGCCTGAAACAAACAAAATGTTCACTTAGTTTTATATATTTACTATACTTTACTTATCTATAGGTACTATCGTCTAACTATATCATCTACCTATATCGTTTACTTATAAGAGTATAATCTCTGCGTAGTTTTCATCCCAAAAGATTGATTTTGACGTTTATTGATTTATATCTTATTTAAAATAGTTTATTATTATTATTAACTTTGATAATTTTGTTTTGTTTTATGTTACTAACTAACTAAACTAACTAAAAATTTTATGTTTACCTATAATTGATGTACATAAAATGACCCCTTAGGGGGCGTTCAAGTATTACGTAACGCCATTTGGGGGGAGGGGGGGTCTTGTAAAACGTTACGATGCGTTACAAGGGCGGGAGGGGGCTTCGAACAACGCGTTACGTAGTATTGTTTTTTTTATATATTTTTTAAAAAAGTACTAATCTTAAGAAAATATTTATTAGGACTTTGAGCCCATTTAATATATTTGAATCTTAAGCAAATGCTTAATACATTATGTGTGATTATTTATTAAATAAATATATGAATAAATAAAATACGCATGTATTTCGAATTAGAAATCTATTTTATTATTTATTAATTACTACCGCAAACGCTATTAAAACAATAACAAAAGAAATTTAGCGACTTTTTCTGGTAGTTTGTGAAACATAGTTGTAACATTTGGGTAAAAATTTTCAGTTGGGTGTTACGTAACGTTTGTGGGGGGGGGGGGGTGTACAGGAAAACGTTACGGCGCGTTACATAGAGGGGAGGAGGGGTCAAAAAATTTCAAAATTTGCGTTAAATACGTAATACTTGAACGCCCCCTTATTGTAATAATATTTTTTGAAAATGTTACTGTTATTACACTGTTGGTAATCCTATATAACTAAATAAATATTTTTTTATATATAGCTGTTGATTGTGAAAGTTCAAGAAACAAACACTCAAACTTTTGCATTTATAATAGAACTGTACGTGTTACTCGCTTTACTCAAATCACTAAATTAAGTGGAAATTTAATAGATTCGAATCATGTATTAAACTTCATGTGAATGTTAAGATAAAAATAATGTTATTGTAAACGAAGTCGTCACAGAATAACTGGCGTATGGTTGTACATAGAATGACTTGGTATTTAGCGTGTGATTGTCGGTTTCATAGGAAGAGACTAATTTAGACAATGTCACTGACAAGGACTGAACTGGAATCCGACCGGTTGTGACAGCCGTGAGATATGTGAATTATGCTCTTTTCAATTGTATGCTAATTTAAGTAACTCGAGGTTCGAGGTTTTGTATATTTTATATTATATGTAGTAATATAAATATGTTGGGACATTATTACACACAGCGCCATCTAGTTCCGTGGCAAGCTACGGCACTTGTGTTACGGATACTAGATAGTTGATATACTAGACATAAATTTAAAATATATAAAAATTATAAATACATATTATAAATATAGACAGTAACCCATGACTGGAGTACAAACATTCGTACATAACATGACTAATCATTGCTTGTATCATTTGCGGCAAACAATTTATAAATTATATTACTATATTATTACGATATGTCACGAAAATGCGACTAAATAGTAATAGACAAACATAAACCAATCCTATTTACCTGGATCAACCCAAACAGTGAGTTCCCGGGGGAGGTGTTCAAGCACATCACGGACTGGTACTCCCGATTCTCTCGCCGCTCGCTCCAATACAGGGTCTAAGGGGCCTCCGGTTTTCAAACACCGGAATGCTGATCCCCGACACGGCCGGTCTGGGTACCAATGACCCAGAAACTTGTCTTTTAACGCCTTTTCCAGTTCTTCTCCAAAAATGTTCACTCGCCGCCTTGGCAGCTTGTTGTATAGGTACGATATAACGAAGTTGAGTGCGACTTGTACTTCAATATGCATTGTTGGGTTCACTGTAACAAACAAGAAAAAAAATATTTTTATTAAGATTATAATTTATATAAAACTACACCTAGTGAAAAGTAAGATTTGTAAGTTATTTTTAAGATATACCTTGCTCAAGAAAATGTTTACAGACTAAACTGCTATAATGTAACACGAAACGACACTACATCTCACAAAATCACACATTATCTCGAGGCGATGTATTTATCTCGTCGATAATATTTCTTATTTTAACGTATTGAGATAGACCATTTTACGATTGATATACGCAAGGTTCATAAAAAGAGTAATGAGATATTCGGCTGTTGAACTAGTTTTGGTTGCCATTTATTATAAAATCGAGGAATATATCAATTTGATACTAAGAACCATAAACAATATTTGTAAATGCGGAGTCTGTCTGTAAAATACTTAAGAGAGAAATTAAAATCAAAATAAACATCTATGACGACTTCAATTCAACGTTCATAGAGTTTTAATGACTTGCTAAATATTTATTTTTGTAAGAAAAGTTTTTCATGACTACTGATTTATGAGGTCGTCTGTCACTATTTTATTATTATGCCAGTAATATTTATACGTGAGTATCTAATTTAAACGCTTGGCAAAATTCTGTTCACGAAAGGCATGGCATGCAACGTTTTACGACAGAGTTTGCGATCAAAAACATTGTTGAAATAAAATTCACTAAAATATAAGGCATAAATCGTATTGTTTTGATGTCGGTCGTTGCTCCCGATCCGTCTTTTCGTAGAGGATAGTCTAATTTTATTTCCGTACAAAATTAACTTCGGCCTTCCACTGATGTTATGAGTGGGCTAGACGTAGAGTTAATCATCTTGTAGAGATAGTAACAGTTCCGTACTAAAACTATAAATTTGAAAAGTGTGTTTGTTTATTTGTTTGTCCTTTTTTCACATTGAACAAGGGAGCAGATTGACATGATTATTATTATATTATTCATCTTCGGGAAAAAAATTAATATGCCGGTTTTTTCTAATCTCTACAAATTTTACAACTATTGGATTTCGTCATTTTTGTATCAAATATCAATAATGCTATATTTGTAAATGTTTTTAGTCATCATCTCGATATGGTTCACTATAACTTAATATTATTTTCATAAAATATTATAACTTAATAGTTAATAGTGCCCATTTTGATAAAATGGATAAATGCTGGATTATTAGAAAAACTGGATTATTATAAAGAATATTTTATTTTATTACATTCTAGGCACGTGAAAGAACGTCAAAAAACAGAAAGAAACATTTATTAACAAGCGGAGCTGCGGGTTAGAAATAGAGTACCAATATAGGATATAAAATCCTCCTTTCATAATATGGCATGTTTTAAGTCCGGTGGCGTCATTTATGGAGCTAGTCACGTGTCTGCAACACTATACCACGTGCAGGGCGTTTAATTTGAACGAGCATCACGTGATATTCTGAACTCTACCTATCTCTACAATATTTCGCTAAAGATTTTTAAGTAAACTTACGTGTAAAACTTTTTGGTCTTCTTTCAAAATGGTAAAAATTATATTTATGATTAATATATATTTTTATTATTAGATCAGATTAGATTAATCTAGTTCTTTCGCCAGTTCTTCTCAGGTCAGAGGTTTCTTCTTTCCGAACTAGTAGTAGACTTATGACGTTCAATAAGAAATTGTAATCATTATTATGCTGAATAAAATAGTCTTTAGGATTAAATAAGTATACTAATACCAATGTATTAATTTTTTTAGGCTAGAAGTTTATGAACATTTTTTTTTATTTTATTCAAATATATAAATTATCTTAGTATTAGGGGACTTTTTAAAAATATAAAATTGATTAACAATTGATAATATAAATACTTTATAGGTATAGGTATTTGATATTTTTACGACCTTCATAAGTTTAGACATTCGACCTTAGTGTCAGAAGGTAACTACACCTCGAATTTTAAAAGATTGTGTTAATGGAATTAATAAAAGTAGTTCGCTGCCGTATAATTTGGCAACAGTAGATTGTCGTGACATAGTAGTGTATGAGTCCAGCATTGTTTACTAATTCAGAGATCATAGGTTCATTTCCGCTGTCCATTTACATTAATAATATCATATACTTTTCAAGGCTAGTGATAATAATAATATATTCAATATACATATCAACAAACAAAGAAAATATTATACTGATAATTTAATTTACTGTCAAGTTTTTCAACTTATTACACAATTAATAATCTGTGATAGGTACAACTCCTAATTATAATGCAGAAAATAAAATTATCATATGAAGAAATGAATATTAAGCGAACATAAATAAAAGAAAGATTCTATATAACATAGATCACACGAAGGCCATATGAAATTTAAGTAGAAGGCTTCCCAATCCATTTCACGCCTCAAAAGGTGTATCGAGTGAAAGATTCACCAATTAAGTATATCATAAATGTATTATATGTCATAGAACGACGTTTTACCATAGTAAAAAGAATGACACTTTTTACTATGGTTTTACTTTTGAATTAAGCAATATAATCGCTTTTACTGCGGCTCTGCTCGCGTAATCCATCAATATATATATTTATCTATAAGTATGTAATGTTAGGGATAAAATGCACAAATATTTTTCAAGTCTGTCTGTCAGTTCTCCAACTTTAAAATGTGCCTTCGCTTAGCTCTGATCCACTTCCAATTAAAATTTAAAAACAAAGTTTTCTTTATGTAAATAAGTATAAAATATTAGTATCAGATTAATGTTATTATTAATAGATTTGTGTCAATTTAACCACAATTATTATTATGTAACACCTTTTTGTTTACTTCTCTTTCACGTTATATGAAATCGAGATATAGTAATTTGTTATCTGTATACAAAAAGACTATTTATATTGTTATACTTATTATTTTATTATACAAAAAAAATCAGAAACACAGACAAGACCATTTAAAAGTAATGCCCAAAAAAAATCGAAACAAGATTAAGAATACAAAATTAAATTAAAATAAACTATAAGCTCTACTTCGGTTTAACAAACTCTATTATGCGCTGAAAGCCTACATTAAATGCCCGCATTAAGTTTACCATCAGACATGACCGAATTGCAAATTAAAAATTTGAAAGAAAATTAATACGAAATAAATTAAGTTATTTAATATTTCAGCTCGCAAAGAAGCAATTCTTTTGGTAATACTCATTTTTGAAATTGAATTCAAAATTTTAGAACATAATATTTACTATACTTATAGAATAATACATAATACTTAATAAAATCGAGCAGATTATTGAGTATCTAAGTCATGCATAAATTCAGTCAACTAGAAAATATCTTGAAGTTAACTTTTAACTTATCTGAATGCAGAATACGAATGGTTGAACTTGATTGCGGTGTTTAGTGAAATACCTATATCCGTTTATTATAAAAATGAGCCATTTTATGTTTTAAATATCGGAAACAATTGGGTAGTTTGTGTTTAAAATTAATACATGACTGTTTCACCAAAAAATCCTTTTCCGAATTGAATTTTTTTTTATCTTTAAAAACTAAAGATTTTTTGTATAAAACATATCAAGTTCAATTAAGTACCCTATTACATCTGAATAGGTACCTACTTAAAGTTTCTTTAAAAATGTAACAATCCCTTTTAGCGGTTGTTCGTAAACGTTTTATGAAAGGGTTTCGTCGGTTTGTGAAATAACACAGTCAAAAAACCTTTTGGGGTTTCACAAAGTCCCGAACTTTGCACAACCGCAACGGTTTCAGAGGGAAAGAGAAATTATCTTTATAAGTTTAACTTCTGGAAGATTTAAGTTCCACTAAGTTAGTATTAAGTAACGGAAAACTTACATAGAAGTGTTGTGATAATTAAAGTTGCCCTAAAGGTAAATTGTAATTGTAAGCAATTTGCCTATTAACTTAAAATTGACGACACGTAACGAACTTATCCATACCATTGACGTATCCATTTTCATATTGCGTTTGATTTAGTTAAAAGGTTACCAACTTTTTAGATATTATTCTTATCTAATAAATTGTTCAATTCAATTTTCTTAGTAATGGCTTTTGGCTCAGATTACTGCACCTGACATAGTCGTAGAATGGCAAAGACAATAAATTATAAGTTACCATTTTAACCAAGTTATTGAACGTCATAAGTCTACCACTAAATTTGTAGGCAAATAAAATTGATCGATCGTTTTGACATTCATATAAAATTCTTATCAGATAAGCTTATTTTTATGTTATCACTTATTTTATTTTGGCAGATACTTGCACTTTGCAGTTTTATGTAAAAATACAAGTGTTACTATTCTATAAATACTTTAAGCAGACATTTCTTACGTATAGGTATGAGTATTATTGATATATCTTTATAAATAACCATATTCAGCTAAAACGTAAGCCGAATTCCATCCTGTTATTATTTTGCGTTTACTGATATTAAGTTTAATATTTTGACATTGATTGATTTGACGATACCATGTTAGCTTTTTATTCTCTATACATATATGGAGCTAATGTACGCTATCAGGGATATAGGGGTAATACTTTCTCATTCAATTTAAATGCCGCCTGTCTCAATTTATATATTGTCGGTATAAATTGTATTGCTTCAATGTGTATACTGTGTAGGTTGTTGAAAAATGCCTTTCTTATTTTATTTAAAGGATTGTTACTGTTAGAGCTAAGGCTAGCTAATTTCGACGTTCTCGAATAAAATAATGAACAATTCTTAAAAGGCTTTTTTTAAAAGCTAAAGAAAATAGACGAAACTTACATTATAGGTGCTTATATTAACATTATCAATACTCGTAGAGGCAGACGTCTAAGGTAGGTAAGAGTTTAACATATTTTATTGCTACAAGAGAAAATAAATTGGTGGAGGCAATAAATTTGAGAGGAATAGGTACGAATGTTCGCAATTCGCGTGTGAATTACGACGAAGTTTGGTCCGCGGTTTCGTGACGTCACGAAACTACGTGCTAGCGCAAATATTAGCTATCTGTTTTATTTATTACCCACATGTTACGTTTTATGTGAAATATTAATAGATACCTATTATTAACTTATAACACATTATAATTTTCCTTCGTTATGCTCGTTAGCACTCGTCAAACACTTTTTAATCAAATTCAAAATCTATTACTTTCTTAAATTTTCGTTTTTTTATAAGTTTACGCATGTTAAAACAAAGGCCTATACCCTATACAGTATACGTATAAAATACAGTTTTTACTGTCAGGATTACTGTCTTGCTCAGAAAATTAAGAAGATAGTTATTAATAATGAATTTAACTTAGTCTTTCTAAACATGTTGGTAAGAGATTTATACTATAACTCAAAGAAACCAGCAACAAACGAAATATGTAAAGGCAAGGCCTCATATAAAGGCATACTTACATAATACATAAATACATAGGTACTTGTGTCTGCAAGAATATAAAAAGAAACCATAAATTATTTATTCATAGCCATATAGCCATAAATAAATGTAACACAATGCTATTTTTACATTCAGTCCATGCAAATACATTGAATCAAAATATGTTTAATCGAGATAAATCTGTGCTATATTTTAAATCTGGTCAAACAACAAATATTTGTATTGTGTGATTGTGATTTCAAGTACTTACCTATAGGTTATTCATTAAATATTGGAATATTATGGCATTCGGAATGGCAGTGGTAGCATAGTGGTAATGCTCACTTTGGATTCAAATCCCGGGTGTTGCACTTTTGATATTCTTTTGGGCGAATCAATTTACGGTAAAGGAAACATCGTGAAGAAACTTATATGTTTGAGAGAACCTAGTAAGTTTTAGAAAGAGATGTAAAGTCCACGTAGTTTTGTCGAGCCTGATCGCAATGGGACACGACACCTGTGACCAGCAATAGGAAGTTTTGTAAGCTTAAAGAATATAAATTAAAACTTAGAAAGACTAAGCTTCCATATTCCATAAAACCTTATTTATTTCTGACAATTTTTTACTACGCTCTAGTATAAATGTATTTGTAGAGCAATTTCAGTCTTCTTTTTATTAATCCAATGTTTAATTAGTGAACTAATCCATTAACTTAAAATAAACACCTACGAGTGTCAATATTCTGTCATAAGGCAGACTACAAGCAAATATATCGGGCACGTAATTAATCACAGGTTAAATATTTGACCTTCACGGTTTATAGATCATAATGTTGAGGCTCCATATCATAATATCATAATCATATCATAATCGATACAGCCTTTATATAATTTAATATCCGATTTATTTCCATATAATACATATATTGAAATAGGATTTTGTTGTATTAAAAGTCTGAAAAGACCTCTGCCTTTATAATATGTACATGAGTTGCCTTTATATATATGCCTTTCAAACGTTTCGTGGAGTGTAAAATCTTTTGGACTTCTATAGAGAATTGGAACGACTCAAAATATTGCCTGTTACAATATACATATAGATAGATAAAAATGTATATAAAATATTGCTTTTGACTTAAAAAAAGTCAATAATTACAATTTACTGTATTATTATTACTCGATATTATCGTGAATTTTGTGGATCGGTTTTCATATTTTTAATGAATAGTTTATTTGATATTTCTCAAGGTAGATAAATAAGTTTTTTTGTACCTAATATACCTTAAATAAATATACATAAGAACAAACCAATAAATAGATGATGCAGAGGTCCTTATGACCGATCTCTTCTAGGTAATCTTAGGGCATATGAGTAATTATATGAAATGATAGGTTATATGCAATTTACTTGCTATACACGAAAATGCATACACATATATTATAAACATAAATATATATCGAATAAAAATGCGTATAAAAAGTATAATAAGTATATAAAGACACCCACAAAACTTATTATAAAAGTTACGCTTCTAGGGAAAAATAATCAAGTCAAATCTGAAATTAACACATTACACACATTTCGTAACTTCTATTCATGACCTTCTCACTGACAGCGTTTTAGGTAATAGTGGGAGCTATTCACCTAGAATGTATAATTAGATGATGTGCACTAAGACTGTTACACTTAGGTGATAACTGGATGGACTAATTCATTTATGAGCACGCAGTTAAGGATATTGTAAAGATATTTAACTATTTAGAAATGTACAGTTGTTAAGTTTAAACGTGATAAAGTTATTTTTATAATCATTCATTTCTACACTATGACTAAATCTCTTCTTTGTAGTTATTAATTCACAAGTTATTTTTTTTGTTTTGTAATGAGAACATTTTCATGGATGAGGCAGTAGTGACGCGTTTATTTGAGTTCAAATTCCGCCACCATTGATATTTTTATGTGCAAATCCTTTATAAGAAGCGCGAAAGAAAAACATCACGCGGATGCAGGAATCTTCATGTTTGAGAGAACTTAACAAGTTTTCGAAAGACATGTGAAATCTGTTAAGGAAGCCTGTGCCCGGTTGTTTAACGTTACAATCCTTTCATAAATGTTATATTTATTTATGTCATTATAAATATGATATAATGGTAAGAATATAATCAATATTAACTTTATTAATCTCTCTACATACCCGTACGTATAACGTAGAGTGTAATTATGTGCGATATTACCAATTTCAAGGAATAAACATTTATTACTTCAGTATTATTAGATATTGTATTGTATATTACAATACATGTGATATTATAAGAAGATATTAAAAACAGCGAATATCATAAGCCTCGAAACGAATACGTAATAGAATGGAGTAAACACATATTTTTCTGTAGACACGTATATTAAAATATGAAACAACAAAACCATATTACGTCTACTTTGAATATCTATAGTAAATGTGAATTACATTTCATTTTTCTGTAAAGGGATAAAGGTTAAGGGCTGCTTTTCAATAATTATATAGTAAAAGGAGCCTTAGTCCACCATGAAGTCTTACTAAGTTCTCTCAGACATGCATGTTTTTCTTCACTGTAAAATAAGTGATAATCGTGTAAGAAATGAATCGAATACATCAGTGATGCAAGTACCAGATTCGAACCCGCTTCACTCGGTGAAGGGCGAACGCGTTACCACTGGGTTACCACTTAAAAATTAAAATCATACATAGGATAAAATTTAAAACCAAAGCAGATTTAAAATTAACATACATTTTTTGATTTAGTTATTTAGATATTCAGTTAACTTGAAGAAGATTGATAAATCAAACTAGCTCTATTATTCGGAGATACTTTATATTCGGAATTTAAATCCTCAAAAAGTTTTGCGAAAGCTGTCATCACAGACAGTTTTACAGCTTCCAACTCATCTCGTAATCGATTCACGAGAATGAAACCGAGCGTTGGGGGCGTACGGCCTTTAAGTTCTGTCCTATTTATATCAGTAACCCAGTATCGATCCGTCGCCCCACTGCCCGACAACCCCCGACTTAACGCACTCAATAAAAACACTTATAACAATTGAAACAAAGCTCAGATTTCTATATCTGTTTCTCATCTATTGCTTACCGGTTAAAATAGTCGGGACGAATTTGACTTCTGACCATAATTAACTAATGTGTATTTTTGTTTTCTTTACCAGTATCTGTTTTGGGAGAAACTTTCATAGAGACGGAATAAGAGAGTTTTTGCAGAGTAAAACTTAAAGTTATAACAGTAGTAAAATGGCGTATCAAATACATAATGAGGATTTTTTGATTACGAACCTATTACGCTGAAATATAAAAATTACAGTAGAAATGAAAATATTTTAAGATTTTCTTTTCAGCAACGTAATCTAGTCACATACTAGTACTAGTTTCTGTCCAGTTATTTCATTCTTGACTTAAAAGACAATAAACAGAAGAGCTTATCTCGGTACTATATCAGTAACGTAGTAAATAAAACCGAGTGCTGAGAAAATGTAGAAAAATGTTGCTACATTTACTTCACAATCCATAAGCAAGAGCGGGCGAAAATCTATAGCTATACAATTTTACATTTTTGTTTATTATGTGTTAAGACATAATAATTATATAGTTTAAAACTTATTGTCAAAAATGAGACTGATTTATGCGTTAAAAGTATCTCTGGTGTATAATAAAGGTGTATTGAAATATAAACCATACAAAATTACTCACCATTTTTCGAAACGCGTAATAAAAAATTGAATTTATTCATTAATTCACTATAGTTTGAATAAACTTCCGCTTTCACTTGTTTCTTAAGGCATACTTATATAGATGGGTTGCATTCATCTACGTTATACTAGTCTTCACCTAATGGTCTGATATATTGTTATAGCTTAATAATCCCATCCCACCTACATTCATAGCACCATATTACATGTTAGGAGAATAATTATATATAAAATGATGATAAAAAGTTATTTATTAATTCCGTAGTATCAGTTTTGGTATATAATAGTCTCATATAAAAGCAAAAAAGTCTTCAAAAACAATTAAATTAAAAATATAAGTACTTTCAAAAGCCTGTAACAGTTTTAAAGGCGTACTTTACCAAATCCAAAGTAATCAATACCCCTTAAGATAAGGATGATTATACTTTGTCTTTACTGCAGACATCAATTGAGTTTGAATTCTCCCGACGCTATTTTATCGCACTTAGAAAGCTTTTAAACATGTTTTCCGCTCTCTTAAGAAAGAAAAATGGGTCGTCAAAATTTTTTTATTTAGTTATCTTACGAGATGGCTCTTGTATAACTTGGTCATTAAGTTTAACTTAAAAATACAGTTCGTAATATAGTACACGTATAATGTTAAATTCCAAATGTTATTTGACTTTGAAAGTTTCAAGGGCATTTAATTGTATTTTCCAGTAGAGTTTTTCTAAAGGAATGGCCACGTTAATGAGGCTTACAAATAAGTATTTTTGTAACTCAAAAACACTAATGACTGGTATTTAGCATACAATATTGTAATTAGTAGACCGTACCTAAATTTTTATGTATACCAAGTCGTTGACAAAGTTAAAGAGTATAGTGTTATATATCTATCTATATATATATAATGAAAATGGTCTTCGTTTGAGGCACAATCACGCCTAAACCACTGATCGTATCGACATGAAACTACCACCATTCGATGCGAAATTTTTCCTAGATGGTTTATGGCTATCTATTTTTTGAATTCCAACATTCCTTCATTTTTTTATTGCTGTTTTACTTTTATGAACATTTATCCCGCTAATAAAAACAAAAGATAAGCATTTTCTCTTGATTCTTTTGTTTTCATGGATTTCAACAGAGTATATTAAACGGATTATGGTTTTTTACATTCAGCTAAGAATCTACTCACGGTAGTGGAGAACGGCTGGACCAATTAGGCTATTTTTTTATAGTCAGAATTGTCAGGAGAAAGTTTTGTATGTAAGAAAATTTAAAAAAAGTCAGATAAAAAGTTAAAAATTTCGATGATAATCGAAGAATTCCCATCTATATAGTCACTCACTACGAAATCTCGGGAACTATAAGACTTAGAAACGTGAAACTTGGTAGGAATATTACTTTTGCTATGTATAGGTCAGCTATGAATAGATTTTAAGAAATCCATCCCCCAAAGGGGATTGCGGGGGCGTTAACAATGAACAATTCCTGTTTTTAAACTATAGCTCCTATAGACTTCAAATTTGGTAGGAATCTTCTGTAAGAGGTGTAGAAGTAGGCTATGAACGAATTTTACGATAGCTCACCCCGCAGGGGGTTGCGGGGGTGGGTATTAACAATTAATATTTTTAATTTTCCAGCTAAAGCTCCTACAAGCTCCAAATTTTGTAGGAATTTTCTATAAGCGAAATATAGCTTCTAAAAATTCTAAATATGGTGGGAATCTTTTATTATTCACATAAAGATCATCTCAAAATGGATTTCAATATAGTCTACTTCCGACAGGAATTGCGGGGGTGGGTGTTAAAATCTAAAATTTTAATTTCCAACCTGTAACTTCTACAGACTCCAAATTTGGTGGGGATCTTCGTGTATGTAGGGATATTTGTGTATTTCCTTACAACAATCGTCTTTTTGGCAGCGGAGAAAAAGTCATTGAGAGGTTTCCAAAACTTAACTTTACATGTAGCTATCCAATCAACGGACTAAGAATTTTACATTCATTTTACTTTTGCAGACTACATATCCGACGAATTCTTTTATTGCGTGAGCGCGGAAATGTACCAGATTATAATGAATGCATTTTCTAAGCACTTGAGATGTGGAAAAGAAATTTAGTTACTTATTCCAATAGAATTCATAAAAAACATGAACAATTAATTTTCTATAAAAAATTGATGTCACGGAGAAAATTTTAGTTAACAGAAAATTCGTCGCACTTGAACCTAGACAAATTTCAACTTCACATATGAGACTTGCAATGACTTTAACTTAAACGATTTTAACGACTTTAACTTTAACTTAAATGATTGCACATTGAAAGTTACAATGAATATTAGTGAGAAAAATCACCTGGATGGAAGATACAGGCTAAATCGATGGAATTTGGAATTTGTGTAAGTCTAAACAATATCGATGCTTATAGTTCTATCCGCGGGGCCTATTTATGTTCATACAAAAATAAAAAAAAGGAGAATAATAAAAATATGGAAAAAAAAAATAAAAATGAAACATAAAATGTAATTTATTTCCTTTGTCAATTCGCCCAGCGAAGCGGGCGGGAAACGGCTAGTGATATTATATATAGCAAGTATACTAGATCGTTTACTTCTAATATTAAAACCCTTACATTTTATTTAATACACGTTATAATGGAAGTGCCATCCGGCTCGAAGGATCAAAATTGCTTTGTTTCCTGTTATTGTATAGTACCGTTGAAGCTACTTTTATGGTCATAAAAGCTATCCCGGTGGTATCTATGTATAATCAGCCGCGAATATCTTCCGGTAGGTACCAATTTATAGGGCGACGCCATCTGTTAAGAGTTCATTCACTGTCGCTGGTCGACATTACGTAAACCCTTTATAAATACACGTAAATTATTGTAGCGTTATTAAGACGCGGTACGAGCTACGTTGTTGTATGAGGTACGTTTCGTTAACAAAACCAAACACAAATATTATTACATTAACTCCATAAAAATCTTCAATGTATGAGTGAGTATGTAGTATGAGTTCTTTTTTAAAGGACTACTGTTATTCGTGTGGATGTTAATCAAAATTCTCTTAATCTTATATTTAATTTTTTTTTTCTTTTGCAAATCAGTCAAAGACAACGACAAAATAAATCATGGATGCGTTAATTCCTTTCATTCCTATTTTTTATTATTTAAGGTATCAATGGTGTGCAGGTAAAACGGTCCATAGGTAGAACAATTTGCTACATTATAATGATTACTATGTGTACTTTAAGTTCCATTTGAGCAAATTGATTAGGGTGACTCGCAGATAGTAAGTTTCATACATTTAAGAATTATTGTGACAGTAAAAACCTTGCTATCTTTACACTACGTCAAACATATTTGAGTTGTTTTGAAATATTCAGTGTACGTACCGTTATAGGTTATCGGTATGCAAATTTTCATGTGTACGCACTTTCACATATGTATTTAGATGTTCTGATAGCGATGTAGGTTATCAGTTAGTAAATGTGTACGTCCCATTTAAATACCTTGACTTAAAATGACAAGAATATATGACTTTATTTCATACTTGTTATTATTATTATTATTATTGTAACAATACAATGAAAAGTAAAAAAAAATCTGTCCACACCAGGGTTATCGACATTTTTTAACTAAAAGTAATTTAGAAGTTCCGTTAAAACTACGTTTGAACGAAATCTACAGTTAAAGTTATTTTAGTGGTTCTTAGCTATTTTAAAATTTGAAATATTAGTAACATATAAATAATATTATTAACACTTATTATATAGCACTCCAAATTATATAATATGAACAATAAAATTATTATGTTACGGTAGTTTAAAAAACGCAACGTATCACAAAATTAACCAATTTGAAATACTCGTATATATATAGCAGATAGCTATAGTTAAATAAGGTAGTCCTTTAATATTTTTTGAATTTTTAAAATATAATTATTTTTTAATAGAGCGATGACTAAATTTTTCTAACCACACAAAAAGTTTTAAAAAAGATTATAAAAAGAGTTTCACTCTAACATGGACATGAAAACATAAGTATTTTTGTCTTGTCCATTTATAAGGGCAATAATTTTAAATAAACAAAGCGAAAAAATTAAAAGAAAGATAGTTTTAATATAACAATGAACACGAATATATGTTTTTAGTTTAAGTGTCTACCAAATGAATGTCAACCATTGACAAAATTTTCGACTGTTTGCTTAATTTGCTTTGAAATTGTTGAAACTCAATAATTACTCCAGCTACGAGTAATTGGTAAACTAATTGCAGCTGTAGTTAAATAATTAGCTTTATAAAGTAATTATTTTTTGAAATGAAAACATTTACAACATTTTTAATTGCGATACTGTTAGCTGTAATTAATAATATATAAAAACAAACGTAGAAAAAATGCCCTGGACCACTTTTTATCTCGACACCGATTCGAGTGATAACAAGTCAAGTCAAAATACTGAGCACTTAAAAGACAACATTACCTCATCTTATCGGTTCTACTGACGATATACTGGTGAATTTTTCAGCCAAAGAATCGGCATTGTTGTTCAGCAGAAGACTGTGTAGTATTCTTTCCACTAACAGAATAATAATGAAGTTTACATTAGCTTTCCATAATATATACCTATTATATAATTATGTATAATTGCAATTTTCTTTATTGACAAACCCATAAAAAGTCCCAACCTCGTAAAATATTAATAATTTCTAAAAGTGTTACCACATTATTTATATACAGATTTGTTTATAATATCAAGATGAGATATTTTAATTAAAATAAACAAAGTGTACCCTACTTTCTAAATGAAGAAGCTAATTAATGTCATCGAGGCAATAAAGAGCTTATGAAGAGCTCGAGGATGCGGTATAAATAGTGTTAATTGTTGTGAAATATGCGTCACACGTTAACGTTTAATGACAGCTATGACAAACTTAAAACATTGCATAATTTTGGTAAAACTTTCGTATATAAATATTTATACTATTTTTTGACATAATATGTTTGTTATGAAATTATTTTTATGCAAAACACTCGTACGAGATTCTGGCGAAAGTCCAAAGTGGGATTAGACGATCCATTCATGATCAACAACTGAAAGTCACTTCTTATTCAAAGTAATATAACAGTATTATAGCACAGAAATAGTAGTAGATGTTATAAATATTTTTAAAGTGAGGCGGTTTCAAATAATAACTTTGTGATTCATTTTGACATTGAAACTGAGATTTGCATTAAGAAATAATTGAATAAATTTACTGTATCGAAGTAAAAAAGGCCTAACATTTTGTTTGTTTGAATGCAGTGGATAAACTTGGAACTATTAACCTGTTATAAAATTCTTAAACTAACCGATACCCACTTAGTTAGGTTCATATTATTAATCAATGTGTCTAAAAATGGTCACGTTTAATGAAGAAATAAATTAAATAATATTTTTTTAAAGTAAATGACTAAAAAATGATCATTTTTTAAAATTTGTGGGATAATTGTATTACAAACCCTAATAGTCACATGACTAGGAACATCAATTATGTCATCGTATGATAGATTGCCCGTAATAAGCCAGGATTTCTCAAACATACAGTGATCGATGGACTCAGAATTTTCGATGATAAGATAAGAGACTTCATCGCTTTGTGAGAAAATGCTTTTTGAAATATCTGACAAATTAAAAAAAAAATTGGTCCACGCGTTAGTATGTGCCATGTTATATAATAATTTGTTTTCAATAACTAAATTTTATTATAATTTTCAGCTTTACTGAATATACTGAAAAAGTATCCTTGTCGAGCATATAACATTATAAATAAATAAAATAAATAAATATGTTATACATTTTTACTGTAATTATGTGGCCAATTGAATATAAAATATAAGTATTCAGTTTTCTTTGAAATTAGACAAATACAAAATAAAATAAACTCTCTTCGCCAACTTATTCAGTCATAATAATAATATTTTGTAAATGCAACGTAAGCTCTATTTGAATACAAAATTAGATAGAAATGGATGTCTTTTAAAGGACGATGAATATGAATACTGTTAAAGGAAAAATAATATAGAGCATTAGAAGAATATTGAAAAGCACTTTCATAATTATTTTACTTATTTTATATGAAACTAGCGACGCACCTTCGCTTTGCTCGGATTCGTCCCTTGGTAGGTTTTAATTTTTTAAACTTTCACCACTTTTTTATCAGGTATCTGCCACTGAAAGAACTTGTCAAAATGATTTAATTCGTTCCAGAGACTTGCTGGAACGAGAAAACACACAGACAGGCAAAAAAAATCATAACTATGTTTCTTTTATAAGCATCGTTTATATGCATTTAGTAAAAAGCTGCTTTTTTGCAATAACAAACAGACTCTAGAGTATAAGTCATTAGTCGATTATAAAACCAGATATTCGATTTAAGTTGAGTAGAAAATATTACTTATAGTATAAAAAGTTTAAATCTTTATTTATAGGTGTAATGCACATGTCTCTTTCTTTCATCTTTCATATTTTACATCAACATGGGCAAAGCAAAACAACTGACAACACAGATTATTTTAACTATTTCAGTTCTCAGTAAAATCTTATTCGTTGCAACAGATCCTTTCGACTTTATAAGTTAAGTATGATGAAAAGTATTGTTTATTTCAAATGCAGACAAGTGAGGAATTAAATATTATCTTGAAATCGTCTAGGTTTGATTGCATATCAAATTCGTATGTAGAGATAAATAAAAGATAAATATGTGTAAGAAAATTGAAAATTTTTAGAATTGAACATCCTACAAATATTTTGTTAATATAAACTTGATTTTATAAAAATCAAGTTTGTTGTTGCGAGAACCATTACGACATGTAAAAACACTTTCATATATAATAATAGAAAGGTGTAACTTAATAATAATAAATAATTATAATTTCTAAAAGTAATTAATCCAAACAAAAGCATTAAATTTTTACCGAGAAAGTCTTACTTCGCCGATACATGCCCAGTATATATAAATGGTAGAGATTGCTTAGATTATAGTTAAATGTAGAGTTCAGTGGATTCAGCTAAATAAAGTAGCAGTTGGTGTGGGAGTGGAACGAGAAAATTGCGTTTTATTTTTCATTAAAAAGCTACAACCGTAACACATGTTACTGAAAAGAGTGGTTTGATAGAGTGGGTTTAGTTTATCTCTACATTACGAGTAAGTTTAAATATTCCTTATACATTAATATGTATAGTGTAGTGATAATGATACTATTTTAGTAAGTTGATAATATGTAGCGTTGAAACTTAACAAAAAAAGTAGTAAATTATTTTTTAACAAAAATGAAAACCGACTTCAAAACGTAACAAATCGAAACTAAAAAGAAAAAAAATAATAATTTTAATGACTTAGTTATTGTTGGAGTCGGTGCTAGCCAAGAAAGACAGTTTTATCCTGCCTTTGCAATGAACTTTTGAGCGGATATTTTTATTATATTTACAAATTGATACATTTATTAAATTGTATTAAGATTATTTTGCTTTGGCTGGCACCGACTAATATATATAATATAAAGACAGAACGTATAATATTATATATAATATAAAAACAAAAATAAGAACTTTATTATATATAATATAAAAACAAAAATAAATATGCAAATGTATGGGGTACGTCATGGGTACGTATAAATAAAACAAAATTGTTAAAAGCTAATCTCAGTAACGGCTGGACTGATCTTGACAGGACTTTCACTAGCAGACGGCTATATTATATGGAGTAACTTAAGCTACTTTTATTTTAGAAAATGATGAACCGTATTCATAAAATTAAAAAGTACTTAGGGACAAAGTCGTTGTTAGTTTTCTAATAAGTGAGATAAATGTTATTGTATTAATAAAATGGAAACAAGTTATGTAGATATAATTAAATCAATGTTTGACTACACCATTATATTCCAACTTTGTAACGTGGGACGATGACGTCAAAGTTTTCGCATTAGGCAGTGGGTCTCGGTCGGAAGGCGGTTGCCTACAGAGAATTAACACTTCTGGCCGTGACGTAGCAAATATAATCCTATACCAAAGGATAACCATATAATTGGTAAATTAAATTAATCTTGCTGAGAAAATTAATATTTACACATCAATAAGTAACTGTTTGGTAATTGCTATTACATACTATATTTTCTCATCGAACACACAATAGCGAAATTTAATATAATCTAATTATACATAACGATATATTTCGCTTTCGTAGTAGTACTAAGAGGAGGGTTTCTACGTGAACTGAACTGGACAGGGTAATAGATGTCTAAGTTTATTAAATTCGTGTTTTTTTGCCAATCAACAAAAAACAAAGCTTAAAAATTGCTTGCATTATTATTCAGGGCCTTCGTTTCTTACATGCCCATGCGTATAAATCCCGCCTTACTTATTATATCTATACTTGTATAATAAAGTCTTAAATTAATAAGATAATATTGAAAGTTGGTGTCTCGTTTGATTCATAAAAAATCATCTAAAATAAAATTGAATTTCTATTATCAACTTGAACTTTTTGAGTAATGTTTGAAATATGAAGTTAATTACTCAAGTTTTAAATTGAGATCACCTAGTAAAATGTAATTTGCAAAATTTTATAGACTTAATTAATTTGTTTGCACAATTAAAATACGGTATATTTAATAATAATGCTTGTTATAATTTATTATTAAACTTTCTTGATGAATATTGCACGAAACGACAGATTTGTTGATGAATCAGTAGCTTGTTTTGAGTTTTAACTCAAGAAGTTTTAACGTGAAAGGGTGAAGTTTTAATGATTATTTTAAGATACTCTTCGCATTCATTATATATTTTTAATGTTGATATAACAATCATATTTAAGACTAACCATATTTATAATTCATATTATATTACCTTCTTTAACTGTTTCTTTTTTTTGTGTGAGCATTAACTAAGATATTTGGTACATTAACTGTGTTCACCTACCGTCAAATCCTCCTCAGACATTGAAAGTCAATAAAGATTTATTAGGCAATGGAAATTACACGCCAAATGAGAAATAACGCTTTTTGTTCACATAAAAGCTTTTATCTGTTCGGCAAATACTATAATATATAAGTTAAGAGGCATCCTTGTATTGCTCAATAGATTAATGGTTTGTCAATAATTTTTGACACACATTTTATATAAAATATATTGTGGATAAAAAGGTTTTCAAAGAACTGGGATAGCAATCTATAATGATTTATGTTGCCCATTTATACCGTATGTACTGGGGGCAAGAAAAAATTGATGGATGTAGGATCGAGGACACCCGTAATATTTACCCTCGTTTCCGTGTCTATGTTTTCGGACGCTTGTGATGGATGAGATCGGTAACGATTGTTATTTTCCTTATTTATTTTATATGATCTCCCAATAAGTCCCAGTATCCTATGTAAACTGGTGGTATTTCCTTATTTGGGCGTCTTATTTTAACACGTGGTAAGGAGCAGCTGCTGAAAACAATTTCTTTTTTCTATTTTATAGGTAATACATTTCTTATTATAATCGTCGCTTTTTATAAATATAAGAAATAGATTAAATTGTTCATTTAGTTTTTCTATTATATTATTACAATTAAGACAATTGTATTTTTCTATATTGCAATAAAGTTAACCGAAAACCATATAATAAGGCGTTTTAATTTAATATGGTGAAGGAAAACATCGTGAGAAAAGACGTACATATCCAAGAGTTCCTAGTGTATTAAAAATATGACAAGTCTGATAACTCGCAATTAGTAAGCAAGATGGACTATGGTTTGATCCCCTTCGCATTGAAGGGTGCCCCATGCCCGGTTATGGGAGGTTTCAAAAAAGGAACCATATAATATTACTTTTCTCTATGAAAGGAACGAATGAAAGCAAGGTGACACCAAAAAGTGATTATAAAGTCTAAAACATAATTTATATTGCATGTTACTTGTTAATACAGATTATATTTTAATGTTAGCTCTTTGGTCACCTACACTTAAATTTTCAAAGGGACTATTAATTATTTTTACTGATTTGGTTACACTGGGTAAAAACAAAGCTAGTATAATAAATTCACAGAGGAATTGAAGTTCAAAGTAATAATTAGGATAAACTAATTAAATTATAATTAAGCCTATATAAAAAAAATATTATCGTATAAATAAAAAGGTAAATTAGAAATGTCGAGTAAATATATGTACTAATTTTTAACTACGGTTTCCCTCGCAGGGTAAGTGGGACGGGGTTAAGTGATAGCACATGTCTAATGCTTATACTAATTATCACTGCAATCTATGCACGATTTTCATTAAAATCTGTTCAGATGTGAAACGAATAGATAAGTGTGTAAATTACGTGATATTTTTTCTATTGTTTTTAACTAATATTTCTGCAAGCCACGTATTTTAGCCATAAAATCGATTAATTCTTAAAAGATAAGATTTTCGATGTAGCAATACAACGTGCGCTAGGCAACAATTGGCGTATTAACAAAAGTGTCTCGATGCGTCCCGCCCGTGACATTCACGGTCGATTGTGACAACACATCAAGGTGTACTCACCGTTTCTGAGTTGAGAACATTATAGAAATGTCATCATAATATTTATATCATTTTATTTATTAGTTTATATTATTTCTGAGATACTACTTAAATTGAACCTCGTTGTGTATGATAGTACGTATCGCATACATTCTATATTAAAAATGATGTTGGTAATATCGATTCCTCTAACCTGTCTCTATATCATTATCTAAGATTTGCCTTCAATCTCCAAATATTTTTTCGTCTTTAATATTTTTTTATATTATAATATAGTATTTTACTTTGTCCTAGTATTTGTTTTTTATATACGAAACAATTCCATCAAACCGATTAACTTAATCATGATTTATATTTTTAAGTATAATACTAAAGTTTAATTCATTATAAATGAAACTATCTTTTCGGATTTTGTCGCGGATTTATTATGATTTTTGGTTCCCGACGTTTCGAATGCTTTACAGCAATCATGGTCACGGGAGAGACATTTATTTATAAGTTATTTATAAGTAGTTTCATTTATAATGTCAAACATTCGCGTAAACCTAAGAAAGTATTAAGTTTAATTCAGTTACTTTGCTATTCCAAACAGATTATGCTATTTCTAATGTATACTCTGTAAACAGTTTTAATCTGACAGTGATGGTACGTCACGCAAGCTTGTGACATCACAAGGTCGTAAAGCGCGGACACGAGTAGATTGTATGATGAGTAAACTTTACTTTAAATATTTATACTTTCGCTTTATTTATTCATTAAATAAAAGAACCTTTTTATTATAATAACAAAGAAAAAGTGGATCTTACAAATATTATATCTGTAATACGAAGTTACTCATTAATTAAAGAGGGCATTGACAATTTAATTATAGAATTAAGAGCTATTCACAACATCCATTAGGGAAAATATATTAATAATGAAAATAATAACATTTCCACAGGTTTATCATTCGTGTAAATCGCAGTAAACACAGGTAAACTGAAGATATGACCTTTCTAACAGAGGTCAGCCTAAGGTCACTACTGATTAGAACCAACGGTGCAAATGAATCGCCTTCACATTAAACTAATACAAATCGCGTAACAGGTAACATATTATTAGATCAAAGAGATAGGGCTGCCACCTTATAAATATTTTTCTAGATCCGAGATTTTGTTAAATTTACAGTCAAACTTTTTTAAAAATATACTTTTAATGTTTTGTACTGTAACATAAAAGATGTTGTAGTGAAGTTTGCTAACCGCGCTTGGCCAGCGTTGTGAACTATGGCCTTATCACCCTCGTATTGAAGGGAGACCCAATCCCACCAGTGGGCCGTTAAAAATGGCTGAATGTAATACATACTTACTACACTTAATAGAACAAAATGCAATAATTTTAGAATAATATTTGCAATAAAACGTGAAACAAAGAATAATTTTTAATAAAAAATACTTTTGTTATGATATCAATATTTTTTACTTATTCACAGCCCTAGGCTTTGAAGTTTTGGTGTGGAAAAAACAAAAGCAAAAAATGCTCGATCATGAGACAAGGATGGCAGCGGTTCGTCAATGTCACGGTTTCATTCTCTTTGGTCCGGACATGTTGGGATTAAAATACCATTAATATTACTTCGTATTGCTCATTTATTTCCCGTTACAACGTTTAAATTTATTTAATTAAATTTATCGAATCCAATTTAATAATTTTAAATATAAAGAAATTCTAAATAAATAGTGGTTTCTATGTTATTATATCACTTTAACTATATTTTGCTTTTCCTTTATATTTCCTTATTTATTTTACTGACTCTATTTATTTTTCCAATGATTTCTTATCCTATTATTTGGGTTGGTGAAGCGTCCATAGAATTTCTAACTTCTAATACGTGCTTGGACTTCATATTCTATTATTCGCTTAAACGTATAATATAAATAAATTTATTGTTTCGTGGTATATTGTTATATGTATATAAATAGCAAATGTTAATTAAGAAAAGAAATATATATTTCCATATGTAGATAAATGTATACATTTTACGATATATATTTTACAAAGCACCCTATTCATTATCCAGCGGGGGATTCTAATCCTGTAAGGCGGGATAGCGAGCGTCAATTGAATTCCCTTACTTAGCACTTGGCACGCTCGAATGATCTCTGATGCGAGACAAACAGACGAGGTTGGTTTATATATTTATATTCATTTATATATTATTTCTTTTTAACGTTTTGTAGGTACAAACAATGCTGATGTAAAATACCTTCGTCTTCAAAGACATTTGTAAAGGATATATGGTCATCATATAATTGTATTAAATAATGTTGCCTTGTGAAGTAGGTATATACACGTACGAGTATGTTCTTAGTTCGCGTATTTTTCAACTTATAATTATTTATCGTAGCGTATGAAATATCTTTTTAAGTTTTCTATATTTAAAACTCAGAAGTAACGTTGCAATATTTTAAATTTATGATTTAGATTTTATATTGTACAAATATCTACAAGTGTTAGTGAGTCTATCATATTTTGGCGATCGGTTGAAAAGTGTAAAAAACTAAAACTTGCAGTACAGCAAATTGAATATAAATTTAATTTAATAGTTAAAACATATTATTCGTTACTTGCCAAGATTTCATAGCAATATCTATATAAAGAATAATGTTCGAGTATTTTTTTATTACATATACGAGTAACATAAGAATCGATTGCGCTACAATAGAACATTCAGTAAACTTCTATATATTTAACATTTAAACTTAGTCAATGGGTCATTAAAAATCATGTTGCTTGACATGTTATATTCAATTCTTGCTGAAAGTGATGGAATAAATGATTTAATTTATAAATGTCGATATTCATTAATATAATTAAATTTTAAGAGTACCTATAGGTACCTATAATCATTGAATTCAATTATTCTATAATTTGTACGTTACAGCAAATGTTGAAGTAAAAGGAAAAAAAAGAAATTAAAAAGAGCTAAAAGGAAAAGGCCTTGATGGCGTGTAGTAGAGACATAACAGGGTTAAACTCGTAAATGGCATAATTCAAAGTCAGCATTGCCATAATGTTAGCTAAAGTTAGTTTGAAAAAAATATTCAGACTTACATTTTTTGATTATATTTTATCATCAGAACACATTATACTCATAACAGTACTAGGGACTCACCCTCGCTTTGCTCGGGGGTGACCACCCCTACGTGGATTTGAACGGTTAGTGATTTCAATACAAAATAAGCAATTCTGATTTGACTTTGAATTGAATTTGGGGTTTCCCTATTTTTTATACTTAAACCCTCTGACACCCTCACCGTTTTGACAGAATTCATTAAATCGGTTCTGCTGTTCAAGATTTTTAGCGAGACTAACAAACAAAATTGAATTTTTGTATACATAATAGTATATAACTATACTTTATAAAATAAAACAGCTTTCTATGAAATATAAAAATAAAACAATATCAATACTTGCTACTTTATATATGATTATTTAACGATTTAGGAATTCAATGGGCATAGGTTATTAGGTGATTAGAGCACGTATCGATGTCAAGGTGTACGTCATGGTTGTCACCTCATCAAAAGTCTATTGTAGCCCCAAATACAGTTGTAGGTAAATACTGTACTGTTTTTATTTGAAGGGCATTTTTATTATGTTTTATTGAGGAGTGCTACAATAGGCTAGTGTCCTTGCTTACGCGCGTGGGTCTTGCAAACTGATAATAATATAGACAAATTAAAAATCTAGGCAACTTGTTATAAGTTGATGTTAGAAAATGATAATGATTTTTATTGCAAGGTATTTGTTAAATTCCGTATATTTGTTTATGTAAGAAATACTGACTGTTACAAGGATCTGATTATTATTTTACAATATATTTTCAATGGCTAAAGGGAAGTCAATTGTTATACATGATGTATAATAAATGAGCCACCCCTAATAAACCTTTTCACCGTTCAATCGAGAGCTATTAATCAACGCGTCATACGATTCGACCACTCTGACCCCATTTCTCCCCTACCTCACGCAATCAAGGACTTTCCTTTCAGTTTTATTTTTGTTAAGAAAAACGTTATTTTTCCTTAGCAACTGTGCGCTATTTCTGCCTCGCCCGAAGTCATTACCATTGTATTAATTAATCTTGATTAAAATTGTAATTTACTCTAATGTTTAATGATTTTTTTTATACATTAATGTAAAGGTTATAAAAATACTTATATGTCAGTTCCTGTTTTACTTTATACTAAGGAAGTTAAATACTGTTAATAGTATGAGGAAATTAGTTGTTCAATTTTATATTTAAAGTTTTTTTTATATAAGATGCGAATAAAAAAATCTATTTACATACAAACAAAATGAAATATATGTCAGTATGTCTGATTAATGTTTTTAAATTGGAGTTCTTATTGTTATAAACCAAAGCAAGACGTATTCATAAAACATTACTAAGGTATTTGGTACATCATTAATGTAGAGACAGTAATTGCCTATATGGCAGTTATTGTCTAAAGGTAAAGGAAGAAAATATAAATAAATAAAGTCACTGAGTAGGTGTTATTTTGTAATACCTGTTCTGTCGTGCTTGTTATATATACAGTAAGTGCCTTGGAATCACTTTCGAGAAATTGGCGGTAAAAGATTTAAGTATTAAGTATGCCTTGGTGCAATGTGTGTCTTACTGTAATAAGCTTAAGCTTATTTGATTTTTTATGCCACATCTTCCCATTTTAAATATACAGAAATATAGATCTCAATCTTTACATTTAAAATATGTACGTAACTCAATATCCGCAAAAATGTGACTTACTGTAATTATCATAAGCGCGGCAGTGTTACTAGTAGTCAATAAGAAAAATTAGTCGAAGCCATAAATAAAATACGATGCTTAAATAAAGTACGAAATAATCGTGATCATAACGTAGTTGTTACAACGTAACAGTGATCCAACGATAAGCACGCGATACATGTATTTGTTCAATGAAATTACAATATCTATTATCTAAAATATACAGTAAAAATGAAGCGAAATCGATTTATAAATATAAAATGTATATGTATATCAAATGAAGTGGGAGACAGTTTTAATGTTATGGAAAACATTCTAATGGTGAATGGAAACATATGAAAGTTTAATGATTACACATTACATTTCTCAGAGATCAGATATTATCCCATAGCAAAAAGTACCCTATATAGTATGTTGGTTTTCTCGTGATGGGTTCAAACAAAAATTCTAAAAACTATAGATACGGCCTTTCTGTTGAAAATAGGCTTTTTGAGATACGGATTTAAATACACCTGTACAGATTTGACTAAGTTTCCTAACTTTTAGATGTGTTAGACTAAGTTATATATTTATTTTGTAAATACACATATTTTAGTTTTTATCAATAATATAGAGGGATAATAATGGGAATATGGTAAATAAGGGTTTCACTGCTGACCAAAGGGTATTCCATAGTTTTTAATAAAAAAAAGTTAAAATGGAACCGTACGGCATTACAATGACATCTCTATTTTCTATTTTAGACCATTTTTTATTCAGACTACTATACACAAGGCATGAATTTCGTCAAGTAGCAATTTAAATTAAGTAAGCAAATATAGAGCTGAAGAAATATAATATACTAATATTATAGAGCTGAAGTGATTGTTTGTTTGTTTAATAATATTTTTTTGATATTCAGCCTTTTAAAAGCGAGCGGAGCCGCGGGAAATGCTAGTGTTTTATAAAGGTGCTTTGAATGTACCTAGGTGTGATAAAAAAGATTCCTAGTTAATTCATTATTTTTTTACCTAGATTTCTACATCACCCGCGAATTGTTTTGTATTGTCTTAGAAATACCAGGTATAATAGAGACAAAACTCGCACTATAATTTTCAAGTAATATCTTTAATAGTGAGTGCATTTAAATTTCTCGTTATAATATTATATTCATATTCAATATTAATAATTAATTTAGAGCGTACCAAAACAAATCTACTATAGAAGTTGAATAGTTTCCAATATAAACTAGATAGCGAGATTCTTTGAAAGTCAGAAGTACCTACTCGTAATTTCTACGACTAAATTTTAGTGAAATATGGTAGTAAAATTAATCGTAAGAACATTTAATTAAATTTATAATTTGATTTCAATTTATGAAACGATAAAACTTGATGATTGAAATGAAGAATAATGAAATTAAATTCGAATATTATTACGACTACATCATATCATCTACGCAGTACATAATATTAAAAACCTTTTTATTTTCGAAGTATAACAGTTCATAAATAAATGTTTAACTCAGTCACGGTATAAGATGATACTTTAGAAGTATATATATAATATGTAGCAACAGTACCATCTAGCTCCGTGGTACTACGAGGCTTGTGTTACGGATACCAGATAGTTGATATACTACACATATATATAAACGAAGTACAAATATTCGCGCTCAACAAATGAATGCCCCGAGCGGGACTCGAACCCGCGACCGCTGGCGCAGAAAGTAGGGTCACTGCCAACTGAGCCAAACGTGTCTTGGAATAAGTATATTAATATCTAGAATATTCATAAATGTTTCCATAACTTTAATAAATATAACATAATATAATAAGTAGGCTATGAACTAATAAATATCTATAAAAGTAGGTTATATATTAAAAGCTTAGTGATCATTATTAATGGTTGGCTATGTATTTATTTAAAGAGAAAGAAAATTGTTTTATTATAAATCAATATTATAAATTAAAAGATCTTACATTAAAATAATCCATACTAATATTATAATGAGCAGAGTATGTATATTTACTTATTTATTTGTTTTTTTTTGAACGCGCTAATCTCACGAAATCCTAATCGATTTTAAAGAAATATCTTTGCATTAGATAGCCGGTTTACTGAGGAAGGTTAAAGGCTATATAATATCGTCATGCTACAAGTAAAACAACAGAGCGGTAATCATACATGTCCTAGAGCGTGGCTGACTAGCTAGTGGGAAATAAAATTAAGATTATTTACTAATCTTAGGGTAACAATGAGAAGTATTAGTGTCATATATAGCACTAACGATTCACCTTTGCTTCGCTCGGGTTGGGCGTTTTAGCGGTAGCGTAGCCGTCGGCTCCGCTAGTAAATATACACAAGAACTTGACAAATTATATACTAGAGCTTTCCTCGAGAACCATTCTTTCCATTGATGAAAGCAGCATGAAAATCGGTCGAATAGTTTTTTAGTTTATGGCGAACAGATAGACAGACAGATAGAAGCGGCGAAGAACTTTGTTTTATAATATGTAGTGATAATAAATCAGTTTAGAGGATTATTTTGATGATGCACCTGCATGCATAATCAAAACATTCATACATTCCTTTATCTCCATCAATATGAGAGATAACCGGGAACTATTCAGGGCGTAACTCAGTTGCCAAAAACGTGAATGTTATTTTACCAATTCAACTGGCAAGTATTCAAAATTTCGACCAAATTTTCTGTTGTTGTTACAGTTCCAACTTTACCATCTCTTACTGCGCTTTTGGTGTCCTTGAGACTTATGACCGATTTAATACATATATATAAGGCATACGAATTTTTGGGCGAATTATGCTATGTCCTTCCGAATCACTTGTTTTAATTTATATAGCTTGATTCAATTTTATAGCAGCGTATATAGTCGTATATAAATAAGTATTAAAGATAAGTTACTTATCATTATTTTTATGAATCACTATTTTTTCTGCTGCTTTAGTCGATTAAAACAATAATACACACTCTACAAATTATAACAAAGTTAATAATGTTCAGAAAAATGCTCGTGAAAAATATCTATTTAATTTCAAACTACTTGAGAACAGCTTTCATAAAACAAATAAGAATCACCTGTTTTAAAGCACTTTGCTTACGACCTATTTAAGTGTTGTAACATCGATGTTAAATAGATTGTGTTCTCACTGAACTAGCATCGGGACATATACGTCTTTGATGAATTTAGCAAACATTTCATCATGTGCTTAGTTATTGCTATGATAAGAAAACGTGACTTTAAAATACAACGAAGTAAACCAATTTAAATCGTGTGGCTTAAATATTATTTTAAACTATTGTAAATATTGCTTATATTAATACGAAATATATACGAATATGTGTTATCATATGAAGCATCAACTTTAGAAACATCACAGAGCAGGTGAATATAGATAACAATTCCGTGAGAAACATGTATACGCATTTCTATCACATCTCCGTTCAAAACTATCGTCGACTTCGGTATATTCCCGTGGGTTATTATAGTATTAAAAACTTACTATAGACAAGTGGTTTGAGGCTATACGAGGAAAGTAGGTGATAGACAGACAGTCAGATGGTACTGATAAAACTCAGGTTGTCTGTTTATTCCCGTGAATCTCTGAAATGGCAAGACAGATTTTTTGTGACTTTTACTCATCGACACTTGGCATTATAACCAGTAATTTAGGTTACTTTTATTTTATAAAATAAGGTTCCTCTTAAAAACATCAATCCTCAACAATATTTTTAGTATATGATGTTTATTATTAGGATATAATGGAACATAATTTATTCTTTTTATCTATATCTGTAAGAATTTTTATCATTGAAGTTATAATACGTCTTACCTTTTGTTTGTCACATACAAAATCTATTTGAACAAGAACTTTGCATATACACAGCCGCAAGACAAATGGCACAAAACAAAGAACGTTTCGCGTCATTGGCAATATCATTTTGACTCATCATAAACAAGCGTGATTGCTGAGGGAATAATACCTATAACACAAGAAAGACTCCAAAAAGACTCTACACATTTTTTATACTAGTGAAGTATTAATTTTTAAATTAACTAAACTTATAATAGTGTGTTTTTTTAAAAACAGGGCCATAAAGATTTCTGTATCTAATATACTTTTTTGTTCAGTACCATCTACTTCCATGGTAACTTTTGATGATTGTGTTATGGATACCAGATAGTTGATACACTACGAATATATAACTATAAATACATACATATTATAAACATAAACGCCCACGACTGGACTACAAACATTCATGGTTATCATTCAAATGAATGTCCCCAGCGGGATTCGAAACCACGACCGTTGGCGCTGCAAGTAGTTTCACTATAAGCTAACCCAAACGTGTTTTCATAGTAACTAGTATCCTAGTCAAAAACTAAAGGCGAAAAACTAATAATCTTATTTTTAATATTAACTAAACAATATTTATAAGAGTACATAGGTTACCTTAGGCGAGAATAGGTTCCGTTAACGTTCCTTACAATCTTGTTAACACAAATAGGTTTAACGTTCACTCATCACACTAAGGCCTTTCTTCATAAGACTTGCCTTCTTTATTGATACAAAAATAATTATTATTATTGTTCTATTATGTATATTAATATGTTAAATACAGTATTGTACATAAATTAATTCTGCGTGTAAAGCATTTAAAATAATGAATGTTCTTGCTTCCTCAAATAATATTCAATATGTACTTACTCCCTACTTGCTGCGCCAGCGGTCGCGGGTTCGAGTCCCGCTGGGGGCATAAATTTCTTGAGCACGAATGTTTGTACTCGAGTCATGGGTGTCTATATTTTATAATATGTATGTATTTAAACTTATATATGTGTAGTATATCAACCATCTAGTATCCATAACACAAGACTCGTACCTTACCGTCCCAACATAAATTATAAAAATTTAAAAAAAAAATGTATTTTATATCGATTTTAGCTCTACATTCGTGTATTAACTAGAGTTTTGGTATTCAAAGTAATTAGTACACAGGCATGCGATGGCCTGACATCAACATATAGTTTCTATAGAGAAAAAATAACAAATCTATGCATTTTTACATTGTTAGTGGCATTAGGACTAAAGTTGTTACGTAATTTCTACGTCATGTCAGTGGATCCTATCTGGATCAAAGCTGTGTATGTTATTATTGCTCAGATATAACCAGATGGAAATAACTACTACAAGAGGGACTTGCTATTAATATGCAAGATGTAAATGTGGAATATAAAAAGCTAAGACTTTCAAAATAAATAGTTGTAATAAGAAAATAATGAGGTTTTACCTGAACGTATTTTCTATTGAAATAAGTGAAAACTGAGATATTTTTAATTGAAATCATACATATTATTTACATAAATATATGAATTTAGTGTCTACCTACATTTATAAAACATTCATTATCTTAAAAAGCCATATTTTATTACAGCATATTTTTAAACTGTATATATTGATAGCCATATATAAGAATATCTAAACGAGACGAGGCCTTGAAACAGCTTTATTGGTGCCCATTATAATAATATACCTAGACGAGGCAGTTTCATTATTGGACAGATCTCTTTATGAATAAATTAAGTAAAGTACCGTCTTGTAGTCTCAATAAGTAAGAGGAATAAAGCTGGAGTAGAATCAAAGTACTATATAAAAAAACTATGTGATGATTGTAACATATATATTTACAGTAAACACAGATTTCAAGTTTTCATTTACAAGACTATACACAAAGCGAAATAATACCTAGCTTCTGTTTGCGAAATTACTTTTGCCCCTGGGAATTAAATGTGTGCCACGACAGAGGTTATGGCAACAATTTTAAATAATCTATAGTTACATCGTGTTTTGTTAACTCTCAGATAACTATCATGTTTTATCCCAAGCCTGTGTATATTCTTTAAAAGCATGTTACGTAAAATTTATTTTTTCATGGGAGATATACGTGCGATAAGTCTAACCATTTTGACCTTCACTCTTATTCTACTTATGTGCCTACTTGTTATGTAATCCAAGCATATAAATAATGTTACATATACATTTTGAAGTCTGATTGAAAAATATTTGTACATAGATTCTGTACAAACGTATGTGAGCGTATTTTAAGTATATACTTCTAATAAAAAACAGTTACGTGACCAAAATTAGAAATACATATACCTAATTAACATTAAAACGATTAACGTTAATAATCACAATCGAGCAGTAATTATCTATCAACATTGGCTTAATTCATTGTTATTACAATACAAACATCGATTAAAAATCCAATTAAGCTTTACATATTATCTACTCGAGTGGTGTGATATTTTTAAGCAGTTAAAAGTATATAAACTTATATACTTTGTTGAAGTTTAGATATTAAAATCCCTATAAACTAAACCTATTGACCTGGATTCATTGGCCGCGGGCCATGACCGTAGGTAGCTAGCTACGTACATTGATTAATGGTGGGACGTCACTATTGCCGTATATGTGCTTCGCTGTTTTGACACCCTTATTTCTTGTTACATATTTAATATTATGAAATTTTGGTTATTATATATTAATTGTTTGTTATTTTTTTTTATTTGTAAATTTAAGAAGTTTCTAGGGTAGTCGTTATCTAAATCTATATCGTACATGTAAGGACAAAGAAACGTATCTAAATGTAAGCATATTAAATAGTCAAATTATACACTCAGAGCCTTTGTTTATTTTTTAAATTAGCCTAAGTTTTTCATATATTTCTATATATATACACTTTGATTATCTACAGGTGTTTCCATAGAGATATTGACAATGAGAAAAGCGATGCCTAGAATGAAATACATTGTTAAACTTATAAAATATGAAAGTGAGTTAATATTTTTTAATCAACGAACTTTGGTCAACTTGCAATAAAAACTTTCAAATGGTAAGAGCGATTAAGTTTCCAACCATTGCGACTGTGCGATAAGAATCCAATAAATACTTTATTGCTTTGTTAAAAAAACGGCTGCCACACTTCCATTCCTACATAAATAAAAACCAATTTCAATATAAAACAGCTGTCGAACAATAATTTTCTTCATCTTTGAAGTTAACACTACTGTTAAGATCAATGAAGACTTGAAAGATCATTTGTAATTGGTCTATGACATACATAAATACTTTGTTAGGTTTACGCGAATATTTGACATTATAAATGAAACTATCTTTTCGGAGTTTGTCTCGGATTTAGTTTGATTTTTGGTTCCCGACGTCTCTCCCGTGACCATGACTGTAGCATTCGAAACGTCGGGAATCAAAAAACAAAATAAATCCGCGACAAAATCCGAAAAGATAGTTTCATTTATGATACATAAATATTAATTATAATATCAATATATTTAGTATTTTTGGTGGTTTCCCTTGAAGATGTAATGATTATTATTATAAGGCGATGTCTTTTTTTATATTTAACAAATTACTTATATGGTATATTTTAAAAGATAACTTTCGCATACTAAATAACATATTAGAAAATCGTGACAATCTATATGTTAAAAAGCGATAGTTTTTAAATAACAGGTAAAAAGTACGTAATTTGTTTGACATTATGATGAATGCCAATTTTAAACGACGTTTTTAAATAATATTATATTATGTAATATTCTTATAAAAATAAGTTATATGTACACAATTAAGTTTTGCAAGGTTGTTTTAATAAAATTAAAAGTAAATATAATATAATTTATTGCCTCATAGTTTTTTTATGAGAATTAATTAGAATTACTCGTATTCGTATATTATGACACAAAAATGGCTTCTAGTATGTAGGTGACCCATTTTAAAGCATAACGGTTTAATGAATTCTCGAATGTGCAGACGAGAGTCGAAATATAAATTTATTAAGCATACGACTCTACACATATGTTATATATTACGCTATTATTTATCTTTCGTTTGAATATATCCGAGCGTATGCCAGATTGCTTATCGCTATGAAATTAGACCGCTGCAGTCTAACTATTAACATGCACTTGGCTTCAAATTTAAGATTTTTATTATATATGGATATTTTATATCACTTACACAAATTTATTACATTTTTTAAATATACATTTAATTTGAGTAAGGAAACATATGTAACGTTGTAAGTAAACTGCAAGTTGCAACCTTGGTAACAGCGCGTTATCGCATTACTTATTCTTAACGCGTGAAGATCGTGAAACCATGAAAGCGATTCGTTTTCCTCTCCGGCGACAATCGCGGTAATAGATACTGCTTTGTCCAACATTTACACAATCATAACATAAACGTTAACTCCAACGCAAACAGATGCGGCCTTGAACGTTAAGCAGATCGAAAATACGCGGCGCGTGGAAATAGCCACGATGAAAATACGAGCACGTGATATTACGTACCTCGCGTACAGTGGAGAAAATCGATGCTTGCCACTCGGCGGCCGGCGGCGGACTGAGCCAGTGTGTCAGCGGGACGCGCCTAACTTCGCCCTCGAAATGGTCACTTACAATAAAAAATATTATCACGGCACTTAAAAAAATGGACACTGAATGTTTTTCGATTAATATAAATGGTTTGTTCGCGGTTTTTTGTGTAGCGGCACGTGCGTCCAGGTCGGTGTGCGGCGGCGGACTGGTCGTAGCGAGCGAGACTCCCCCCGCCGTGACGTCGATGGTGGAAATTAGCAGCTTCCCGCGAGGGTCGGCTGATGTAGGTCACGGGGACTGGGCTGCACTTGCCCACTCTACCGTGCTGATACACTTGACAAGTTTAAGGACGTTACTGTAAGATTGGGCGCATAGCTCTATGGTTGCTACGCTCGTAGCAATGTAGCGTAGGTGATCTGATTGCGTCTTTAAGTTATTAACAGATACAATTAATGTGATTCAAATTTTGAGCACGTTTCAGGTCTTATCAGACCTTCACCTACTTAGGTGAGAATTAGTAAATTCTATGAGGCTTCGCTGCCTTGTTGAAAATAATGTCGCAATTATTTTAAACTAGCGACTCGCCCTCGCTTCGCTCGGGCTCTTCCCTAGATTTAGCACAGGTAAAGCCGCGGGATCTGCTAGTTATGCATATAAACCTTCCTCTTGAATCACTCTATCTATTAAAAAAAACCGCATCAAAATCCGTTGCGTAGTTTTAAAGATTTAAGCGCACATAGGGATATAGGGATATAGGGACAGAAAAGGCGACTTTGTTTTATACTATGTAGTGATGTGCTAAAGATATTCGTATTTGACAAATAAATGGAATAGATTTGCTATTTAAAATTGAATTAGTAAGATTGGAGTAAATTACACACTTTTTCTAAGTGTTAAAAAGCGCTGTAAAATATGCTCTTAGTATTGGACAGATTTGAATTTTTAAGTTTAAATGAATTTGGGTGACTTGAATTACTATATTTATAAGAATTATCATACCATTTTTAGATTTTACCCGAACAAAGAAAAAACAAAAATATCATAAATATACATTAGCAAGATTATTTGAAAAAGCTTGGTTACAGTAAATATTCTTAATAACCTAGTTCTCAAGTTAATAGCAATACTTTTATTTATTGAGTTATCAAAATATGTATAACACAAGCTGGGCCTAGAAGTATGACGAACAAAGTGTTAGAAGTATTGAAATTTATATCTACAAAAATGGGAGGGAGAGATGTAGTTTGTGTGTCGTCATTTTATAACGTTATAAATATATAAATTTGATTACGCTTCTGTTATTATTAGGGTTAAATATTGCTGATGAAAACGCTATCGGACTTTGTTCATAATAAATATCTACTCCAATTGCATGCTATTTAATTCTAACTATTATCAAAAGCTTAAAGCGTGATATGAATACATTAAATGATATTATAAAACGAACACTTGACATGTTTAGTACAAAATATTATATTATATAGGCGCCAGGCTGGTCTTATTAATTAAGCAGCATGGATTCTTTTAATGTCCCACTGCTGGGCTCGGGTCTCTCTTCAAAGTCTCTGCCCCACCACCATTTTCTCGATACTTCAAGCGAACACATTACCATCGGGCTACTATTGCTTTAAAAATAATTTTATTCTCAATAACTGGAACTTGGCCTGACTCAAACCGTATTCAAGGATTCAAACCTAGGACCTTCGGAACTGCGGTAGTACATTCTAGCTACAAGACCACCCAGAAACAAACTAATATACGTGAATCTTGTGTATATAAAAGCAATAAAACATATCGCGAATGATTGGCCTTAATTTCCGACGTCAGAAGCTTATACCGTAACAATATGTAGTCACGATATTTGATAAACAAAACTGGCCGCACCGTTCACGATATTTTCGAAGGTTTTTGAGTAAATTTAGATTGCCCCAATTTAAATTAAAGAAATATGTTAAACTAAATTAAGTTACATTCGAAAGTAATAAAGTTAAGTACATCTTGTAAGCTTCATAAGGTGTTGTCAGGCGTACACTGTGATATAAAATAGAATATATGGCAGGCTTTTATGTAGAGCTTACAATATTTCTACGAAGAAACTTTTATAGAAATGCAAATGCGGTTCACACTTGAAAGTATAGACAGTTTACGACACAAAAAGAAAAAAGATTTTCAAAGAAATTCATACAAATTCTTTGAATACCTGTTTGAATTATATATTTGTTACATATTATATTATATACTCGTAAAAACCTTGTATGTAATATTTTGCTAGCTATAATACTTCGTTATACCCATTAAATTACAGTATCATAATTTCTATCTTAAACAGATCAAGCTAGGTACGTCATAGCGCTATTAAACGTATATTAGAGTGAGTTAGAATAGCTAATATAATAAAAAAAATAACTGTATATGTGTTTAAAGAGCTGTGTTTAATACTAAGATGTTATACGAGTACAATAAAAAAGTTAGTTTCCTTTAACAGCACACCACTAAGAACGGAACGAATAATTACACGTTTTAAGACCAAATTTTAATTTCAGTTAATAGGTGAATACATATAATAATTTTGTTATTTCATAATGATGAATTTTCTAAGCTTAAAGCATACCTTGAGCGGTCGCTCAAGAGGCGCTGGCGCAACTATCGCGAAATACGGTCCTTATTCCATAGTTTCAATCTCTCACATTTGAATTCGATTTTCTATCTATTTTATAATTTATTTATTAATATTCCTCGTGAATTGTGATATCGCGCTCGAAATGCACACATTTCTCTTTCTTGATCGGTTTTTCGCGATTATGTAACTTTCACCATTTACTTACATACAATTTCGTTACCTAATGTCTCCAAAAATATAAACTTTGGAAGAAAAGTTTTAAATAAAAAACACAGGAAGTTTAATTAAACAAAAAGAAAACACTCTTCAAAATTGGGTAAAGATTTAGTAATAGAAAATGCTCCTGTATCGAACGGCATTATCAAGGAAATTGCTTTTTTTTATGTAGACTAGGTAAAGCCGAAAATTGATTATACATTACTGAATTTATGATTCCCATTTTCGTCTATAAGTATAAGTCGTTTGCATTTAATACGAGATACGATGTGTTTTATGAAGTCATGTAGCTGCGTCACATTATTTGTTAATACTAGTTGTATAATTAGAAACCTATACTAAAACTTACTAGGTACTATTATAAATGTGAAAGCTTTACGCTATAACGACTAAGCAGATATGAATGAAATTTAGTGTAAAAATAGACAATAACGTAGAATTACACATACATATATTTCTACACAGTACATGTAGGGAGCACAAGCACTTTGGCTTAGTTCACACGGTTAGCGATTAGAGACGCGTCCGAGTGAAGTAATGGTATGGAGCTTATTATTTATAAAATAGTTGAACAAAAGCATCTTGCAAAAATATAAATAAAAATTTACCCAAAAATTCCATTATGACTCAGTTTCCTCAAATCTTCAGATTTATCTCAAGATAAGCCTCTATTTGGTTTTCTCAATATTTTATCATAAAGATAAGAATGTTCACCAACTTTACACTATCTAATATCTATATTTCAACACAATGAGAACTCAATAACATATACCTAAAAAGAAAACCATGTTCTAGATTTCTAATTTATAAGATTACGTTTATGTCTTGCTAAAAAATAATAATTCATCGACACTGAGAGACAATGCACAGTCAGAGATAAGGGAACAAACATTTCTTTTTTTTGGAGTAAAATATGAATATGGAAATAAACGCTTAAGTTTCTGCTTATAATATGTTATTCTAAATAAATAAAACAAGTGTAATTAATTAGTCTAATGAAGCCTAAATATTTTTTTTCACTGCTTGCAATTTGTATTCCCTTCGCTAGTTTGACAGCGCGTCTTTATCGAGATTTTTATTACATAGGTACAGTAATTGCGATTTAACTTATAATACGTATACTATATAATATATAATGTATTCCCCTGTCCCCTGCCCTTCCAAAGTGAAGCATTTGTAATTTTCATAAATTATTTATATTTCCATTTTTCAACAGATAATTTGTTTTAATGCTACAGAATGACACCTCATTCCATAAGAAAGAAGTTTAGTTTTCAAATTCATGATCACTAGGATTATCGAGGATCTTAGCCATCGCTTCATACCAGACTGTTTTTATCTTCTTTAATAATAATATATACTAATAATATATAAGTTTGCAACACAAATCATACTAAACCGGAGATTGAACTTTGTTGAAGAAAACTTTTAAATGGAATTGACAGGACACATCTACACATGTTCTTAATGCAAGCTAATCCTAATGCTTCTAGAAACTTTGGAGACCATACGACTTTAGTAGATGTTAGTTGGTAGATTAAAATTGTATATATCGTATATAATATTTATTACTCGTCATCATATACTCGAAACTCAATGGTAACGCGCTGGCTTGGGCAACCGAGTGAAGTGGGTTCAAGTTCGGGTTATGCACCTCTGATATTTTCATGAATTAAGAAAAACATCAAAACATCAAGAACCTCGCAAGTTTTCGACAAACATTAGCAGTACGTCAAGCCGTACTTGGTCGGTGAAAAGGACTATGGGCCTACTTTCAATACGAGGGCGTATTGAAAGTAGGCCCGTGCCTTAAATGCGTTAAATAAGGCTGAATATATTTGAAAATATTAGATTTTACACGAATACTTTGTTTCGGGTAACAGCTTCGCACGTTACTTAATAAAATTTCAGATTTAGATGTTCAAGATCCTGGCTTATTAGTAAATAGCGGGATTGAGTTCAATATTTTCTCATCTAGCCGAATTGAAATTTAGTTACGTTTTTAATCAAAAATATTTTATGGTGTTAAAAGGCCAACGTGATTCAAGTATATAGATATTGACAGTTATTAATATAAAATTGTGTAAAGATTTTACTTAAAAAATCTTTTGTACACATAATATGAGACTACGAGTATTTCAAAACAAATAGCACAACATTGTTATAACGTACTAACTGTATTGCGATGCAACATTTCGCAACGATAGTTGTGACGATAGCCTGACAATGACATTCCCTCTACAGTAATATATTATATACATAACAACCAAGCAATAACAGAAAATTATGCTAAACAACGACCATCGGCCTCGCTTCATGCATAACCAGGGGCGATTCCGGTAATTATCATGTTACTTTATACGTGCACTACCTATCGACCTCGACTTAATAATCAACGTTTACGTGAGAAAGGTTGAATTATTATAAATATGATTACTTGTAAAATGTCAAAAGTTTCATCAAAATAGTAGCATCTAAAAAAATAAATAAATGAAATATGCTTATATAGCTTTAGTTCTTTAGAATTACATTACGAATAATGGATTACTTACTGTAGCATATGTTAATAACATAATTAACCTAATATTTCGGTGATTTTATCTATATATATATATAAAATTTTTTGGTAAATATTATTGAATTTGCCATTATTGTCGATATAGAAGCTATATGTCGATATAGATATCTATAGGTTTTAGAATTTATTATATGAAAAGAAATCCCTAAAAATATTATATTTCCCAACGGTTTGGCTGTAAGTGTATATTGGGTACTTTTAAAGAAAAGTATGATTTAAAGTAACTCTTCTCATCGTCAAATAACGTATGTGTACCAGATTTAGTTAGGTTGAATGAGCTTTTAATTAATAATCTTATTCTTTCAGTCTGACATTGATATTATATTTTGGTGTCTTAAAAATACTATCATTCAACAGAAATATGAAAAATAAATAGAACATCAAAGAATTTTAGGAAAGTGAAATAGTTGTTTCGTCTATTTAGAAAAAATGTTTCTACTGTAGTACTGTAGAGTACAGATAATATTTTTGAGTATTAAGTTTACATAGCAATAGGTCAATTATTCACTCCTTGAGTAAACACGACAACTTAATAACTACTTAAACTAAGACGTTGTTTGACTTGTAGGTAGTTTAGAGACGTTAGAAGGGGTTTCGCGACAGCTTTGAATCAAGGGGCTCAGCCTTACTCTTCACTTCGCTCCGGTTCGTCTCTAGTGAAAAATCAAAACAAGTCTTTGCCAAGGAAAATTGCACTTGTCTATGGATTCTATGATATTCTAGAATTTAATCTTAAGTGTCAAATTTTATTCACATCCGTTCAGCCAATCTGTTGTGATTGAACAACCAACATCCAAATGTCTTTCACTTTACTCCGCAGATAATAATTTAACGGGAGAAGGCGTGGACGATGCTAGCCTATGCCTATATTGGTGTCTTTAAGAATTATTATTCTTATGTTATTATACTTTTAGACTTATTAGTTTTTGCACATGATTGAGACAAATTTTACTTTATTATATTATTCAAAAGGCCATTGTATTATTCAACCTTCCTTTAACTTTCCTAAGCATTGTTTTATGTATAAAAATATAATATTACTGTTTTACTTATTTTCTATATAAAATTTGTATCGAACCAACAAGATAAAAATTACGCCCGATACGCTTAGTTTAACAAACAAGAACAACAGTTTTTTCATAGTCTACACAGTTGTTTTTCTGAAGCAGAAAATTGGCCCTTTAATTTCTAATGTTGTTACAAATGACAATACCTAGTTTCTTTGTGTGCCACTGTTCTGTTTTTGTGCGTAGAAATTATTTGAGAATATACACAAGAAAGGTCTTAACAACTTCATACGTTTCACATATCCTACATAGAATGTAATAAAATCAGTGTAAGTAAATGATGAAATACCTACCTATTAATATGAAGATAGAAGTATTTTAGAATGTTTCTCTCTTTGTCGAGCATTCTTAAAAAAAACACTTTTTTTAACTGTTAAAATATAATAATAATATGAAATAAACTTTTAAATTTCTTTTTATTTCTAAAGAAGTTCTTTGGCATACAGGTAAATAAAAAGAGGTATTTATTCAAAGAACTTTAATCAAATATAAATACGGTATGTAGACGCGCGCTTTAATGAAAAATCGTACGCTCGGTAGCAATTTTATGTTACTACGTGAATAACGGAAGAGTTATTTTAATTATTGCCTGATTAATTGCGTGTTATTTGTAATGTTAAATATGTAATGTATGCTTGAAATACAAACTAGGATAATTTTAGCCCAGCTTGATTTTCATACTATGCGATCTTATAGAAAATGGGCGTCACGTTTAGGCGCTAAGAACTTTAAGTAATTAGACAGGTATCGTAGTATATAATATATTTTATATTATATACGTATAGGTAGGTATATTATATCAAAGGAGTAGTGGCCTAGAAGTGGCCTACTTAATCTGAAGAACGACACACCAATTCAAATTTGTTTAGTGGGATCACCTCGCATGGAAGATTAGCTGCCAAACAATAGGAAGTTTAATAGGGCCGCATAAAATACATATTATATGTATTAATCAAAAGTAAATAAATCCTTTGTACTAAAATTAAACCTTAAATCCATTTATGTTTCATATAAATGTAAATAGCACACAGAAAGGGCCTCCAAAGGGAATACGTTTCATTATATTCGGGAGTGAGTTGTAGCTTGAATCAATCCTACTTTTTATTGAATTTCGGGAAATAAGGTGTTTATTTTAGAAAAATACGTGTCTGAATAGCAAGGGTTTATTGGTTTTTGTCGAATTTATAAAGCCAGATACTAAAGTCAAGCAGGTAACATAGGTATTCTAAACGACACAGGCTTTAACAGTGAACAGTTGTTAATTGTGAATACAGTGAGTGAAACTCTTATAATTTTAATAGGAAACTTAAATTAAAGTTTTAAATTGCAGACTTATTTTAATGATCACTACATAGTATAAACCAAAGTCATTAATAAATTTATTGCACACACAATAAAAGTATTAGAGATACATGTGTTCTCAAATGAAATATATTAACATGCTAGGTATTCCAATCACTAAGTAAAGATTAGAGGAAAATCTCTTCATAAAAATACTAAAAAGGTAGTATAGGTTGAGTATTAAATATTTATAGAAGAGCACAATTGTCCGAACTTGACAAAGATCATGGTCGCAGCGACCAACTATTTATATGATACACGTGATTATATGACGGTTACTTATTTATATGGTCACGGTCACGTGATGGTCGCGCAGTGAATGGCATGTCACGATTCATTTTCATTTATCATTAACTTCAAAACTGAAATTTTGCCTTTATTAAGTATATGTATATATGCAATGATAAAAAAATAATAATTTTTAAGTGTTAATAACAAATATATCTGCGTGAATTAAGTATTATCTTGTAGTTTTTTGTAATTAGTCTTCATACATGCATATTTTAACATAGCTTCAGTAAATATATTACTTTGAACTTTCTATTCTTAAAAGCGCGGAATATTTTATTTATGTGAAGGCTCAAAGAGAATGGAAATACCGTTGTATTTTTAGACGTATTCAACCTATTCAAACGAAAGTTGTTTACGTTTCATCAAGTATAATAAAATGTAATATATTAAGGTATAATAAATACCTGTATAATGAAAAATGTTGCTTAGTTGTGAGTGCAGAACATTGTTATATAAAAGTAAACGTCTAAACAATGCTTAGAAATAATAACCAAGATAGTTGTCAACCCATGACAGAGATAGGGCATGGAAAATTTACGTGAGTGGGAAAGATGTGATGAGATATAAAGCAGGAAAATTAAAGAAAACAGACAGTGGTTTCTAAAATTCTGCGGAATACAGTGATTAAATTAAGCCGTTAGTTTTAGTGTACGTACATTAGTTAATAAGTTCTTTTTTAAGAACTTCATTATTGGCACTATACCGACTTTATGATATGTTTTGTAGTTTATAACTTATATGCTGATATCCGAAGTCTATCGAAGTAGAAGAGCTTTTAAAATGTGTTCCAATTTCCACTGTCTCTTGAATATAATGTTTTCTAAATTTTACTAAATACATCCCATGAGTATTAATATTTCCTCTTAACAAGGCTCTTGGTACAGTAGGTACTGTCTCGCTTTGAAAGCCTGATATCTAGATCGAGATAGCGTTTTAATTTTAATTAGGTATAAATAAAGGTCGTCCTTTAAGCATCTTGTCCCGGATAAAAATAACTTTAGGTATATTAAACACAATAAGTTAAAGGTTAAAGTCGATCTCCGGTCGAAGTTTTTTAACAAGTATAGGTATACGCACTGTGATAACGTATTCATTTCATTACATATAATTGATCCATAAGATCAAGGGATTATATCTCGATGCTAACATCTAATCGGTCCGACCTTTTAGCTTAAATTAATTACATTGATTATTCAGTTGTGTTCATATTAAACAATATCATTAGGTTATTTACATAATGTAATAATTAAACAATTTATTCCCTTCGGTAATAAATAGTATATATGTACCTGTGAATATTATTACTTCTTGCTGTAATAATAATACTAGTTTTTAGACGTGGTTTTGCTTTTATGTAAATTCATTGAGCTTCAGTGAACTTTCTTGTTAATTAACATAGTGGGCTTAAGTGTGTCTTACAGTGCTTGACCCGCTAAGCCGTTCAATGCGCACACACACACACACACGCACGCGCACACTCACGCACACACGCACGCACGCACGCACGCAGGCACGCATGCACGCATGCATGCACCATAACCATATTCATAATCTATTTTTGTGTTTATAAAGCCATAGAAATAAGTTTTTTATTTTTTTACTTTTAGTAGTAAGATTTTTGCTTTTTTAATAATAGACGGTATCTAATATACATTACGTCAGTTTGAAAGAACATTCGTGGGCAGATTCAATTAATCTTGTGTAAGGTTTTCTTTTCACTTTCATTTCAAAGGTATATTCTGTACTTATAACCTTCGTTTCATTTCTTATATTTTCGTTATACTGTGGGAACTATGGGTGATACTAATTAATATTTGAATAAACAAATTAAATAATTGTCTGTCTATATGTTTTTTTTTACTTCAAAAACAATTGAATCATTATTATCGATCCATTAATAGATGACTTTAATTCCATATTCTTCTAAAATCTAAAATAATTAATTTTTTATACTAAGGTTATTTTAAGATAAAATAATCTTTTCTTCGATAAGGTACTTAAATATTTGTAGCAGCAAAAATTGTTGAAGAATTTTCGCTAAAGGAAATTAAGAAGAATTGAAGCGAAATATTTGAACGTTATTACAAAAACAAGGTGGAACCAATATTTTATAGTGAAAAGGTAATTTGACTTTTTGAAGGATGTTTTAACAGTTAATTTAATGAAGTTTATATGATATTGCTTATTTTAGGACTTAAGTTTAAAAAAAATTGTTACTTCATTTTTACATTAAATTATATTTTTTGAAGCTCTTATTTATCTTGTAAATAATTATGACCTGATTTGCTAACTGATATTGGCAACAGGAACGAAAAAAGAAGAAGAAAGACACGAAATTTGATATACCGTATAATAAATAAATTTCACATACCGTGTGATGTTTTATACCCGGTTTGTATTGGTTAATTGAGATTTTTCAGAAATAAGATATTTCCCCGCAATAAAAAGTTTCCTATGTATCTCTAGCTATCTTCATACCTATCTAAATCTGTCCAGTGGTTTTCTCATGATGCGGTCACAGACAGACATTCTAAAAACAAAAGATTTGGCCTATATATCGATAATAATGTCTGATTCTATTAGATTTTCCAAAAACATTTAATGTACAGATTTCACTCAGCTTTAATTTTATTATATGTATAGAAAATCTACGATATTTAAGTTGTTGCGTACAGAATAGATGTTTTGTACGCAACAAGAGTAATAAAATCAGCTTGTTTTTAAATAGGGTTTCTTCTTTTTTATTTTTTAATTAATTAATTTTTATATTTCTATTATTTTGAATTTGACAAAACAACAAATCTGTGAGTGAGTGGTGAGACTAATAGAGCCTTCTATTAGTCTCACCACTCACTCACAGATTAAGTCTCACTATGAAACTGAACCAAACATGTCGTCTATATAATAACAAGCATTACCCGCGGCTTCGCACGCGTTCTAAAGACCGGAAACCAATTTTTCTGAGTCGCGTGGGTATCGTACTTCGCATTACTAATGCCCGTTTTTGCAACATTTTTCATAGATGCCTTCCTCGATAAACGGACTATCCAACACAAGAAGAATTTTTCAATTCAGACTAGTAGTTTCTGAGATAAGCGCGTTCAACCAAACAAACAAACTCATCAGCTTTATAATACTAGTACAGATTAATATGTGTGTATACTCCTGTACGCTGAAATTTCTGAACGGATTAATATGCTTTTTTATATAAACAATAGTTTTTAGTATTATATTATTAAAAAAAAACTTGTTTATGTGATTACTGTATGGTTTACATCAACCGTAGGAATACGAGAATGAGAGTACTAGTACTAGACTATAAATCTATAAATATTTTTCTGCGCATATATAAATCACCTTGAATGACTTTCAAATGTACGGTAGGTTATTTAATTTACGTATACTAACGATGAATGAGAAATGTCCATAGTGACAAAGTCACGAATCACATGCTAAATGAATATTATACATGCAGATGTGCTTGTTACATGGTGATTACTTATCTTGCTAATAATGAGATGTACCTTGTACTTATTAATTTGCATACCTGATACATTTTAAGAAACATAAAGTATATAACATAAATCATAATATAAGTATTACTATACAATCTTTTAATTGTATATGAATCTATTTAATAGTATTTTTCTAATCTTTGTACCTTAAAAAGTTCAGTGAAGTCATTTAAATAATTTGATATTTTATCCTAACTAATATTATAAATGCGAAAGTAACTCTGTCTGTCTGTTACGCTTTCACGCCTAAACCGCTGAACCGAATTCGATGAAATTTGGTACACAGATAGAGAAGACCTTCAGAAAGGACATAGGCTACTTTTTATCCCTGTAATCCCACGGGAACGGCAACTACGTGGGTGAAACCGCGGGGCGCAGCTAGTACTTTATATTTTATTTATTATTAGCTTGATTTACTACTTGAGGCCCACTAGATACCAGTAAGCTAACATCAAAGTTCTTTCAGGCATGCAGGTTTCCTCGCGATGTTTTCCTTCACCGTAAGACAAGTGGTAATCATGTTAGAAATGATTCGCATCGATTCGATTAGAGACACAGAATTTAAAGTGGCTTCACTCGGTTTCCTCAAGTTCTAATAACACTATTCAAGATTCATAAGCGTTAAGATTTCAATTACTTACTGACATTGGCGTTCGGATGTAAGAGCCTTCTTATATATCTCAAGATTTGTGTCAACTCCACTACATGCAATGTCAATCACTTGTGAAGAGTCTTTTACTATTTTCGTATTTAAAATGAATGAATATTCTTTCATTCATGAATTTTACTTATTTCTTTATTCGATGTGATTTTATTGAAATGAATTTTCAGTATTTAATATAACTTTTTAATAAAACTTGTCCCTGAATCTCGATGCTTGTGCAAATTCAAATCTGAAACAGAAACCGAAAATAAACCGACTTCAAAACTAGGCTGTATACCTAAAATAAAACATAATACTTTTAATTACTTAGTTAATTTTGGAGTCGGTACTAGCGAGGAAGGACAGTTTTATCTTGCCTTTGCAATTAATTTTGAATGGTATTTTGGTTATGTTTACAAATTGATAGATTAATAGAATAAGTATCTATTTAAGGTTATTTTGCTTTGGCTGGAAGAGATACGTGATGACAATACTATACTTGAAATTGTCAAGAGAGAAATTTAAACATCTTTTGTATCTTTGACGTTTTTTCTAACATTACTATTTCTAACATTATTAGTTAATAAAATATGGGTTAGTAGACTTTCAATGTTAAATGACAGTAACTGCGCACAAGCAGACGTAAGTAACCGTAACGAAATGAATACGTTTGGAGGTCATTGTAGATGCATTTCCTCCTTCCTAAAAGTGATTCCGTAATGAAGAACAACGATTTCGATAAAAACATGAAGGGCTCAGAAGGTTGAAAACAAGTCAATAACAAGTCTCTTCCTGCTCTAATTCAAATGACCTTTATAAAATACGTTTTTATCTAAATTCTCATAAACAAGTATTTCTTTATAAAACGGTGGTCCTGTAATATTTACATTTTTTTTCACACTTATTACGGATACTTAATGATTGGCAGGAATAGAACTTGCATTACTACATATTATAAAACAAAGTCCTCCGCCGCGTCTGTCTGTAGATCGCTATCTGTTCACGATAAACTCAAAAACTACTGCAAAGATTTTCATGCTGTTTTCACCAATGGATAGAGTGGTTCTTAGGGAGACTTTAGTATACAATTTGTCCAGTTTTTGTATACATTTTCTAGCGGAACCCGCGGCTTTGCTTGTGCTAAATTTAGGGAAAAACCCGAGTGAAGCGAGGGTAAGTCGCTTGTAAGATATAAATTATAGATATACTTTTATGGATTCGACATCAAAATACTTCGCTGATAGCAATATTACAGAGAGATGTATCTGATATTATATTATTTGATAGAGAGCTTCCGTTAGAGTTCATCGACAAATGTATGTACATTGTACATAAATCAATATTCATTTATTTTGTCCGTATGTAAATGTAGCAAATATAAGTACAATTTGTACAAGCTAATATTATAAGAAAAGCAATATAATTATGCACCTTGGAATAAATATGATTGGTGATTTTGAAGTAGTCTGAACCTGAGAAAGTAAACATATTTTCATAGATTCTACTACACTGAATCTGAATATATGGAAATTTATTTTATATGTAGAGCAGATCCCTCGGCTAAAATGAGGGGTGTCGTTATAGAGTGGATAAGTGATTTTTGAAATTTTGTGATTCTCATTATGTATTATGTATGTTATATAATTTTTAACTATAGTAATAGGTGATATTAATTATAATAATAGAATATTAATAATTTAAGTAGGATTTCTATATTTGGCATTCAGACTTAGGACTCAATCTAAGAGCCTAAGCTTTCTAGTACGTGTAAGCCAGAAACTAACAAGGTTTGTCAATTTAGAATTTAGCATATTCTTATGTTTCATTCATAAATAATGATGATAAGAGATTATTTTTTAGATAATGTCAGAGAAATCATCATCTCCGCAAACAAAAGTTCTCGTCCCCGTACTCCGTACAGCGTACTCGTTGTTTACATACGCTTTATCAAGAAGTTGTGTAATAAAGCGACGTTATCGCGGTGTTTTACGTAACATGTAATGTAATTGCATTTTAGTACTTGCGTTGGAAATTGAAAAATCTTTACATTTGTAAATAAATGCAATTTAAAGATTCTATTTGTGTTATATATTATTATAGATTTGTGTTATTTTAACTTATTTTATTATATACTGTAATATTAAAAATAAAAACGACTAAATATTACTAAACAGCTTCTTTTAATTCCCTGTGCAGAATAGTAATAGCTTATTACCAACTGATATTTTACTGTGAAATTGTGTCGCTACTTGTTTTGAGCAAATAACTACTATAATATAAAAAAAGAAAGACATACTTATTATGTTAGTAAATTAAATTACAGGAAAGTTGAATTTTTTTCATTTATATATAATAATAATATTTTTTAATAAATATTCGATTTATTATTATAATTTTTTGTTCTTCCTCTATGTAACAGCGAATAAAGTTGCGAATCTTTTTTTATCTTTACAATATAAATATATTAATATAATTATTTTTGTTACAACGAAAAACAAACAACGCATTCGTGAGCCTCGCTATAAATTTTACTTTTGGCAAAATTAACTTATCATTCATTTCAATGCTAAAACAGGCATGACGAAAAAACCTAAAAAAGCGGCGACATGGCGGGACGCTTCTAATTAAATAAAGTCGATAATCTGTTTACTGCGAGCCTTTTATTTTGACCAGTCTAGAAATTAATATCTGTAGTCATTCGTTTTAATTACCCATGAATATGAATGAGCTACGCGAATGATGGCAGACGCTTAACTTAGTTTTCTGGGGTGGATGGTTTACCTGTGACGTTGTTACTGACTCATTTATAAAACAGCTGCCAATTATTTATGTTTCATGGGATTATATTGGTTGTAGAAACGTTACTTATATTTATAAGACAAGGTTCCATTCTTTGTAATCAGCCCTTTTTAACCTGTCACTACCACTTCCCTTCATTATGAAGGGGTTCAGGAGAGTTGTCTATTTGCCAAATACTTAACCAAGTACTTTGTTGGCGACTTGACGTCAAAACTCTTTCGAAAATTTCATCAGACAAGACTCTTCCAGAGGTTCGAGAGTTGCCATAATTGCTCGGCTACCTCAAACCAATACAAAAAAAATCACGAAATACTGACCGACTTTTATAATTCTTGATAAATTAGATTCTTATTTGCCTCGAATAGGAGAAAAACTATTAAAAAATTGCAAAAAGTCACGAATAAAAATTACATCGCTAAGATAATAACAATTTATTTTTGTATCACTAATGACACACCCGAACAAAGACAGTGTAAGTCACTAGTATAATATTATAACTTTTTTTATATCATAGTTCTATAATTAAATAAACGTAAATATTATACTCTTTGATCCCCTTTATATTTTTATTCTCATTTCGTAGCTAAAGAATGTTTCAATTTGTTAGCAGTTTTTTACGTTTTTGATGTACAAATGCCCGTTCAGTCTATGTTTGAGTTTGTAGGGGGTATCAAATATTTTAAATTAAACGTTTTAACAAGAGCTATTAGATATTTCTATTTAGCGAGAACGACTTTCATCTTGACTTTTTCTATGGACTCGAGTTCTACTGAAATAACTCATATGCTTAAATTGATTGTGACCTTTCAATATTATTTATTAAATGTTAGTATTAAACGAAAAAATATTATTTGTTAATTTGGAAGTGACAGGATTTGATGTTATATATTGAGCATACATATATTATATACTGGCAGTGTTAGTACAATTTTGCCATTACAGTAGCTTGGTTCAATGGTTTTAATATTAAATGAACGGAAATGTATAAATATTTATTCTGCTCGTCCTAACATGGTTCGCAATGGAATTCTTCCATTAGGGCTCTTAGGCTGCTTAATAAATCAACTGAAGGATAAAAAGTTCTTTGTCTTAGTTTTGTTTTGGGACAAAGCGTGTTTGTCTTACTAAATCTTAACGTAATTTTTTATTAATACATATAAATCTTCTTAATTCCACTTTACTTTGGCAGGAAATGAAAAAAATAATTAAACTGCTATATAATATGCTTACTGTATACATATATTATAGATGACTATACTAAGATACTAGATGGTGCACAGAAATGGTATAATAGTTAAGTACTAGCTACTAACTGTTTTACGATGTGAATAAACTGTCTATTAAATTAGATATCACCATGTTGATTTCAGGGCGGTTATATTCTAAACGAATACATGCCTTCATCTGGTTAGAAGGAAGAATAAGGACTCTCACAAAGGTTATTATTATATAAAAGAAATTACATCTATTCGAATAATATTGAATATTATAAAGCTAGTTATGAAGACACTCGATTTTTTTTGTCTAAATTTCGATTAGAAGATTAATAAACTAGAAGATTAATAAATTTAGACTAGAAGATTAATAAACTAAATGTTAGTGGTAAAATGTTTATATACTATAATTTTATAGCTTATAATAATTAAGCGACCTTAAAACCATACAATCTAAGGTTATACTCAGGAGTAGTGTCAGTAGGAGTCAGTGGAAACGCGCACACTTGGGAAACCGAGTGAAGCGTGTTCAAATTCATCTTTGATATTTCCATGTGTGATTCTTTTTAACATGATTAACACTTGATTTGACGGTGAAAGGAAACATTGTAAGGAAACCTACATGTCTGAGAGAATCTGCAATCTTTCTAAAGACATGTGACCAGGCCCCTCTTCTCCACTGGGCACAATGGGCACATGCCCAGGGCCCCGCAATCCTTTGGGGCCCCCTAGTCCCTACTCTATTACCAAACCAAAGATAAAATATGACCAAATAGCTACTCAACTCTCGCCCTAACATCACTTATCGATTGCAACATGTTTAATAAATTCCAATGTATACAAATTGTATATCTTCTATATTTTAAATATCTTCATCTATATTCTATAAACATATATAATGATACATATATAATGATACATATATAAAAACACTCACTCACTCATCACGAAATCTCAAAAACTGCTAGACTTACAAAGATGAAAATTAGCAGGGAGTTTATAAGCAGTAGACGTCCGCTAAGAACGGATTTTGCGACAGGGCCAGATTAAGGTGGTCTAAGGGCTCTCGCAAGTTTGTATTAAATTCCCTAATTTTTTGTGCTACAGGCTCAAAATTTTGCAGTAGTTTGCAGTAGTTTAGGTAGTTTATAGTTAATAGATTTCCACAAAGAATGACAGGGTCGCCTTAGGACTTTCGCAAGTTTGTATGAATGCCTTTATTTTTTTTTCTTAAAACTTTAAATTTGGCAGGAAGGTAGTTAATTCTTAGTAAACTTTTGCTAAAAACGTATTTTGCGACAGAACCGAATTAAGGAGGTTCAGAACTTCGACTTGGTCGATTTTCAGAACGTATCCATTAGTTGCTTAATTTTTTGAAAATCGCGGCCTTGAAAAAAAATTATAATGTAAATCGATAGTTAAAAATTATACGAATAAAATTATGTTGTACGCGTTGACTTGATGATAGTATCCTATGGCCGGGATATTAGGTGGGTAAAAGTGCGTCCACAGTGCTCGGCCATCGCGATCGGTTTTATGCTACGCGCTTCGCCTCTGACCGTGTGAGCCCGATCGTCTTCAACTCCGCTGCCAGTGCCACTGAACGGGCGGGACTCCAGATAGCCACGTTTTCAGTTCCCTTGCAGAGTCCATTCCAGAGCTTGTCTAAGAATGTGGTTGGGAGCTCTTCTGAGAGTGTGGCCGATCAATGTCCACTTCCAGCGCTCGATCTGGTAACTGATCGGCGTTTCAAGGTAGGGACCCCCAGCTCTTCATTGGAGATCCTTTCGGGCAAGGAGATACTAAGTATCTGTCATAAGCATTGGTTAATAAAGACTTTGGACCTCTGCGTGATGTTTTTTGTTACCCTCCAAGTTTCACACACATTTAGCAAGACGATTTTGACGTCCGCGCGAAATAATTTCAATTCACTCTACTTGTCAGCTTCCTAGACTGTCTTACAAGTCGTAGCTGTGCAAAGGTCGTCTGAGCTTTGGATACTCTAAAAGCGATATCCTCTTCAGTCCTTCCAGTTTCCGACACGACACTACCAATGTAGGTAAACTTTTCCACACGCTCATAAGTTCCGAGTCTAGTGTCAGTGGTACGTAATGGTCACGCTGACGTTTTTTTGGTTGAGCATACACAGGTCATCAGTGTAGTGTACAAATATTCTGTTAACCCCCACTTTATACCGCGCTTGTTCTGTGCAATATGCCATCTAGCCTGCTTCACCCCCGCGTGCAAAGTGACGTCTTCGGACATTAGGTCAGCATGCTCTACCCTTACAAGTATATTTTTGTAGATAGTCTTCAGCAAGTTAATAATCTTGGGTAGCACTCCAATCTCGTTTAGCTGGGATCAGATTCTGGAACAATGGATTGTGTCGAAAGCTTTTTCGAAGTCAATGAAGGAGAGTTACACCTCGCGTTGTCATTGTGATCCTTCTTCTACGATGAGTGTGATGATGAAGAAATGATGATGAAGTGTTTATTTGAAACGTGCAGGCAGTGGAAGTAGAGTGCAACGCAGGGGTGGTTCGGTATAAAACCTGCTGGTTCTCACCTCAGCAATGCCAAATAGCCTTTGATAATCTGTCCAGCAGCAACTTGCAGCCTAGCGCTAGCCTATTTGATTAACAAAATTAGGGAATTGTGACAAATAATAAAGCAACCAATGAATGCCTTCTGAAAATCGACATGTTTTTGTTTTGAATGCTTTGAAATTTTAATGATCACTTTGAATTTGTATATGGTATTTAGTTGTGCCCCACTTTGAATGATTTGAAGTACTTAAAAAAATATAATATTTAAGTACTCTTGGGTACTGCAGTAGTGGGTCTCGTTGTACTGCATTAATGTTATTTGTGCACAAGACAGGCTATGTAACTTGGCTCTTCTTTCTATAAAACATTCTATGGCCCGATTTTAAAACTTGGATAATGTTATAGATACTTTTTCAGAACAGAAAGCACGGAAAGAGCTTGGAAGTAAAGAATTTTATTAATTAAAATCTTATTAACAGTCAATTATATAACAGTCAATTATTTATAATGAAATAATATAAAATATGTGTATATGCTCTTGATATTAAACTAAAATTCATACGATATTATTAATATATACTTTTGGGTAACTACTTTCATAAGTGGTTTATTAAAATTAAATTCTAACGTGACTATTTTTATTGGGACTCCGAAGGGCCCCATCAGAAAAATTTGCCACGGGCCTCAGATAGTATAGTTACGTTACTGCTAACACCGCCAACTCTATCAGTTGAACAACAACTGTTTTCCAACCCTGGAGACATATATCACACGCCAACGATTATTTTCATGAAAATTTTACAGAAAAAGATTGTGAAATTTTGATTCGTAAGGGACCTGTATATTTTCAAGATAATGGTTCTGATTTCTCTGTGGCATCCTGAACTTACAAAGATGGTAATAGATCAGTAACTAACTGTTTTAACAAAGCATTGTTTCGCAAATTAAAAAAAACTATTAACGTCGAAAGAAAATGGTTGCTGTTTTCGCCTTCAAAAAAATTCATCACAATATTTACTGTAGAGCAATAAAAATAAAGCTCAAACTTTGCATATATACGTTCTTTGTCTATTTTAACAAAATAGTGCTATACTATGGTCATAGGGGCCCCATTGTCCTAATGTGCCCAGGGCCCCTAATAGGTTAAAGACGGCCCTGCATGTGACAGCCAACCCACACTTGGCCAGCGTGGGTGGCACATGGAAAGGAGGCCAGTGGAGACAGTAGTCGTATATTCAAAAGGGCTAAATTTACACAAACCTATTAAATACAAAAACTACTGTGCATAAAACGCGCTCTTATCGTATCTAGAGATATTTAAACCGGCGGGCAGTTTCACTACGAATTTGTTTGGCCATAAATAATGATTTGTGGTCCCCAAGCGTCCTAGTTTACTCGAAGTTCTATTTGGTACAGTGATTCCAGGATATAGTTTGTTAGTTTAGGTCTTAGGCTTTCGGTACGGAGTTTCGAAAATTTTCCTCTAAACAATATCTGGGCTCAAAACCACTGGTAAGGGATTAAGAAAGACCCTTTTCTGATATTAATTGGCTTAATAATATACGGATTGTTTCAAAAGCAAATCTCTTTATTTTTTGATTACAAAACTGATTATCGAAAGGTTAAACTGGTTTTATTTGAAAAATTGTTGTTAATTTAGATACGAGTATATACTTATCTATACAAAAGTATAACAAAATTCTTACTTAGTCGGCTTTGTACATTACATATTTTTGGAAAATCTTTTTGAAATGGCTTTTTTAAAATAATCAATAAAAAGTCTTTTTTATCGTATCACGAGATAAATACTATACAGATTTCGATAAAAATTTTGGTATGATGGTTGGAGGTTACTCGGATACTTTTTATATCACATCTCCGAGAAATCTACCGTTAAAACGTTGAAACGAACCCGAGCGGAGTGAGGGCGAGTAACTAGTTCCTCAATACTTTTATCAAACATCAAATTTTAATATGTGTTATCAAATTAACACATATTTGTGTATGAATTCTAAATACGGAGTTAAAGACAAGACACCGTAAATTAATTCGTAACTCTACTACGTAAGGTAGTTAGTATTTCTGTTTTCGATGGCTTCATCTGAAATCTTAGTAGGTATTGAATAAAGTATTATATTATAAGAACTGTTACTTCTATTGTTTAGATCTATTGTAAACTGTTATCGTTAGTTACAAAATCGTCTAATATCCCAAACATTCTTTATCTTTGAGTTGTCTTAAAAACATCTGAAAATATGTTTGTAGGAATTACGAATTTATAATTATAGGTATTCTTGCCATATCAGTTGACAGCACTGCCTAATAGAGTGCGTTTAACGTTGATGTAACTGTAGACAGTGTTTCTAAGGCATTTTATAAGGTAATTGTTTTCGCCACGCCGCAAAAATATAAGTATATTTTAAAATGGTAAGTTTTACTCTATTTGTATTTTTTCCATATTTATGTATTTGCATTTAGAAGCATTTTTTCTTCTTAAAAGAAGAGAGGAAACTTAAAAAGACATCAAAGAACAGTAAATATGACCGAATAGGAGGTCAGTAATATGGAATAAAAAATTTCCATGATGTGATCCTTGATTAACAAACGTTTTTAAATAAACTAAAATGTTCGATTAATAGCGATTTGGTACATTAAACATAAAAACCTAGCTAGGTCATGTTACCGCATGAGTGGGTTATAAACGACTTGCCTATTAGTCGATGTGCATCACTAGAGCGATCATTTCGACTATTGTTAGTTTTGGACACTAAATATGATTGCTTCCGTTGCAAAAATTCAGTAGTGAGTAATATCATAAATTGATTATGGCTGTCTGAATGTCAATTAGGTAGCTTCTTTTGTGACATCATTATGTCTTTGTGATATTTTTATTTATGTATAAATCAAGGCTTGTCAAAATTTGACAATTGAAAAGCAGTGAACTTATTTATGTATTTTTTATATAACATAATAAATAAATAATAATTAATAATTAAGTTGGGAGATTATTACAACAGCACCATCTAGTTCCGTGGTAAGCTACGAGGTTTGTGCTACGGATACCAGATAGTTGATCCTACACGTACATATAACTTTAAATACATACATATTATAAATATAAACACCCATTACTGGATCACAATCTTTCGTGTTCAAAAAATGAATGCCACCTCGTACCCGCGACCACTGACGCAAAATGTAGAGTCATTACCAACTGAGCCAAACGTTTCGTTAAATAATCAAAACATTTTTTTCATAAAAATGAACTTGGGTTTTGCCTCCATTCTACAGTCTACTGATAACCTCAATAAAACCTAAGCCTATGATATTGAAGATTACCTCTTAGTAAATACCCTTAGTAATACTAAAGCAATTTAGGTGTTATATTATTTTTAATATGGTAAATATATTGCTTCTATTAACTAAAATGTTATGTACTAGAAAGACGAAGCACGGTACGAAATTGTAGCACGGTTCAAAACAAAAATTAGTGTAAGCTCTAAGCGACGTGTAAAAAAAGGTGAGTTACTTCTCTTTTCAAGAGCCATTAGTTACGTTTTTTTTCTTTTCACATACTTTCTCTTAAGGAGAGATTAAAATCACATCTTTTTCTCTGGACACAATGTTAACGACTTTAAAAGCTTATTTAAGCTTAGTAATTACGGATAAATGAAAAAAATAATTCAAAATACTTATTTTATTTTAAAAATACATAGTTAGCCTCTAAGCGACAAGACAATTCATATTATGATTATGTGTGAAATTATAAGGGCTTCGGAAGTCTATAAGATTTCGGGATCATTTACAGAGACAGGTGTCTTGGCCGTTATTTAGTTGATAACAATATAATTATCTAATTAAATCCATTACGTACGCGATCTGGAAGAATAATCATTCAAATTATTTTTATAACAAAACGCTATTATTATGTAAACTTGTCTTAGTAGCGACTTAGGAGACATAGATACAATGTTGCGGACTTTACTGTTGGATTTTTCAAAACCTTCAATTTGCTAGTGCATTGTTTGAAGTAGGTACCTATCTCTAGGTTAGCCAGCGCAAGCCATATACATTTTTAAGAACGGTTCGATTTGATCAGTTATTGCTTTATGCCGTCGTCGTGGGAATGAAAGATTTTTCTGTAGGATAAGGTAGTATCCTAAGAAACGACTCGAGTAATCATATCGTCACTACATAAAAAAAGTGCAATTAGTTAGGTTGTTTGATAATTAAAGTGCAAATTACTTTTAGGTTAAGCGCGTTCATATAAACAAACAAACAAATACACAGACCTTTTTTTTATTCTTTATTTATTTTACATGGGAGTTTGAGTCATAATATTGACTATGTCACCTCCGTACAGCATTTAACTTAATACTTTAAATACAATTTTAATCTTGCAACAACTTGGCTAGCATAATAGCATTGCTTGATAGTGGCGCGGCCAATACACTGTTACACATACCTACATTATATGATTTTAATAAAAGGGACCTAAAATGTTAATTTCGCACACATTTCATTATTAGGTGATATATATCATCGATACAATTACATTGTGCGCATTTTTCCGTATTAGACAAACCCATCAAAAACTTAAACTTGTTCGAAAGAATGTATCAGTAAAGATACAAACTGTCTTCTTTTCATTTTAGATCTATCAAACCAAGGATATCGGGGAAGCTCGCTTACCATTGTTTTATACCATATACCTTTGTACCGTGATCTCTCGTCAAAATATTCTTGCCAATTACGCAGACAAATTTTTAATTGCAATTGTTTTACAGTCTTTATTATTCTGATTTCTATGCACAATAAGTTAGTCATTGTTTTAATAAAATCATTTTCAGATTTTGCTAACTCGTGTCTAATATCGTAAGCTCTATATTAGATTCCACTGTTCCATATCGGTGAATAACAAATGGCACTAATAAATCACTTTCAATTGTTCTATTCTACCACATAATTTGGCGCACGACCACGGCTACTGCTCTAAACGCAGATATGCGGCCGAAACGATAATCCAAATGACCACTCTATTCCATAGTTTAGATTTATAGTAATTGTTGAAATACTAAATATTAGCATATTTTATTTATCTGTGCTTTAGTCGTTGCTACTGTTTTTTCCGAGACACTAAAAGTACGACACGATCATTAGATTCTAAATTTTAAATTTGTAATTTATAATACACTCTTTTGAAGCTAAAAATTGTTATATAAAAAATAGCAATAAAATAAAATATTATTTATTAATGTATTATTATAGTTTGTTTCTTAAATTATCTGTCTGTCTGTTATTTATTGGATTTTATTTATTATTTATTTTGCTAAATGTTAATAGTTCGGTTGAAACAGGTCACTCGTACGGGTACATACTATTTGTGAAGTACAAAAGATTGGAGTGTCTGTTTTTAATTTCAAATTAACAGCTTTTCGCTAAATGCATATTATTAAAGTATAACGATACTAGCAATAATAAATCAATTTTTAAAATTTTTGACTGTCTGTCTTTCTGTCTCTCCGACACGGCTGGACCGATTTTGACGGGATTTTCAGTCGCAGATAGCTAATGTTATAAGGCGTAACTTAGGCTACTATTTAACCGACTTCAAAAAAGGAGAAGATAGAAATTTTATTTATTTTAACTAGCGGAACCCGTGACTTCGCTAACGCTAAACCTAGAGTCGCTAGTTAAATAATAAAACCCGTATTACTTCAAGACTTAGCACTATTTATTTATATATCATTATGTTACCTGTCATGGTCTAAGATCCCACTGCATGATTCTGCAGGTACGCGTTTTTTTGATTAAATTAATTTTAAATGAATGTTGAGGAAGCATTCAATGGATTAGCGACAGGTTGCCAGTAAAAAGTTGGCCGCAATTACCTGTAATTAATTCATGTATAATCCATTTTCTGGTGTAAATTGCAGCTATATGTTTTTTTAATCAATTTAACGTAATTTTAAAGGAAATGATGTAAAGAATAGAAAAAAAAATGGTTGCCAGCTCCCAGTCAGCCGCAACGTTAGGGTTGCCAGGTGTAAACAGGTATATTATTGTTAGTTATTTACAATCATTTGTTTTTTTTTAAATAAATATTACAAAATTAAGTTTTATATTACCTGTTCACGATAATGCATGGTTGCCAGTTAAAAAATGGCCGCAACCAGAGGTTTCCATGCTTTCTTTTAATCAACGATTATTCCTCCAGGTAAGTGTGAGTGCAAAAGAATGGATTGTTACGTGATGTAAACAAGAGTACAATGTAGTGTAGATGTAAATCTAGTATTTTTCTTTCATGAAAATAATTTCGCGTGACAAAAGAACAATTTTTATTGAAAAAGTGGCCTACGAAATCTTTGAAGCACTTCGATGATGCTTTATTTGTTCATTCAATGTTCATGTATTAGGTAAATTTTCGTTTTTTTTAATGAAGAACTAGTTAATTTCTTTTTATAATAAAATCCTATCAATAATATCGTACTTAAATCGTAATAATTAAATCAAAATAATAAATATTAGTATATCAGCGTAATGGAATATAAAATAAATATTGAAAAAATGAAAAACAATTTTTTTATTATTATAAATGAAACTATCTTTTCGGATTTTGTCGCGGATTTATTATGATTTTTGGTTCAAAACAAAAATCATAATAAATCCGCGACAAAATCCGAAAAGATAGTTTCATTTATAATGTCAAACATTCGCGTAAACCTAAGAAAACAATTTTTATACAAATTATGTACCTACTACATAATTTACTTATTCTAAATCTTACAATTGTACAAATATTAACAATATAATATTATATTTAACATAGTTTTGCCCAATAGTTTTCATTTTATGAACATTTTTGTTTGTTTACGTGGATGATGTAATTTTAGTATGTGTACTTTTATATGAGTTTTCATTTACGTTGTTTATATATTATTATTCCGTTCCCGTTTCTTGGGATTTATATTGTTTGAGGCACGCGGCACGATTTGTAGATACTATGTATTTAATATATGACAATTAAAAGCAACAAAATGTTATAGTTTACTTGATGTAATCTAGAAAAATCCTACTGTAGTTTACAGAACAACCTATTACAGACACTGAAATGTAAAAAATAAAATTAGTAAACTACTTTTCCAAAACCGACTTCCAAAACTAAAAAGTTTAAAATAAATTAATAAAGATTAAATTTCATACATATCTTATGCAAACCTAATACCTTTAATATTCATAAATTACTATTATTTATATGTGCTACCTATTGATAGATTTGAAGTCGGTGCCAAGCCCTAAACAAAATAAAACTTAATATTATAAACAGCTTACTTGCTGTAATGAAATACCTACACTAAAGATCAACCTACATAAATAAAGAACAATGTTCAATGTTCTAGTTAAGTACAGAAAATTAAGGAAAAATATTAAATATTTGAACAATTGTAAGATTTAAAATGAGTAAATTATGTAGCAGGTACATAATTTGTAAAAAAAATTTTTTTTAGTTTTTAAATATTTATTTTATGTTCCATTACGCTGATTGACTAATATTTATTATTTTGATTTAATTATTACGATTTAAGTACGATATTATTGATAAGATTTTATTATAAAAAGAAAGTAACTAGTTCTACATTAAAAAAAAACGAAAATGTACCTAATACATGAACATTGAATGAACAAATAAAGCATCATCGAAGTGCTTCAAAGATTTCGTAGACCACTTTTTCAATAAAAATTGTTCTTTAGTCACGCGAAATTATTTTCATGAAAGAAAAATACTAGATTTACATCTACACTACATTGTACTCTTGTTTACATCACGTAACAATCCATTATTTGGGATGTGACGATGCACAGCATCTGTGAGAGGGCGTTGTATACTTCCCTTTTATTAGCCAATCACTATCGACTTCCGCCTAATATTCTCGACCAATCAGCGCCTTGCTTGCAGTCACGTGGTCCCAGGTGGCAGGGCGCCGAAGGCGAACGTTCTCACCTCATAGCGTCGTTATTTCCCGACCGAGTAACATCGTTTCTTAACAAGTGTAAAAAGTGAAAAATTATAATAAAAGTAAAAATTTCGTGCGTTTAGCATTATCATTTTAAATAGTGTTAAAATCAGTGAGTTATGAGTGATCATAATCAGTGCAGAGGTGTAAGCCTTGATCAGATTAATCTTGACGAAATGGAGGTACATGTGCAAAGCCCCGCATCTGGTCGCAAGCGCTTGCGTTCGAATGAGAGTTCGAGTTCCTCGCAATCTGACTCATCCGATTTAGAAATAAAAAGGCCGAGAACGGGTGAGTCTACTACCGAAATTAATAACCTTGTCAATCAAGTGTCTATTTTGACTAATATTTTAATGCAGAACATGTGCCAAACATCGAATAGAATCGCTAACAACAGTGTAGCGACAATAATCGACGACCAATCAAAAGGTTTACCCGTGTTAGAGCCGGCACCAGGGCCTAGCACTTCTTGTTTAGACTTAAATTTAATACGACCTGCGATTATTCGTGAAAATCCGGGTAGTAACATCCCTCGTTTAAATTTGAGTGATGTCAATACGGCCTCCAAGGAACCTAAAGTACCTAGAGCTAATCCTGTACATCTGCAGCGTCTTGAGATTTTACAAAGATTCGGTGATACAGCTTGGAAAGATGTACGGTATAATGATGCGTTAAAAATTCATAACGCAGCACCTGGCTTTGTTGAGTTACAGATTAATGATGAACTCAGACAATTTATTAAGGGAAAGGATTACGCAGCAAGTTCAGAAAGACTAATAGCTGCATTATGCAATGCGTTGATCTCTCAGCGAGAGGTTCTTAATAATAGTTTACAGCTATTTATTGACTGGACGGCGTTGCCTGACAGCACGCTGACGCCCACAAGTATTTATGATAAAATATCTGAGTGTTTTCTACCCTCGTCTAAATTTCATAAAATAAGCGAGGAGATCATGCAATTAGTGTGCGGAAAACGGGCGGAATATATTGAAACTCGTAGGGAGCGTATCCTTAGCGGGATTTCAAACAAGAATTTGCGTGAGGGTCTGCGTAAGATTCCTCCGAGTTCTAGCTTTTTATTTGACGAACCTCTATTACGATCTTATATTCAGAGCACGGGCGGATCAGATAAATGGCTTCAACCCTGGGTCACTTCTGAAAAGGGCCAAGCTAACAACAGTCGCAAAGTACCTAGTAAGTCATATCAACACAATCGAGACTCATTAAGCCAGCCCTTTCGTCAAAAAGCTATCGAGTCAAACTATCGCAGGAACAACGATTTCACAGTTTCATCTAAACACAGCTCTAAGAGCAAGAAAATCCAAAGTAAAGTCAATAGGCGAACCAAGGGGCAACCTGATAAATGACTCACAACCACTTCGCCAAACATTTTACGGGGGCTGTCTCAGAGCGTATCTGAGACAGTGGCAGATGCTTCGGGCTCCGAAGGCCCTTCTCGACATAATTACGGGAATGCGTCTGCCATTTACCTCCAGGCCGCCACTCATTCTTCCTTCGGCAAGAATGATAAAGCGGTTCGAGACCGCTCAGTCACCGGAAATGTCAACTCAAATCAAGAAGCTACTACAACAGGGCGTTTTAGAAATTATAAAGCCACAGGAGGTGGGCCCGAGTTTTCTGTCTACAATGTTTCTAACAAAAAAGAGCAATGGATCCGAAAGGCCAATTTTCAATCTGAAGCGACTAAATTATTTCATAGTTCCAAAAACTTTCAAACTGATATCTCACTGTCAAGTTCCTCATTTCTTACAAAGAGAAGACTGGATGGTGAAATTGGACCTGTCGTCGGCTTACTTTCATGTGAACGTCACAAGAAGTCATCGGCGTTTCCTAAGGCTCATTTACAACAATGTAATGATGCAAATGACTTGCCTCCCCTTCGGTCTGTCATGCGCACCCAAGGTCTTCTCAGCCCTAACGAACTGGGTAGCACAGTACCTGCGATCCAAGGGTATGAGAGTCATAGTTTACTTGGACGATTTTCTTATAGCATGTCAGTCGAAAAGTCTACTTCAAAGGCAGGTGAGATCAGCAATCAGTATATTGGAGAACTTGGGATGGACCATAAACTACGACAAATCCGAAATCAAGCCAGTTCAAAACATAGAATATTTAGGGTTAGTTTGGGACACCAAAGCGAACTACAAAAGTTTGCCAACCAAAAAGATACAGAAATTATTACTGATACTGAAGAGGATAGTACGGAGACGGAAAATGTCATTAAAGGAAGCTCAAAAAATACTAGGATCTCTGAATTTTGCCTGTTTCGTCGTACCAAGAGGTCGTCTTCATTGCCGTCAACTTCAACTACATATACCAAAGGTTATGCATCTCCCATCCAACCGCAAAGCAGTAAAGACAACATCTACTGTCATAAGAGACCTCAAATGGTGGATTACTACTCTAGAGGGTCCAATAGTTCGAAACAGCCTGCATTGTCAGCTGATTCAACATTTTCTGACAACGGATGCGGCGGATTACGGGTGGGGTGCACAATTGGACGACCAGTTCATATCGGGAGGATGGAGACCAGAACAACGTCACTGGCACTCCAATCGAAAAGAAATGTTTGCCTTAATAGCTGCCGTCAAATATTTCGGAAATCAGCTTCGTGGTCGGCATCTAAATCTGCAATCGGACAATCGAACAGTGGTATCCTATGTTCAAAAAGAAGGAGGAACACGATCGACAGCGCTGCTTCATATGACCTACCAACTCTTAGACTTGATAGACAAACAAAATATTTTATTAACAGCAGAATACATTCCCGGGAAATTCAACAATATTGCGGACAGTTTATCCCGCGGGAAAAGGCTATCGGAATGGCATCTTTTACGACCAGCTCTTGTGAAGATATTCCGAAAGTTTGGAATTCCGCAAATAGATCTCTTTGCGAGCAAGGAAACAAGAGTTGTGGAGAAATATGTTTCCAAAGACCATCTGGACTCATCAGCACAATTTTGCAACGCATTCAGTCGTCAGTGGGCATATCAGCTGGCATGGGTGTTTCCACCACCAAGCCTAATACCCCGAGTTCTACACCATTTGAACAGTGCTCAAGGGACATTTCTATTAGTAGCCCCCATGTGGAAGAGGGCTTATTGGCTACCAGATCTGCGTCGACGAGCGTTGGCCAGGCCAATGAAAATAACCAAGCTGGACCAAGTACTTATAGATCAGATAACCGGCCTCCCACCCCCACTCGTTCAGAACATGGACCTTTACGTCTGGAAGATAGCAGCTGGGGGGAGATAACTAAAGCTTGGTCAGAAGAGGAAAAATCACTTCTTAAAGCTGGCTGGAGAGAGTCAACATTAAAAACTTATGGACCAGCATGGTCCCGATGGGTGAAATGGTGTAGAAATAATAATTTTGACTGCAATTTCCCCTGTGATGTTACTCTCTCGAGATTCTTGGCTTATCTTTACCTAGAAGAGAGATTGGCTTATTCGACAATATTGTTGCATAAGTCAGTAGTTTTATCTTTCGGACAACCCAGACATAATGAAAATTTAAATTCCAATTTTCTCGTTCGACATATTCTGAAAGCTATCTCGCTTCAAAGCCCAAAGTTACAGAGATCACCCATCTGGGACCCGAGTGACTTGCTTGCCTGGCTGCAGCTGAATCCCCCGAATAATATCAATCTGTTTGAAGCTTCCCGCCGTTGCGCATGTCTTTTGTTATTGGCGTCTGGTAGGCGTGTTCATGATTTAACTCTTCTCAGAATATCTAATGATTGCTACTTTGACAATAATGATCATATCATCCTTTATCCAATATTCGGGTCGAAAACAGATACAGCTACATACAGGCAATCAGGCTGGAAGCTCTCATGCCATAGTAATGAGAATATATGCCCAGTTCGTTGGTTAAGAAAAGTTGTGGAGTTAGGCAAGCTTAGACGTACAGCCCAATGTAATGAGTCATTGTTTGTGTCGATTCGAGGTGCTGTTCAAAGTGCTTCGCGTACTGTTATTGGTAACTGGATTAAAACTGTTTTTAAAGACGCAAACATTACAGCATCCCCTGGCAGTTTGCGCTCGGCTGTAGCTTCCTTAAACTGGGTTGACAATTTTCCAATAGAAGAAATTATTACCCGTGGTAATTGGCGAAGTAAAAATACATTTACTAAATATTATTGTAAGCAAATTATAAGCAGAGCTAAACCTCAAAGTATAAATAACTTTTCAAATAATTTTGAACCAGTTTAATATATAGATATATATATTATATTATTTATAGCGAAATATAATAAGTAGAATAAAGTGTTCTTGCTCAATTATTGTAATCGTATGTGATCTAGAAATATATAACAATGTTACTCATGTGTCTGTTTTGATTTTACAGTCCTTAGCATCCAATTTAATAGTTTTCCTCACATAGCGTCATAGCGATTTGTAGTCACCAGGAGATATAAACACGTCTCTCACAGATGCTGTGCATCGTCACATCCCAAATAATAGTACAAGTTTTACAAAACAATAAAACTTGTATTATTAAGGAGAGACGATGCACAGCATCCATTCAAGTTCTCCTGGTGAGAGACTTCTATGAGGTGAGAACGTTCGCCTTCGGCGCCCTGCCACCTGGGACCACGTGACTACAAGCAAGGCGCTGATTGGTCGAGAATATTAGGCGGAAGTCGATAGTGATTGGCTAATAAAAGGGAAGTATACAACGCCCTCTCACAGATGCTGTGCATCGTCTCTCCTTAATAATACAAGTTTTATTGTTTTGTAAAACTTGTACTATTCTTTTGCACTCACACTTACCTGGAGGAATAATCGTTGATTAAAAGAAAGCATGGAAACCTCTGGTTGCGGCCATTTTTTAACTGGCAACCATGCATTTTCGTGAACAGGTAATATAAAACTTAATTTTGTAATATTTATTTTTAAAAAAACAAATGATTGTAAATAACTACCAATAATATACCTGTTTACACCTGGCAACCCTAACGTTGCGGCTGACTGGGAGCTGGCAACCATTTTTTTTTCTATTCTTTACATCATTTCCTTTAAAATTACGTAAAATTGATTAAAAAAACATATAACTGCAATTTACACCAGAAAATGGATTATACATGAATTAATTACAGGTAATTGCGGCCAACTTTTTACTGGCAACCTGTCGCTAATCCATTGAATGCTTCCTCAACATTCATTTAAAATTAATTTAATCAAAAAAACGCGTACCTGCAGAATCATGCAGTGGGATCTTGGAATATCAGTTCTTATAGAGATTGCAAAGCTACTAAGATAAAGCTCATTAAAATATAAAGTTGTTGTGCCGGCGCTGTGAGACGTGTACGAGAATAAGTGGATTAAGTTCTAAGCTATTCCAGCTTCTATCTGAGGTGGTTCATATAAAATTAACTGTAAATGGAAGGTATTTTCTAATACCTGTATTGTGGCGTACAAAAGTATATCCACAAAAATTAAATAATTTAAGTATGTTTTGTATATTTGTAGAACTCATTTTACATTTTGAATTAATCTAGCAGATAAGATAAATATAAAAATCTACAGAGCTAAGAAAGTTCTTAAACTAGCTAATATTATATCTTTATGTAAGCTCGAATTACTCCCGTCTAAGCACACAGCCTGCAATTCTAGAGTAGTTAAAAATTCAAATTACATAAATTATTCTACCAGAAAATAAAATTATATTAAAAATCGTATTGAAATAATAAATTTCACCAGATCAGAGACTCATATAGAAATATTTTTTCTTGTATATTTTTATAGAGTTTTATTGTAGAATAAAATGTTTTCTAAATATACGAATTATATTAAGTATGTATACACGTAGTATATTATAAACATTTACAAGTCAAAGTGTATACTACTATAAAATTACTTTGCGAACAGAAATCCTACCGGAACTTAAAGATTCCAAAAGCAAGTTCAGTGCGGGGAATCCCTAGAGACGTATTGAAGTTGGTTCAATTAATCTTGGTACATTGGGCCACTAGGGTTCCTTATCTCGGTTCGCGAGGCCGCTGCGCTTCGCCACGACAATGATAGATTGTAGCAAACTGATGAATTGCCATTTGTTCCATAGACAGACTGTAGTGGAACGATAAAAATTTCAATGCAAGGATCTCTCTAAAACTTTGTATAGGTATATATATAGCTCCTGGAACTGTAATTTGTTTATGAAGACCTAAAATATGTGTTTTGTTATTTAATACATGTTAAGAATAAAAAAAATATTTTCGAATTAAATAAAATATAAGAAAATATTTTATTTACAGTTAAGTTTTTAATTTATATTTTGTGCAATTAAATATGTAGTATATCATGAAATATACCTACTACATATTTAATTGCACAAAATATAAATTTTTCTCATAAAAATACAATATTGTTAAATATTTTCTCTTTTTGGAGTCGATTATAACATTTTAGTTTTGTTTAAGCTACTTAGAAACAGAATATTAAACGTATGATAATAATATTATAAGTTAAAAAATCTTACCTAATATTTCATAAAATTACATCTCCAATAGACGCATAAGCTTATTTTATATTCTTATAAAAGGTATGGAAGTTTATCTACAGAAATGAAATTAATTTTTGAGCTTTCAAGATAAGACCTCGACGTAACTTGGACTTTGTAGATTTTAATTAAATATGCCGGCCTACGCATATTCACAAGAACCAAAAGAATTATATTCATAACGTAGTTAAACATAACATGTAGATATAATAAAACTGTACATTACTTACTTTCTTTTGGAAAATCTTATCGAAATTGGCATTATTATAGATATATCGAATCTATAGTATTTAGAATCCTTGTCTGTCAGTCTGTGTAACCACTGTCTAGTCTATGAAAATTGGTATGATTATCTGATTATCCGAGTCAACATAAAGAATACTTTATATTGCGAGAAATTATCTCATTTCTGAGAAATAGGGACGAACCAGAGCATAGTGAGGGTCTATAATAAAAATATAAATATAATAAAATATAAATAAACGAGTGACAGTAAATCAATAATATAACATTTACATCACAAAATTTAATATTTCCTCGAACCAAGGAGTCAGTTAATTCTTCGAAGGGTATTACAGAAAATTATTTTCCATTTCGACTTACCTTTCTCCCCGAGTGCCAACAATTTGCATAAATTACGAAACTTCTCACCTTTTAAACTGAATTTCAGATACGATCAAAAATACTTGCTATAACTAGTATAAAATTATTGTTTATTACTTAGCTCTTGATGAGTACAAAAACAAATAAAATGCAGTATTTTGCGATAATACATGGGAAATAGTAATATGTCTTCGCTCCGTTTTAGCTGTTCCTTATTACCTTCTTAATAGAGGACTTCAGGAATAAATTATGTAAGTAATAAGTTTGATAGAATAAAATGTATAGAAGCGGCTTAATTTAAAAAATAATAATAAATATATAAATATGTTGGGCCATTATTACACACAGCGGTATCTAGTTCCGTGCTAAGCTACGAGTTACGGATACCAGAGTTGATACTACATATAGAACTTTAAATAAATACATTTTATAATATAAACACCCATGACTGGAGTACAAACATTCGTGCTCAATAAATGTATGCCCCCGCGGGACCCGAACCTGCGACTGCTGGCGCAGTAAATAGGTTCACTGCAAACTGAGCCAAACGTGTCAAAAGATACTTGATTTTTAATTTTGTGAAAATGGATAATCTAATAAACCAACATATCGACATAAATATTTGCAAGTTTTGAGCTGAGCTGAAAATCTTACTGTTTCATAAATTTAAGTTAAAATAAAGTACCATTAAATACATAGAGCTATTAAGACTGTATACATGTACATCTTTAATGATAAACTTAATTAAAAATATGATAACTTTAAAGCATTAAAAAAAACACATGAATAATAATAACACATTTATGGCATGTATATTTATGCCACACTTCACAAAATAAACGTTTACATTTTTATCGTATCTAAAGAATTAATACAGTATACTGCAGCTCTACCTGCTTATTTTTGCATGAAATGTCTGTGTACGCGGTGTGAATATTTTATCACCTATTCTACAGTTTAAAGCAAAATTATACTGATAAATAAAATTGAAATGTCTATTTGTATTATGTCATCAATATAACAGCTTTTTACTAAATGCATATGTTATTATAAACAGTACTTACTACATTGTGTAGTATGTACTGTTTATGTTACAACATATGTATAAGCGAAATATAATTTTTACCATATTTATCTGTCTGCCAATCTCTGAAAAGGCTAGACAGATTTTGACAGGATTTTTACTAATAGACATCATAAGTAGTAACCTCAGTTATTTTTATTTTAGAATATAGATTAAAGTTTCGCTAAAAACATTTATAATAACAACACCCGTAGTATCCAAAGATTCATGGGTAACGTTTTTGATTATTTCCCTCGTATCACAAAGCTTTCAGAGCATTCAATATGCTGCTTTTTGGGCACAAGTAGGGTTTATAAGGGTAATTTCGAAGGATCTGTTCCCTATTCCAATTTCACGACTGAATAGTGAAAAAGCTAGGATTGGTTTATTACAAATATTTCTAAATATTATTAATATATTTTATGTTTATTAAGTCTCTAACTCTAACTCTCTCTCTAACTCAATAAAATACAAGTTACAAGTTAATAAGTACAAATAATTAATCGATCTCGTAATGTCCCTCCTATAGCGCTAAGCAGACGAATGGCTAATTGCATTTAAACATAAATTCTCTATATAAAAATACCTATTTCATGTAGTTTCGTCTCATAATATTGGTTATTAAAGAAATGTATAAAAAATTGAATAGGTAGTATATAAAATCAATCCAATAGTTCTTCTGTGATGCGGCACAGACAGACAGAGAGACAAAAGTTTAAAAACTATAGATCTGGATTTTGTATTTACCGATAATACCTAATATTGATTATTTAAATTTTGCAATCAAGATTTTACAACAAATATTACATGTACTGATTCGACTTAGTTAGAATTATGTAGGTATTAGATATAACGTAAACTATTAATTTATATTTAACTATGGAAATTAAGTTCATAGCAATTGGAACGGAAGCGGACATAATGCGTGCCATAAATCGAACATATCGCGGATGCTGCAAAGTTATGGCGATGACATAAATTGCCACCTGACTGTTATAGCTCGCTCACTATAGTATCTATCTGCCTTTATAACGTTTGTGTTACTTTAGCCTAGGAGTAAAAGAATAAAGGAATATACTTTTCATAGTAATTTATTATAGGTGTAAGGTGCATCATGGGTTTGATGCTTCGACGAAGTTAACATTTCGAAACATTGATTTGTATAGGTATATGATATATATCGAATAATGTTAAATCGTGTTGAAAACTAACCCAAAAATCTTTACGTATTATTTGTATTATGACCAGCGCTACATAAAAATAAATATATACCTATGTAGAAATTGATTTAAGAACAACTCCGTTGGTATAGTCCGTCTTTCATGCATTGGCTTTAAAAACTATCTATGGATACTATGATGGCGCTTACCTTAATTATATATCTACATTGTATAAACATGGACCAGTACTGATCAATAGTACATATATTGTTCCTACTAACTTATACAGGTACGAGTATTTGGAGTTTAGGATTGCTAGCTAAGAAAATGTACCGTCTCGCCTACAAATTCTTTTATTTAGAAGAAACAGGGTCATAGGCGATTGAACGGAGGCAAAGGGATGCCTGTATCTTAAAATATTCAGGTCGTTGAACCTTCACTTCTGGCGTGCACGAATTCCAACAATTTATATAAGTCGATATTATTTTGTCAAATGAGATCATATTTTGTTGTAGAAAATGAATTTTGTAAAACGGAAATTAATTTTCCACGTTGTGGAACACGTTTCTGAAGATCTTCACGAAGAATACAATTTAATTACACTAACAAAGCTACGTAAAGAAAGCGAAGGGTTAGGGTTGGATGATTATATACCTACTTCGATATTTGTTTCCATTTATTTGAACAAATAAAAAATAATGTTTTCTTGTATGAATGTAATCTATAATCACATAATATACGAGTATAATTTATTTTAATATTATAAAGTTAAAGAGTTTGTTTGTTTTTTGTTTGCTTTTTTTCAAACACGCTAATATAAGGAACTCCGAATTGAAAAATTCTTTTTGTGATTGATAGTCCGTTTATCGAGGAAGGATATAGGCTATATAACATCACGCTACGACCAATGGAAGCGGAGTATGAATGAAAAGTGTTGCAAAAACGGGAGGGGTGGGCGTTAGTTCTGCGAGGTACCATACCGCGCGACTCGGAAAGAATTTGGTTTCCGGTCTTTAGAACGCGTGCGAAGCCGCGGGAAATGCTAGTATGTTATAAGTAACAACCATCCGATTTTAATGAAACTTTGTAGGCCCTCGATAGTTCCTAACAAAAATAATTGGATTTCGTATGTTTCGTTGTTCGTCATCTATATTATATTCGTAAACATTCGTCCTTATAGCAGTTCTGATCGAAACAACGGTAAATAGCTAATGCTATATTAGTCTTAACAAACCTTATTTTAGCAAGAATAATATTATGTTTTATTTATTTTGCTTAATATGAAGAGAGTAAAAGTAATAAGTATACAATATGATAGAGACAGCAGCTGATATTATTTATTCTGTAAGATAATAGGCAAAGGAAATACTATCCTGTCAGTGTTGTTTTACGCATCGAACTGTTTTTGTTCCAGGAAGTTACATTCTGGTACGTATAAAGTAATCTCTCTCTTAATTTAGAATCATAAATAACAATATTAAACATGTAACAAATAGTTTAAAGTAATAATTTAAAAGTAATTCACTAATCGGATATCTCCTTCTAAATTGATTTTTTAAAGACCACCAAAATCTTTTAAAAAACGCATTTAAACGCCTTAACGGAGCTAGCCTACTTACAAATTATGGTAACGATATATGTTATATATCTATGTATACGATATACCTAGGTCTTAAAATAATAATTTACAAATTAAACCGAAAAAGCCTTCTTATTTAAATAATAATAAACAAACATTACAATGAATTAGTTAAATTTTCTTATTCTTCAAAGTGCGCCAGTTAGGCACAGACACAAATGTCACGTAAAATAAAGAAGAGACGCAACGATAATAAGGACATCATTCATAACCGATTAACTGTTTTAATCCGATCCGGAACTCGAACCGAGGACGTTACGATCTGTATCAGTATATGGCTACCACTAGACTAAGAGGGTTATTAAACAAATAGAGTTAATAATAGTAGATTAGTAGCCAAGGGCTGTAAGGCATCAATTGCAGCCCGAGATATTTATACTATAGTTCGAGGGTGCAATTGATGTTTTCACCCGAGCTAACTATTCTGCTTTGCATCTCGATTGTGAGGTAAGTAGAAAAAAACCGGCATTACAAGAATAAATTTTTGAAGTGAAACTTCTTTAGAATCGTTGTGATTTCAAACTCGATGAAACGAAAAAATAAGTCCATAGTACCAGGCACTCAGAGACGGGGAAGAGTTAGCCTTAGTTAGATCTCGCCCACCGCGAGTCAGTGACATTTCTAACTCTGTCTAACTCGTGGGTGTGACGGTAGCGCCATCGATCTCAACGAGCTTAGACGGGGTTATTTAGTATAAATATAAACGAGATTTAAAAATTAGATTGCCAAAGAAGTTTTACTTCTGACATGTATACTTTGTACACACGCACTTTTTTTTCAAGATCGAAATTGAGCTTCGCCGTTCGATATTTAAAATTGATGACTATTATACTCACACGAAGATAAGGCTGAATAGCAAAGCCACGAAATTGACAATCTATATTTACCGACTCTATGAGCAAAGCGACCTCTTTGGTCATTGGGCTGAATGCATGATGTCTATTGCCAGTATGATGGTAATAGATGTACGCGAACTTTTTGAAAGAAAGAAGTGTTTTTTTTAATCACTTACCGCCCTAGGGCTTTTTTAGCTACATTATTACCCTAGAGCGCTAATTAGTCACCTACAAGCCCCATTTGGAGGTAATAAGAATCTACTTACCGAACATGAGAGATGTAAATACCTATTTACCTATTAAGCGAGTAAACTATTATATAGAGCTAGCATGCGCGATAACGAGACGTTATGTTTTGACCCGGAGCCATTGAAGCAGACACTGTGCAGGCTTTAATTAACAGACGACACCTACTCACTAATTGAACTGCAGCAAATAGACGGGTATTAGGACAGTAGGCTGTTACGACCTTAGAATATATATGGAGGTAAAAGTGGTATGTATGTAATACTTTCTTAGGTTTACGCGAATGTTTGACATTATAAATGAAACTATCTTTTCAGATTTTGTCACGGATTTATTATGATTTTTGGTTCCCGACGTTTCGAATCCGAAAAGATGGTATGTATGTAAGTTATAACAAAGACATAGAAATAATAAAACGTATATACAAGTCTGTAAGGAGATATTACAATGAAAATTTTTGTGTATTGAATAAATAATTTTTTAATGTACCTGTTAATTAAAACATTTGTATTAATACTGCCCTTTCTATTTTATTGGTCTAAGGTGACAATTAGCTTTGTAAAGAGTTAGTCGTAAATATAGTGGTCGGAGTTGTAATTAGGATCGTATTTCTCATTTTATATGAAAAACAAAATGCCACCGTCCCTTATATTTTGTATAGCTACTTAGTATTTTATTTTCTAACAATTTCCACTAACTTATAAAATAGTTTAGGTAATATTTGCTAGAGATCAGCAGAAAAGTACGGAAATAAGCATTACGCATATCTTAACGATGAGTAGTAAAACTAATTACGCAGCTTCCTACCTATAATGGCGTACCATTAAAAATCTTCATAAACATTTAGAATGGGCATTATTTTTTTATGTAAAATTCCTATTTCTTAATATATACATCATGTAACAAAAACATCTACTCGTAGTTTTTGTATAGTAATAATTATGATTTATTTTCACTAATGTCATAATTACAAAAAATTTTAAGCTCCTTGTCCTTCTTTAAGGAAGTAAAAGAGCAACTTTTGTAATTTTTTCCATAGATTATTGCATACTTTATTAATCAGAGAATAAAGAGGCTCTTAACTTAATACTTTAAAAGGTTTTTTGTAGCAACATTTGTTGAGTGATGGAAAAGATACCATTAACTAGAGTTAACTAACAATAGATAGTCTATAACTTTACATGTTATTTCCAATGTTTTTATTTTCATTAAATAACGAAGCAATATAAATACCGAATAAATGAAGCATAATAGTTTAGATATGCATCAACATTTTATTACTCGAGTCTCACATATGTTAGACGAATCGCGCCTGCAATGTTCACTTGACTGTAAATTGCTTTCAATATGACGCGATGCAATGCATTTCATTTTCAGTATAGATGTTTGTTTGTATTCGTATATACGTATATATATTATTATGTTACTCGTGTTATTCGCAATCTTACTTTGATCTGGGCCTCATAACAATCCTTCTCTTGTTTTAGGGATATTCTAACTTATAATTTGGGTTTGCCCATTTGCGCAGTTTTTGTTTGCTCAGTTAATAGATTATGAACTAGACAAATAGATAAGAAAATACCTTTAACGTAAATACTAATTTTAAATCTAACATATTGTCGTTAACTTATCTTCGATATTAATACGTAATTTTAAAAAATATCAACTTCATATTTTTTTCCATCTGCCCCCGTTTTTTCAGAAAACAAAGGCAAGGTAATAATCGAGTAATATAATAAAAAATGGTATCCTTGGATATACAAAATAATTATCATTTGAATCAGCTGTTGATAATGAAAGACATTTACAAAACACGTTGCAAATCCAGGGGTTATTATTATTTCATGTTTCCCGTCTAAAATCCGGGCATTGCGCTGAATTACGGCCCCGCTGGGATAAAATCTACTCCGAAAGTTATATATTATTCAATCTTTCCTCAGGTATGAATGTTCATTAGTCCGAAAATAAATTCGCTTTTATGTTCAGTGACCTTTGTGGAAATCGCCAGGGCTTTTACACCTTGACAGCTTTCGCACATCTTATTAGATAGATTCAAATCGAATATTTCGAGGAATATTTCATATTTCGAGGAACCTTCATTTTTTTTTCAAACTATAACCCCCATAAACGAAATAATGTTGTAATTTCAAAAAATTTCTTGTTTGCTATGCTAAACTGATTGTAACAGAACTTTTACTTTTTCGAAGTGTGTTTTCACGTAGGGAGGCACGTGAAGCAAGGGTAAGTTTGTAGTATAAAATAAATCTACTCTATAAAACGTCGTTACTGTGTTATTGTATTAATGTAGAAAACTTTAATTACTCGAAAACTTAATTTGCTGATTTCTACTTAATTTTATACTCCTGTATAAGAAATATTGGATAAGAAATCTCGTTCCACTCCGATGTTTTTTCGCTTTCTGTGTTCGTCTCGTTATAATAATTTCTAATAACTTTACATCCATCTCCGAACGCAATATATGTCAATAAACCTACTATTTTCATATACATAACTTAAGTTACATTACCGATATGCCGGACAAGAATTTGTAAATAGCATTCTTCCTTTCCGCCGAGTCAATAAAATACTCGTACGACTTTCTATCAGAAGTTTGTTTGAGTAACAAGGTTTGGACATAATGCTTTTATAAAGAAACTTTTGGAGTTCGATCTTCTTCACGTTACTATCTGGAAATTTTATAAAATATATAAGCTTTGACGTACTTTTGTATCATTATCTTTGTTGAAATTAGAAATACAAAAAAGTTATTTTTCTTATTCTTATTTCCTCGGTCCATTGTGAATGTTTTGTTATACCTTTGCCAAAATATTTATTAAAAAGGATTTTTACTGAGTGACTGAACTCAGATCAAACCGCTGGTCGTATAAATACGAAATTTGAATGACGTAAATTTGAATGTCCGGTGAGACATGATTTTTCGAAATTCGTCGTCCTCTAAGTAAGGAGATAAAATAGGAGATAAAACATTCCCCTATATCACCGATTCTTAATGTGAAATGGACTGAAAGATAAATAATCTTTAAAATATATTTATTAGATTATATTTCTGTTCGAAATTCATCCCTTAAAGTAAAACCCTTTTACTGGGGTGAAAAATGTAACATGAGTAATAATTTTTAACATAGAGTTGACTCTAAAATCGATAATAACGTTTAACGCATATATATAAAAAAAATAAAATAATTAAAAAAAGCAAAATATGGACATTGCTTTGGCCAAAATAAAACGAGATGCAAAAGTAAAGAATTTCAATAGCTTTTATTTTATTTTTTATTTTATAGCTAAAAAGGGGGCAAACGGGCAGGAGGCTCACCTGATGGAAAGTGATCACCTCCGCCCATGGACATCTGCAAGCCAGGCTTAGGACTAGGCTGCGAGTATTTTATAAAGAACTATAGTGTTTTCTGGTTGCGTATAACTTCTATGCCTTTAAATATAATCCAGCTTAATTATTTCTTAAAGTTGCTATGCAATGAGCATTCATAATTCTCAGTAGACAAAACATCCACCCATGGGATATATTGGTCATTTTTAAGAAATACGCTTTTAAGCGATATAAGTTCACTAAATGTTACCAACGATGAAAATTAATATTTATTCAATATTATAATGCATTCAAAAATGAATTCAAATCCTGAATTTAACTTAAAAATTAATGTAATAATGAAAGTTCCTACCTCATATTATAATTATTTTTTGTTCCACGGAGCAAGCTAGCATCTACAGCTTGTCAGTGTAGCTGAAGTAGTTGAATGCACTCCATTGCACTTGCACTGAGCTGAAGCCATTGACCCTGAACTGCTTACGTCAAGCTAAAGTTGGAAAACTCTTACATATACCGTCATTTTACATGTTTATTTACTTAACTATGTTATAATTGAGAAGTTTTATTTGAATAAGACTGAAGAGCTAGAACGTGTCCAAATGAGCTTAGTACTGGCTAAGAATAGAAAAGAATACTACATACTTAGTTTATGTATGCAAAATAGCTGACTATATATTGAGCATTAAGCATTCACTTAGTATTATTATTATATTAGCATATTGATGACAATATTCTTCGTTAATTGTATATAAAACTTTTAAAATATATCTTTTTCAATTTATTTTGGTCCACAGTTTTTTTCAATGAACATGATTTATATTTGTTGGAAAGACATTATATGCAGAGTAATTTGAAAAAACCCATTATTTATTGTTAATCGAAAAAACTTGTAACTAAATTTGATTGTTGTATGTCAGAACCTCTATGTAGAGTTAAGCCAACCCAAGATAAATGTAAAAAAAACAAAAATTTATATTTTAATATCAACTTCTATACAAGCCACGTTTACTAATTATTATTAACCAACAATAGTTCTGATATAATGAAAACCTAACAAGGCGAAAAGGTAAAGTTATACAATATGGGCTATTTCTGTATTTACTACGAAACATTTACGCGTCCCATGTAATAGGTACTACGTAATACGCTGTTCAATGAACCCCCGGTCGGAGCCCTCAAACAGAGCGGTTACATCATGTCACAGACCGTTGTAGAGAAATATTTGAACACTACATTCCTTACTACAATTTACATTTTACAATAAAAATAAAAATAGTTCACGATAAAAATATTACTATTTCAACTCTCTTCAACTTAGCAATATGCTATGCATGTTTAAAAGTTTAAAATAAAATTGCATGTGGTATACAATTTTGTTTTGTTATTCTATGTATAATAATTTAAAGACAAAATATTATTCTACAAATATTAACTGAGAGATACTTATGAACTTTAAGACTTTAGAATTATTACGAAATGTAAGCGGACGATAATTTTAGGCAAATAACGCTATTAAACTCATATACTTTCAGTCATTTTGGTTGTTTTGTAAATAAAACTTTCAGTCATTTTGGTTGTTTTGTAAATAAAAAAAAATATTTTTTTTTTAATTTGTTGAGTCATGGAAACCATGCTGGGACGTAGTTAGACAAGACGCTGTCTGTTATTACAATATTACTAGCGACTAACTCCAAGAAATTTGTAATATTTACTTAAAGATTTTATTGAAATAGAAGATTTACGTACACAAATATTTAAGCATCAGCTTTGGTTGAACGTAGCATTTATTGTTCGTAGTAATTAACTGACTTACAGCATACGTACGAATTAGTTGCAAATGAGATATTTCTGTAGAGCTTGTTGTTGGATTTGTCATCTATACTAACTTTTTGTGTTGGATAGTCCGTTTATTGACGAAGGCTATAGGCTACAATATTATATTACGCTATGACCAATAGGAGCGGAGCATCAATGAAAAATGTTGCAAAAACGGGAAGGGCGGGCGTTAGTTCTGCGATGTATCATATCGCGCGATTCAGAAAGAAATTGGTTTCCGGTCTTTAGAACGCGTGCGAAGCCGCGGGAAATGCTAGTATATTATATTAGTTATTAATTATGGTCGAATTTCGACCACAGGGCGACTACTAGTTAATTAATATAAAGACTAGCTGTAGCTATTTATTATATAAAATTCTGATTTATCATTAATAACATAAATGAGGATGTCACAGATAGTGGCTATGTATAATGTGGTATACTCAGAGGCCCTGACCTTGAATCCCTATCAAGTTAAGCTTAATTATTGGGTGTTGCTTTCAAAAAAATTCTCCTCATCCCCAAAGTGTTATTTTCCCGAGTCTCGGAAAGCTCCATCCCCTAGTCTCTTACCGGTCGCGGTCTAATCATTCTACTGGAGTTTAAACTTAAACACTAGACTGTCTTAAATAGTTTTTTGCTAAATTTTTTTAATAAAAGTGTGATGATGTTAAAATTTTTATCAAAAGCTTTACAACTACCATTCTTAAGATAAAATTATATTTAATATATTTAAATTAATAAGATTAAGTTATCGGTTACATCTAAATTCTATCATACAAGCAGCGGGGTGAACAATCTCTTAACTGACCTACAAGCACGTTTGACATGAGACCGCTATCACTAATATATGCAATGCCATGACTAGAGCTTAGAGGTGTACGCTCGATAAATGACGAGTGTTGAGCTGAAGGTTTACATTGGATTTAATTATATGGTTTTTTGTATACGTGTAATATATTCATTGTAACTTTCAGAGGAAATTTCTGCACTACTTAGTATATTGAAGTAAGAATAATCCTACTAATACAATAAATATGAGAGTGAGAATGGATGAATGTTTGTCACTCTTTTAAGTAGAACGCCTGAATCTGATCTGGATAAAATTCGCCATATTTCAATTGAGGTACATTAAATACTGGGTTGCCAATTAGATTACTTTTTGTCCCGGAAAAATATACAGTTCCTTTGGGACATGTTTTTGGTTTTTACTAGTTGAGTTGACAGTGTTTCATATTTTTTTACAAAATATGCGTCAATGCAAGATTTGATTAAAATTTTATTCTATGTTAATAATTTCCTTAATATTTATGTTTTAATTGAATGCAGTAGGTACTTAAGCTAGTTGTAAATTGTATACGAATTATAAATACTAAATATAAGATATAATACTATATATATTCTAACGTAATAAAATTCAAGATACGATACGGTAAGTAACCTAGATTTGGCAAAATCCTAAACTGCCTACTGAATGCTAAAAATGGCAATAAAAAGAAACTCCGTCGAATCCGTTTCAAGTAACGCGTTGTATTCAACAAAAATGGCGTGTTCTACCGACTGTGTATAATATATTTTTAAAGAAGTTTTGCTAGTTGCGGAGCCATTTTCCGAAAAATTCTTTGTCACTGTGCAATGAGATTTTACACAGATATGCGGTTGAAAATTTCCTCCGTATTGCAAAAGAGTTCTTTTGAATCTTTAATTCATCTGATGTTCATTTGGTGAACTAAGCATTTTTCTGATAGATTTTCTAATCGTATAGCCCCCGTGCATTTGGTGTAATAAAATCGACACTTCGTCGATTTTATTTCACAAAATTCACAATTCACAATAGTTTCTGATTTTCTTGTTTTATAAACGTAATATTTGTACCAAATTAGTGTCATAAAGATTCAAGAAGATGTTAAAATTATTTATGAAACCAAATTGATGCATAAAATTGGTTATAATATTTTTAGTAATGTTAAACCGTTTGTTTAGTAATTACGAGAAAACATGGCATCGGACATACATTCATACTACTTAAATACGTACTATATACATATATACAAGTAAAAAAGACTAGATCGGTTTTTTTATTAATATACGCCAAGTAGAAAAAAAAATAAAGTAAAATAAACCCATTTCTCTTAAATTTGAAGTCAAAAATCTATATAAAATATGTAAACTTAACAAAAATTATAAGAAAACATTGAAAAATACTAATAAAAGGGTATTATACTAATAATTTGATAAAAAGAACACGCACATCCATTAAAGTAAATACAATAGCAATAAGCTATCAAAAAAGTTATTTATTAAAGGTTATTGATGACCTGCCACCCTATTTCGATAAAAGGTCGATATGTGATTGGAAAAGGTCTACAAATTCGCTTTCTGATTTTATACGTGTTATATGACCTACATATAACACACATATTACCAGAGGGTTTAAAAAGAAATTTTATTTCATTGGTGGCAGTGACATTGATAGGTCAATTGGTGACAAAAGTACTCTTATTTAATTAAATAATTAAACCGTGTTTATAATTATAATGGCTGAAGAAGAAAGCAAGAAGAGCAGAGTTTCAATGATGCGCCTCAAGAGCCAATCCAATAGATCGCAAATGGCCCTTGGCTCAAAATCTCTTAGCAGACTAAAATTCAGAAGGCAATCTTTTGGCTTTTCTGGAGTTCCCGGGATAAGACCAGTCGAGCGAACTTCTCAGGTAATATAGACATCACACGAGTCATTCATTTATACTTAAATGATGTTAAGAAATTGAATTTAAATTGCTCTAATTCTATTTGTTCGGCTTATTACGATATATGATATAACTTAATCTAATTAAGTTTCTTGTCTGATATTGGTATTTTTTTAAATGAAAATATTACTGGGAAATAAACATAGTGCTGCGGGATAGAAATAGAAAGAAGTGTTTTGTGCTAAAATGACAGGCTAACTTTACTGTTGTCAACCGTGACCTAGAGAGCTCGTCACGGTCAAGGGCTAGAACATTTTTAATATTATAGTAAAGCTGAAACTAATATTATAAAGCTGATGAGTTTGTTTGTTTGTTTGTTTGTTTGTTTGTTTGTTTGTTTGTTTGTTTGTTTGTTTGTTTTTGCTTCAGGAACTACTAGTCTGATTTGAAATAATCTTTTTGTGATGGATAGTCCGTTTATCGGGGAAGGATATAGGATATATAACATCACGCTATGACCAATGCAAGCGGAGCATGAATGAAAAGTGTTGCAAAATCGGGAGGGGCGGGCGTTAGTCCTGCGAGGTACTATATACCACGCGACTCTAATACAATTTGGTTTCCGGTCTTTAGAACGCGTGCGAAGCCGCGGGAAATGCTAGTAACTTATAAATGCCTTTTTACTTACATCCCAAAAGCTTTATTCTGCAACTAATGTGCATTATAATATTCTCATATATGCAACTCTAAATAGAACCACATAGGTATTACTTTCATATTAAAATATACTCATAGAAATTCTTCTGTATTATATTTCAACAAAACAATAATTTAAATTTTCTTTTTTTATTATTAATGAATATACCCATATTTCTTTTGTAATAGCCATTATATTATATATCTGATAGGTTGTATTTGCGCTTAGTTAAGTTTTAATAACATTTACAGGAGAACAAAATTTATATTCGCTATTTCTTATACTATATAAAATTTCTTCTTTGTGACGTTACTAAGAGAATTCGGGGTAGCGTTTTCCACACAAGGTAGTATAGAATTCGGTCTCATTTCAAAATGCTTTCAATCTCGTACTAGAGTTTGTACATTTTTAAGACAATGTTACGCGAGAATTCTTCAATAGCTGATGCTAAATATTTTGGACTTTAAGGTAACATGTTCTATTTTCGACAATACCAAATATGTTGTTTTGTAAACATATTTTGTGTAAGGGTCCTTGGGATGTTAAAATAAAAGTGGACTGTAATAATGTACAGGTTTAATGCCGTAAAACAAGAAGTGTCCGGTCTTCGTGAGGGCGAGTGTCGGCCGCGCTGCCTCAATGTCGGTCGATGCGGTGCGCTCATCTCCGCTCTCGGCCACGAAGCCAGGACCTGTTCCCAACATCTTGTTATTATCATTTTACAATTTCATGCATGATTAATAGTATTTTATTTATTTTTTAGGTAGCAGTTGAATTCAAGCGTCCACCACTCACTCATTTACCTACCTACCAACTGGATCCATCATACAAATTCCATGTTCCAACAGTAAAAAAAATCACTGAACAATTGTTAGAGGATAATTTTACTGATCACAAGTATAATATACAGGTGCGATATATTTTAAATGACATACTTCATGTTGATTAGTTCAAAATATTCAAAGTTTCCGTCTGGTCTACTGTTACAATTATTGTTTTTAACATGTTGCAATATGTTTAAAATTATAATGTTTATGGATATAGGAATTATATCTTTTAACAATTGTTTCGGATACTAATGCCTTAGAATGTACGGCTGCAGGTCCTAGGTCAAATTTGGGGTTTTCTCATAATAATTTCTCATTAACATCCCGACCACTGGATGTTAGTAAGGAATACTAAACTGTATCTTAGAGAGTTAAATTTCCTTTGCCTTATTTCTCACCAGTCCTTCCTATAATTACTCGTATTAAAAGAAATGATGTAGTACGCTGTGTTTGCGTTAATGATATCTCCCGCGCCGCTAAAGATTGAAGGTGGTTTGTCTGAGTTAGATGAGCTACTATGGCAGAAACCACGCCGCTATAAAAAGATAAATAAATTAACAATATATATTTTTGACCAGGAATCACCTGCTCTTGCTCTTCGACTTGCTGGTGAATTAATGCGTAAAATAAAAGCTATACAATTTAACCGTTACCGTATCATTGTTGTCGTAACGATTGGTCAGAGGAGGGCTCAATGCTACAACAACGCTATATCCTTCTTATGGGACCACGAGAGGGACGATTATGTTGATCTTCAAAGAGAAGTTACCTCTGCTTTTATTCAAGTCACAGTCTTCGGTATTTATCTGGATTAAACATCTATTTTACGTGTGTTTTTGTGTAAATATAAAACTAAATTTCTATTTTAGAGGAAATAATATTAATCATATTTTTTTTGTTTCTTGCTCAATAGAAGTTCAGTTCATTGATATGTTTAGTAATAGTTTTTATTGATCAAGTACTTATTAAAAAGTACCTACTAGTATTAAAAAGGCAATATTTTCGAATACATTCTTGCACATTTATTTCTCCCATTCCCATTATAAATGTGAGTGTGAGTATGGAAATATGTGTTTGTTAATGCTGAATAATAATGAGGCAGGTGTCAATTTTCAGATTTAAGTTTGGATGCAAACATAGATTATCGTGGTTTCACAAATATAAACACCTCTAAAACGCTTTATTATTTTCTGAAACCACTGTGCCTACTATTTAATAAATTAATATTGAATTATAGACCTTTCATACTTTTACACTGGTGCATATTATATAGCCAGTGCAGTGCAAATTATGTGAGATTCTAATAGGTTGCGGCGACCATCACATAGATAAATATAAATCAGATCGTACAAGCTCGGGCAAAAGCGAACTATTATTTAGCTAAGCCTTTAACTGAATATTATATAAAGTCTTGAGTGAAAGTAGTAATTCGATTTTTGTTCATTTTAATAATGGATATTACCCTTAAAACTTAACGTTACTACAAGAACTATCGTATAACAGAAAAGCAATGAACATTGAATTAATATTTCACCTACACTTATGTGAGTGTAGCGAAAATGGCTAAGCCACATATTTTGATTAAGGTGTAGAGTTTGTGAAGTTAGGCCTTGTAGAGTTAGGGCGTGTAGAGTTAGAAGCTTGGCTCTACACTAGCTCCGATTACTTTTTGACAGTGTAAGTCATATGGTCTTGTCTTGGCAACATTTTACTTGAAAATGTTTTTCGTGGAATACATTTTACATTTTTTTATATTAGTATATTTTTGTATAATTTACATTGCTTGATAACAATATAGCGCAACTAACTAAAAACCTGTTCAATGTACAAACTCAACTAAGTTAGGTTTTTATTATATAATATATAGATATGATATATAATGAAAACAACAGACAACTGTTCAAACTTCATTATGCTACTTAAATATGCGAAAACAGATTGTGGTTACTGCTCGTAGTGCTAGTTCAAACATGCAACGCTGTAGATCGTACCAATACAGCACTTCTATATAACAACCTCTGTTTCAATTTCGTTTCTTTAAAATTCATACCCTCATTTCAAAGGATCGCGTTAACTTTCTTCTACTTTCGTATTTCTAGATGTTTATTTCTTTTTATGTGAAGTATACTCGTTAGAAAATGATATTAAGACGAGAACAATGAAAGTACATACAAACTCTTATATACTCGTAGCAGTACTTATGTCCACTTTCATTTCACATAATATTCATATATTATTTATATGGTATTTATTTATTTTACCATTCCAAAGTAAACAAATGCGATTTCAAATGAAAGAGCGTTATTAAATGTTTGGAATTAATTTCTGCCACACTTTCTTGTGAAAAACAATATTTTAGTAAAGCTAATTATATTTATTAATACCTATATAACATAGTGTAATGGTTGCCTATTGAATTTTATACCGAGAAATATATTTTTAATCAAAAATTCAACTTATATCTTAACGAGAGTCATATTCTAATTTGTGCTCACATATAAAAATTTATGTGTGTCGTTTCATGAATAACTAAAATGTTGTACCTCGAAAAATAACATATTTCTTTACGTGTTGCAGTCTTTCCTTCACAGTCAAAAGTCTTTCCTTTCTAGATTAGAGTACATAATTTACACAATTCTTGAACGTAATAAGCGTCATAGTAAGTCACGATTATGGCCGGTATTTATTGAAGCCGTATGAAGTCAAGGGCAATGATACTAACTTTATTGGAAGTGGTTGTTTATTTACAGGAAAAATATTTTTCTATTTACTTCAGATATATTGGTACAAATCAATTTTAATATCCTGTAATACATATAAGTCCTTGGCTTATGGAAAAACAAATCATATTTATAAAATATCCTAGAAGTGTAAATATTTTTATAATATAAAAAATAAGTCGATAAAATAGAAAAAGATATTTAAAAGGATCATAAGTTATTACGGATAGAAAATTTAAATCTGTCAAGTTCAATCAAACTTTAGCACAAACGCAATAAGATTCGAGGGACCCAATGCCAAGAGATGGTATCAGGTCTTAGCTTCGATCAAGTCCTCATAGATCGTTTTGGGGCCATCACATTGTATATAACACAAATCAATAACCTTCTATTGATAGTACTAGTCTTAAGGAGCACGTCAGATGACTATGTACACATCTTAAGTATACTTACGATAATTTGTACGTGACATCTTCTTCCTTATTTTCTTTCAATAATATATAACCCGTGAAGGGTTTGAAAATATACACACCTGTGTACATTAGTGTGTAAGTATTCAAGAATAATATAATATACGTAATAAACTGTTCATTGAATTTAAATAGTGACTAAGAAAAGGCGTGTTACGAGTACTACTCAGACCAGGTAAAGATCACTTGTACTGACTTTACACGAGGTCGAGAAACTAGCATGTGAAATAATTGGACAATAAATAGATGTAAGTCATGATGCAATCCTTGCAACCATCATCATTCATCAGTAAACTGGAGATGGACAAATGTAGAGGTCTTATACTCGTAGTTATAAGCACTAACGCAAGCACTAAATCCCATAAGCGAAAGTTCACATGTACTTTATATTAAATAATTATTTTACCCAATCTGCAAGTACATCCGTAAAGAATGACTTTACTTCAGATCTTACACTGTTTGTCAACATGCGACTAATTGGTAACTAGTTACACTACCGACGCGATACGCCTCTATTTACGCTGCTACAATACGAGGCACGATGTACTAATTTGAGAAGACTTAATCATGAATAGTTAAATGTAATGTATTTGATATTCCATTATATATAATCTGAATAGCTATAATTTAAGCTTTAAGAAATTGTTCTAGAATTAGTGGGAATTAACATGGAAAGGTTTAATTTACTATGATAAATAGAATGGAAATTAAAATATTACTATTAATTTTTAGTGTCAAGATGATAATATATTTTGTAACCACTAAAAATCATGTTATTAAATTTCAAGCCGATAATTTACTTGCTTAAAATTTAATTGCGGTAAGATTTATTTGGCGTAGATATACCATAAACGTACGTGTACTAACTAGAGCCATATTATGTAATTTAAAATTTATTTCTTTAAGTACAGCTGCAACAGTTGTTACACGTTACTGTGTCGTAAGAGCTAATATATTTCCCTAAAATAAAATAACTTTTGACATTTTTTATGTAAAGTCTCAAATACTTAATAGTTATACGACAACCAACAGCCAAGTAAAGTTTAGTTCATGACAACGTGCGCCCGATTCTCGTCGATGCATAAACTTTGGTGGAACCCGCATTGGGAAGGTGGATTAACCCTGCCTTTGTCCATAAAGTCAGTGAACTAAAAGTATTTATATAAGATTATGACCATGATAGTACTTTGATGCGATAATTAGTTTGGAAGTTTGAAAGCTCTTTAAGTTTGGTTGAATACTTTACGGTTAACTTTAGCATTGTGTTAGATTAAGCAGATCTGTAACGTATTATACATGATATGGGACTCATCGGCTTAAAAGCCAATACTACCAAGTCGCAGGATCGTATTCATCCATGCCTCGACCGCAGGTCTTCCGTAGCAGAACACATAACTCTTGGCTTCACTCCACTCCGTCGACAACAATCAAAAGCAACCTTCATTGCCCACTTGCTATCAAAGAACCTGGAGCTACCCATATGGCACATCGGCCACCACCACTCCACCTTTCTTGAGGACAAAGTAAACGCACGTTAGTGGTAGTAGAACATGCTCTGGCGCAACTACTGTACAAAATCTTGTATTTAAAAGTTACCTAAAGTTGCACCCGAGCAAAGTTAGTATTTGGTATTATAAAATTTTATTGGCTCTCAGGTGATTGCTCGGTTATAACCGTTAAAGTTTACACGTACAATATTCTGAGGCACGTTCCTCAACGCTACAAATTTTTATCATCACTGACGTCGCATTCTTTGATAGCGGGACATAGAATGAATTGGAAATAAAATGAAACCGTTTTAATTTTAAAATATTCTTTAGTAATAAAAATATTATATTTTAAGTACAATTATACTAGCATGAATTATTAAGTAACCGAGCCGTATTACACAATATTTTCGATATAGAAAATAGAACTTATATAAAGAGTTTTAGATTCACTTATTAAATAATTCATCAGAGATTAAAGCTAGTTTTACTATCAAGTTTTATACCTGTATGATTTTAGTAGTACCTATTTTCAGGTTATAATTATTAAAAAAACAAACAAAATATGGTTATAATGAAAGAATATAAATTTTAAAACTAAATTAAAAAAAATCTTAACTTGGTAAATTAGTAGATTATTATTATTAAGAAACAGTCTTAACTGTTACTCCATTTATTGGTAATTTTAAACCGTGACTGCTGTATTGTTTTACTGTTTACTAAAGTAAACATAAATCGGAAAATGAGAATCAGTGCCAGGGTTGCGTGCAGCGGTGCACGACAATATGCTTCAATTGGCATTTCCTCGTCACGGAACTTAAATTGCTTTGGAGGTTCTTGAAATGTATTCAAAATTGTATTACATGACAACATAACTTTTGATATTTTGTACTTACGTTTACTTAACTCTCGTATCTAACTGAAATGTTAGACTGAAGAGAAGTTATAGGTATTTATAGTGTTCATTACGTCATAATGATACACTGTATTATAACATTAATTGAACATAAAATGCATGTGATATATATTGATCACATGGAACATATTATGTATGATTAATCGAACCAAACACTCTAACTAAAACACTAAAAATGTTATTTATACTTATTTTATTACTAGATATCTTACACAAATATAACAATAAAGGCGAAGATATCATAAGTTTTTCAACGGTCATTTTATCGGTTTGCCAGTAATAATAATATTAATAATAAAGAAATTACTATACTAAAGAATTATCTTTGCTCGCGTCAAAACTCGATGAAAAGCAATATAGAATCCGTCGCAAAATATCGGGACGATCATAAAAACATTTGCATAGAAAATATTAAGTCGAAACAATGACGGCGAGACGGTTGAGTGTATAATAAATAGCTTGAGCTTAACAATAAATAAACAATATTTGATTAAACTTCACTACCAACCGTTTTATTTAAATTAATTTTCAAAATACACTACAGTCCCAATACAGTTACTTATTCTTTTGGAACTACAATTCAGGGAATTAATTTGTACCTATGTTGTTTCATACTTCGTTGCTTTTTTAATATTTGGTACTTTCTAAATTACTTAAACGTGTTCATGTGGGAGTGTCGTAGATACTAAATTGCAAAAAAAGTTTGAACAGAAAGATGTAATTTTTCGTATAATATACTATATACGAGTAGCTGCTCTACTTCATACTATTAGCTATTTTAACTTCAAAAAAATCCTTTCTTAGTAGTTACCTACGTTGATTTTGAAGTAAGGGTTACGCTAATACCCTAGGGATACCCTTCAGATGCAATGGTTTGGTGAAAATATAAAGGGTTTTTTATATAGCTACTTCAATTTCAAATAAACATTCGCAAATTAACATGCATGTTGAGACTCTCGATGAACATTCCTTTTTTGTCATAAGCAGACTTGAAAAATACCAAGTTGGCTTATGAAACGTGAATAAAAGTTTTATAAAATTATTTAAGGACTATTCGGTGTAAAGCAAATTAGTTTCTTATATTTATGCAAATATTTTCAATTAAAAATAATCTATTGGTTTTCGTATATAACGCCCAGTGGTAACGCGCTTGCTTGGAAAACCGTGTGATGCGGGTTCAGACCCGGGTCTAGCACCTTTCATATTTTCATATGCGAATCATTTCCAACATGATTAACTTGTCATACGGTGAAGGAATACGTGGTGAGGAAATATACATGTTTAAGAGAACCAAGCAAGTTTTCGAAAGACATGATGTCCGTCGAACCGTACTTGGCTAGCGTTGAGGGCTATGGCCTGACTGAAGGGAGGCCCGTGTCCAGGACTGTAACATATTGTGTGCAGAATATAGACCTAAAACAGTTAGCTTATGAGCGCTCGTTTCACTATTTTTTTGTTGAGACTCAGTCTCCCACATACTGAAATACATTTCAGACGTAAGAATCAAAATTCAAAACTAAACTGATAATATCTGAAAAATAGTCTTATTGAAAAATAATAATATTCTCGCTCGAGTCCAAATAAGCCTGTAGATAGTTAGCAGACAGTATATTCGAAGTGTTTATCTCTCGAAGCAAACATTTATAACGGTGAAAGGGAAGATTACTTCGCTTAAATATTTATGCGTTTGCTCTCGAAGAGGTGTAACTTCATTTTGAATCGCTGGTGAGTTACGAGTGATTTCTGTTTGGTCTCAATTTACTACGAAAAGCGAAAAAAATATATAGCTATACGTATATTTGCATTACAATTCTGCGATCATAAAGTTGATTACGTTTTGTCTAGTTTAGTTACAAATTAATTTACAATAGCAAACTCGGTACGCTTCGCAAGGCGTAAGTTACAATAAAATAAGCAGTCTTATAATTTTTTAATAAAATAAAAGTAACCTAAGTTACTTCTTATTATGTTAGCTATCTGCGAGTGAAATTCCCATCAAAATATGTCCAGCTGTTTCAGAGATTAGCCGGAACAAACAGACAGACTGACAAATTTTAAAAATTGATTGATTTTTTTATGAAAATACTGTATATATACGTTCACATTATGCATTTAGAGACACTTAAATTTTATTTATACGTACGGATTACCTATAACAGGTAATTTACAGTGAATCTGACAATCTGGATTGAAACACGATATTTTCTATAGTACCTATTTAGCGAAAATAAACTTCTAGTATTTGTAAGGGACACATTCAATTATATTAACTACAGAAATAAATAAATATGCAGTTGATAAAGGTAAACCTTGAGAGAAATGTGTTACAAGTTCAATGCCAAACATTAAAATTGCTCGTTTATAGCATTCTGCACGAAACATTCTGTGTTGTGTGCAGGAAATAGTTCACTGGATTCCATTTTACTGCCTATTAGCAAATGACTGAAATAATGATTTATTCTATATTAAACATGGTATAGATATGAAGGTTAAAGGTTATATTCAATTAAATTATGTGGCTATTGGTAGAAGTATTTTATTGTCCTATATTATACGTATTTGCCAATAATATGAGACATTTTGAAAGATACACCGATTTAAAATTACATTTATATTTGGTACTAATTATATTTTTCTTGAAATTTTTAGATATTTGGGAGTTTTACCTACTTTTTATAGAAACACATTGAAAAAAACTTGTATTTTTGTCTTTGCTACATACACATACAAAACACTACACACATTTTAATTTTAGTCCTCAGTTGAAAAATAAAAATTGGCCAACATTCATACATCTATCTAGATACATTTTATAGCACTGGTATCGAATGAAATCAGTAGTTTTATTTGTTCACAAAATTGGAATACGGGACTCGGCGCAATATGCGAAGGAAAACAAGTATTGGCGTTACATTTCTTTTGTTTCTTCGTCTGGCTGTAATTTTTATTGGCTATTTGATGTAGTTTTATTGAATCTACTACCTACGTTCATAATATGTTAACGTAAGGTGCACTGATATGTAGAATAATGTAGATTAGTGTATTTTTTTATTGTTACTTCGCTTTGCTTATACTTACTGGTAATATTATAACTGTAAAAATTTGTGTTTGTCAGTTTTTCGACCTCCACAATTTTCATTGAAATAATGATAAGATATAATTTGTCTTTGAGTAAATTTTGGCAAGTTATACCGATGAATAAATGGATGCTTATTCGTGCAAGTTAAATTTATTATTAAAAATAGTTGGTTAATACTATTAAAACTTATTTACGTCATACCACGCCTATTATAAAACAAGTTGAAATTGCATCTATTGATTTTGCGGAATAATAAACGAAACAATCGATAAAACCGAAACATTTGCCTCGTGACTGTGTTTTACGTTTTCATTCCATGATAAGGTTGTTATATAGCATTTTATTGCACCATAACCCATAACGTGGCAAATAAGCGAATAATTACACTTAATTTCACAGTTTTGCGACATTTATGATGATTATTTGAGCGTTTTAAATTAAATATTATGATTTTACTTTAAATTATTTTTTCGTAAAAAAAATATCAGTATATTTTTAAGTATAAAATAGAATATACAATATTGGAACCCTTTTAACGTTGGCTATTAAGCTATTATAGTTCACCAAGTATGCATATGATTTTTATATTATTTATAATTTTACTATCATCAATATATTATAGGTAGTTATAATTTAAACTTTTGAAGTTGACAATATTTTAAATTTTAGATTTTCTTTTAAACGAAATCCTCAGCCGCTACATTTTTAATAATTTATGACCTTCAGAGCTAATTCGATCACAACGACTAGTGCCACTGAGCCTAGTCATCTACTTCTGCGCAGATGATTTTCTAGTGCACAAGTGTACGCATGGACACAAGTGCACCACCAGACCAACGAACCAGTATATTTTATATTTATATTGATATTAGGAATTTATGAACGCCCCTAATTCTATCACTATTCTATATATTTGATGGTCGTTTTCTTATTCTGTTCCCTAATCCCGTTCAAATATTGATAGCATTTGACGTTATCAAAAGGAAACACTTTTCGTGTTTGGAAAGGATTTTACGAAAATGCTTTAATGGTACATCAAAATACGCTATAACATCTATTATGTATGATTGATTTCTTTGAAAACGATAAAAAGCCACTACAACTAGATAGAGAAAGCACAATTTAAACATTTTTAGGACTAAAGTAAAATTATTTTATAAAAGAACTGCTATTAATTACAAGAGTATAATATATAATATCCTGACACAATACCTAAAGCTAACACTTACATTCTTGTAACTTATGGAATCCTAATCTATGGAAAAGATAAATTGAGAAATATATTTTTTATTTTTTAAAAGTAATCATCTAAAACAACGCATAGTCGTTAAGGGAGAGGGAGTTTTATAAATAAACTAAGAGAATAAACTGCAGACTATTTAATATAAATGTAACGTATGTATTTATGAAGATCAAACAGAGAAGATGTCAAAATTACACAACCCTGAGGTCTTTACTACGTGTTGTATTCCCAATAGGACTTGTTAGAAGTCTTCCTGCTCAAGAAAGATAAGCAGACATAAAGCTGTTAAAATAAGCTTAACATAATTGTTTATTTTATATCAATATATTATAACATTCTTTATATTTAAATTTTGATAATACGGTTTACGCTAATATTCGACATTATGATTTTTGGTTTCCAACGTTTCGAATGATTTACAGCAATCATGGTCACTAGAGAACATCTCTCCCGCGACGAAATCCTAAAAAATAGTTTCATTTAGTTTTTGATTGTTTAAATTTTTGTTGGAAATAGTTGTTATAAAAATATATGAAGTTGTATAAAAATCCCTTTAGTTCATTTATACTCTGGTTCGGTTCAAACTATCCAATCAATGTGGTTTTGCCGAGAAAGTTTCAATCATTAACATTGTATTGAATTTAAATATAATAAAAAAAGCTTTAAAAAGAAGCTTTACAGAGATAGTTATAATTATAATAATTTTATGTCGCGCATTTGTAGGCTTTGAAAAGGCAATATACTTATCTTCTAAAGGTGACCCCAAGTAACTATTTCGGTCTTTCAAATTATAGAAGTAAGTAATAAGTTCTTTGAGAAGCATTTCGGATACCGGATGAAGCAAAGGGTCCCTAAAGAATGTTTGTTCAATGAACTTTTGTTTTAAACATTAAGCAGTAAATATCTAAGTTAACGAATATAAAAATCGTTGAGAGATGAGTGAAGTAAGATCGGTTTGTTCGTTGCATATAATCTTTGTCATCTACATCATATGGCTATATAGTATGTTGATTGACTTCACTCGTATCCGCTAATTTAACTAAGACTAGAGACTACACAGATGAAAAATATAAAAAATATGTGTGCCATACACATATTTTTGACCAATGATTACTATATTATGATTACTCTTCATCATTCACCATATTCTGGTTAGACATTTCGGTAAGACAAGAACAAAATTAGGCGCAGGGTCGATGCCTTTACTTGCATATTGAGGCACAGTGGTAGAATTCACAATTAATTTATATATAACTAGTGACTCGCCCTCGCTTCGCTTGGGCTCTTCCCTAGATTTAGCACAGGCAAAGCCGCAGATGCTAGTTATGCATATAAACCTTTCTCTTGAATCACTCTATCTATTAAAAAAACCTCATCAAAATCCGTTGCGTAATTTTAAAGATTTAAGCGTACAAAGGGATATAGGGACAGAGAAAGCGACTTTGTTTTATACTATGTAGTGATTTTAGATTAAATTGTATTCTATTTATTTACGAACATTTAATTTGCTACATCGTACACTATCCTAGTAATTCAATTAGTTAAGAAGTTACTACTCGCCGTAAAACCGTGAAAAGAAAGATATAAAAAGATCAGATAGTATAAAGTAGCATAAGCCAAAACAGTAATCCGTAGCGGTTTTATGCGTGGCGACGTGATGTCTTCTGAGCACTTATCCTTAATACAAGTCAACCATGTCCATTCGACGAGTATCTAGGTTACAGAGTAATATAATATAGAAACACGTGTAACTTAAATATCTAAATGTAAAAGTGTAGCAAAAATTAGAAATAAAAAAACTTATTTTTATATAATAATGCTCTCTTAGATTTACGTGAATTGTAAATGAAATTACTTTTTCAGATATTTTCGCATTTTTTTTTATTTTTGGTTCCTGGGAGAGACTTAGCTTTTAGACGTCTAAATGATTAAATATGTACCAGTTACAGACAATGCCTACCGAGATTTATTAAAAATGATCAAAGAAATGGAATTTTGACAAAAAAGAAAAACCTTGGTTTAAAAAATCTAAGAAAGTATTATGTAAATATGTTGTGTGTGTACTATTGAGCAATATTTCTGTATATCTTCGCTTAGCGATTGTACGTTCTGAAATCTAAGCCAACTGAAATTACAATTAGACAATGTCAATGTTTAATAGTCTTCTGTTTATAGTATCGTTATAATCGAGCTATTATAAATTTCTTAGTCATAAAGTAAGTTACCAACCAAGTGAAGTGGGTAGCAATACCAGATCTCGCACCTTTGATATTTTTATATGCGAATCATTTTCTAACATGATTGCCACTTGTCTTACGGTGAAAGAAAACATCGTGACGAAACCTACCAAGTATTTCAAGGAGATATGCACTGTTCAGTCCGCCTACCCGCACTTATTTCACGTGAACTATGTACTGAAAATATGGCCTATGTACTCGCATTAAAGAAAAGCCCGGGTCTGACAGCAGAATTTTAAAATTGTGAAATTTAATTTTATGTATATAAAATTTTACATATTTAAATATAATAATCCGCTTAGCTAATACATTCTTGACTTAACTTTTCACTATAATATTGAAATTTATATCTTTTAAATTGAAGATAAATAACAATAGCAGAAGCTATTGTTGCTATTAACGGCAATTCTGAGTGAAACTTAAGTCGTTCTAATGCTAATTTTAATCAACTTTCAAAAAGGAGGTGCTATACAAGCAATACAATAAAAGTTTTAATTAAGCGCTACTTATTTTGTATTTTGCGAGGTGTTTAATGTATATTTTTATGTGTTACTTTATGAGAAACATAAAAATAATTAATTGACGCTTTAAAACAAAGAAGTATCGTTTTACCTTTTGCTCATTAGTCTGTAGAACATAAGCGAGGGTCGGCACAGTAGTAGTAAAAGCTTCGATGAACTGAAAACTATGATTCTTTTTTTCATCGGCAACTAATGGATTCTCAACGAAACGAGCTAAAATAAAAAATGTGTTCAATGCTTCAAATAATTTCTCTTTTACAAATTGAAAGAATTTAATCTGTATCTTTTTTTTGTTTAATTTATTTCGTTTTGAAGAATGCTTTGTAACAAACAAAGTACTTTCTTTTTCATTTCTGAAAAAAAGATAATATAAGTCAAGAAGAGAGATGTAATCAGCTATCTATAGATTGAAATTTAATGAAAATTAATTCTTGAATAATTTTAATTTAAAATCTTCTTTTTTTAATTTGATAATCAAAATTATTCATGAATTACGGTTTCAATTCTTATTTAAAACTATAATATAAGTATCTAAGAAATGAAATATTTTTTCGCAGTAAAAAGTATCCTATATGTTGGACTTAAATAATGAAGCTATCGACATGGTAAATTTAAACAAAATTCGATTATTGGTTTTCTCGTAGACTGCAAATAGACGAACAGAAATTGTAAAAACTACAAACTAACTTCTCAAAACTACTGTACCTACTACTTCTTAGCTTCTATACTGTATAGTAATGACTGTTTATAAGATTTTTATAAGGTTTTCCAAAAATATTGAACAAATTCGACTCAATTAGAATTTTATTTTATTGTGTATATGCAACAGTAAAAGTTTGATATTAAACAGCTTCTACTTTTACGCATAGTTTTATTACAAAATTGTTCCATGATAGTCTACATTTAGGATGAGATATTTCGAATTATTTTAACCTGTCGAATATACACCGAAAAGTATGTAGCTGCGCGATTCAGGCTATGCAGTTATATGGTATGCTTAATACCTTTCAGAGTCACGTTCAATGCGGTTCAAAGCGTTAGCTATTTCTGCTCAAGCCTCCGGCGGTTTTCAATCTAAAAACAATGGCGAAAAAAATACTCTTTGAAAATCCATCACGGTTTTTCCATTAAAACTGAATTTGTATTAATATATTTTTATAGTATTTTATCCCACAATTAGTTCATGTTGAGGAAACAGCTTTACTTTATCTCCCAAAATATCCTCTTTGAATTAGATATCTGCCTCGTAAAATAACGTTCGAAGCGTTTGGATAACGACTTCCCTCAGGATGATACAATGACAAAGAACGGGATTAAATTGCATTATCTAATATCGGCTGCTTCGAAGTCTCGAATTTTCATGTTTTCCTATAGCTATTTGTCTTCCATTTTATCGTATCTTGAACTGGTTTGTACTACATATAATAAAGTGCTGATAAACAAAAGATAATAATATTATGTTATGTATGTTAATATAATATGTACGTTGCATACGCTATTTGATAATTTACATTTACATCAACAAATCTTTCGAAATCCTAATAATTTTTTTACATAAATTCTTTATTGTGCAATAAAGAATATTATAAATCAATTTATAATGACCCCATTCCAACTTCCTATCAACAAATTCCAAGTATTTTATACTTGCTTAAGCATTAATAATTCCTCTCTAAACACTACCTTACATAAATTATGAAAATTGATTCATACATAACGCAGTAGTTACAGATAACTCAAACCCCATTGTAAACATAGGAATAAGGGCTTTCAATTGTATTACAAGTTATTATGAAAATTTCTATTTCTATTGTAAACAATGTAGGCACAAAGAACAGCCTGTAGCTGTGTGACGTCAGTCCGCGCGCTGACGTCAAAGCCTGCGTACATATGGGTCAATAGAACGCCAGCTCGGCCCGGGGAACACCCTGCAGCTTGAAATAGGTCACAACCCTAAAAATCCAGCGCTTTATTTAACCGACTACCACACGCGGCCGGGTTATTTTCAACACCTTAAGCCCAGTACTTTATACGATATTTTTTATCTCTGAGGACAGCGTTGGATAATAAAAGAAATCCGTGGTCGTAAACCGAGATTGTCTTATGTACGCTTCAATAACGATCTGTGAGTAAAAGGAAAGGGTTTCTTTATAATCTCAGCAGATTTTCTTTCAAATGGACGCAAAGAAATTATTAATATTTATGCTGAAAAGGATTTTGGATCGGAATTATTAATCAAGTTCTACTCTTCATATTACAAACGAAAGATATTGTTATCTTTACATTATACTCCTTTGTTACGGAACAAAATTGAGTAGTAATAAAATATTATAGTAGTAAAATGGGCATTAATCTTATTGGTATTAAAATATAATAAAAATAAGTTACCCAAGTCTTGAAACAATGACTTCTTATCATAAATGGGAAATGGTATAATTTGTAATATTATACTACTAGTTGCTCTTGGTTTTCACTGACATGACCCAATTTTATATTTTCAATTACATCATGAAGTGAGCATTTTCTTCATAATTCTAAATTGCCTAGCATAAATGTTTTTAAAATATATGATAAAAATTAAATTTAAACAATTGTCTGCGAGAATAACTTATAAGCAAAGTTTCTTCTTAATATTTTTTTTATAAGATATCAGATATTTAGATTTATTCAGATTATAAAGCCACATAATGTGTAAACCTTAATACGGATGAGATAAATTGTACGTAATTATGAATTTGAGTAGCTATAAAATAATTATTAATTTAAGGCCTAAGCTAACAATAAAAGCCCGGAGGACGGAGGTTAAATATATTAATATATTTTATGTTCACCATAAGCATCCGAGGTACAACTAGATTTTGTCTGCGACTTTGCCTAATAGACCAGTGCTAAACTTGGTTATTTGAATTATTCACATAAATTTTGAGGTTATGTCAAAAAGAAGAAATATAAAAGTAGCTCTTTTTATTACCTACAACTTTGCTATTTAACTTTTTTCAATAGGACTAGTTTCGCCGGAAATCGAGATAAACCGTTTTTTACCCCACAACCTCACCCCCTCACACTTCCCGACCCCAGATCGCCCGTAAATTATTTTTCCTTTTATTTTGTTATATTCAATGAGTTTCATCCTACAATATTTTTTAGTCTCAAAATCATCGACATTGGTCTCGAAATGCTAAGTGGGACAGGGAGTAATTTTTATAAAAGACCATTAACTGGTTTCCTGCGTCATAAAAAAATAACAAGATATAGAAGTTTTCTCATACGAGTACCTACCCTTATGTAAAACTTTAAATCAATTTTTGTAAATATCTCTGTATTCTTCTATATATTATTCTATAATTTTGTATAATGAGGAATAATTACTCAAGAGAGTTTACAGAACCTACGTTGATAAAGAAAAATGTAAAGTAAATTATATACCTAGGTAGGCTTTTGATACTGAGAACAAGAAGATCCTCAATAATATTCAAGTTATATTAGCAGATAGATTACAAATGTCTCCTCGTCGGGGATTTAACTGGCCCAGGTGTTTAATAAAATTCCGGACTTTGTGAAATATCGTACCCACTTCAAATTATTCGGACAAATTTACAGGTATTAAGCAAAGTTGGGTTTCTCTTTATTTCTGAGCAAGCCGCGGCACCACCTGCTTGCCTTATTATAACATGTTTAATTTAAAAAAAAAGAAAGTTAAAAATGTTATGCTATGGAATTTTAAATTGATAAACATGAAACTCATACACTGGAAATAAAAAGTCCGTAAAAAGTTTAGACGTGAGACGGACGGCTTTTCATGCTATCCGAAATAAGGAGGTGCCACCACCACCACATTACTTTTTTAACTCCGGCCTACGACTGAGGATATTCAAAAAAAAAGTCTTAATAATCAAACGTGGCCTCACCCGGAACTAGAACCTAAGACATCAGCATCTACACATGCTAGCCACGAGATCCCCGAGGCAGTTAATCTGGCTAAAGCAATAAATAAGTTAAGGCTCCTGATATATGTTACGAAATACTACACATAAATGTAACTGTAATTCATAATATACTGCGTCGTTTTTTGAAATATAACCACTATATCCATATTATATTTTGTATCCAAACATGCAAAAGCAAAAATGAATACAAATATATGATACATAGTACAGTTTCAGTTTGTATACGAGTTTCCTGAAATATTCTTCAGTAGGGAATGCAATAATATTTACGAAATATAAAATGTTCATTTAATTAGTTAGCCTTAAACTTTAAAAATTGTTCAATAAAATAAATTTCATTTAGATTTGTCCAGCCGATTCAGTATTACGAAGTAACAAACACACTTACACATAAATTTTCTCAATTATAAAGGAAGTATATTATGTCATATAATAATAAGACAATATGACACAGAAGTAACTACTTACATAGGTATATAGTGCCTATGTATTCTACTCGTACATAGATTACAATACGAGTTATTGGTTGCCAGTGAGAATATAGAAGCACATTATTGCGTAACATGTCGCTATGGATGGTTTGTTTATTCTTACATTTCAGGATATTAATGTTTATATAAGTGCCATGTCTGATGTCTATTACGGTCGGATTAAATTGATACTATACATAATTGTATTATAATAAAGTTTCGGAGTTATTAAATTAGTTAGGACATGTTAATATATTATGGCCTAACTAATCTAGAGATATTTCTCAAGAACGTGTAGATAAAAATATATACGTTTACATACGTACATACGATATTTGTACATATATGTATGTTTCATACATAATGTTTGTGCACATAATGCACATGCAAACATACATATTTACAAAATATTTACCATTGAAATAAATTTAAAATATATTTAGGCCAAATAACAAATAGGTATAAAAAGCGCTCAAAATACCAGAAGTTTTTATTATAAAGATAATTCATAAGAGAGTAAAAAAAGAAATAAAAGATCTGATATAAAAGTTACAATAAGAATGGCCTTTATAAAGTTTCTGAAAGTAAACTAAGATACGTAGTCGTAAAAGCGATGATAAAGATATTTTGTATTTACCTACATTAGTAGTAGCCATTAAGGCTGTAGGCAAAAATAAAAGCGTAGGTAAATAAAATGAAAACTACGAGATTAAGCAAAAATATTTTATTAAGAATAATTATCATTGTTTGACAATTATGTAGAATTCTTACAAAGCCGAAAAATAAATATTAAACTCAATCACTATACCAGCCTTATAAAGCATAAATCAATATTAAACACAATGATCAAAAAAAGGAGGTGGTAAATCTCCTCCATTTTAAAATTACACAAACTCTCTACTTATGCCTGATTGTAGGTTTTTTTATAACGTAAGACAGTAGTAAAGAATATACTTATCTATATCAACAGCAAAGACTAGTTTTAAAATTAATGACTAAAGTGTAACATGCAAACTAATGTAATAAATTAATTTCTACGCCCCAAATAGAGAGTTTAAGACAGTCTATCGTCAACTTTTCAGACGCGTAAATCATAGCCTATTTATTAGCTACTTGATAAAATGTATGTCAGTAAAGAAATAAGTGAAAAAGTGTGTAAATAAAATGTTTTACTTAAGCATTTGTTTAACTTGTAATTTTTGTATATATACGAGTAGGTACGTGTCTGTGTGACTGTCATACGAGTAGCACAGTTTATAGCTCTTAATAGAGTTAAAAGGTTTGGGTTCGCCTTGTGGTCGAAATTTGACTTAAATTATTGAAAGTTTAAATAAAATATTAATAGAATTTATCTATCTGTACTGTAAAAAAGTTACTGTATTTAATTTGTTGCAGCTTTACTCAAACTCTTAGTAGGAGAAAGATTTAATTCGGCATGGATAAAATGGTAAATATACATATTAGATGATATAGTTACGCCGACAAAGTGGTAAAAAATCATTATTTTTTTTCTCTTGTCTATTCCTTGGTGAAAGACCCCTTCTTGTAAATTGTAATAAACATTTTACAATTGTGGGATCTGCATATAGCATATAGTTTATTTTATAGTAGCATTTCCCGCGGCTTCACATGCGTTTCAAAGACCGGAAACCGAGTTCTTTCTGAGTCGCACGGTATGATATCTCGCAAAACTTCCCGTTTTTGCAACATTTTTCATCGATGCTCCGCTCCTATTAGTCATAGCGTGATATAATATAGCCTATAGCCTTCCTCGATAAACGGACTATCCAACACAAAAAGAATTTTTCAAATAGAACCAGTAGCTCCTGAGATTAGCGCGTTCAACCAAACAAACAAACAAACTCTTCAACTACACCTTCAACTCACTACAAACAACTCTTCTTCGCTTTATAATATTAGTAAAGATATTCACTTTTAGTACAGCGTTCAATATTTTTAACCGACTTCAAAAAAGAGAAGGTTATATGTTCCACTGTATTTTTTATGTATTTAATCTTAATTTGATCATAGTCGTAATGCTATCAATAACACTTTAAAATGTAATGTTAATACTCAGTACCTACGAGTACCTAACTTGTACCTACATACACAGTTGCTTGTATTAAGCAAGCGTGTCCTCGTTTATTCGCAAAACGATTATTGGATTAATTTGCTTAGTCCGTCTAACCTTGTACTTAGTTAGTAGTAAAAGACCTTATTTGTGAGATTGTGTATAAAGCAGAAATAATAATAAATAACATTTAAAAATCTAGGAATGAAATTGAACACATTACTTCTTTGTTTTTAATGATTAGACAGAAGCTTATAACATCCCTATTTTGGATGGGTGGACTATTTCTATCACGCTCGTCAAAATATGAGGGTTAGAGCGTAAGGCCTTATAAAAACTATTTTAATCATATTTTTTTTCAATTTATTTTTAATTTAATTTAATATATGAAAATATGATTTGCATATAATTAAAATGTTATAAGTACCTCAGAGCCTTGAAGAAAGTTTGAGCGTACCGGCAAGCATTTAACGTTTGCTGTTATTACAAAAGTTACGCGGTTGTTCTTAAACAATTTAACCATTATACCTGAGAAGACAATATAATAAAACAATGAAAATACCTTTATTAAGAAAAATAAGATACATTTTTTCATTATGTATAATATAAAATACTAACAGTACCCGCAGCTTCGCCCGCGTCCATTTTTTAATCACTACTAATCTTATTTCGATCACTCGCAATCGGTTGATATGTAGATATACTCCTGAGCCACGTGGCTACCTCTCCCGCTCTTGTCCCTCTCGCCATTGCCCGCTGTGCTGCGCTTTATTTTATTATTATTATTTTGTGTAGATTGAAATTTTTAAATTCGTAATATCCTTTGAATGGAGTGTCCGATTTGTACTATCATGAAAGTTATCTACTAACTATAAACTAACTCCCTGTGAAATTTTAAACTTGTAGCACAAAAAATGAAGTCATTTCATAAAAAATTATGAGACCCTTACACCACCTTAATCCGGCCCTGCATAAAAGAAACGTTTTTAAACAATTAACCGCCTTCCTACCAAATTTAAAATTCGTAGCATAAAAGACATACAGACTTGACCCTAATACCTCCTCAAATCAAATCAATTCAATTCAAATCAATGCAATTCAATTCAATTCAATTACACTCCATTCCATTCAATTCATTACAATACAATTCAATTCAATTCAATTCAATTAAATTCAATTAAATTCCATTTAATTCAATTCAATTCAACTCTATTCAATTCAATTCAATTACCCAATACCCATTAAACCCATTCCTAGAGGTCTTCTACTACAATAACTACCTCCCTATAAAGTTTAAAGTTTGTAGTACAAAAGGTGAAGGAATTTCATAAAAACATGCGAGAGCCCTTAGACCACCTTAATGCGGCCCTGTCACAAAATTTGTTCTTCGTGGGCATCTACTAACTATTTACTAACTCCTTGCCAAGTTATATCTTTGTAGCACAAATAATGAAGGAATTTCATACAAACTTGCGAGAGCCCTTAGACCACCTCAATCCGGCCCAATCGCAAAATCCGTTCATAAACGGACGTTTACTTACTTTAAACTACCTCCCTGCAAAATTTTAAGTTTCTAGCACAAAAAATGAAGAAATTAAAAAAATCTTGTGGGATCCCTTAGACCTCCTTAATGAGGCCCTGACGCAAAATTCGTTCTAAACGGACCCTTACTAACAATTAACTACCTCAATGCCAAATTTTAAGTCTGTAGCATAGAAGAAGATGAAGGACTTTCATACAAACTTGCGAGAGCCCTTAGACCACCTTAATACGGCCCATTCGCAAATTCCGTTCTTAGCGGACGTCTAATATTTATAAACTACCTCCCTGCCAATTTTCATCTTTATATGTTTAGCGGTTTTCGACATTTCGTGATCAATCAGTAATGTTTGTCGCATTTATATATATATTATAGATTATAGATATATGAATAAGGATTTATTCCGAAAATAAAAATACATTTAAAATACCTAAAATGATTTCAAAACATTCCTCACACAAGGTACAAATTTGTTGTTTAAACAATTAAGTTTCGCTTAGCAATCAGTAAATTAGATTTCAAACTGGTGAAGTGATTGCTAAAAGAATTTATTGCAAAGGGGCTGAAATTGAAATATATTTAACTTTCAACCCGTTCACTTTAACCCTGACCCGAATTCATCTTGAGTTAAGATTTAGGAAATCAGATTTTTTTCTTCCCTAAATTACAATATTGAATTTTTACAAAGAGCTCTGGAATGTGTTAAGATAGTGAATTTCATATTTAAGTTATTTATAAAGATACGCCCTTGTAGCGCATTTAGTTATCATTACCCGTCATTAAATGCTATTTGTTGTAAGTAGGTTCCATATCTTAAAGTAAGAATATCAATCTTATAGACGTGTGTCTTATTAAATGATAATAAAAAAATATTCTAAAGCAGCAATCAAAATAAAGTTATATTTTCTTCATCTTTTCCCAAGCAATTTCGAGGAGCTAAGCAGAAAATAAAGCTGAAAAAATAAACTTACATAATTCGAATTTCCCTTAGTGTAAAAATGACGTTGTAAAAATATTTAACATTTAATTTCTCGAAGCATAATAATATTTAAGAGCAAATTGATGAAATTGCTTATAAATTTTTATTACAGATCAGTGAGCTTGAAGTACTAAGCTCTTGACACAATATTGAAAATATTGTCGTCTGCCACCATGGCTACGACAGTTATGAAAAAAGGGAACGTATAAGAATATTCTCTCAGACGCCATTAGCAATTCTACAGAGTATTAAGAAGGTTATCTTATATATGTACAGTATTCAATAGATACATTAACATTTTGTTTTTTAATACGATGTGTTACTGAAGTAACATTTTTGGCAAATTTAAATGCCTCAAACAAAAAAAAACAAAAAAATAAACTTTAATACGTTTGGTAAGCATTTTGTCACCGGCATCGGATAAAAAAGTTTAAAAATGACACTCAGAAAGTTTTGCATTTGCAACAGGTTTCAGACTGTTTCTAGGTAAAAAAAATATCATAATAATTAAAGTATTAATCACAACGTAGGTTTTAAGGCTTAGTTTGAATTTTTTTAGCTATATATTTTGTTTATTATTACTTATTAGTATTTAATATTTATAGTATTCATAAGTTTTACATCCTTTACTTGAGAAATAGTTGATGAATGAAAACATGTCATCTTTCCCCGTCACTCATCCTCATACTTTAAACATATTAATTTTTTCTCTTTACAAAATTAGTATTATAGATTAGTTACTCATATTTTTCTATTACAGTAAAATAAAAAACTGATTAAAACAACAAATTCAATAAAAAGCAATTAGTCGATAGGAATTCAAAGTATTTTTTCGATTAAAGATAGATTCTTTTTCTTTCCTTTAAATTCTTTCTTTCTTAGAATTCCATTCCCTTAAATTGACAATTTTGTATTATTAGCATTGTTGAGAATGTATTTTTTTCGTTCTATTGTATTTGTATACTTTATAAGCATATTCTAAGGTTTACAAAAAGAAAATTGAGAGGCTATGGGCCTGTACTAACTATTTTGCTGGAAGTGACGGGTTCGACATCTGATTGATGAGATTTAGTTCATTTTATAGTATTCAGTAGTATAGTGTTCCGCCCCTTTTGACGTCCCACTGCTAGGATAATAAGTTTATAATGCACCACGCTTGCTCAGAGGTGGGCGTTGGGCTTCATATGTCACTTTTGAAAACTTGCATAGATTTTTGTGTTGCTGCAGAGGTGCTATACACAGGATTTCAACCATTCAGTAAAAATATTACAATAGAGATATAGAGCGGATATTCATTCTACATATATATTCATACTGCGTTTAATATCGATCAATCATTGTATTTGGGGCGACGGTACTACTTATTCAAGCATTGGGCAAAGTTTTGCTTAACCCGCAGATGTTATTTATTGCTTACCGTCGAGAACGTACACTGGGCAATACAAGTTGTATGCACGTACCATATTATTTTAAGCCTTAATACCAGTGAGATAGAAATTAAAGCAACCATGTATTTTGCGAACTGTACGCATGACTGTCATAAAGTCTGGATTCATAACCCACATTTATGTTCGACATAACTTTAAAAGGGTATGTTAACGAATCTTGTAATACCTATATTCCGCCTAGTGAGGATATGTTTCACGTAGAAATTTCACATACATATGTTTCATTAAAATAGATAATAGAGCATACTGTGCTTTGAGGCGGATTTCCATTTCCATTTGAAATTCGAGATACCGGTTGCGTGAATTAATGTTACGGTACGAGTAAATTGGGCATTCACTACAAAACTGTTTAAATGTTAGCGTCATTTAAAAACGTAGGTATTTTTTCTTATTTTCGTTCATTTACCTTCTTTATGTCAACTTGGTATGCTTTTAAATAACCGTACACAGTTATCTTAATTGAGTTAACAAACTAATCACCCTATCAGTAGCAGCAGATCGCGAATTACAGGTACACTATGTATGTGTATAATTTTGTATATTTCTTAATTATTTAGTTTAATAGAAGCTTGCACGTCAACTGTAATTACAAACTTAACTAAGCTATCTCATAAACTATTCACTAAACAAATGTTTAGACAATATAATATATTTCACAGACCAGCCTCAAGTCATTGTTTATGTTCGTTAGATGAAACTAAGCAAGCAAGTGAATTATTAAAGCTCCTTGTTCAAGGTGTAGTTTAGTTTCTAAATTTTGATTACTTGAACTACTATATTTTTTATTACTATTCATGGCTATTTTTATTTTTAACTCCTTTGTTATTTTTAGTATTTAAAGAATTACTAAAAATAACAATGGAGTATGTTAAATTATAGTTGCATTACACAAAATCTTATTACATTATTCAACTACTCCAATTCAACTTCCTACAAACACTTTGTATTGATTATTTATCCATATGATGACGTCGATGCAACAGGTCATACGAATAACGTTATATCGAGTGAAGCCCAACCATATACCTTATTTTTTAGACAGTAGAGTTTAATATTATAAGTCTTTCGTCCTCGAATTGTGCAGATTTCTAGATTTCCCAGGGATCGTAGAGCAGGACAGCAGGTCAGGATATGACGTAGTTTGTACGCTTGCAAATTGGTTCCGAGCTCGGGAGGCACTCTGACATTTAGAGGGCTTTAAAATCGTGTTGAATTATCGAGATTCGTTATGTGTGGTTAATGGTTATAAGTGGGACAGATAATCTAAACAGTAATTACATTCGCACAATAAAACACATTAAAATGAACCTATAATAGTAGAATTTCAATACACCTAATACAAGAATTAAATATATATATCTATATTAATATTATAAAGCTGAAGAGTTTGTTTGTTTGTTTTGTTGAACGCGCTAATCTCAGGAACTACTGGTCCGAATTAGAATTTTTTTTTGTGATGAATAGTTTGTTTATCGAGGAAGGCTATAGGCTATATTACATCATGCTACGACCAATAGGAGCGGAGCATCACTAAAAAATGTTGTAAAAACGGGATAAAAAAACATCTTTTGGTTTTCAGCCTTTAGAACGCGAGCAGAGCCGCGGGAAATTTCTTAACATTGGCAAAATATATTGTTGGCACAGCTAGAGGTCATAAAATAAATAGATAATTGAATTGAAGTAAGATATAAATTAGGTCGAGGAGTAGATAAGGCTGCGCGAATATAGTATATTTAAGTAAAAGTACTTATATAAAAGTAAAGTATCCCTAAGGATACGTTTTCGTATACCTGCTTGAAATGATAAGTGTCATATCTATTATTATTTATGTCTAATTTATCTCACATTCTCGTACATTTTTTGTATATTAATTCTTCGCGGTAGTTTTTCACTTTACAACACAGTCCATTTTAATAAAATGATAAAAACTGGAAAAATTTAAAGAATACATACAGTTATCCTATTATTACGTATACTATAACGTATCGATAATCATTGGTAGGAGCTAGCCCGGGCTGGCTATAAATAGAAACATTGATTGCACCTTTGCACTTTACGAACACCCTGCAGTCTGCACCCCACGCCAACTTTTACACCCCTTGTTTTGTTGTTTGAGTTGTGTATGCTACTATACTTTACATGTTCAAAATAATAACAAACATCACAAAAATGTTTTATAGTTTACCGTTTACCAAATAAACAAAAATCACGTCACTTCACACTTCTTTCAAAAAATTTTATTTAGAAGTTATATCGAATTAATCTATACTAATATTATAAAGCTGAAGAGTTTGTTTGTTTGTTTGGTTGGTTGGTTGAACGCGCTAATCTCAGGAACTACTTGTCCGAATTGAAAAAATATTTTTGTGTTAGATAGTGAGGAATGATATAGGCTATATAACAACACACTACGGCCAATAGGAGCGGAGCATCAATGACAAATGAAGCAAAAACTTTTTCAGCCTTTAGAACGCGAGCGGAGCCGCGGGAAAGGCTACTAAGGCTACTTTATAAAATGAGATTTAATCATGAAATCATTCAATCATGACATTAAAGGCTTTAGATGGAGGCTATAAATAAATCATATTATATACTTTGTATCTTGTGGATTACCGAAAGTCCTAATATCTAATCTAAAATATCTAAATAACTAATGAGAAACAAGAAAATCTAAATAACTCTAATAATAAATCAAAATATTTTAATAAAAAAGGTCTGTAATATAAATATACTCCTTACATTAACTTCGAATTTGTGTCACGATACAGCTTTTCCGTTCTTTAAGTAACATAACTGGGGTGTTCTAATCTTGACAGCCCGCATAACTTTGAAACGAGTTAAAAGACTTAACGCCACTTTAGATCACGTTATATGCAGGTATGCGTTTGAAACGGTGTCATGAAATTGGGGCAGCGGCTCTAAACAAAGCATGTCGAAAAACACAAAAGATTTCTACACAACCTCTAGAACCATTATGTTTGTCATGTATAATATGTTTACGAAATAGGTTATCTCTCTCGAAAATTCTGGATACATTGTGGACGTTCCCAGATAAACACGTCAAGATTGGGAGCGTAGTTTGTTTGCTGTTTAAGTCCTATATTTTCTTTTCACTCGAAACTACACTTTTTTAAGTAAATTGGAATCTATGGTATATTGTTAAAAAGGAGTAGGTACAAGGCAGTAAAATAATATCATAACCGTTTTATTTACCTTACTTGCTGGTTTATTTGCTAACTCTTATCTCTTATTTTATTGTTATTAGTTTTAATTTAGTCCTTCTGCTGGGCACAGGAATCTCTTCACTGAAAAGCTAATCAGTTTATAGTCTACTTAGTTGGCCAAATGCGGTTCTTCACATGTTTTTCGAAAAGTGGTTATTATGTAAAATGGAATTTTGCCCATGACAATAACAAAAGTGCTAAAGAAATAATAATAAAGCGTTGGTATTTGAAGCTATTTCACTCGTGTTTATTTTGGTTTTTCTTCGTGCTCGACCAAAATTCTACCTCGCATATCGAATCTGCGCTTGATCCATCTTGGTCCTTGATATCTGATTCCTATTTCATAAATGATGGTGAATCAGAACGTGATGAATTGCAGCAACTATAGCCTCAGAAAGCCTTCATCCTGCCTCCGTCAGTTAAGATTATTCATATTTTAACTATACGTAAATGTAACGTAGTAACAACAAAAAAGATGTAGTTTAAAATTATGAAAAAAAAGTTATGTGATGTTACAGGCTGAAGTGTGGCATATTATTTTCACTTTATATTCACTTACTTTACACTTGTATAGCAGTACCGAGTTGAGTACATCGAATAAATGTGTCGAGAACATCTTAGAATATATGAATCAAATATGAATATTCCTTTCATCATATTTGTGATATCTGAAACTCTAGGGTATCATTTCTTTTAGAAGTGATTACTTCTGCTATGATAGAAGTATAAAAATAATATATCATAACTATTTTTATTTTAAACATTAAATTCGAAATAATAAACTTTTTGAAATAAGATATTCTATCAGTTAGTTTCGACTTCAATATATAGCCCGAAAAATAACTTCGATTGTTCCTTCGAAAACAAAACTTTACAATCTCAGTACAAACACGTACGCCAACTACGAGTATCTTTCATATGATGCACTGCAACGCCATCTAGTAGCGAAGCGGCAGCCATAAACAATAAACATGTCCAAGACATTCTAAAAGTTAGTGCCGAGAAGAACTCCTCGACAGTAAGAGCCTTTTACTTCAAAAACATAAAGTTATAAACTTTATTAACAGTTAAGCAGATTTAACACCAAGTTATCTTAAATTAAGTATAACTGTAATACTTAAGTGCCTTTTAAACTATTTAAATTACTGTCTTAACTCCAGCTTGTATGTACACTGTTTTTATTTTATCGTTTATTTTTATTAAAATATGCTTGGGCTAGTTTAGAGACCTAATGTCTTTCGGTTAGTCCAAGAGGAAAAAGCTCTTTTAGAGCATAAAAATTGATATGTGCTCTTACCTCATTATGTACTGGATTATAATTAATATTATATTATTTCGATAAATAACTTGAACTTAGTTCAGAGGTTTAGTTAAACATTTACACAAAAAAATATACGATCTCGTTATAACTCAGAAGTTCGTAATAGCTTAATATTTCAAGAAGGTGGTATACTATGGAAGTCGGTTATCGAGAGCACGCGGAAGTCGAAGCGAGATTTGATTGCCTCCTATTTATTCCCCGTTCAATCTATTTCAAATTCCTTTGCGTTTAAATTGAATGCTAAACGCGTTAGGTACAAATCATTTCTACTGATATTTTTTGTACTGATTTTTTCTATATACACTATACGGACGCCTGCAGTGCCTAGAATTAGATAGATAGTTTTAGTTAGATATACATACATAATACACCACTAGCATAAACACGTATGTATACATTTATTAACCGAATAAAAACAATAATATAAACCAAATAAGAAATTCATAAGGATTCATTAAATTACTCTCAGTATTATAAATGAAAAGTTAGTGAAGAATTTGTATAGCGCTTGACGGGTTTCGTTAGTGTTACATTCTGAACATTTCACATCCTGTCACATCACTCACAGTGATATTTTTTCGTGCCAAGAAAGTAATACCATATCCATAAATACATAAGTAGTTTCAGAGTCTTGCCACATGTATTCACGTTATAATATTATAATTTTATTTGACGCATGATACAAAAACTTTTAGGTTTGTACAAGGAGGGTTTGCCTCACTCATTTTCTATCATGATTACCACTTTTCTTACGGTGAAGGAAACCATAATGAGGAAAGGACTTTAAAAGGGCTGAAGATGATGATAATTGTTTATCTTACAAATAACAAATGTGTAGTATATTACATTACAGTAATAATTCAGAATTTATGAGACTAGTATTTATTTTGCTGACTATAGCTATAGCGCGTTTAGCTATTTCTTAACGCTATTCCCTTAAAAAAGACCGAGCCAGCGGTTTAGACAATGCCTTTTCAATCCACCATCTAAGAATATTAAAACGCACACTTGTATGTATGTGTTAACCGAAAGCTAAAAATAAAAATATTGATATTATTATGTACTTAAAACATTAATTTAAAACGTTAAACACTACAATTCATTTACTATAGGTACTACAGTACGTTTCACGCCCTAAAACCCAGGTATCCTACGCGTCTGCGTAGTACATCCTTTTATAGCAGTGTGCGTTTTGTTATAGTGTGCGTGACCTACTTTCGCGAGACTTCCCCATAAAGTATAGTAACATTTCCATTGCCAGCTGGTCTGTATGGAACTGAGCTATTTTGGTCATTTCTATTGCTGACTTCTTTTTGCAACATTGTATACTGATTCAAATTTCCTCTTATACCTACTTTGGATAATGAAAAGATTTCTTTCACGTATTTATCTTTAGAATACGGTTTGTATTAATAAATGGAAAATAATTTTATTGTATGATTCCTCATAAAAATTATATTCAATAATACGTATGTGTTAAAATCTTATGAAATCAGTTATTGGAAACATATTGAGATATGAAACTCTTAACGTGTTCAAACCTTAAACTAAAAATCAATAATTCAACCCGTTAGTGTTCTACATTAAATCGTTTTTAATCTGTTCGATTATTATCATAGAGGTCAGATGTTTTTTTAATATAAATGATGTGTGTAAAAACCTTTACCTTTTTTGTTTGTAATAAATATTTGCACAATTAATGTTTACAATATCAAATATATTATGGACTAGCGACTCACCCTCGCTCGGGATCGTCCCTTGGGCGAGCAAAGGCGCGGGTTCCGCTAGTTAAAATAAATAAAATTTCTAGAGTAAAAGTAGCCTAAGTTACTCCTTATATCATTAGCTATCTGCGAGTGAAGGTCCCATTAAAATGGGTTCAGCCGTTTCATAGATTAGCCGAAACAAACAGACAGACAAATCTTTTCAAAATTGGTTTTATGTTGTTAGTACCGTATACTTTGATATATACATGAAGTGAAAAGCCGTTAATTTGAAACTAAAACCAGATACTTTGAATATATTTATATGTATAGATAAGATATAGACCTACTCAGAACAAAGGTTTTTTTTAAATCACCAATAATTAAGTTTTCCTTAATAAAAGTGTTTTGTGAACAAATATTTTGGGCGTCTGACAAGTCCGCGTGATAAACACTGTCTTTCTGTTAATGCCAGAGGTTACGATCGATGCTGTACGCCTACGAATACTGAAACAAATTGTGAAAAACATACCAGATTATTTCTTTGTGTCAAGGGAATTGATATATTAATAAGATATACAATAAGGCACATATTTCTTAATATTTACTAAATACCTCTATGTGACTTGTTTTCCGAAATGGAAAAAATCTGTCCTTTGTATTATACTTAATTTAAGAAGAAATATTGTGAGTAAATTATTTCAATTTCTTAAAATCGTTTTTGAAAAATATTATAAAAACATTTAAATGTAATAACTAATTCGATATTCCTTTCATTAGATGATAAAACGTGAAATAATCCTCTTACAACTGTAGAAACAATGGAGCTCAACGAGTAGCTCTCAACCGAACTGATTGTTCAGTCTGGCACATAGAGTCAATGTATGTATGTATTATGAATAAGCTCCTCTACATGGTTGCAGCTTTGGGTGATTGGTTTATCGGATACCCTTTGCTTATTCGAAGCACTTTAGTATGCGAGTCACTTTACAAAGAGATAAATAGAGACTATAGTTTGAAATTACTTTAAACTGTAATTTTTTAAGTATTGCTGCAATTTAAATTTTAATTTAAAACTAAATACAATAAATAATACTTCACAATGTTTAAATTTTAATGTCGTATAGTGAGGTAACACTGCACAAGTTCAGTGAGTTGACTTCACATGCTAAGGTTTGTCAGATGATTTCTTTAACCATGCGGTGAGTTGTCATTGTGCTATAAATGACTTATAAATGAGAATATTGGAGGTTTAGAACTAAGATTTGAACTAGCATCGTTTCCCCAACACACTTGCTAGTTTCACTTGCTTGTTTTTATCTTCTTATTCACACGTTACCTGCTGTACTTAGAACTGCGTGATGATTAATAATAATTATCATTTAATTAAATTATGCTTTGCTTGTACTATAATGTTAAATGTATAATACTTTTGAACCACAGAAAATAATTCTGGGCATTCATCGGAGCGATCGAAAAAAGCGTAACTATCACAATAAATCTTTTGTAGCCTCCAAATTCATCTAACAACTGCCCAATCGGACAATAAATTTAGCCTAATGGACGAACAGTCACGTTTATTTATTTGCAAGCCCATTGTTTGACCTTGTCAAAGCATTTCTACCATTAGTCATAATATCTGGAGCAAACCACTTACACAGAGATTATATTTGTTTTCATAAAATATATTTTCAATATTTTTTACTTGTATTCACGGAACCATTTCTTTAACATTATATAGAGAGCTATTGTGGATTCTGTAAGCACACAATGTTGAACATTTTTCTCTAAAATATACTATATTTAAAAAAAAAATTATAATTTTTTGTAACAGTTATTGCACGACTCCATTACAGTTTTTAAAAGTAAAAATTTTGTAAAGTCGGTAAACCAGTTAGTTCAAGTGGTGGAAATTTAAAGTACCTATATGAAAGTTTAATTTTTTAGTAGGAAAACTTGACTCACAAAAACTATTTTAAGATAATGTAGCTTTGAACAGAATTCGAAGATGGTTCTTTTGATTCTGTTTTTTGTTAATGTACCTTTATATTTTTTATTATTCTTTGATCATTATGGCATAAGCAAGTAACAATCTATTCGCTTGAATAATTTATTATTACGTACAAAGTATACCGAATTTATTTATTAGTTTCTTTTTCGTAAAATCAACCCAGTGATTTCTGAATTTCTTTGTTCCGCCCACTCCATTTTGACTACAAAAGGAATGGCGTAACTGTCAACAGTTGGATTATGATACAGCATCAATTATTTTCGTTTCTTTTGAGATAAAAAAGTTGGTTTAATAATTTTGTTAGTATTAAAATTGAAAAGTATGCTTTGACTTTTACTTTAGTTTGTTGAAGAAATAATAAATAATTATCTATTACACAAAATAATGAACTATATTATTGTTTGTTTTATTATGCAACAAGAACAACAGCTGAAGGCGCAACCAGTAGGTACGTGAGGGAGAGCCCACTTATGTCTTAAATACCTTTATTTATTTATCTATTAAGACTAATTTATTATTCCTTTCTTATTATGTAAACGCGTATTTGAGACAACGATTGTTAAACAATGTTAAACAGCAATAAACAGTATACAGTCTACTTTTATTTATACGTCTAACAAGTATATGTATTATGTATGTATGTATGTATGTATTTATGTAAATATGTATGTAGCTTATATTGTATGGTAATATAAAGTATGTATTATAAAATATTTAAGTAGTTTTTATTAATTACTGGTATATCATTTATACTCCTATCACTCCAACTGCACTATTTTAGCCTGCTTCATAACACTATTTCTCACTAACACAGGTTGGTTGGAAGAAATCTCTTAGAGATAAGTCCACCTTTGCAAACTTAATTTGTATTTACATTACTGTATATATTTTTAAGTGCAATAAAGAATATAATAGCAATAATAACAAGAATATCTACCCTAATACTTATAAAGATAATTTTTATTTCATTAAACCAGGTCGAGGTTATAAAGTAATTATAATTACTGCAGGCCATATCAAGATATCCGCAAATCAATACAAATGACCGGGATTTGCAAAAGGTCATCCAGTCATGACATTGTAGGCGTAAAGGTAGCACTAGCAGGTTAAAATGGTTATCACGAAGGTCATCTGACATTGTTCATTTAGGTATAAGCCCCCAATGAGGGTTTCAAATGTCATACAAGTCTAAACTCATTATAGCTAAATATTCCTTTCGTACATCTAATTTGGTATGTGTAAGTTCATTTTACTTCAGGAAGCAAATATTCAAAATATTTAAAGGAAAGTTTATTTTGTCCAAAAACACCAAAGATGATGAAGATGAAACGCTGTTAACCTCCTAAAGAATATGTACATATATTTATACCTACGAATATACTATGAGAGTCGAGTAGCAAACGTCATAGTTGTCTTTGACTGACAAAAACCCGTTGGATTAGAAGTTTAATTGATATCCACATGCTTTACGGTGAAGAAGAAACTCGGGAAACCTGCATGTATGAGAGAGCTTAGTAATAAAAAAAGCATGTGGAGTCCACCAATCCGAATTTGGCCAGCGCAAAGGACTATGGCCATCTCCCTCGTAATGAAGGGAGGCCAGTGCCCAGCAGTGGGTGTAAAAATCCATAATTCACATTCCTATTTTTATAATTACCGTTCAATAAAAAGTGATATTTCAGCCACTACACCAGGTTTGTACAAAGTATTATGCTTAATTTCCTTAATAACAATTGTTATAATATTTATATTCAGTAAAATTACAACCCTCATACAATAACATCGATGTTTATCTATTGATAAATTGTAACTAATGCTCTATAGGTTATTTTTATTTCAATAATGCGCGTATTGATTTTTGTCAACGCTATCATCAATCTTCAAACGAACTTATGACAAAATTATTTTATGTAAATTATCAGATCGGATTATACGAAAAATTTGTTTTCATCATAATAAAGAGTGAACTAGAGCCTACTCGTATATTAGATTTGAGTTCCTTAAAGAACAAATTTAAGTATCTATACTTCATGTGTGTATGGTATAATTTTATAGTATGACATACCTTAAAGGAAAATTTATATTTAAAATTTTTATTAAAAATATGTTTGGATAAAAGATATAGAATTAGTGTATAGGTATTTATCAAATGATATAAAAGGATTTTCACTAAAACTATTTTAAACGAAATGGTTTCTGTTTGTATAATTTCTTTCATTTGCATTTGAAGAAAACCTTTTATAATGCGGATGTCATTGCATCGAAAATCTCTATATTATCAAATAAAACAAAACTTTTATTGGTACAGTTACAGTTTAATAATTTTAATTGGCAAGTAACTGATATATGCAACGAGGTTTGTGTTACTACTTGTATACTACTCATCTACTCATCACATAGTTGATACAGTGTATATATAAAACATTAAAAATATGTATAATTTATATATTATAAATATACACATCCATGATTAAAATACAAACATGTTCATTACACAAATTAATGTACCAAGCGGGACTGGAACCTACGGACACTGGTGCAGCAAGTACGTACCAACTGTCAAACACGTGTCGTCAAAATAGACAATATATATATATATATATATATATATATAACCAATAAACATTACATGGCAAAATCACCTATATATACTCATCGAACTGCTTGTAGTTGAAAACCTTACATAATGCAGAATCAATAGCTACTGGAACTGATCGCAAAAACATGTAAGATTATATAATAAAAAGTAAATCGTATAAGAATGGTCATCGAAGCACAGACGAAGCAAAACTATGAACATCATTAATACTTGCCTCTCTCGTTTCTAATTGGATATTCTGAAGAAATACTCTCCCAGTTTGTCCTAGTTCCCTTGCGAACTCGCGTAGTCGTAAACAAATAAATTGCCCTTAACTATTGGAAATTACATCATTATTTCCTTTTTGCTAATTGATTTGTCCCTAATTAAGTATAATTTTCCTAATGTTTTCTTTACTCTTTCCTTTCAACATTTTTTATAAGGCACGTGTCATTTTATATAACGAAATAGGCATAAGAAATATCACATTTCTTCGAAATTTATTCCAATAATTTACGATTCTGGATTAATAATACTAAATCTAAAACGATTATAAAATAAACTAAATATATATGTCGAAGCATATTAATTTATTTAATATTTTAATTATAATACATAATATTTGAAAGTCTTAATAATTTTATTTATAAAACCATAGTCCCGAAACCTTTTCCTATCTTTAATTTAATTAGTTTGTAAACAAAGTAGGTAATGTAATAAAAATATTTAAAGAAAATAAAAAATATTAAACAAGTACGTATGCTATAATATCGAAAGGATTTTAAATGTTAAAGATTTTCGTATAAATAAATAGTAGATTTATATTGCACTATTTAAAAACCGGTTATCTATTTCTGATGTATAGAATAAAATATTAATTTTATGATGCAAAGTGATTTACAGCGATTTCTAAGGAATATTTAAGTGCCGTAAATAAAAACCGTATAAAATTGAATACTCGCTGAGCGGAAAATTATATCACGAGTATTGCTTGAGAGGTATACCTAGTGGAAGAATTCTCGGAACTCGGTACTCATTGATACATGAGTACCTACCGACTACGAGTGATTAGAAAGGCTCAACATGGCGCATCCCTCGTAATTGTATAGTAGATGTTCTCCGTCCAATTATCTTACATAATCTGTATAACTTTTGAAATATTATGTAAAATTGAATTTGACAACAATCCATTTTGTTTCCCGTTGATTCCCATCAATTTCCCCATCAGATTTAGAGCATTGAAAAAATCACATAAGGCTTTATTAGAAAGTAATAATTTAAGTCACCTTTAGTTATCATCGCACGCAATTACACTTAAAATCTACATGAAAGTCAAATAGCCTAATTGAGAAACACTAGAAGAAACAAGAAATAGCTGAATTGAGAAGTAACATAGGATAAAATATAATAAGATGTTTCTAGTTACGTATTAACGTTCGTTAATCTCTAAATGTATATTATATGCTAAGAATGGAAATGCAAATTTTGTGTTTGCAGACTAACGAATGCACAAACAAAAGCAGTGTAAGTGCTTATAATAATACAAGGATTTCTTCAATTATGCCATCAATGAAAATTTATTTTATTATTAGAACAGTACATCGAATAACATCAAAGGTCTGAAACAGTATACACTGAAAATTAACATTTAAACAAAACATCAAGAAAGCCGTTAAACTTGCGAAAGATAGGAAAACTCCTATTAAGAAAACGATATTGTGTACAATTTTCAGACTGGAATAAATAAAGTTTAATGAATATTAAGTACCTATTCCTTTGAAGTAATGAAAAATGTGGACTTGCAAAAGTGTTACAGGAATGAAACGCGTTGTTGCGGGCTTAAGAAATGCTTCGAGCGTTTTCTCTCAAACAAAAGATAATACTTTAGGGTCGATTAAACTTTTTCAGGACGATAACTTCGCGGCAAGGCTTCCTGTAATGAGCCGTTGTCCTCTTTCCTTTTTTTATTCAGATGAAAATTAACAAAGTTTCTTGCCATTTCGTTAACGTTACATTAAATTTAATGTATATAAAATACTTGGAGTACTTTTTTGGTTCTATTATTCTACTATTCTGAAAAAGGCTTCTTTATGTTTTAAAATAGAAACGACTTTATTTTTGCAAAAAAATCAATATTTTGCAGGTTTTACTCCTGTAGGTGCGTTACTATGGTACCGTAGTGTAAGTTATATAACTAATCACACTTTATCGTACTTAGGTACTCAGAAGGTAGTTATTACCTTCTGATTAGAAGCTATATTGTTACGACTTCTGATACAATGTAATGGACTATCTTCTTTATAAATTTATATTTCTAACGTATAAAAGTTTAATATTTTACACATAAATAAATTACCAAACCTAAGAAATTCAATAGAACAAATTGGTTTTGAATACGAATGGTTGATAAAAAAACTTATTTTTACTATTTGAAACCATTTATGTAATATAATATTGTAAGTATAAGATAGGCTGTGTGTATCGGTCCCACGCACGCGTTGCGCGTTATCTGCTGACCCTAATTTTAATTTTAATTTTGACCTCATCCAAAATTCGAGTAAAGATTTTCATTATTCGAGACCTTTGTTGAAAAAAAATGGGCTTCATATCTACCCTTTATGATTGTGTTATTATAGAGCTATTGTAAGAAATTTTAATTTAAATTTTCTACATAAAATAATTCCAGCTTATATGATATAGTAATATTTTTTATAATGTGACGTTTAAACAATAATAATTATACACACTAAGACTTTTAAACAAAATGAAAAAATGATAATAAGAAGCAAAAAGCTGTAGTATTCCTTCCGTAGTTCATAAAGTTTATTTATTATTCCTTATTTATTTCCTAAAGTATTCCTAATAATAAAAAAACTTGCTACGTAAGTTTATGTGTCTATAAACTACTAAAATGTTTTCTTCTACTTTCCTCGTGTACTTGCACTTTGGGTTGTCGCCAACCTTCGCGTACTTGCAACATTCTTAACTTAAGAAGTTCACACCCATTTAGGTCTTGTGTTTCATACTTGTACCTTATTAAATGCAGTAAAATTATACAAATCGATAATATAAAATACAAAAGCTGAGATCTTACTAACAAAAAGAAATATTATATCCTGACCGTTTTTAGCCAGTTTTATATTTAGCTTACAGTGAAGAAAAACATTGAAAGACCTGTATATTATGTGAAATCTGCCACTCTACATTACGCCAGCGCGGCGTTGTAATGGCCTAATACCTTTAGACTTATGGATCCTATTTATGTAGGGACGAACCGGAGCAAAGCGATAGTAAAATAGTAAAAATAATTACTGAGGACATTATTCTCAACTACTATACTCATAAGCATGTCGAGAATTGCATTTAATCAATGAAACTAACCGAAACTTCTTTCAATGCTTATGAAAATCACATTCCTATCAAAATGCGTTTTTCAAATATTAATCTTTAAAATAATTCGGTTCAAAGTATTATACATGTCTATGCTTAAAATAAGATTACGGGTCATTAGTTCTACCGGGAGTACGCTTACAATGCAATCGCTTCAAGTAAATTATGGCCGTTCTTTCCTTTATGGACTATGTATGAACCATAAAGCACAAAGATTCCTTTTGTACCTACTACTTGTATTTACTCTGTACGCTTCAATTGCTATTCGCACTTATATTATAAAACAAATTCTATGGATTTCTTTTACCTGTACATTTAGTCCATAGTCAATGTGTATAATAACACTAAATTGCATCAATATCTGTTAAGTCCTTTTAGGATGAAGAATACAATAATAATAATAATAATAATACACTTTATTGTACACCAAATAAAAGAATAAAAACACATACAATAACTAGTTAAAACTAAACAAAGATGCACAGCAGGCGGCCTTATCGCTTAAAGCGATCTCTTCCAGGCAACCAACAACCAGCCAGAGAAAAGTGCAAAAATACGGTAGGCGGTGTACTTGCTACAATTAAATTTTAAATAATACTATACTAATCAATAAACATAAAAATACATAAATGCATAAAAAAATATAAATTATGCAGATACATACAATACTAGTACATATATTAGATACACATATTCAAACTAACATAAATAAATAAATACATACATACATACATACATACATACATACATACATACATACATACATACATACATACATACATACATACATACATACATACATACATACATACATACATACATACATACATACATACATACATACATACATACATATATATATATATACATACATACATACATACATACATGAATATACATACAAATGCAAATAGACATACGTGCAAATATAACAATAATATAAAGCTACTTTACTAAGCCTTTAGACTACGATAAAAATCCAATTTATACTTATTTTTGCGTGCATTTATTTTTGTGATAGGCACGGTTCTTTGTCCTCCTGCCGTGGATGCTGATATTTAACAAGTTGTAGCACGTGACGTAACACAAGCCTCGTACCAATCAACTACATATTGCTGTGTTATTGTGAAAACATATTTCTTATATTATTTCTTTATAAAGTGAAGGAAGGTAGGTAATAATAACATAGTAGCAACATAGAGCATGAATCTCTTATTTATAAACATGAGCGAACTAATTTTATTTTTACTTTTACTCTTTTATGTAGGAAAAGCCTATATGCGAACTTAATATGAGTTCGTAATATTCGTACAAATGTGGGACGAGAAAAGCAATTACAACTTGCAAACAGTCGAATAACTGACATATTTTTGGAGGCGATGTGATGAGTTTTCTGGCAACTTAACAAAAATTTCCGTAGGGAATGAATGTTATATTGTGTAGTACTTATGGTCTGATACTAAAAGCTGCCGGGACCTTCTGACAACAAATTAAGGCAATCACCTGATATCAAAAGGAGTTTGCTGTGTAAATTTGAAATACGTGTTTGCGAATCGAAGAAGTGTGCTTATGTCAATTAGATTTTTATATAATATACTATTTTTAACTCTTCAGGGTAGATAAAATCATAAAGAAAGTTTTAAAAGCAAATCAAAAGAGGAATAAAATAATATATTAAAATTACACCAATCGATTGTAAGTAGGTCTCTCCATTTTATTGCCCCGCCTTAGCTATTAATATTTGTCGTCCCTTTTTTCGCATCATTGGGTTTTTAGATAAGAAGTGCTTTAATAAAAATATCACGGACATTGACGTCAAAGTCCACAAAATATTAGGTATAAATAATTTTCTATTTTATGCATTAATATATTTTTATCTATATAGACGTTATTACTGATTTCCGCATGGAATATCATTAGGTACAACTTCCCGTCTTGTTAAGCTGCCATGGGTACACTAATTTAGTAAAAATAATTAGACTGTTTAATTATAGACCTTTTGCTTTTTTTGACTTTTTAATAGGGTATTTAGTTACTATAATTCGAAAGTTTTACGGATGCAGAGGCAGCGTAGGCTCGAATTTCCTCTGATACGGAATCCTTAGAGTTCACATTAATGATCAATCGTAACTGGAATCATAGTCATAGATATTTAATATTGCTTCAAATTGATTATTGCATATTCTTAAAAAGTTATTGTAAACCGTAACTGATAGAGTTCATTTTCATTCCATCGCATTGATCGCGTTATGTTTTGAATATATTGTTTTCAATTTTTAATTGAATTAGGCAATTAAAAAACAAAATTTCAGGTTAAGCAAAACATCAGCTAAATTCTGCGGTCCCTTCTGTGTATTTTAATAACGTCTGCAATCAGCTTGGCATATCCGAGCAGGGTTCGATGCAATAACACTTGGCGAGACTCCAAATGTGTCTGTGTAGGCAAATCGATTGGGCTCACAGCGGGGCCGTTAAGAAAAATCTAATTGTACTGAACATTTGAACAACCGAAACAGCTTTAGTGCTAGAATTTATCCACACTATTGTACATACAAGAGTGTAGAGGGTTGTTGTTTTAAATGTGAACTTTGTAACTCTCTTATGTAGTTATCTACATAATTAATATGAGCATAATATATTTTTATTAGGACATTTAGAGATACTTTTATACTTTCTACACAATGATTGTAAGTTATTTTGTTAAGGCATTATTTTTGACAATATGTTTTAGAAAATATATATTTATTAATAACAAGTAATAGAGTTAGTTAAAATATTTATTTTTTAATATTCTTCAAAGATTAAGATAATATAAAAAGTATGTACACCAAAAGAAACCAGGTTACGCACTAATTTCTTATATGGACAATTGTCATGTAAATTCATCTTCTTAATGCGCATTAAGCTCACGAATTGTTGAGTAAAATAACATAGTTGGCGCGACTCCAAATGTTCCAACAGAAAGCCTCACTGTTCAGTAAATTTGTTAACATGGTCACCTCATTTTTAGAAAATAATTTTCAATTAACCATTACTTATAATGATATAGAATAAGAAAAAATGTAATTAACTTATTACTATATTTTTACCGACTTCAAAAAAGGAAGAGGTCCTGTGTTTATTTTTAATTAAATGCTAGTTAGACTAAAAGTTTGATCTGACATTTCACATATCGAGGTGCTAAATATGTGTTATTTCTTCCTTATGAACTGGAAATATATCAACAACAATAGCAAGTACGATAGTGATGAGGATCATTGAGATGTTATTATGGAAGATGAAGCTATTAGTAGATACCGCCCGTATTTTTATACATCAAAGTTGCTAATTTTTATTTATATATAGGCACATACATATTTACATTCGCATGGAGGTATGGTATATATAAGTAATATTGACGAATAATATCTTACTATTTAATATTTTATTACTTTGTTTTAAAGAAAATACACAACTATAGGTAGGTATCACTTTTATTGAATTCGATCAATTTTGTGAGCGATGTGCCCCGCCCACTTAAGCTTGGATATTCAGCGGGCTATGTCGGTGACCTTGGTCCTTCTACGAATTTCCCCATTTCTGGGGAGAGAATTCGATCTCGCAGGGAATTTTTTCGGTGAATGGAAGTGAAAAGTTCTCGAGTGGCGGTCACGTACCGGAAGAATCGAATCGTGAGCAGGTCTCCCGCTCGATGCGAATGACGCAAGACCGCTATTCGTGTAGATTTTAAATGGCCTATATTTACGTTTTTTTTTAACTTTAATCAAAGACTTTAAGCCACAAATATTACAAAGTATATGTTATTAAGTTGTGAAATATAAATACGTGCTTATTGGGAAATATTTCATTCAAGCGAATAGTCGAAAGATCTTTCAAATATTCATTCACAATAAGGCTTATCTTGAAAAGGGAATAAAGGAATTAATAGCAAATGGAAAAAGCTTTTAAATATAGATCGTTATATTTTTGTAAGGACTCTGTGCCTAAAACCCTTTAATATGAATTTAATTTATTATACGTATATATGACGTACCTTATTTTCTACTTTATCAAAGGTCAGATTCAGTCAGTGGAGACGATGATACTACGTCCGATTGTAGGATCCCCAAAGATGTATGCTGGCCTTGTCAGGGCTCATTAGCGTAGGGCAATCAACCCCTTGGTTGTGTGGTCTACTTTGGCAGACCTGCCGACGGGGCATCTTGATTAAGTACGTAAGCGATCTTAATGTAGGTAATCTAAGAATATATTATTATAATATTTTGGGATTGGTTCCGACGTCGGTCCTAGCTACCTACGTCAACCAGTGCTGGTCCATTGTAGCTCCCTTTAAGTGAATTAGAAGTTCTCCGCTTATTCCTGTTGCTTCCAGGAACTTCCAGATTGTTTAAGAGGAGAGCTTCTGTATCTCTTCCAGTTGCATGATATTAGAAAGATACTTCTGCGGTGCATGAGTGGTACGCACGAGCAGAGGATGTGCATAGCAGATGATGATTCACGGCGTAGGACGTGACGAACCCACCGCCCGCTGGTGGGATAATCTAGTGACAGAGATTATTCCACCAGTGCAATCAGTCAAACAAAACCAGTGGTAGTGCCATGCTAGTTACCTTCGGGTAGCAGCCGAATGGGCCGGCACGCCCCGTAAAGTACCACTGTCTCACAGGAGACCGGCGTGAAGTGGCAGCTTTGCTGTCGCGTTTCGTCCGGTGAGTGAGTGTCTCGGAGGCCCATTTCCCATCCCTCCCCATGATAGTGCGAAATTTGGTTTATCTACCCCAGGAGGGTACCACCAGCGCACATCGCAGTGGAGAATCCCTCTCTGGACATCCATGCTCAGGTCGTACAAAACCTGAGCGTGGATGCCCAGGCTGCCCTCCGAATTCTGGGGGGGGGCAATTTTGCGCTCTCGTCTTCAGTTCGGGGCAAACGGAGCAGGCAGCATAAGGCTACCCCTTTCACGCTCGCCGTGGATTTCTGCAACATAAGGGGGCTGAACTCCAACCTGAACGCCGTCCACTTCCACCTTGAGACGACGAAGCCGGCCTTGCTATTCCTTACTGAGACGCAGATATCTTCTCCGGCTGACACCTCTTTCCTCTCTTACCCGGGGTATAAACTGGAGCATTCCTTTGTACCACGGGCTGGGGTGTGCGTGTACGTCAGAGAGGATATCTGCTCCCGCCGCCTCGACAGCCTTGAAGGGCAGGACCTATCCATCCTCTGGCTACGTGTAGACTGCGATGATCATCCGCGAATCTACGCGTGCTTGTATAGGTCTCATAGCGGTAATGCCGAAACTGACCGACTCGTTGAGCACATGCAAATGGCTACAGATTCCGTGCTGCAACAGATCCCATCCGCAGAGATCGTGATTCTCGGCGACTTTAACGCCCATCACGCCGAATGGCTTAGATCACGCACCACCGATCATGCGGGGAGATCTGTTTACGATTTCGCATTAGCATATGATCTGACACAACTTGTTACCTCGCCAACGCGAATCCCTGATGTGGAGGATCATACACCTTCCCTGTTGGACCTTCTGTTGACCTCTCACCCGGACGGCTACCTGATCTCCGTCGACCCTCCTCTTGGTTCGTCGGACCACTGCCTTGTCCGGAGTACAGTGCAGGTTACGCCCTCAACAAGGCCTCGCTTTGCGGGTTGCCGCCGAGTATGGCACTATAGGTCAGCGGATTGGGACGGGATGCGGTCATTCTTTGCATCCTACCCATGGAGGGAGATATGCTTCTCGCCGGATGATCCAGACGTCTTTGCTGACTCTGTCACCGATGTGGTACTTCAGGGTATGGAACTATTTATTCCGTTCTCTGCAGTGCCCATCGGAGGCAAATCCCAGCCTTGGTTTGGTCGCTCCTGCAAGACGGCATCTCGCCGAAAGCTGGAATGCTACCAAGCCTGGGCTATCGCGTCGTCGTCTAGTGATGCAAACACCAGCATTTTGAAAAAGGAGTATAACTTTGCCTCCAGGTCCCTCAAAAGTGCTATTGCTAATGCAAAGTCGAAGCACATTGCTAGAATTGGCGAGAGATTGGGACGTCTCCCTTCAGGAACACGTGCGTTCTGGTCTCTCGCCAAGGCTATTTTAGGGAATTTCTGTCAGCCTTCTTTTCCACCTCTGCACACGGAGGATGGCTCGCTGGCCCATGCCGCGAAGGAGAAAGCTGATCTTTTGGGCTCTCTCTTCGCGTCCAACTCGACTCTGGATGACCAAGGAAACTCACCACCGACAATCCCGCGGTGCGATACTACGATGCCGGAAGTTCAATTCCGGCAAAGTGCAGTTCGCAAAGCACTTCTTTCCTTGGACATTCATAAGTCGAGTGGGCCCGATGGCATCCCTCCGATCGTGTTGAAGACATGTGCTCCGGAGCTGGCACCGGTCTTAACGCGTCTTTTCCGGCACTCCTACTCATTAGGCGTAGTCCCGAAATCTTGGAAGGCCGCTTTAGTGCACCCGATCCCAAAAAAGGGTAACCGCTCGAATCCGTCCAATTACAGGCCCATAGCCATTACCTCCTTGTTCTCCAAGATAATGGAGTCCCTTATCAACTGCCAGCTCCTGCGGTACCTGGAGGAGCACCGGCTGATCAGCGACCGTCAGTACGGCTTTCGTCGAGGTCGTTCAGCCGGTGATCTTCTAGTTTACCTGATACATAGATGGGCAGAAGCAGTTGAGACCAAGGGGGAGGCGCTTGCAGCCAGTCTGGACATAGCGAAGGCCTTTGATCGGGTATGGCACAAAGCGCTTCTTTCGAAGCTACCTTCCTATGGGCTCCCCGAGAAATTATGCAACTGGATCACCAGCTTTTTGGCAGATCGGAGCATCAAGGTCGTTGTTGACGGTGCTTGCTCTGATCCTAAATACGTCAATGCTGGTGTTCCACAAGGCTGTGTACTGTCTCCTACTCTGTTCCTTCTGCATATCAATGACATGTTGGAAATCAGCAACATTCATTGCTATGCAGACGACAGCACTGTGGACGCCCTGTACAATGGCCGCGCTAATATTTCTCGGGAATACGTCGACGAGTGTCGGAACAAACTTGTGTCTGAAATCGAATCATCATTAACCAAAGTCTCGGATTGGGGTCGACTAAACTTAGTCCAATTTAACCCCAAAAAGACACAAGTTTGCGCGTTCACCGCTAAAAAGACGCCATTTGTCGTCACTCCTCTATTTGAGGACACTCCCCTGTTTGCCACAGCCAGTATCGGAATACTTGGCGTCGACATTTCGAGCAACGTCCAGTTCCGTGGTCAATTGGAAGACAAGGCCAAATTGGCCTCAAAGAAGCTTGGTGTGCTCAGTAAGGCGAGACAGTACTTCACGTCGGGTCAGCGTCTTAATCTTTATAAGGCGCAAATTCGGCCCCACATGGAGTACTGTTCTCATCTCTGGGCGGGAGCTCCCCAGTACCAGCTACTTCCATTTGACCGCATTCAACGCAGGGCGGCTCGAGTTGTCGACGATCAAGCTCTCTCCGATCGGCTTGATCCTTTAGCTCTGCGTAGAGATGTTGGATCACTCTGCATCTTCTACCGCATTTACCACGGGGAGTGTTCCGAGGAATTGTTTGGACTGATCCCGGCCGCAGAATTTCACCATCGGACATCGCGTCAAAACCGCAAATTCCATCCACACCACCTCGATGTCCAGCGTTCCACAACAGTGCGATTTTTAAGACATTTTCTGCCACGCACAACCACTCTGTGGAACCAGCTGCCGCCGGCGGTCTTTCCTAACCGTTACGACCTGGCGACCTTCAAGAAGAGAGCGTATTCCTTCCTGAAAGGCCGGCAACGCATCTGCAAGCCCTGCGGTGTTGCAGATGTCCATGGGCGGTGGTGATCACTTTCCATCAGGTGAGCCTCCTGCCCGTTTGCCCCCTTTGTCCTATAAAAAAAAAAAAAAAAGATTCCTCTGACTCATGGCATTGTCTGCACATTGCGGACTGACTGAGGCCGAGAGTAAACATATGTTTATTGAGTTTGCAGTAGGCAGTGAGTATTCTAGTTACCGCACTAGTCGCACTTGTATCTAAGAATATATCAAAAACAACATAATATTTTTAAGAAAATTCTCAAATCAACAAAAATCGTTATACCTATATATTAATAATTTGCACGTACAAATATGAGATTTATTTTCTATTTATAACTAAATAACGTATTAATATTTAAGTATCTATTCGTTATTACTCACGAAATTGCTTTTCATTAAATATGTATGCCACCACAATACGTTGAAGGAAAATGAAAACGGTACTTCTTCAGCCCAAGCAATAACTTTATGTAAATCCAATATAATGATTTCGGCTTCTATATATAATATTAATTCCGTTGCTTGCTTACATTAAAAGAACTCTGGAAAAATTATTTTATAAGTAATGAAAATGCTTTTAATACTTATATAAAATATACTTATTTACATTTTATTTCAAATTAAGTAACATCAAAGTGAACCTTATTCCACGTTCTACTTCATAATAGTAATTAACCTATGATTTGGTTTTACAAAAAAGAAAAACTTGTACAAAGTATATTATCTGTACTAATATTATATTTTAGTAAGATGATTTGTATTTTGTATGTAAGAAAACTGAAAACGAAAACTATTGATCATAGAACAAAAAAAAATCTACAATATTAAAGAACATATCAATATCTACGGGAAGGGCGGGCGTTATTTCTGCGAGGTATCATACCGCGCGACTCAGAAAGAATTGGGTTCCCGTGAAAACGCATGCGAAGCCGCGTGAATTACTAGTATAAAATAATATACAATACCGACCCATAACATTTTAACAGTTAGTTCACATTTCTCGTAGATGACATATTTTCCAGCAGTACAAAGTGTCCTATATCATATTGACACAGTTTAAAAAATATAGATTCAGCCTCTGATTATTTCAATAAGATATTTTTAAGCAGTATTGTCCTGATGATAATGTTTTGATGACACGTTTTATTTTAATGATAGTCAACGACAACACTTTTGGCTCTGTTTGTAGCGGTAGTGTCAGCGGACGCAGTTTCGAGTCCCGCTGTGTGCATTTTTTGAGTATGAATGTTTTTACTACATAGGTATTTACTATTTATATTAAGAATATGTATGTATTTAAAGTAATATATGTGTAGTGTATCAACTATCTGATATCCATAGCACAATTCTCGTAGCATTTTATGGAACTAGATGGTGCTGTGTCTTAAAGTCCCAACATACAATGTAACGAGTGTATGTTAACAACTCAACTACTACGTTGTTAAATGACGTGCGTCACATTAATATTGCCTGGTGAAAAAAAATTGAACGCAACCCTTCATTTTCATATAGTACTTTGACTAGTACATAATTGATTCGTTCATTTAAAATACATTAAGCAGGCTGGGCACGATCAAGGCCTCTACAGAAGCATGGAACAAAGGTAATTTCCGCGGCTAACCGTCTAACCCCAAACTGAAAGCGGGCAGTATACACCGACAATAAAATACCACCTACTTATGAGACCGTTGCAATAGAATATAACCCTTACATGACTTTGTTAAAGACGCTTTTCACTTGATTATTTTAAAGGATTATTTTTAACAACTCGTTATATTCAGAGCTAATGGCATGGAAGAGGTACCATTTAATTTTATCTGGCAGACACAATTATACTACGCTTTGTGTTACAAATAAGGAAGGTTTGTGTATCTCGATCTTCCCTCGTTGTTGGCTTAGGTTTCATTGCTTACAATCGTTTATAATATTTTGACAGTAATTTGTTTAATTTTGATACGAGTATAATTAATTACAGAATTTTGCTTTATATATAATTTTAATTGTTTACTTACATTATGGTGTTCAATTTTGTACGGTGAGGCGTTAAGTCTGACGTAATATCGTAGTCTCGTTATCCACAATTTCTAAATTATGAAACAAGTCGTATTTCATAGCGAGCGATACCCTTGGATTTATACGCGAATCATGCGCAAATACATTAGCATATTGCTATTCCAGCGTCCGCGGCCAGATAGCATATATTTGCATAAATTAGCTTGAGAACGCATGTCGTACGAAGGTATTGAATGTGCGCCGCTAGCATGTTACTGAACCAGATTTATTAAAAATCTATGTTGTGTAAATATAATATTTCAATATGAGAAGAAAATATATATCTCTATAACGAGTGGTAGCCCAGCGGTAACACGCTCGCTTGGATAACCGAGTGATGTGGGTTCAAATCCGGGTCTCGCACCTTTGATATTTTCTTGTGCGAATCATTTCTGTCATGATTACCACTTGTCTTACGGTGAAGGAAAACATCGTGAGGAAACCTGCATGTCTAAGAAAACCTAGCAAGTTTTCGTAAGACATGTGAAGTCCGCCAATACGCACTAGGCCAGCGCGGCGGACCTGGCCCGATCGACGACGACGGGTCGTACTGAGGGAGGCCTGTGCCGTGCCGTTATCCGTTATTTAGGTTTATTTAAAATACTAAAAATGTTTATATAATCGTGTTAATAATCTGTGGAACAACAACTATGACGTAAAAAATAATGAAAATAATAATGAAGTATAATCACAAATGGAATAACGTCACCTACTTTGTACCATGAAGAATTTTATTTGTATTATTTGAAATCTTTCCTATTTTATTTTTCACGCTGACAATAAAAAGTAACCAGACAGAACCACAAAGAATAAATTATATAACAATGGCTTTGTAAACTTTACGTATTTAGAGAATTTTTTGCATTTAAGTATTCTGAGGTTTAGAGCGGTCGTGGTTGCGACTTTACATTTTTATAAAAGCGAAAGAGCGGAATTTATTTGAAACCTGATGAAGGCTATTTGAAAACTCAATTAAATTATATTATATACTTTTTTATAATGAGGGTTAAATTCTAAAATTCCTTTATTTTTCATTTACAACAAGGTGAATAAGTAATAGGATACTAAACAATTTTACGCACAATAATGAACTAATTATATTTCATCCGCACCCATCCTTATATTAAAAATTATATAAAATGTACAATGTACATCGATTCTGTCCATCTGTCCTAGTCAGATTTACATAAATATTTTTGAGATGGCAAGATGTTGTCTTGCTGGGTTATACTGGATACTGGGAATATTGGGATGCTTCCCTCTACTTGAGTTTATCTTATATGAAAAAATGTATATATTTTTAAGGGTTCTATTTTTCCTTTCATCAAAGGCATCATATTTTTAGGTAAGTACGCCTTATGATTATATTCCAACAGGGAGTTATTCGCACAGGAAAATTTCAGCATCCCAGGTCTCAGGATTTGAACCCGCTGGACTTAATGTTCCAAGCGAACACGTTACTTTAGAGCTACCATTGCCTATGAAGGTATTATTATCACATATCAATTATCACAATGGCGTGCTCACATGTCCGCAATGCATGCGGACCTTTTCAATGAAGATTGGTTACAATAGTCATATGAGAGCACATGAAAGACAATCATCCCGTCAAAACTGAAGCAGTCGCCGTGATCGAAATCGGTCGGGAGTTCATCATCATCATCATCATCATCATCATCATTATTATCTAAATTTTCCAGACAGTAAAAAATGAATTTCGATATTATTCAATAAGAAAAACATTAAATAATATAAATTTTAAGTCCCTTCTAAACCAGAGATTCTATTAAAGTTAATTCTATTAAACTTACCGTTCTATTATAAAATTTCAATTTATATGTACACAATTTTCTCAAGGGACCGTTGATTCTTTTAATGTTTCTGCTTATGGACGTTTCCTCGATGGAATAAAATTAAGTTTTCATTTTCAACGTAATAACGGAAATTAAAATATGAATTATTTGTAATACTTACACTCGCTCACGGACCAGGCGTTTCTGAATTAATAATGATAAGTTGTTGTTAAAATAAAAGCAATAACTGTTTTATATACACTAGGTAATAAAAGTATCTTTATGTTATTAGTGCAATAAAAATCTTAATTACGACAAGTTAAAACTTAATCAAAATACTAAAACATAGTTTACTTTCTAAAAACCAATCCGTATCAACCATTTAAATCATAACCATACAAAAATAGTATAATCCCTCAAAATAACAATATTTAAAATTACTATAACTAACAAAACTGTAACTTAAAGTATATTTTATTTTTACAATTGAGCTTTAATCGAATGAGCTAAATAAAATCCGGGGCTAATAAAAGCTGTGAGCGACAATGGCGCAACTAGGCAAGGGGCACATCCGGGAACGCGGCCGTGTCAAGGTCACGGCCCGCGATCGATGCAGCTAGTCCCCCTCTACGGCGCTACGCCCGCTACGAACTACCGTTTCTTTACGATATAAATGATACAGAGTTATATTTAGATGTAGTGTTTTCTTCATTAATTTGATGTTGGTTTTAAAGTTTTAAAATATATTAAGTGTACGTATTTAACTTTCTATCTTCAGAAAACTGGTTATAAAAGTACTTAAAGTACTTTACAATGAGTTGAATTTGTAGTTTGCGATAGCATAGTATTCATTATTTACGTTAAAAATTATGGTCATATTAATAATAGAGTAATATGAAATCGATCATTCACTTTACGTAATCATTACTAAATAATGTTTTTATTGAAAAATATGATTTTTAATTCTACAGATATACGAATTATGATGTATCGTACATTTAACATTTCGTTCAATATATTTTTATCGGTGAGATTCAATATAACCTATATCCTCTTTAAGATTTAAAGTGCTACGTCAGACGTAGCACTTTAAATCGTAGCTCCCGTTTTAAAACAATTCTGTGATAACTCTTTCACAGTTAACGTTAAGCTTTTATATATTTTATGTTTCAGTGATTGAAAAATATTTTGATTTTATTTCAATAATTATTATCATTGAAATAAAATCAAAGTAATTATAATTAGGTATAAGAATATTTTATAATTGAAAAGAACAATTGAATGAAAAGGATATACTATTTTCATAAGACACACAGTATTGAAATATATCAAAATCATAATAGAAAATACGTCCCCATACCTTAATAAAAATTCTTACGTTGTTACTTTTTATAAAATCCGCTTTCATTAAATAGAAATAAAATTATTTCACGATACCAAAAGTAAAACTAAATATTGGTTAAAATAAATGCATTTAGTTAAACCTTTGGACTAAAAGTATGAATTTTAAAGCTAATTCATCACGTCTTGGTTTGTCAGGTATAAAAATCAGACTAAACTTTAACGAGAACTTAGAACGTGAATAAATCTCGTCTACAAATTATTGGTGTAGAAATTTTCATTTTGCCTCGATTAAGAAGATTTTAAACTTGTATACCTCTTCAATGACTCCTAACATCAACTTTTTAGTGTGGTTTAGTTTTGTATGTTCTATGTACAATTAAATACTTGAATATCATAAAAAATATATTTTCTACTGGATATAACGAAGCAAAATTTGGCAAAAATTGAGCAAAACGTCCCAAATATGTACGTTTTCAGCAAACAAACTGTCATTTGCTTTGTTAGAAATCTCATTTTGCGTTAACTTTGTTCTGAATTCGTTATATGAGCATTAAAAATAAGTGCTCTTTTACATCATAGTTAGCAAAGGCATTACTTTCAATGCATAAAAACTGCTGCTGTAATTCTAAAAGCTACTTAAAGTTAAATTAACCTTTGTCATTTTATCTTAAGTGCTATGAATACATGCTTTTCATAAATAATTATGAATATTTTAGTTAGAAAAACTAAAACAAAATGGTTGTAGTAAAAAGATTTACATTTTTTGACTTTAAAATAAAACAACAGCAGTGACATACATTTTCGTAGATTTTTTTTCTACGTTAATATATTGAAAACTCATAGATACCTACATCTTATTTTACTTACTCCATTGTTATTTTTTGATATAATATTTTTTTACAGAACTCATCTGTAAGGTTAAGTACTTTACAAAAGAATCGAACTTTTAATTTAAGACGCTTTGGAACGTAAGCCATATTCTAAGCTATGGAGTAAAAGTACACAAATATTTTTACAGCAAAAATATGTAAGCCGACAGCATGCCGACTATGGAATTCTGAGAGCTACGTACGCAAAACTTGGCCTTTGATGTTTAATTAGGTCATTATACATACAGTGGCATTTATGTTATAAAATATAATGAGTAAAAGTAATAAAAGTATTTCCTATAGCTTTAAATCGAGAGTTTTATATAAATAGCTACGAACATTTTATTCCCACATGTCATATTTACTTAAAATTATTATTAATTAGAGATTTTTTTATTATTTTCATAAAATGTGTGAATCCTAATCACTCAAAATCCCCAAGAGCATACAATCCTAGCATCGTAACCTTGAGAACCATTTTATTGCAACGCGAGCGTCCACCCCAACACTTGATGCGGTCATGGCCGCGGTATGCTCGCATTAAACGAGCGACGTCCGTTCATCTACGAAGGCGGCGCCCGAATGGCCTTCTGTCGGCAAGCAGTGGATGGGGGATGTTTACCCGTTCATCCCCACTCTTCGTGCCAGCTGAGCAGCGGCACGCTATATTTAGGTTGGGCTGTAAATATTCGCTCCAAGTACGGAAAGCACCCCCTCCCCACAGGGTGGCATGTAGAGGTAAAATCCCGCGCTACATAAGCGGTAAAAGTTGAAAGTTCACCAACGCCCGGGTACGAATTTGTGTTCGAAAAACGCTTTCTTTATTTAAATTCCAACTTATTTGCCGATGTAGTTTCAACCGAGTGTACAATGTCGACACACACTAATCTCTTCTAGTAGCTTTTTCGAGGGGGACATTTTATGTAATAAAAAGAACAAAAGATCCCTGCAATCTCTTTATGCAACCGAAGTTGTTGCATTTTATTTATTACAAGCCACTCACCCTCACTCAGCTCGGGTTCCCCTATTACGTTTTAAAGTTTAGAATGGATTGTTCAGAAACGAGATAGGTATATTCTCACACTAAAAAGTTTCCTATATGTTGAACTAATAACCTAGTAAAGCATTTCCAAACAAACAAACAGACAAAAATCCAAAAAATTATAGAATCGGCCTCTGTATCGACAATTATTTAATTTTAATGAGATTTTCTAAAACTAAGTACTTAATGAACAGACTCGACTTAGTTTTCTATACTATTTCTATATATAGCAGTATCACCGTGAACAAAAATGATTTGTTCCTTTTGTCAATTTCATGGCAGTGTCTACAGTTTTTAATTTAAGCCAATAATACTTAATTGAGATACATCATGCAATTAACTTTACTGTTACTGCTACATCGCACATTTCGGTTAAAACAAGTGAATATTAACTCGAACAAAAATAAATTTTGATCGTATGCTGGTTTCCCAAATATGAGTTTCTCTTTGGAAAAATTAAAACAGATTACCTCCATCCACCATGATGGGTGATTTGCGTGCGTGAATAACTCAGAATGGCGCAATTTTTTGCTATATCATGCGTCAGTCGACAACAGCTATTTTGCTACCATAGTTTTTTTACCCAAAACTTCGACTAATATAACATAGTAAAATTCTGTATAAACGGTTAAACCCGACTTGAAGAAAGTCAAGGTCACTCTACAATTCCAATTTGGCACAAAACACAATCGAAAGTGATTTTAAAAACGTGTACAAGAATATTTTTGAACAAGACAGACGACAGACAGACAAAATTCTAAAAACTACTATAACATTCGCTTTTTGTAAGCTAATGATTTATTTCAATAAGATTTTCCAAAAAGTACATATTTGATGTGACGTGTGAATGATTGATTCAATTCAGAATCGTATTATATGGATTGGTAAAATTTTTAACAGTATAATACAACACATAAAGTTCATAAATGATAAATATATAAAATGATAAGCTATTTTTGAATGTTTTAATCATTTTATTGCATGAAATAATTACAATAAAACCAATACGACACAAACTTCAAACTATACGTTGGCTCGCTGTTGATAACGGCTGGCTGACTGCTTTAATTTGCGACTGATAGTCGGAAACTCGAACCGAACTATGAGTATTTTCAATTTCATCAAACCAAGTGAAATCTTTAATGTTAAAATCGTATTCGGAGTGTTCTTCTGGTCTGTATTTCTCATGTTTTGGGTCATGAAAGCTAACGATGCTTAGTACTGGGGCAGTTCCACCAAAGGCAATTTTGTCCGCATGGCTTGTTACTGCTAGTACTGTACCCGGAGCTTCGTAGGAACAAGCTATATACCTATTGTGAAGGTTGATTACTTCAACGCAATTGGTCCCACTGCCGCCTATAATGGCGTACTTGCCTTTACGATTGAACTACAAAAGATTAAATTGAAATTAAATTTATAAAAATATTTGACATTGCAGTAGACACTTTAGTTAAATGGATTTAAAACTTTATTCAGAATCTATCCTTTCTCTGCTCACTGGTCATTATTTTATGCTTGAATATATTCAAGTATAAGTATAATTATGTGTGAGATATGTTAGTTTAAGAAGACAATGGTAACCTAGTGGTAACGAGCTTACTTAGGAAATCGAGTGAAGCGGGTTCAAATCCTGGATCTCGCACCTCTGATATTGTCACGTGTGAATCATTTCATCATTTCTAAAAATCTGAGAAAACCTAGCAAGCTTACGACAGATATGTGAAGTCCGCAAACTCGAATTTGGCCAGTATAGTGGCCAGCAATGAGGCGTTAAAAAACGGCTGATACGTACATAAATAAAACACATAATATGCTAGGCAAACTAAATGAAATAATTCTTACTTAATTCTTACCAATGTAAGAATTTAAGTAAAATCTAAGCGACATTGAAAAGAGAAATAGAAATAGAAAATAAAAAAGCTCTACTCTAAAAAAATCCCATTGAAAACGAATAGATTCAAAATTTTAAGCTGTAGTTTTTTGTTTGTATCAAGCGCAACAGATTTTTTTTAAATATTCAACATGCGCGCTCGATTCTTTTGATGGATAGAGAGTTTTCATTTAAATCCCATCCAGAGTACCTTCACATAAAGCAATTAACTTTCAACTTCCAAAACTTGTGCAACTTGAATCTAACTATCCACATAATATTCAAGCAAACCGCAGTAAACTTTACAAAGCATAAACTTAAGCTTACACTGTACTTAGTAATATTCTCGAAATGAAAGGAAAACAACCCGCCCGAAATGTCCAAGTGGGGTAATTAAAATAATAATTTATATTATGTTATCAAACAAAATAGGTATGAGAGAGAATAGACGTTATTAAATTATTATATTAAGCTACCTTATTTCTGAATAAAAAAGTGTTTAGATTATAATGTTGAAATGTAACTCAAATTACTCGTATGCTAGAAATTAGACATAGATATATTTAAGCCTAACATATTAATTTGTAGATAAAACTACATTAACCTTTTAAAATTGTTAATTTTTTCACAAAATTATTGATTAAACATTATTTATCGAATATAGTTAAGCATGAAAAATAAAAGTAAGTGAATGACCACCAAAATATGGTAATACATGTACTCGTAGGTACCATAAGAAGATAACAGGGTAGGCGGTTTTTTTCCCCAAAGTATTGCAGTTCGTGTAAATCTAACAGAACATTTTTTTTTGATTAAATTGATTATATTCTATACTCGTATATGATATAATTTAATGCAAAATTAATTTTAATATAAATGGACTAACGAATAACTGTTCCCTTCGACAAACGTTTTAAAAACTAAGTATTAAAATAAAGATTAAAAAGTTACGTTATAGTTACCCGATTTGATCTCCAATATCGACATGCGTAGATATATTCACCGTCTACATCAGGACGCCTGTTCTGGACTCTTACAACGTGCAAACGCTTCTTGGCAACCAGGTCCCACACTGTGAGTGCCTCTGTTGGTTGCCAGCTACCGGCAATGCAGTGATCTCTCTACAAATTTATAAATGTCTTTTGATTTAATAAGTTAATAATATTAAGGAAGTAGTAACGCGGTCGCTTGAGAAACCAAGTGAACCGGGTTCAAATCCTGGGTCTCGCACTTCTGATACGAGTATGTTCATGGGCGAAACATTTACAATATAATTACCACTTGTCTAACGCATGTTATTTTTATAAAGCATAAATTTTGTATTACGGGGAGTATATATTAGGTACACATTAAATGTAAACGTTTTATTATAACCAAAACAATTAAAAACAAAAATTCATTTGAAAAGAAATAGAATTCTTATTGTAAAACCATTATTTGTGCATGCTAAAAATTGTTGATGCACCAAATGGCACCAATTTAATAGCGGACTAACATTAGAGATTACATAGACGGATTATATATGTATTTATGTATATATGAACTCCCAATGCATGAAGATCCACAAATTCCAAAACTCAAAAAATTCCGAATAGTTAAAGAGAACTCAAACTTCAAAACTCTATACCCTCAATCGTAAATTCCAATAAGTAATATACGGAAGAAGTTGTCGTAAATTGTACGGCTAATAATATATTGTATAAGTATACATAAATCTCTAATCTACACATATAATAAAACTAGCGGAACCCGCGGCTTCGCTCGCGTTAAATCTATTCGAATTCGAACTGCTAAGCTATCGGGAGTTACACGTGTTATTGTGAGTCAACCATAAAAGATATACATATGCTGTCGTGGGATATTTTTTATATAATTTTAAGGAGAACATTTCCGTCATACATGATTTCTGTGTAGCTTTAACCATTAAGGTTGCACACGCGACGGAAGCTTAAAAAATTGAGTAAATTCTCCCGTTTTTTCAACATTTTCCTTCACTGCTCTGCTCCTATTGATTGTAGCGTGATAAAAAGCATACTATAACCAGCTCAGGAGTATGAAAAATAATTGTACCAAGTATCGTTAAAATTCGTCGAGTAGTTTTTGTTTCTATAACGGTTATACAGACAGACAGACAAAAATTTTACTGATTGCATTTTTGGCATCAGTATCGATCCCTAATCACCCCCTGATAGTTATTTTGGAAATATATTTCATGTACAGAATTGACCTCTCTACAGATTTATTATAAGTATAGATATAGATAGATTATTCTAACTGAGCCAAATCTGTACCTACGTTAAATATTTTTTGAAAAATCTTATTGAAATACTCGTAGTTATTATAATTTTATCTGTTTGTTTATCCGTCTATGACCGTATCACGATAAAACCAGATTTTGATGAAAAGTAGAAAATGATATGATGATAGCGGGTCTTTCAAGTCAACATAATATAGGGTACGATTTCTGCGCCAGCGGTCGCGGGTTCGAGTCCCTGGATTATGCATATTGAGCATGAATGTATTTAAAATTTATTTATTTCTAATATATCAATTATCTGGTATCCGTAACACAAGGTTCGTTGCTTACCACGGAACTACGAATAGATGGCGCTGTTTGTATTTATTTTATTTTTACTGCGGAAAAATTACTTATTTTTGAGAAATTTGTACTAACCGTTAAAATGTAGGTAGGAACCAAACGGAGCGAGAGAAAGTCACTGGTATATATTTTTAAAATTCAATTATTTTCACCAGAATAAAATTAGGTACTAACTCTGAGAATAAATCTTTCGGTAATATAAAGAACGCTTTTATAATTAGTTTTACTCGATTAAATAAAGGTGCTCCACCCAGTGACCTTTCATATCAAATAAGATTTAACGAAACGGAGGGTTCTATAATCTCTTTATAAAAGACCTTATAAATACAAAATAGCGGGGTAGACGAATAAGTTTTTTACGAGCACACACTAATGAAAAGTATTAAAAATAATGTACCTCAAAGGCTCTGAACGAACTATGAGAGAACGTCAAAGTTGATAACGAGGGACAGAACTGGATGAGACGAAGTTCTCAACAAAGGTAGAGTTTTTAATTAAAACTACGTTGTCTTAGCTGTATAAATATCAAGTGCTACCAACTATACCACGAAGCGCTGCTTAAGATTTAGATTGGTGTTTTATTTTTGACTCCAAAGAAAAAGTTCGTATTTCGCTACACGTGTGAAGGTCAAAATGACTTTTTTCACTTAAGCCAAATTTTAGCTCTGTATTTCAGACAAATAGGTAATTTAAATTAATGAAATCATTTATCTGCTTACAAAATTTATTTAAAGCTGATCATTTAGAATAGTTTCACGTTTTGAATTAACAAGACTTATTTATAACGAGTATAATTAATTTCTGAATCGAGTCTGCACATTACCTAATTGATTTTTGGAAAGTCTTATAGAAATAGTCATTGTTATCGATACAAACGACGAATCTATAGATTTTTAGAATTAATGCCTGTCTGTGACCGCATCACGAGAAAGACTTTTCATGATATTTTATATGATGACAGCTAGTTCTCCGGGTCAGTATAGTAGAATACTTTTTGCTACAGAGAAACCTAAACCCAGGGAATGAACCTGAGCGGAACAAGGATAATGAAATGTATGTAAGTATACACACATTTTAAAGGGCACAAGTAATTTTTTATACATATTTTCCTAAAATTCTACTACTAGATTTAATTTTAAAATATAATTTAATATAATCTAACCATCGTATTTTAACAATGTCTGAAACATTACTGCTCGCGCTGGAATAGGCATTTTCTTTATCAAAATCTATAAATTTACCACATGAAGTGAATACCACGAGGGTAATTTCATAACAGCCTTCATTTATCACTTGCTTTCTCGGTACAAGTAAAATCCGACGTATTTTTCGATTAATCTCACAAAATCCGTGTAATGTGTTAAATGTACGAAAACGGCTTTATCATTACGAAAATATATACAATATACAACGGAAAAGCCTCGCCGCGCCGTCTCTTTATGTTTACGTTAATTAATCTTCTGAAACATTGAAAGGAAACTGTGCTATAAATTCAGTGAAGTTAAAGTTTTATTTTTTATATATTATACGATGGTGATTGTTAATGAATGATTTTAAAACGATTTTATATGTCAAATTTTTCAAGAGTATAACTTATATTTTATTAAAGTCTAAATTAATCGAATCTGTACATTATATATTTTTTAGAAAAGAGTTAACATCGCTGTAACATTATTACCAATAGAACAACTACACGAACCCTCACAAAACACAGCTTTTTAGTAGTTATTATCGTTACAGAGGCTGAAAATATGGTTTTAGAATTTTTAACTGTCTGTCTGTGACCGCATCACTATAAATATAAAATATCAATTTAATATAATGTTTATCCAAAAGTAAAGAATATAATTAGGCAAAACACAACTTACTCTAAAGGGTAATTCAATAAGTCTAAGTGAGTGTTAACAATAATACTGCTATTTTATGTAACATTCTACTACTAGTAACGAATGGAGAGAAAAACATAGTAAAAATGCGTAACAAAAAATATCTTGTTTTCGTCGTAATGATGTAACTACTAAACGAAAATTGTAAGGGAGGTTGTACATATGTCAAATACAGCATTTGTATTTTATTATTATTGTCCTTACATAAGAACACTTAATGATAGCTTGATATTTGTTTTTGCGTAACACTTCGGTTTTGTTATTTCAATTCGAAGTGTCTATTCATCCGATAAGTCTGAAAATTGGTGTTTGATATATCGCGACTGAGACTTTTTTGCTTCTTAAATGGCTCAAAGAGAAATAAATTTGTTTTTAAGTTTTAACATACTCGTGAATGCAATTGCAGACGTTTCTAATTACTTTTTACAAAATACCATTTTCTTGTACATTGTTTTGATGTAGGTACATACTATCAGGGAGTGTTAGTAACGTAAATTTCATAGGACGACTCTATAGAGCCAGCTCTTTTACATATACAAGCTCTTGGACTTAAAAGTGGGTGGGATCTTAATAATAAATTATCAGCTCGGTAGGTTAAGGTTATTTTTTATTTATTTTTGGCATAGGTATATCCTGCACATAAAAATCGCTTATTTTATATTAGAAATCAAAAAAAGTGATAGATATTCGTACAAACTGACAATAGTCGGACGAATAATATATTTTTTATTAATACGATTATCGGATGACTAGCAACTGCGTTTAACATAATTTAATCGTCCAACAATTGTTGGACAACTAAATTATTTTGCTCGTCCAACTAGCAGACGACTAGCATCAGCCATTTCAATTATCTTAATTTTTATAATAATCCACTATCAGACAGAACTTTAATATAGAATTAACGGGCAAGTTCTGTGTGTTTGACGATGATAGAGTCGATTGTCAATCGACTCTATCTGCACTGCTCTAGTATTTTTTCGATATAAGTAAGATTAATTCAGACACCTAGTATCAAAAAAGTCCGTGTCTCGATAATAATATTACATGACAAAAATATAATAAAATCATATAATAATAACTAGGTAATTAGAAATATACTTTTGAGAAATTCAGGTATATTATGGACGTAACATGATTTATATTTTACTTTCACTCTTTTATAAATTAATATATCATACTTCACTATTAAAATTCAACAACAAAAGTTTCTACGATCGAGACTAGACTACTGCATGTTATTATATTAGGAGTTGAATAAATAAAGGCATAAAATCTAAGTGTTAGAAAGCTCAAAGGTCACCTAGAAGTCAGTATCAAGAAGTAAGAAAGTCTAGGACATAAAATCAGATATTAAAATAAGAAGTATTAACCTAATTTTTTATACCCTAGGGTATGAATTGCAAAAACCTATAAATGTCGAATAAGAAAAGGAAAGCACCTTATCCAATACTAAAAGTATATTACAAGGCCTCAATATCGAAATAAACTTATTACTTCGAATATTATTTCTAAAGTGAAGAATCGCACTTTATTGTTTTTATTTCAATGCGATGAATTGATATCGATGAAATTAAATAGTAAAAAAATAAATATGTTGGATCATAAACACACATCTAGTACTCTGGTAAGATACGAAGCTTGTTTTAGAGATACTATATAACTTTGAATTCATACATATTATAAATATAAGTACAAATATTCGTGCTAATCACACAAATAAATGCCCCAGCAGGATTCTAACCCGTGACCGCTGGCACATCAAGTATAGTCACTACAAACTGAGCCAAACGTGTCGTCATCGTAATTCAAATAAGTTGTTACCAGCTATCTCATCATTAATTGCATTAAAATTGTATTTTACGCCTTGTTTTACGCCTGCTTGTAAATTAAAGTTTGATGGTAAATAAAATTTAATAGGCACTTACATTCAGATCAATGCTATCGCTACATATGTTGACCCCTTCAAAAGTCATTACGCATCCAACTTTACATCTTATATCCCAGATCTGCAACAAAATAATGTTTAATAGTTTCATAAAATTGTAGGACTATAAAATATATATGAAAATAATTCCTTTGGGATTTCATTTTAATAAAGCCCGGTTGTTAATCGGATGAAATAATCAAATTTTTATTTTAGCCATAAAACATAAAATGCCAAACAAAATAATGTTAGGAAAGTTAATAGTGCGAATAACTTAGCCTTTACAAATAAAACTTCATAAAAACATCAAGTAATAAAAGTATGCTCACATAAGTAATACTTTTACGCGAATATTTGACATTAATATTGCAATATTTAATTTTAACGTGTGTTTTAAACTTTTTAAATGTTTAAAATTTAAATTTACAAGTATTTAAAGCTACTGTTCATCCATTTTTGATTTTTTTTAAAAATATAAAAAGTTGTGGGTAAACACTGTCCGTAAACAGTTTACGTTTGAGACGTCCAAAACCTAAGTCTCTTCCATGACCATGATTGCTGTAAAGCATTCGAAACGACAGAAAAACAAAAATACATATATCCGTAAAAAATTCCAAAAGAACGTTCTGTTTATAAAAGTATGGTATTTAAAAGTCATGCAAACGCTATTCAATGTTAGATCAAAACGGTGAAGGAGCGCTTAATAAATAATTTCAACAGTTAACTGCTAAGCAAAATATTTTAATCTCGAAAAAGGCGCTTTGAGTTCGCGGTCGTTGTCCGCCATATTTTATTCAGGCAGCGTTTACAAGTGTAGCTAACTCACTAGAGCTAGTAACTACCAAGTCAGTAACTCCAGAAACATATTCACAGAAAAAATATTTTAACAGGTTACAAAGCAGGCAAGTGGTCACTGACTTAACCACCGAGCTTAAACGAGGCATTGGGGATAAAGCTTCGTTTAATTTAATCGTCATGTCCACCACAGACCTGTGTCAAAGAGACGGTTTTTGTTATCTTTTTTTTCGTACCATGTTAAATTTAGTATTGTCTCTTCCAAAAGAGAATACATTAAATACGTAGGATCCTTTTATATGTGTAATATTTACGTGTAAGAATATTTACGTGATATATTCACGTAAAATACTTCTTTCGCTTGAAGTTGAAAAGGAACGCTTATTCAAAAGAAAATGAGATCTCTTATTAATATTTAATTTTGTAAAGGTGTATAATGTTGTATCCTAACTAATATTATAAATGCGAAAGTAACTCTGTCTGTCTGTCTGTCTGTCTGTTACGCTTTCACGCCTAAACCGCTGAACCGAATTCGATGAAATTTGGTACACAGATAGAGAAGACCTTCAGAAAGGACATAGGCTACTTTTTATCCCTGTAATCCCACGGGAATGGCAACTACGTGGGTGAAACCGCGGGGCGCAGCTAGTATTATATAGGAACGGGTAGTCCGTTAAAAAATTAATGTAACAATTTACTAAGAATTTGATTTTAATTAACGTTAACCGAGTCACAAAGGATTGATGGCTCTATTAAATCATGGTAAAGGCATTTAAGGGGCACATAAATTAGACAGATTTATAGATAACCGAACCAATTTAGATAGAGCACGGCTTAAACTTTTGCCGAACATTTCCTGCAAAATTCCATTGAGATATTAATGCATGTAAAGTTTAAATAAAATTTGTAGATTTTGCTTTTAGAAAATTAGTTTGTAATGTTTTTTTTTTATTATGGGTTCGATGAGAGCTATCATTGGTAACACACTCGTTTAATAACCGAGTGAAGCAAATCAATCAAATCGCGAGTATTGCACCTCTTATATTTTTATGTCCGAATCTTTTCCAACATGAATAATGCTAGTCTTACGGTGTAGGGAAACATTTCGAGGAAACCTGCATGTCAGAGACAACCTAGCCAGTTTTCCAAAACATGTTTTCCGCCAACTTGCACTTTATCAGCGTGATAAAACATGGTCCGATGCCTTTCGTTACGAGGCTCAGTGTGACGTAAAAATGGACTGAATATACATCCAATCACGGTAACTATGAATCAATTCTACTTATTACATTTTTAAGACTGAACACTAAGTATAAATAATTAAAAACAAAGTAGGTACATATGTGTATATAGTTGCAATTGATTAATATAACTTTAATGTTTTTATGTCTCTGCATAATGTATAACTTATAAGAAAGGTAGGCTAAATAATATTTTTACTCTTAAAGTATTATCCCAGGCTCCACTCGCAAACATGAAAGGCTTTTGATCGTGACATCGCAAGGCGCACACCTGCCCAAAGTGCATTCTTTGAAGTTTCCTAGGAATGAACTGGAGGCGCAACTTGTGCACTTTGTACGTTAGCTCCGCCTGAAAGAGCATAACAGAACTTTCACTGCCAGACAGAACGTGTTTTGCTACTTACATTACATAGAATATGTGAATATAAAAGTGCCAAATATATACTTTATAAAAGCTATAACAATGATCTTAGATCTGAATTAGCTGAAAAGTTCTTCAAAATACTCTAATGCTATAATGACACTAAAGTATACTCGAACCTACGAGTAACGTGAGAAACTCGTAATTCTTTTTTTATATCAACGAACTACAAGTAACCTAGTACAAACACATAATCTATACGTAAGTACACACATACGAGTATGTGTAGTATGTATTATACACACATTTTTATCTTTTTTAGTAATTAATCTTTAAAATCTACTTAAAATGACAGAACAATTCCAAAATATAAAAACAACTTTATTTTTATAAAAATTAAAAAATAGGTTATAGAATAATATTTGACATTTTCTAAATCATCAACACATTAATTTGGAAAAGCTATCTCTATATCTGGATCCTCGCATATGTAGCATGTAAACTAAGGGCAATTTAGTTATTTTGCCAACTTCATCGGTGTGAGCTGCAACAAGATAACGAAATCCTTGACCAGCGACCCAGTTTCAAGTGCTAAGGACTATCGAGTAACTCGTAAAACCTATCTGATGATCAATAAACCGAGATTATATTGGTGATCCTCATATGAAAACGGTTTATTGTAATTGAGCAATATAATAAGTAATGCGTTTCTGTAAAACTCCAAATAAAAAGTTATATAACGGTTTTGTCTTTGTGTTGTAATCGAATTTGTCATTTTATCGTGCTTTGTATTGTATTTTTTACTGACTCTTGACTGCTATTTAGTTCACATTTAGTCATGCAGTTTGGCTCAGTTGGTATTGACTCTACTTGTTGTGACTTGTGAGCAATCGGAGGTTCAAGTCCCGCTGGGGTATTCATTTGTGTGATATGGACGATTATTTGTACTTCAGTCATAATATGGGTTTTACTACTTATAATATGTATGTAAAAAAGTGATATACGTGTAGTGTATAAACTATCTGGTATCCATAACTCAAGCATTGTTGCTTTACATTGAACCAAATGGTGATGTTCGGACATATTTATTTTATATTTTTACCTCATTGTTAATTTATTGACAAAATAAAACAGAAAGATAGTCCAGCAAATACATGAAGTACCTAATTACTATTTACATAAATCTAACTGCGATTTAAGCGTTCAAGTGTTAAAGTAGAAATTCACTTCCCTTAACTTATACATCACATTTAAAAAGACATACAGACTTTATTATGATGTATTCAACCATTAATACTGGTAAAACAAAAAAAGCTACTCCTATTATGTTAATATTAAACAGCCAGTCATAACACCCAGTCGAATTGAAAACCACATTCCATTTCCATTGGTGTATCATATTTATTATTATCTAATTAAATACATTTTGTATTCACTTGTTCAGCTAGATGCAGACTCTAATGCATATTCAGCGAGCGGTAACTAGAATATGTAAATGTTAAAGAGCTAATAACAATAAATTTAACACCTGACGTATTTTAATGGCATTTCTTAACGAGGGTATTTTATTCACATTGGTAAAATACGAGTGTACACTCGAATAAAATATCCAATCATTATAAATTCCTAAATGTAAATACAGCAAAACTTCTCCAACTATTTAAATTTTTAAAGATGTATATGCATGCGAATGTACTTTAAAAATAAATAACGGTGAAAACAGCAGACTTTTATCCAACAAACAACAAAAAGATTTATGAGTATTAAATTCTAAAATGTATTACTTATACAACTCCAATTGACAAAAAAACGTTTCGCTAAACATCAAAGTGAAAAAAACTAAAAGCCCAACACTACGTCCACCAAATGACTAATAATAATAATAATAGACCTAATGAGATGTACTTTGTCACGAAACACTTATAGTAGAGGAGACCGTGGAAGATCGACCTTCACCGATCTGATAAGGGTGAATATTTCATTTCATGCATATTTTACATTTTTTTTTGACGAATCAAATATTAAGCCTGATGGTGTTGTTTATTATTTTTTTGTACAATATATAATGAAAATAAACTAAATATGAAGGAGGTACAGTAATGTGACGTTTAGTATTGAAGATATAGGGCTTTGTTTTTTTTAATAAACGGTAATGAGATTAGCACGAACGGTAATTGATATTTAGCTAATGGTAATGAGATTTATTCAAATGGTGATTAGAAATATATTAAAAAGTATAACATCAGAGTACTTTAATCAGCATTTTATTCGTTAACAATCAAATATGATTTGTAATAAGTAACAAAGAGGAAACATAATTAGTATAAATAATCAAACGCGTATAATATAAACAATCATAAAAAAGGAATTTTAACTCAAAGTAAATAATAGTAATTGTCAATTTTTATTTGGAACAATAAACACCACTAAAACTTGCCAGTATTGCTCTCTACTGGCTCGCGACCAGTTTCATATCGAACTTGATCGCTAAATGTCCCAGTCGCAGATATGTTTAAAGCCAGCCCCTTTCCTAAATTCCGATGATCTCGGCGACCTCGGGATCGGTATTTAAGTGAAGTCCATCGCTTCTGTTTAAGTGTGTCATGTTGGCATGGAGTCCATGGAGACCTGATGAAACGCTCTACCGCTGGCCGCTCGTTTGTTTGTACCCAGATCTATCCCCCATGCCAGCAAAATACACAGTTTGAGTGCTACAGATATACACATACTGAATATTTTTATTTACCGAGTCCGCCGAAATCTCAGAATTCCTTTTTTCCCCCTTTTTGACACACTATGGTTGCAACAAACGTAAGAAAAATTAGCACAGCGGCCACCCCTTCCGCGGTTAATGTGGACTTTTGTAACAAAAAGGCACTCCATTCCAACCTCAATGCTGTCCATCACTATCTTGAAACAGATAAGCCGGTCTTACTTTTTTTAATGGAGACAGATATTGTCCTGCCGATACATCTTGCTTAAAATATCCTAGTTACAGCTTGGAACATGTCTTTCTGCCAAAAGTTGGGATTTGTACGTTCGTCAGGGAAGATATCACTCTGTTGTCGCCACCCCGTCCTGACCTGTCAATTTTATGGTCACGTATAAAATATGGGGGACATACTCCAATATAGACGTGTATCTCATAGTGGAAATGCCGAAATAGACCGACCCTTCGGACATCTAAGAAGGGTCAGATTTCCTATTCCAGCTATATCCCTGCGTGGAAGTTGTGATCCTCGGAGATTAAATGCCATGTCCAGTTTACACATCATTTGGAACAGAAAGCCAAATTGGCTTCCAAAACAATAGTAGTGCTTAACGGAGCGAAACAGTATTTCAGTTCCTGTTCTTTATAAATCACAGGTTCTCCCTCTCATGGAATACTGTTATGATCTCTGGGCTGGCACTCCTCAATACCAACTTCTTCCATGTGGCAAGCCGTTCATATTGTCGATGATCCCATACTAACATACGACTTAGAACCCTTAAGCTTTCGGATAGATGTTGCTCTCTATGTGTATTCTTTCGTCTGTATAATGGAATGTTCTGACGAACTTTTTGATGTGATGCCACCGTCGCGTTTCTGTCACCTCTCTCTTCCCCGTTTTGGTTGGATGTCATCCTTATATATTACATGCCTGGCATCCCAAAAATGAACATGCATCTCGCTCCTTTCTGCCCGCACATGCAAAATGTGCAATGATCTTCCTCCTGGGGTTTTCTCTGAGCGCTATTATGTGAGGCACTCTCAACTCCTGTTATGTTGCAGGTGTCGAGGGGCAACAAACTTACCATCACCAGCTAACGCGGATTGTTAACTCGTTTTCCCCTTACTGTTAAAAAAATGGTCTCTCACCACTTTTTCTTTGCTGTCTTTTGCTTCTTGGAGTCATATCACCAATTGACAGAAAGGAACGCCTTTCATCTTATACATATATTTTTGGACTTCTTTTTCTTTTTCTAGAGCATGTAAGACTGGGTTCAATTTAATATCTTTTTCTGTGTGTTATTGTAGCCCTTAATTGTAGCTTACTAATCTAATTTCCGAAAATGCGTCACTTTACATTAATTGTAAGTATAATAGTTAATTTATATGGTTAAGGTTTCATCAAATCTTAACATTAAAATCATTACCGTTACTTTCTTCTAATCATCATTCGACTATAAACGAATGGTAAATAATGGTAATTAGAAGTTTGGTAATTAGATTCATCAATATATGCGGTTTAATATAGTTTTTTTAAAGAGTCATGGATTTATGCAGTCTATTGTTTAAGAGATATCCTATTGTTGGTTACATCTAGCTAAAATTAAATAAAAAATAATCAATATATCGCCGCCCCCGGAGAATAAAATGATAACTGATATTACCATAGTTTTAGTGTTATCCCATATTTGAAGTCTACGGTGCCTAATACATCTACCCAATTTTTTTCGTGAACTTCTAGCCATTATTCAAAAAGTTATAGAATAATGCAATAATATTCGTAACTTCTTTAAACACACAAGGTTTCTTGAAAAAATATATAATATCAAGTTAGTGATACAGTTTTCTCATTAAAGATACGACAAAAACTTTTGCAATAATATTCCCGGAAAACAAATTGGCGAAATAATTGTGAATGCTATTGTCATTTTGTTCTCGTAACAATCCGTTTAGGCTCCGCGACTAACATGTTTTTAGTAAATAGTACTAATGATGACTGAGCAAAGAAGTCATTACAATTATATATTGCAATTCTTTTCTGTCATTAGAGCAAGCTTACATTAGACAGTGATACCACAATGGATCAATGTGTGCAATTTTCGGCACGTGGCAATTTTTGTTTACATGAATCAGTGCAATCCTTGGATGCACATTATAGATTTTTTTGTGTTGTTTTTTTTTATTTTGAGTTTTTGAACATCTCAGAGAGGCCGCTGATGTGGCTATCCAACGGTAACCCACCGCGCAGCATGTCTTTCTGGGGGACTTTAACGCCCATCATGAAGATTGGCTGTTCCCATACCAGAAAAACATGCTGGGAGAGAAGCGTGGAAGTTTGCAGTGTCACTTGGACTCTCTAAGTTGGTGGCCCTAGCAATGCCCTAGCACTTGATGTTGACGGCCACATAGCTAATTGTCTGGACCTTCTGTTGACTACTGATAGATCCAGATAGATATTACATCCAGGTTTTATCTCCATTGGGTAGCTCTTACCACTGTCTGGTAAAAACTGTATTGTCTTACTCTTCACCTGATAACAACTCCATTGGTGTTAGACGAATATGGTAATACAAGTCAGCAGATTGGGATGAGATGCGACACTTTTTTGCATCCTTTCCTTGGCGGCAGGTCTGCTTCTCTTCTTCCGATCCGTCGAGCTGTGCGGATGCTATAACTGATGTGGTGGATGCGATGGAATATTTCATCCCATTCTCCGATGTACCTGTTGGTAGGAAAGGTAACCGTGCCGACCCTGCCAATTATCGTCTGATCTCAATCACTTCCATACTCTGCAAGATTATGGAGCGTGTATTGAACAATCGTCTAATCGCATACCTAGAACAAAACGATTTCCTCAGTGATCGACAATATGGGTTTCGCCAGAATCGGTCGACTGGGGATCTTCTAGTGTATGCCAACCACACCATTGGAGAAGCTCTTGAGCGAAGTGGGGAGACGATCACTGTCTCCCTCGACGTCTCAAAGGCATTTGACAGGGTTTGGCACGCGAGCCTTATAAGCAAGCTTTTAGCCTATGGTATATCTCCTGGCCTGATCGGCTGGATTAAAGATTTCCTGAGTGATTGATCACTCAAAGTTGTGGTTGAGGGTTATTCATCTCACCCTTTAAAGACCAACTCAGGAGTTCCTCAGGGGTCTGTTCCCTCTGCAACCTTGTTCCAGCTGCATATTAACGATTTGCTTATACCCGGTATTTATGGGTACGCAGACGACAGCACTATTGTAGAGAGATACCTGCCGAATGCTCGGGCCAGTAAAGATCAAATTCAGTCCGAAAGAGAGAAGTCCGGCTGAATCTCACACTCAAGGCAGTCTCCACTTGGGGCGATGCCAATCTTGTGAGTTTCAAAGCCACCAAAACACAGGCGTGCCAGTTCACCACAAAAAGGAGTCCTTTTATCTTGACTCCTACTTTCCGAAATGTGCCTCTGGAATACACTGACCGTCTGCAGTTGTTGGGAATGGACATTAGCCCCAACATGAACTACGGGCAGTTCATCACGCCGGGACAGCTTCTAAATCCATATAAAGATCAAGTCTGGTCGTGCGTGAAATACTGTAGTCACATATGGGCCGGTGCTGCGAAATGCCATCTGTCAGTCTTGGACTCGATTGAGAGGCGTGCGCTGAGGCTTATTGGTGACCCTACCCTGGTAAAAGCCAACTTACAAAGCCTCGATCACCGACGTAGGGTTGCCAGCCTTTGTGTATTCTATAGGTTACATTTCGGCGAGTGTGCGCAGGAATTACATGATTTAATTCCCCCAACACCTTTTCATCATCGGACGACGCGACGAACGGCTGGTCTCCTTCCTTATGTCGTGGACATCCCACCTGTCCGGACGAAGCGTTTCGCTTCGTCATTTATTATACGTACGGCTTAGGGTTGGAACAACCTGCCAGCATCAGTGTTTCCGCCCGATTACAATATGGGTGTCTTCAAGGCAAGGGTGAATAGGTGGCTACTGAATTAGTGCGACTTACCATATATGACTGCGTTACCACTTACCATCAGGTGGAACGTAGTCAAGCACTTATTCAGAATGGATAAAAAAACCCAATTGAAACTTGCATACAATAAACCTCTACCAGTAAGCAAAGCTTTAAACTCCCTATTACATGGTTTTTATAATTGACTAACATTTCATGATAGTTCTGATGTACATATTAAATGATCAAGATGAGGTAGAATAAGTTTTTAAGTTTATTGTGATTAGGTGGTAATATTATAATAATTACAAAAAGATCAGATCAGGAGTACTTCTTCTCGTTTAGTTATTTAAATTCATCAATAAACCAATAGTTGATTACTATAACATTGTTTTATTGTAAATCCCGGAATAAAATTACAGGGTTCTATTACCGTTTAATGTAGTTTCAGTATTAACGAGAATAGAATGCCAAGTGATATTATTTTTCGTTAACTTAGTCTCTATTATGGGTTAAAACTATTGTAAAATAGTAATGCAATACTCACAATCTGTTAAAAGTAACGAGAATAAAATGGTATGTGTTATTAATATATAAAACCAACAACATACTTTTAGTAACTTTTTAAATTCTAAATATCTTCAGTCCGGATAATGTTAGCATAACATATTTTAAAACATTGTAAAGGTTAAAAAAATAGCTATCCTTGAGCTTATTTTTTTCTTTCTACATTTAATGCTTAGCAAGTTATAGGCAAAAATAGGTTTTTTATTTTTCCTGAAAAATCGTGTTTTTGCATTTACCATTTTATTCTCCGGGGGCGGCGATATTACCTTTTATAATCGAAACGGTATGTAGAAATATTCCAAACCACACCAAATTTTAACCGGAGAAACTTATTTCACTTTGCCGGTAACAGTCTTTCATGCGTGTATCCTGCTCTATTGCAGAGTGTCGACTGATGCCAAACGTTTTGTGAGAATGAAGGTACATAGTGATGCGAAAGTATTAAAATATCGACACAAACATGTCGCTGAATGGTAATTATGAAGAAGTGTAAGGACATTTTTTAAAATAGTAAAAAGTTGCTTAAAACTGTTCTTTCATTAATAATAAAAAAATAGAACATAGATTATTTAGTCTTTTATCATAAATATATATGATAACTTATTCTTTAAGGACAGTTTTTTAGGAAAATATTTTGATTAGATCAAATCTGGAAAAAGGACACAAATGGTAATTAGATTTTACGACTTTGTTAATTTTTTTTACACATACCTAATAATAATATACATATTCAACGAGTTCCGTCCATTAGAACCCGTAGCTTATTAAAAATAAATATTATCATCTTCAAAATATTTTAACGTTTTATACATTCTTTATGGCCAGAACTGTAATATGCACCAAATGAAATATTCACCCATAACCAGATGAGACATATTTTTTATCACTACATAGTATAAAACAAAGTCGCTTTCTCTGTCCCTATATCCCTATGTATGCTTAAATCTTTAAAACTATGCAACGGATTTTGATGCGGTTTTTTTTAATAGATAGAGTGATTCAAGAGGAAGGTTTATATGCATAACTAGTGGATCCCGCGGCTTTTTCTGTGCTAAATCTAGGGAAGAGCCCGAGCGAAGCGAGGGCGAGTCGCTAGTCGAATATAATTTACTAGCGACTCGCCCTCGCTTCGCTCGGGCTCTTCCCTAGATTTAGCACAGGCAAAGCCGCGGGATCTGCTAGTTATACATATAAACCTTCCTCTTGAATCACTCTATCTATTGGAAAAAACCGCATCAAAATCCGTTGCGTAGTTTTAAAGATTTAAGCGCACATAGGGATATAGAGATATAGGGACAGAAAAGGCGACTTTGTTTTATACTATGTAGTGATAAACAAATATGCCTATAATTACTTGCCTATCTGAAAGTGCTCATGGCTATTTTTAGTTGGGCAACAGTGCTTTAAGTATGATTTTTTGCAGGCAAGTCTATATGACTGATTTTGTAATAAAATAATCTAAAAGTTAATATAACTTTCGATAAGTTAGCAGAACGATGGAGTCACCTATATTGACTTACCTGTTTACATCGGCTTTGGTAGCTATACACAAAAATGAGTAGGCAAGCCTACTGAGGCATATTCTGTGTGTTAAAAACTAACAGTGAAATAAAATTCATTTGGTTGTCAAAAGAATGAAAGTGATGAAAAAAAATCGATTAAAATTAATTTAATTAAAAATAGCCATGAGCACTTTCAGATAGGCAAGTAATTATAGGCATATTTGTTTATAAATTATATTTAATAAAAAATATGTCTCATCTGGTTATCAGGTCGGTGAAGGTCGATCTTCCACCGGCTCTTAGACCATTAAAAATTCTGTACCTACTTTAAATTTACAAGGATACTTATTAACCTCCTGAGTTTCCATATCGTAGACTTTAATGGACGTGTCAGCATAACCAACAATAATTTTCGTTTGATCAGCTGTTACATCCAAAGAAAGAGCTGGAGATCTTTCTAAAGTAAATAACGGTTTACTAGAATTTTACTGTATATTTTAGATAAGAATAAAAGGTATGAAAAATCTTTCTTCCAGTTTTGCTTGAGTAAGTTTATATGAGCCAATCTATTTTAGACAAGGGATTCTCCGTTGTCGACTTAAATTGTAGTCGTGGTTTATAATATTACGAACTAGATATTGTGTAATAATTATAACCATAATTATCTCCTGGTTAAATTTTATACCATGTTAAGTATTTTTGAATTTTTGAATTCGGAAAGCAAAAAGAAATTACGAGGACATAAAATAAAATAACTATTAAGTTATATTACTATACATACGAGTAATGTAGGGTGTAGACGAGGAAGAAATTCCAGGAGTCCCATAAAATTGTGTGTTCAGGCATTCTAAAGCGGGATCTGCACGAATACAGTATTCAGGAGGTTCATCGGTTGAGGGGCATAGCTATAACAATTAAAATTACCTATGTATAATTTCTTTTTTTATTACTAACTGATTTAAAACATTTTGTTTCTATTCAAATTGTCAAGAAAGGTATGCCGATAGAGAAACTCAACGGTCGATTTAATGTGACTGACAATAATCATAGTTAAGATCATAAGATTAAGATCTTATAGTCTGATTTTAAGCCATCCGAATAAGACCAGTAGATTCATATTATGAAAGCATATACAGTAGTAACATTAAAAAATCAATTTTTAAAAAATTTTATCTGTCTATTTATTCCGGTTAATCTCTGAAACGGCAGAACAGATTTTGACGAGATTTTCACTCGTAGATAGAAAATATTATACGGAGTAATTTAGGCTAATTTTATTTCAGAAATTTTATTTAGACAAGCAAAACCCACGGTTTCGCTCGCACTAAATATAGAGACGAACCTGAGCGAAGCGAGGGTAAGTCGCTAGTAACTAATATACATAGTGTAATATATATGGGATATAAAGTTCTTAATTTATGGGATATTAAGAGGTATACCTACTTATTACCTACAAATACTTGGTACCTGTGTAAATTTAACTGGAATGATGGAATTATGATATTACGAATTTAATAATAACTTCGCAGCATTTTAGTAGAATGCACTAAACTTTAAATAATTAACTTTCGTGTTAAGTAATTTAGGTATAATTAAAACTTACTGAACAACTTTGGTCGTCTCTATTCATCGTTATTAAATTAGTTAAATTATGTCTATCATACCTAGATACATAATAAGAATATGGTATTATATGTATATAAGTAGGTAAAGGTATTGTAGGTATATCGTACCAATTTTTCATATTTCTTTACCAATTTACCAATCTGAATACATAGGTACTAACATTAGGTATTTCAATTCGGTACACTGCTCCATCAGTGCAAGCCGCATAGCATACTCTATCTTCGACCCGACTATATCTGAGAGCGTACACAGGTTTTGGCGGGAACTGGATGTTGCGTAATGTAAAGAGGACTACACCCGTACTGCCATGCCGCATCTAAAAAGGTTAAATTCCACATGTCTTTCGGGACTTGCTAGGTTCTCTCAGACATGCAGGTTCCTGCACGGTTTGTATATATCACGATTTTGTTTCTTCGCCGTAAAGTTGTAATAATTTTAGAAATGATTTGTACCTACAATGATTTGATTAATATTTTCATCAAAAGTGCGAGACCCAGATTTGAACCCGCATCACTCGGTTACCCAAGCTACCATGATACCGCTGGGATAACATTGTCATATATACGTAAGCCTATGATATTAATTCAATATGTAATAAAATATTGAACGTCCATTTTTACAATGGTTAGCGAAAAAAAAACAATATGCCAAATTCTACCTGTATCATCCCTGACGCATGTCCAACAATAATATGTAACCCGTTAGGGGAGTAGGTCAAAGCCGTTATGGCACCCAATTCCGAACAATACCATCGATTGAACAATATCTCGTTTCTTGTATTGTTTAAAAACTTTTGCTCGTTTTCTTTTATCCATGCAAACCGATTACGTGCCTCCGTAGGGCCATGATAAAACAAGGGATACCAAATATTCGGATATTCCTCATTTTTGTAATAAGATAAGATATTGTTGACATATTCCCCAAGAATTTCCTTTTGTTCCTCCATATTTTATTCATGGCATAATAGATTTTTATTACAAACCAATATATTACTTGTTACGCACATATTTTTTTATATAAATAAGGTTTTTTGTAATAAGTATTTATGTCAGAATAACTAATAGTTAGACAGTGGCAGCCCATGCAGTGGTAACGCGCTCGCTTTGATATCCGAGTGATGCGGGTTCAAATCCGGGATATCGCATCTCTGATATTTTTATGTACCTACGAATCTTTACTAACATGATTACCACTTCTCTTACGGCGAAGGAAAACATCGTGAGGAATCCTGCATGTCTGGTAGAACCTAGCAAGTTTTCTAAAGACAATATGTGAAGTCCGCCAACACGCACTTGGCCAGCGCAGTGGACTTATATGGTCTGATCCCCCTCGTATTGAAGGGAGGCCCGCTGATTACAACTAATAGTTGATAATTTGTGTTTTAAGAGTTCGAAAATATAAGTACCTACCAAAAAATATTTAAGTAATAAAAAAAATCATGGTCATTTTGAGTTACAATGAGATAATACGTACCTAATATTGTGTCCTTTAGAAATCAATTATACTTTGTAAAAATGAGTTAAAATATTAGGAATGCATAAAATAGAATAAAAGGTACATTTTCTTACTGCAAAATCACACCACAATCATCTTTAATATATATTTTCTAGTTTTAGTTAATTTTAGTTCAATGAAACGAACGATTAACTAGGGAATACGTGCTGCTATTAAATAGGATCGTAGACCGAGAAAAGTTACGAAAAAGAAGAATTATCTATATGTTCTATTCTTCTTGACGGCACGTTTTACTCAGTTTAGTGACCCTACTTTCTGCGTCAGCGGTCGTGGGTTCGAGTCCCGCTGGGGGCATTCATTTGTTGAGCACGAATATTTGTACTCCAGTCATGGGTGTTTATATTTATAATATGTATGTATAAAAAATATATCTTTATACTACAACATACATCAACTATCTGGTGTCCGTAGCAAAAACCTTCTTAGTTTACCACGGAACTAGATGGCGCTGTTGTAGTTATGTCCCAACGCTTTCATTATGACATGTATATAATCAAAGTCCCAACGTATTTATAAATTCTTTTTCGTTTTGATTAAAGATGTTTTTACCTGAATTAGACCTGTTGAATGACCAACTATCAGAAATTCTCCATTTGGGGCATAAACTAAAGAAGTTATGAATCCTGTCTCCAACAAATAATTTAAGCTAGCCACGCCTTCATTGGGAGTATCTTCAAGAAATCTTTTTTGATTATCTTGAATCCATGTAGGGTCAGTTACGCTTAAACTTTGCTCGGCAAATGAAACAAAACCAGAAGAACCACCTTGTTCTTCCCGTGCTAATTGTTTTTTTATTCTATAACCAAATTCTTTCAATAAAATTTGAAGGTCTGATTGACTTTCTAATAAGTTAAAACGACTGTAAGTTGATATATTAAAAAGGCTGGAAGCCATTTATGCAAATCATACAATATACAGTACAAACAACGAAATAGCTTTTAAACATTGAATTATTATTAGGTATTTCTTAGTTCTTACTGTCATACATTTGAAAAAAAAAAGATTATTTGGATTTTATATAATTACAAAAAAATAAAATTTCATTTAATAAATTTAAATTATAAAATAAATAATATAACTAACAATCATATTAAAAGTATATTTAAATAATAATATTATTTACATTAGCTTAAAATAATATGCGTAGAAAGAAACGTTAAGGCAAATAATCAATTTGTCAACACTTTGATGTAACTAGAAAGAGATATAGATAACAATTTTGCTAAATGTTAAAACGAGAAAAGAAATAAGCGTCCCGTCAATAACGAGTTTAAGCGATATTTGCCGAACACGACGCCATATTGTCTTGTCAGGTTAGGTGAAGGTGGAGAAAGCACTTGCTTTATTATTTACCTATTTTTTAGACAAAACGTGTATTAATAATTGTGTGTGGTTTAAAACATTAAGGTATGTAATAAATGATATATTTATAGCATTAATATGAATGTATCTGTAAGGTATATTAAAAATCAATTTCTAATAATTGTCGGGTGTGGTATTTAGTTCATCTGATCTGGTCCTTACTCTGTTTATTTTCTTTAGAACACACGATATCCGTCAATTCCATCAATTAGAGTGTAGATAGAAGTTTGGGTTTACTTTTAAAGATGTTTCTTTTTCATGTTTCCTTGGATTGTTTATAAATCAATAGCGACGATTGCGTCGTGTACTAGCTTTCATAGTTTATTTTTTATAGGCGCAGGGTGCATCGCTGCATCCGCTGAACCATGAGTTATCAGATACCATCATCCCAGAGTCGCACGAGTAAGTAATAGATTAGATTTGCTACCGGCTAGTAATAGTCAAAAACATGAATAATGTGAGTTTTATAATGACTCATACTATAGGTATTGCTGTAACGTTACAATTATATACAAACTATATTACATTATGTTTTCTAATAATAAAAGACGTCCTGAATATCTTTGTACATGATTATATTGCTATATTAAAGAATGCTGTACTTTGTTTAATGATTTACATTGTGTTTTTCTAGTGTCTCACAGTAATTATGGTGGGTCTGATGTGCCCATGGCACCAAGCAAGGAGCAACAAACCCTTATGTGGCAGCAGAATTCATACTTGGTGGACTCAGGTATCAACTCTGGAGCTGCTACTCAGGTAAACAAGATTCCATTGTTTAAACATGGATATTCATATATGTACCTAATTGTAGATTTGCATAGAAACTTAAATAAAATTGTATTGATGAATGTTATATAAAAATATAGGAATTTGGCTTATTATTTCACAATTGTCCGTTCTGTATATATTTATTTTTAAATTCAATATTTCTTTATTATTTAGATTTTTAATGTAAATAAGCAAAATCAACAAACTTTGGTTACTATTATGATACCTAATCAATATGTTTTATTGAATAAAACTTAATAATTTTTAAATTTTTTTGTGAGACTTTTTAATTTGAAATAAATTTATGTTAAAAAAACTTTATAAAAGTTAAAACCGAAGAATTTATACAGATATGAATAAAGACAAGTGCATCTATAAACATATTAGGCATATATTTTGCTTTATTCTGTATATAATGTTTCTACAGATATGTTTGTAGTTTTTAAATATATACCATTAATTTACTAACTAAAACTATTGCAATTATGAAATAATTTATTAATTTTCTAAAATATTGGTATACTAAACTAAAACAAAATTTATTTTAGGTACCATCACTTACTGGCAAAGAAGATGACGAGATGGAAGGAGATCAACTCATGTTTGATCTCGATCAAGGTTTTGCTCAAGGCTTTACCCAAGAACAAGTTGATGGTAAGTCCATTGTATAATAGTATATAGTACTATATATTTTAATTACACATAACATACTAACTAGCGCTAAATGTTCAGATCAAACTTATAAATGTACTTAGAGAACCATAGTTTTTTGGGAGATTTCTTTAGTGACAAGTACAAAGAGAGGGATTTTTAGAATATATTCCTTAGTCATAACAGTATAGTTTATACCTGTTTTTAATACTTATTTATAACTTACTACTATCAACCCTAACACCACTCTGGTTTATCCCTAGATACATTTTAACACTTAGTATAGATTTCTCAGAAATTAGATATTTTCCTGCAGTAAAAGTGTTCTATACATTGACCCGGATAACCAGCTGTCATCATATTCAATTTCATCAAAATCTTTCCAGATCACACAGAGACAGACCAACAGACAAAAACTATAGATATGGCTTCTTTATCAATAAGAATGATTATTTCCATAAGATTTTCCAAAAAATATTTATTTGAATCTGTACTTTTAGAATTTTATTATATCTAATATATAAAATTCTCGTGTCACGGTGTTCGAACTTGAACTCCTCCGAAACAGCTTGACCGATTCTCATGAAATTTTATGAGCATATTGAGTAGGTCTGAGAATCGGCCAACATCTATTTTTCATCCCCCTAAATGTTAAGGGTAGTCCACCCCTAAATTTTATTTTTTATTTTTTAGGCAAAATTTTTTGTTTTTATTTTTTTATGACACAGCATACAAAAATACATACAACCCTAAATTTTCACTCCTCTACGATCAACCCTTATATTTTATTTGTTAATTAAAATGTCACGGGGTTCGAACTTGAACTCCTCCGAAATGGCTCAACCGATTTTTGTGATCCTTAGTGTGATTGTCAGCCAGGGTGGAGAATCGGCCAACATCAATTTTTCATCCCCCTAAATGTTAAGGGTAGTCTACCCCTAAATTTTATTTTTTATTTTTTAGACAATTCTTTTTCCTACAGATCAACCCAATGAGGTTGATTAGCAATTCAAAAAATGAACGCGAGCGAAGCCGCGGGTACAGCTAGTAATATATAGATTTCAAATAAAAAAAATCAAATTATTTAGTATTATAGTGTTTAATTATATATTTTTTTATTTTTGATTTTGAATTTCAATTTCAGAACATCATTTAAAGTTTATTTTATTTAAAACATTCTTTTAAATTACAGACATGAATCAGCAGTTGTCACAGACACGCTCGCAGCGTGTCCGGGCAGCCATGTTCCCAGAGACTCTGGAAGAGGGTATAGAGATCCCATCCACACAGTTGGACCCCGCCCAACCAACTGCTGTGCAGAGACTGTCTGAGCCATCTCAGATGTTGAAACATGCTGTTGTTAATCTTATTAACTATCAAGATGATGCTGACTTGGCTACAAGGTTATATATATTAAAAAATACATATATTTAATTTATTTAAATAATCAGTTTCCACAGATTTTAGAAACTCAATTGATTTTATCAAAGTTATTTTAATTTAATTCATATTTGTCTTTCTAAATGACATTGAATTTTGTTTTCTAGGGCCATACCTGACTTGATTAAGCTCTTAAATGATGAAGACCAAGTAGTAGTGTCGCAGGCTGCCATGATGGTTCACCAGCTATCAAAGAAAGAAGCATCTCGACATGCTATCATGAATTCTCCACAAATGGTTGCTGCTTTAGTACGCGCCATATCTAATAGCAATGATCTCGAAACTACCAAAGGGGCTGTCGGAACTCTGCATAACTTGTCACACCACAGACAAGGTTTGCTTGCAATTTTCAAGAGTGGTGGAATTCCAGCTCTGGTCAAACTTTTAAGCTCTGCAGTAGAATCGGTACTGTTCTATGCAATAACTACTCTGCATAATCTCCTATTGCATCAAGATGGATCTAAAATGGCTGTCCGTTTAGCTGGAGGCCTTCAGAAAATGGTTGCTCTGCTTCAAAGGAATAATGTGAAATTTTTGGCAATTGTCACTGATTGTCTGCAGATATTGGCTTATGGAAATCAAGAGTCCAAGCTTATAATTCTTGCCTCCCAGGGACCTATTGAACTGGTCCGCATCATGCGCTCTTATGATTATGAAAAGTTGCTGTGGACTACTTCTAGAGTTTTGAAGGTAACACTAATACTATTGTACTATACTATGTCAAATAATGTATCTTTTTAAATAACACAAGTTGTCAAGTTCAATAGTTATGAACAGGCTTGCATATTTATGTTACTTAGAATACAATCAACAGTATAGTAAAAAATTTTATAATTAATTAGAAAATTACAAATTAAAGAAATGTTAGACCAACGAAATAAACTTATATGTGTACAAAAATTGCTCAAATATTATAAGATTTGTGATAACATAACTGAAACAAAATTATTTTTACAGGTGTTGTCAGTCTGTTCTAGCAACAAACCAGCAATAGTAGAAGCCGGTGGTATGCAAGCTCTGGCTATGCACCTTGGCAACCCTAGTGGCCGTCTAGTGCAAAACTGCCTCTGGACTTTACGCAACTTGTCAGATGCTGCTACTAAGGCTAGTATTATATCAGAATATTCATGGCTTTTAACTTAAAAACTTTGTCAAATTACTTTGGTAAAGTATATGTCATTTTCAAATAACATTAAACTGCCATTAAATTAGATTATATCCATGATTTTAACATTTTTCTAATGAGCTAGAAATTCACTTGTATATTATAAGTCTTATCACATTAAAAATCCTTCAATTAATCAAAAAACTAGTATACTGAAAATTGAGTCAGTAGCTGTTGTATAGTATAATAAACAACAACAATAGAATATAAAAGCCTAACCTTATAATTACCTTATCTTATCCAAATTTTATATAATATGCATTAAATATGTTGTTTATTCATAATTATTGAAATATAAATATTTATTGATATTTTAGGTGGAAGGTTTGGAAGCTCTTCTTCAGAGCTTAGTGCAGGTGCTTGCCTCCACCGACGTGAACATTGTGACTTGCGCTGCTGGAATCTTGTCCAACTTGACTTGTAACAACCAACGCAATAAGGTAAATGAATATGTGTTATATTTAGTTTATATTTAATAAAATAATAAAGTTAAATTTGTAAATAAAATATTTTTTTAAAAACATTATGTACAGAATTTAGCTTTAAAATAGTTATAGAAATGTTGATTTTTACTTATGTTTATATAAAAAATTAAATGTTTGTTCACAATTATAAGACATTTTAAAGAAATACAGTGTGATAAATAAATAAAATATATAAACTATGTAAAATTTAATCATCTGATTGAACAAGTAATAAGACTTAGATCTTTACAATGATCATGATGAAGTGATTAAAAAAGCCTACATAGACTAGACCTGATATTAGTTAAAGGACATTTTTTTTGTGATTATGAATTGAATAAATGAACTGAAATGCAATCAATTACTAAATGTAAATATTTCCCAGGTGACAGTATGTCAAGCCGGTGGGGTGGACGCACTGGTACGCACAGTAGTGTCGGCCGGCGACCGCGAAGAGATCACCGAGCCCGCGGTGTGCGCGCTGAGACACCTCACCTCGCGACACGTCGAGAGCGAGATGGCTCAGAACGCTGTTAGACTGCACTATGGATTACCAGTAAGATGTGTTAATTATTCTTTTGAAGTGAAACTTCTTTAGAATCGTTGTGATTTCAAACTCGATGAAACGAAAAAATAAGTCCATACACTCAGTACCAGGCACTCAGAGACGGGGAAGAGTTAGCCTTAGTTAGATCTCGCCCACCGCGACTCAGTGACATTTCTATCTCTGTCTAACTTGTGAGTGTGACATTCGCGCCATCTCCCTCTCTCAACGAGCTAAGACGGGGCTATTTAGTATAAATATAAACGAGATTTAAAAATTAGTTTGCCAAAGAAGTTTTACTTCTGACATGTGTACTCTGTACACACGCACCTTTTTTTTTATGGGACAAACAGGACATATGGGCAGGAGGTTCACCTTATGGAAAGTGATCACCACTGGTATGGACATCTGCAATACCGCAGGGCTTGCAAATGTGTTGCTTGCATATAGTTTATGTTAATAAAGTAATTTGTTTACACTATGTTGGGTCATTGGTATATTGAAATTGACCGATGATGGCATGTCGACTTTTTTTTGTAAATAACAAAGTTGTGTATATAATTCTATTGATTTTTTAACTATAGCTAGCTAGGTGCTTTTAATTTATAAGTACCCATGATATGGCCATTTTTTTACTACAATATTATGTAATCATCACATTAAAAAAAGAAGATTTAATTATTGTTTAAGCTTTTAGAAATGTATATGTCAAAGCTCTAATTTAAAACATAAGGTTCGATACAGGTTCCCATTTGGGGGCCGATCCCTTATACTTATCCGACAAGACCCTTTAATCATCTGATTGAATAAGTAATATAAGACTTAAATCGTAAAGATTTCACAGAATAAGTATTATAAGACTTAAATCGTAAACACTTCATGATCATGAATCGATTAAAAAAAAAAACGGTAACGTCCCCAGGTGATAGTGAAGCTGCTGCAGCCGCCGTCCCGCTGGCCGCTGGTGAAGGCGGTGGTGGGGCTGGTGCGCAACCTGGCGCTGTGCCCCGCCAACCACGCGCCGCTGCGCGAGCACGGCGCCGTGCACCACCTCGTGCGTCTGCTACTCCGCGCCTTCAATGACACCCAGCGGGTAAGTTGTGTCGGCAACGGCTATATATTGATAACGCTATTTTAAATCGCGTATTATTTTTTACGCTATAATATATTTATACGTTATATATTTTCATTGAGGCCGTGGTAGTTCAGCGGTAACACTCTAGCTTTGATAACCGAGTGATGCGGGTTCAAATCCGGGTCTCGCACCACTGATATTTTCATGTGCGAATCATTTTTCTATCATGTATACCACTTGTCTTACGGTGAAGGGAAACATCGTGAGGAAACCTGCATGTCTGAGGAAACCTAGCAAGTTTTCGAAAGACATGTGAAGTCCGCCAACACGCACTAGGCCAGCGCCGTGGACTACTATTCCCTGATCCCTCTCGTATTGAGGGAGGCCCGTTTCCAGCAGTGGGTCGTTGAAAAAGGCTGATGATGATGATATACTAGCAAACCTGGTCTGCTTCCCTCGCAACTTAAAATAATAAAACGGTTTTTATTATTTTCTAACAATATAAAGTAGCCTAAGTTACTCCTTATAACATTAGCTATCTGCAAGTGAAAGTCCCGTCAAAGCAGTCCAGCTGTTTCAGAGATTAGTTGAAACAAACAGAATGACAAAAATTTTTAAAATTGTTTTTTTTTTTCATGTAACTATACTTTCATACGCAAAATTTACTGAGATGTTAATTTGAAACAGACATTTCAATTTATTTATATGTTTTGATAGGTTTTAAAGTTGTCAAAGTCGTTTCCAAAATACATGAAATTTGTTTATTCTCATATTTTAATATAAGTACCCAAATACATAATATATAATTACGACACAAGCATCCATCAAGTATCACACAACACTACCGACAGAGGACTTTGCTTATCTCTGTCGCGATATACTTAAGATCTACTGCACCGATTTTCATTCTGTTTTCTCCAATGTATAGAGTGGTTCTTGAGGAAGGTATTAATATATAGTAAGTCAAGTTTTTGTATACATTTACTAGCGGAATCCGCGACTCCGCACAAGCTGAATCTAGCTACTATCTATACTAATATTATAAAGCTGAAGAGTTTGTTCGTTTCTTTGTTTGTGTGGTTGAACGCGCTAATCTCAGGAACCACTGGTTCGAAAAATATTTAAAAAATAATTTAATATTTGAAAAAATCTTTTTGAGTTGGATAGTCCGTTAATCGAGAATGGCTATTATATTACGCTACGACCTATAGGAGCGGAGAATCAATGAAAAATGTTGCAAAAACTTCTGCGAGTTTACATACCCCGCGACTCGTACAGAATTTGGTTTCCGGTCTTTAGAAAGCGTGCAAAGCCGCGAGAAATACTAGTTTTAATATAAATCTATATGATGATTAACAACAATATCTGATAATGGCAAATGTAATATGTACAAGAATTGCCAGAATAAAAAAAAACAAAAATTAGTATGGAATTAGTCAAGTTTTTGTATACTTTTACTAGCGGAACTCGCGGCTTCGCACAAGCTGAATCTAGCTACTATCTATCTATATAAATAAAATGATAGAGGTCTGCAGTTGTGCGCGCATCACGGAAAAACTACTGGATAGATTTCAATGAAACTTTTTAAGTTTTATTTCTTAGACACTTGGCCCTTATCAAAAGAAAAAATGATTAAGATAACTTCATTTAGTAAAAAGTTTTTAAAGTTTTAAGAAACAACGATTTGTATATGCACTGCGTGTTCAGTGATGTATGTATCCTTCTCGCGGAGTAGTGGGGCAAGCGGCGTAGCGTATATTTTTGCTTGCGATCTTTTTGATGTTTTTTTCCTTCGTACATAAGAAAACTTTGTTAATATTTCAAGCAACGCGGACGAAGTCGCGGGTATCAGCTAGTCTTACTATAAATCTAAATGATAATAATTAAAACCAATGTCCAGCAACGCACGTCAGTGCCTGGCGGTGGCGGCGGCGCGGGCGGCGCGTACGCGGACGGCGTGCGCATGGAGGAGATAGTGGAGGGGGCGGTGGGCGCGCTACACATACTCGCGCGGGAGGGGCTCAACCGCACGCTCATCAGACAGCAGAACGTCATACCCATATTCGTGCAGCTGCTGTTCAATGAAATTGAGAATATACAGGTGGGTTGAAATAAATAAATAATAAGTAAATATGTTGGAACACACAGCAACATCTAGTTCCGTGGTAAGCTACGAAGGAAGCTTGTGCTACGGATACCAGATAGTTGTTATACTACATATATAAGTTTTAAATACATACATATTATAAATATAAACACCCATGACTGGAGTACAAACATCCAGGTTTAACAAATGAATGCCCCCAGCGGGACTCGAACCCGCGACCCCTGGCGCAGAAAGTAGGGTCACTACCAACTGAGCCAAACGAGTAGTCACTTTTCGTCGTCGAAACTTTCAATATTAGGCAGAAGTAGCGCAACGGAATCAAATTCCGAGTCTCGCTCCTCTTAGGATTTTCATTTGTGAATTTCTTTTAACATGATTATCAATTGTCTTACGGTAAGTAAAATATGTTGACTAAACTGAGAAAACTTAGTAAGTTTTCAAAAGACATGTTAAGACAGACCGTCAACCAGAGCAGACTATAATTTGATCCCTGTATTAAACGTCGCACTGGTAGGCACGGTTTCGTGCATGTGACGATAAAAAGGGTTTTAAATATATATACAATATTATAAGTTTTGGGGACAGGTGGATGTTTGTTACTTTTTTACACAAACACTGATTAGATTTTACTTCAGAACTGATCATAATTTATATACAAACATGAATTAAATGAAAATATAAAATGATTTATTGTATTTAAAACAGCGTGTAGCAGCCGGCGTGCTCTGCGAGCTGGCCGCTGACAAAGAAGGCGCTGAGATGATAGAGGCTGAAGGCGCTACGGCTCCGCTAACTGAACTTCTGCACTCGCGTAACGAAGGTAAAATCATATTGGTAGTAGTTTACTTTATAAACATACTACTTTATGTATAGTTTAACCAAAACTAATGCTTTTAGATAATGTCTTAATAAAATAAAACAGATTTTTGTAAAGGTAATACTGATTTGTGTTCTGTGTATTATTTTATTATCTAGTATGTGGGTGACCGAGCTCGGCTTGGTTATAATAGTTGCGATTTCTCAAAAATATAGTACAGATAAATGTATAAACCGGAAACTTTCTTAATTTAAAATTGAATCCAAATTGTTTGAGCTAACTTCATAATTTGTTCATATAACATTATAGCTTAAGTTAAAGTGTTTGTTTTTTTTTTTTTGTTTCTTTGGTTATTTAAATGCACTCTTGCCTTACCAGAACTATTGCTAAGGAAGGCTAATAACTATCTAACATCATAATACTTATAACTGAACGCAATGAAGGGAAGATTTTTTTTTTAATGAAAAAGGTCAAAGTAAATAATTATACATCTTATAATTTATATCTTGAATTTATTAATTTTATTTATAATATTCCAGGTGTAGCAACGTACGCGGCCGCCGTACTCTTCCGCATGTCCGAAGATAAACCTCACGATTACAAAAAGAGACTCTCCATGGAGTTAACCAACTCACTGTTCCGCGACGACCAACAGATGTGGCCTAATGATCTCGGCATGCAACCTGATTTGCAAGTGAGTGGTTTATACATAGTACATAACATGTACAGTTCTTGAGGCATAAGCTCAGCTTTGCATTTGTGTGAGTGATAGCTAATAGCCAATAGCAGCGCATCAAAAACCAGTTAAAACAGGTTTAAACCAATCTCGCAACGTTTATCCGTATCGTCGTGCCTATCCGTACACTGAACTCACACAAATGCAAAGCTGAGCTTATGCCTCGAGACCTGTAGTTTTGCAATATGTTTGATGTATAATTGATGTGTTTAATTGTTAGATAAAAGTTATTCAAGATATACATAATGAGTTTGGGTAAATTATGAAAGTTGAACTGTCAGATTTTTTTGTTTAGTTGGTAATTAATTTATGTTCTACTACCTGGAACTACTGTCTGGAAACCAAATTCTTAAATTTGGATTTTAGTTATATTATGTAACTTATATTACTGGAGAATACGATTTAACTGTTGGTATAGATTTCTCAGAAATTAAATATTTTTCTATAGTGAAAAGTATCCTGGGTAATCAGCTATCATCATACTAAATCTGTCCAATGGTTTTCTTGTGATTCAATCACAGACACAAAATTTCTAAAAGCTTAGATTCGGTTTATGTATAGGACTATTTCAATTACAATTAAAAAAAAATCAATGTACAAATTTGACTAAATTAGAATTGTATTAAATGTGTAGATGAATTACGGTGAATAACATTTATCTACTGATTTATAACACTCAAAGAAGGTTTGAATGGACAAGGTTGTGTCAAACAATGAAATCAAAGAATTATAGATATATTCAATTATCTGTTATATTTAATATTCGATGCATCCAAATAAATATTAAATACATTGATGTCATGCTTTTTTACTTCATATAAAATTCTCTGGTGTTGTCTTGATGTTCAATGTTAAATGTTGTTTCATATTGCAGAACCATTTCCCCTTCAATTAAAATGCAATAATATTTTTATTTCATTGATATTTTGTCTGCTTTGATCACTTTTTTTAAAACTCTTTTTTTAAATTTAAAACTGAATCAACTATTAATTTGTCATACATCTAATGTTTAAAATATTGGATTTTGTCACAACAACTATGTTACTTTAATTTCTTTGCCTACATAAATAATGTTTTTGCAATTTATCATGATTTTGCTTTTTCGTTTCGTATTGATACTATGACCGTTACTAGGACATGCTCGGGCCAGAGCAAGGGTATGAAGGCTTGTATGGGACGCGACCCTCCTTTCACCAACAAGGTAAGAATTTGAATATCGAACACAGTTTGGTACTAACCCTTCAATAGTTATTGTAGATCTCTCTTATGGTATATGTAACAGATAAAATATAATAGCTATTTTATTCAAGTAGATTATAAATATAAATATTTCCATCAAGAACAATAATGGCGTAAGTCGAAAACTTTCAAATAATAAATAGTTAATTTTGTCTCTCATTTTGATATTATTTTATATATACATGTTTTTGAAAGTGATGGTTATGTACTATGACATGTATAATTTGTGTAATGATGTTATATATAATAAAAATTATGAAGGCGAACTTATGTCTTTATTGTTCTTACAAAGCCCTTTACCTTTTTAATTCTTTCCTACTCGTAAAAGATTTTTGTATAACGTTTATACTTCACTTATAAAAGCTGCTTTTGTACAGCATATTAATTTACTAAATTTACTAAATATAGTAATTGTTATTTACTTAATTTAAAAAAAAATATATAGATATTTACTTTTACTAAAATATTATTGCAGGGGTTTGTATATAAATTCAAACTTTCATTAGAACTTAATTTTATTATAACTACTACTTTAGATCAGTATAAATTGTATATACCTGTAAATAAACAGTGAAGCATGTTAGCAAACAGACAAACAGTCAAAATATAATCATTAATAATATATTTTTATTACATCTGTGCTTAATTTAGAAGAAATTAACAAGATAATTGAATTGAATAATTCTGTTACATATATCATAATTAAAATGGCTAACATGTCTCGTAAATGTATTGTTAAGAAATCTTTGTATAAACATGTTCTCTCTTCTTTACACGCAGCTTAATCCGGGACCTATTTATCACTAAACAGGTGATGGGTATATTATTATTATTTCTGTGTGATATAACTATTTATGTTTATTGTGTGTTTTGTTTTATTTTATGTATGTATATATATTTTTTATTTATAAACTTTTACTAATTCACAGTTTTTTTTAATATGAGTGATTTAAGAGTGTTGGCTTTGGTTGCTTAAATGTATCATATGATAATTCATCACTTACTTGACTTCTATTTTTGAAAATTTGGCTTAGCTGATATAATTAAAGGGATGGTGATGGTTTAGTGTATTTTTACTTGTTTATTTTTAATACTTATTTTTACGTATTTGTCCGTAATACGTGTTACTCAATATATAATTGAAAAGTAATTAAGTAACTCTAAGATATGTTTTTTAATTGTTATAAGACTACTTTTGAGATGTAATTTGTTTATAAAATTGTATATCAATTTATAATTCCATACACTTTCACAAAACATTGAATCTAATTGAGTACTTTCTCTCTTTTTGGAGTTGGTCAAAAATGGTAATAGTTTTTATCTGTATAGGAATTACCTGTCTACTGATTAAAGAGATTTATAAGATACCTCTATCTTATTTTAGTTGATTTATTTTATATTATTTTTCTAGCTTTTGTATAATTAATTTTTGATCATAGTTATACAATTATATACCGACTTCGATTGTTTAAAGAAGTATACATAATTAAATATGTTTATTGCAAACATAAAAAGCAAAGAGTATTGCAAAAATAGGCAATTTTAATTCACTTTATAAGTAACCTTTATTTAACTTGTCACTAATCACCCTACTTTACTACAAGTGTAATAAAATAAATAAAATATCAAACGAAGTATGGCTAATATAGAAATTAGAAACATCGCTTTCACAACTACATATTTACATACAAATCATTTGGCGTATCAGCCTACAATCATACAACTTACAGTTCTTGAGGCATAAGCTCAGCTTTGCATTTGTGTGAGTGATAGCTAATAGCCAATAGCCGCGCATCGAAAACCAGTTAAAACAGGTTTAAACCAATCTCGCAACGTTTATCTGTATCGTCGTGCCTATCCGTACAATGCACTCACACAAATGCAAAGCTGAGCTTATGCCTCGAGAACTGTACTTGCTTAAATGCGTATTAAAAGTGAATTAAGTTGATAAGTTGAATGAACTATTTTATAATTAGTATCATACTTGAAATATTTATAACTTAATATTTGGTATTGAAATAAAAAAAATATATTTGATTTAATTATATTAATTTATTAATTTCTAATAATTATTTACACATAAATTCAACTTCTCAATTTACTCACCGATGCGTCACAAACATAATATCATTAACTTAAATTCCCATTGCAGGCTACGATCAAATACCGATAGATTCAATGCAGGGCCTGGAAATAGGTAGTGGGTTCGGTATGGACATGGACATGGAAGCCGAACCAACTGGCACCGCATCAGACCTCGCCTTCCCCGAGCCGCCTCACGACAACAATAACGTAGCAGCCTGGTACGACACTGATCTGTAAACTGTCAAAATTCAAATTTAGAACTGTCATCAACTGTCAAAATTCAAATTTAGAACGGTCTTCTGTTTCAACTGTCAAATTTCAAATTTGGAACGGTATTATACTTTTTTTTTAATAATATGTTGATTATACACGCAATGGTCTTGGGTAGAGACTGCTAGCAATGTAATGTGTTAAATGAGTTTATTTTATCTTTCAGTATGATCTGTTTTGATTTCTTTTATACGCATTCCCTAAACTGCCTTTTAATAGCACGTTGATAGATTGTACGTAAAGACCTTAACATGAAAAGTCCTATTGAAATGATATGAAACGTCAAATTAAGTGTAAAGAGGGGTGTCATATACTAAAAATGAACATATTTTTAATGCAATTATGTATTTATTTTTTTGAAGTAATATTAATGGTCTCTGTGGTTTCATATTGCGATTGGTTTAATTATAACATGTAATAACAATTTATAATAAAAAAGGTTCATTATGAATAGTGGATTTTTGATTATTACTTCGTTACTTTTAAATTAGTAACTTAGCTGATAGTCTTCCAAGATAAAGGTTATCTTGCTTCACCACTACACTGTCATTATCTAAGCGATTTTATATCAAGTTTTAATAACTTTGAAATGCAAAGACACCGTTAGAGTTTATATATTAGTATTAAAATTCATATGTATGCGTTCCATATTTAATTGTTGCGTCCATAAATAATCAAATTGTTTTTGCGTCTCTACCCAAATTATTGACGTGTTTTTCTTGTTTTTTCGAACAAATCGTGTTTTATACACGTACAATACTATAATAAGTTATTTTATAAGGTTACCTATCAGTACATTGTTTTAATTTTGCCATACAAATTGATAGTTTCTCAATGAAACCTACAAATTAAACTCTGTGATAAATCTACATTAGAACATATCAAAAACGGCAGCTTGGTTTATTATTAAACACGGTAAATTATCAAAATTACATGGTGCTAAGTTTGAGAACTACAAAAATTAAAAAAAAGTGTCGCCCTGCATTGGTTATATCGTTTTGTACGCGTACGTATAAAATGCGTGTAATCGGAAAATAGGGTATACTATACACTAAGTATAAATAGGCTTTAAAATAATATTAAGGGTCATTTTCACTGGTTGTTGAAACCCGGTTGCGAGATACTCAGTATTTAATAGACCAGCAGGGAATACCCGTTACCTCTATAAAAGTAGGACAGTGAAAGAGAAGGAAAATAATTTACTTCACGTTCAGGGACTTCCCCGTGCGATATAACGATGCTACCAGTGAAAATGAGTCTTATAGCTGTTAAGTAATTTGGTTTATCTAATTCGTGCATTTACGTTTGTAGTGTGACTTATTATTATTATTGGCTGAATGACATTTTATTTAATTAAATAACGCATAAGACTGTTTGATTGTGTAAGGGTTGTATTTTATACGCTTGACTGCCATTTTGTTTTTATCTAAACCCACGAAATATTTATACTTGGACACTTTATATAATAATGATAATAATCGTTGCAGCAGATTGCAACTTTCAAATATGTTGCTGCAGTGATTTATGTTCTATCAATCGATGGATTCATAACCCTTAATGATTCAATCTTAATTCTTGAATGATTTAAAGTATTTCAACTTACATAGTTGTAAGTTGCAACGGATTCTTGCAATTTGCTACGAATCAACCAACTTAGTGTCCAAGTGTAAATAAAATTACAAAACAACTGTATGAATCGGAATTAGCTATTTGAGAATATATTAGAAATTAAATACGAATAGTTTTAAGAATGTATTGCGGAAGCTACGGTTTCCCTTCGTTAGTTGATAGATAGTAATAGAATTAATTCGTTAAATAGCGCCGTGTTTTATGTCTTTAGACTTTTTTAATGGAATCATGTAGCAGCCATAGACAGAATGTTAAGTTGTGTGTACACTATACATGTGAAAATTGATAGATCTTACAATTGTTCTAGCCATTAAAGATGGAAAGATGTAACAATTAAAAATCCTAATTATTTAGCGTCATTGAAAATAATTGTTTATGACGTCATTTTGCAGTTAAAACCGCGTCATATGTAATTCAAAGCAAATGGAGTACACACAGTTTGACAACCACTGTGTTCTATTCTTGAATATTATATAAATACTTAGGTAATGCACAAGTAAACAACACACGTAGACTTAGCGTATTTTAACCGACTAATGTAAGTTTTAGTATTATATCGTAATTCCTTTAGGGTCCTCATATATAATTTTTCTATTTGATATTTTAAGTACCTTTACCAATGTTTTTATACTAATTAACTTATGAAGACATTGCTGAAGTATGGTTTCATGTCCATTTATGTATGGATATTAAAGTAAATTTTAAATTTTATTGTGTTTCATTCTATTCAACCTTCTTGACTAGATATGAAGAAATGATTGGCATTGATATTTTTTGTTCTTATAAAGACAATAGTACATATTGTACATTTTTAAACATCAACCTAATTTTCTATTGAAGAAAATTAAGAATAAAATATATTTGTTTGAAATATAGTTTAAATATTATACTACTTTAATGTTTGTGATTACAGTAAAGACGCTACGTCTACGAGTAAGAGATGATAATTTAAAAAGATAAAATTAATATACAGAGCGTACAATAAAAAAGCAATAAGCTAAGCAGGTAAAATGTATCTTCTAAAAATTTGTAATAATATCAAAGATACGTAGTTTTAAATTATAAATATGACTAATATAGCACAGTAGTAGCCCTTTTTATGCTGGAAATTTTCATGCCTAGCTTTTATCGGTTTATACCAGTAACATTAGTGTCGTTGACTAAAATTGATTTTTTGAATGGCAACACTATCCATTTTAAAAGATGCCTGACTTATAGCACTAAACATGAATATATCCGAGGGCTTTTAACGTCAAGTTTTAGATTTGACATGTTTATTGATGTTTTCTCTACACTAATCACGCTGTCTCGGCCAACCATAGAGAAAAGTAATATTATATGCGGCCAACTCTGACAAAAGGTCTGAGACTAGTTGAGAACTTAAATTCTGGGAACAAATGTGGCGTAACTAAGCTGCTGCTTCAGACCAAGATTATTATAGCTTTGCAATGTAATTAAGATAATAGGTTACTAAGTTTCGAATGGATTATGTACGTGGAAGTTGCATATATCCTTATCGTCAAGAAAATAGCTGAAAACCTCCAAAATAGCTTAACGGTTTTTCATAATTTATAGCTTATTAGAACACAAACGAAAAAAGATGCCTACTTATCATTACGTAGACGTACGTAAAAAATTATACATTGCCATAATAAAACATAAAAAACTCCAAAAAAATTTTTTTTGCGTTTCATTTGTCTGTCTGTTCTGTTTTCGGAATATATGTGAATTTTCGATATCGATATCCTTCAAACTATACCTACTAACAGGAAATTTAACTGATTCGTTGTGGCGCCCATTTTCGAAAACTTTTCGTCATAGCTGTGAACAAATTTTCTATGACACGACTGGCGTGTCAAGCGCCATAGAAGTATTATAATAAAGTTGATGGCACGACTATTGTGCCATCAGCCATGTTTATAAAACCACATGCTTTTTTTGCTTTTTCACTGGTTTAGACTTGATTCAAGTTTAGTTGCCATCAAACTACGGGAGTGTACGGCACGATACGTGAATTAACTAATATCTAACATAATGTATCGAGTCTAAATATAAGTTTCGAGCGATATCAATTCACAAGCAATATTCATTCAGATATCGATTTTAACATCAACGTTTTCCGATTTTTACGGATTACAAATATCAAATTTGTGTATATTATAATAATAAACATGCACATCATAACGAAGTCGTAAAACTTTCCTCTCGGCTCTCATTACCCCAACCACGAAGTGTTAACTTTGGTAGCTTATAGGTACACTTCTATATTAGACAAGTAAAGATATCTACGTCATAATCCCTTGCGTCATCAGTATTGATGGAAATATTTTTTTATTCCTTATGCTGCAAAAATTCCCATTTACTTTCCTATTAGTTTTTGAACATAAAATCCTTATAATGATTGTTTGCGAACCTGCACTAAAGTAAACTATTGTGCAGGTTCCTCGTGACGTATTTCTGTTTTAGGATATGAAAGTATAGTTAGGAAAGACATCTTATACTTAACCAAACTTTAAAACATAATAAATTATTTTAAATTTTAATTAATTCCTTAAACCTTTTTGTAACCAATTCCTCTTTCAAATGGCACCCCCTAGCCGCCTGTCCTTGACACAGATTCGACTCACTTAGAAATTTTATTATATATATACTAATAATTCCCGAGACTCCGCTATTGGTGGTAGAAGGTTGAAAATTTAGGGTTATAAGTATTTTTTGATGCCAAACCATAATAAATAAAAATTTGGTCTAAAAATAAAAAAAAATTAGTGCTAACCCTTTTCATAAAGCAAGAGGAATAAAAATATCCTGCCACCTATAACCTATTCTCATACCTATCAAATGTATACAAAAAACATAAAAATCGGTTAAATCATTTCGGTGGAGTTCGATAACACTGACACGGGATTTTTATATATTGAACTAGCATCTCGCCCTCGCTTCGGCTCGTCCCTGGGTTTAGCGCATATGAAGCTACCAAGAAAGAAAACATCTCCATTAGTAAGATAATTTATTAAGTAAGTAAGTTAGTTTATTAAAAGGATCACGCGCGCGTTATCGTTCGGTTTGTGTATATTATTTCTCGCGACCGTAATTTTTTTGCGATTACTCTTAATTGGTATTCGTTTAAATTAGGTATATGGTGCGAAAGAGTAAAATAATGTGCATGAAATACTTAATGCCTCAACTTATTTAAAATGTTCAGGATTAATACCGTATTTGTGTAAATAGCTTTCCAATTACCGCTTTATAACAGGATATACACAGTACTATGTTGTCCTTTAGGACTTTAAGGAGACATAATATGCCATCGCGGACTTTTCTGTAGACCCTTATAAGATACACAATTCCACCATACATCATTTTGTTATATATCAAATTGTATACTTAAACCCATCTGGAAAACCATTGTATCCATTGGAGAATACAGCATGAAAATCGGTGTAGTAGTTATTAATCGGTGGAGTATATCACAAAGAAATAGACAGTCGCGGCGGAGGACTTAGTTTTATAAAATCTATCGATATAAGTTGTATAATGGTTAGTCTATTCAGCAAGTAGATTAGTCCTTATTCATTAAACACATATAGTGTAGATAGTAAAGTCTGCCGTTTATCCGATGAAGCTGTCACTACCGCAACAATTAGGCGTCAACTATTTTATGCATATCCTACGTAGAAGTTAGAGCAAGATTAGAGCCGCGTGGTCTAAGTCCTAATTGTACATAATAACTGTCGGGACCAAGGCAGGGAAGTTGGCTCCTGCGGTTGCGGTCGCACCTACCTTCGCTAACAATTTGTGGGTTGCGAGTAATGTCTTACGATATTCGTTATAGGAAGGTTTAATATTATAGGTAGTTAACAGATGATACAGATTTTTATTTTACCTATACATAAACTAATTTTTTCTATACGCATTCTAATGAACAGCCCGTTCAAAAGTCTATTATGACTTGGTTGCTTCATTCAGAGCTGGCACTAGGGACATGTGAAATCCTCAGCGGTCAACATCATAGTAAGTTTTTAAATACGTATTCAATTAATGTAGCTTGTTCTAAAATGTAGGCCCACCATGATTCTTCAAATAAGACATGCAGGTTCCTTGGATGCTACTCTTCACCCAGGGTATATTGAGAGGTATGCACAGCGGTTAACTGTACTAAAAAGAATAATTAATATGCAGTTGACTCTTGTATCCATGTAGGTAAATACAATGAGTAACTGATTTTAATTTGAAATTTACAAGTTTTCATTAAATGCATATGAAAATATATACGATACTAGTAACAAAAACATTTTTTTAAATTTTAGTCTGTCTGTCTGTATGTTACGGCTAATCTCTGAAACGGCTGGACCGATTTTGACGAGACCTTCACTCGCAGATAGCTAATGCTATAAGGCGTAACTAGGCAAATTTTAAACCGAATTCAAAAAAAGAAGGAGGTTATATTTCAGGAACGCTAAACCAAAGTAATAAATAAATTAAAAGTCGATAAAAAAAACCTTTTTGTAATCAAATCAAAAAAAAAAGCTTATAAAATATTTTTTAAATTGATTTATTGATTAAAATTCATTAGTCATGCTATTTGTATTTTTGATAAATTTTATTATAGGTTTTTAATACCTATTACTAAAACTATCCTTAGTTGCATGCTACAGCGGCGTTTTGTTTAATTGCTTTCATTGTGTTGATTACTTTTGGAAATAGATACCTACCTACTTTTACTTTTATATAGTATAACTACTCACTGGCTTCAATCTCATCTGTAAAACTCATGATAAGTATTTATTTTTTTCCAAAAAATACAGCAAAATATAAGTAATTTAGCAAGTTTAACGTCATTTCATCATTTATAGTTCATCAAACGTTCCATACGTGACGCATTTTAAGGCCATGCATTATTCACGAGGGAGTTTCCAAATCACAGCCTCTACCCGATAATCATCGAGAAATTTACTTATGTATGTTTGATACGGTTAAATGGTTTTCGGTTATTTCCCATGCGACTTGTAATTAGAATATTACTGAAGTCTTATTGCATGTGAATAAAGGTCATGTCTGTCAGCGTTGTGGGTAATTATTGAGGAGTGAACTGTTGTCGATAATTACAGTCTCTAGACGTAAAATATACGTTTAGTGGATGAGGTTAAAGTTTGCTTGGGTTTTGAAATATTAGTGCTATTTGAAAATTGGAATGTTGAGAACATGAAGTTACGACGAAGATAGAGCAGTATTAGCCAAAAACTAAAATAAAGGAACTACTAGGTAAAAGTAATCCATTATTTGACTGGACTACCCCGTTTGGATAGTCTAGTGACTAGCGTACACCGATACTTATGGAGTTTGAGCCCTGGGTAGGTTCAAATATACTTGTTAGATTTCTTTCAGCTATATGTCAGCTCTATGCCGCGGAAACCGCGTAGATCTTAAGAGTGTGCTTGTATAATAACCGTAGCGCATATTTCTGTCTCAGTAAGATTGGCCGCTGTAACTAAAATCGTCAGGTTATCTATCCGATTAAGAGAGTTGGAAAAGTGTTGGTGTAAAAGCTTTGTTTTTTTGTTTTATTTTTTGGTACACAGAGATTTTTTATAGACATCCTAATACTTAATCACCTGCAACAAAGTACTTAACTTACGTATTACTAGACCAATAAGACAGACTTGTAAATACGAATCGAACCCGCACCTTTCGAAATAAATACGACAAGTAATGTCAGTACACATTAGTCGATTAAATAAAATTATTTATTTACTATAAATAACTTTAAAATTAAATAAAACATTAATTAAATAAACGTGTCTCGAATTCTCAAGTTTAATATAGCTCAGTGTAATAGAGTTTGAATATGAACTATGAAGAGGTTGTATTAAATATTTCGAGACCGTGCATAAGTAAGCAGCTTATAATTATACATTTCCATGAACTGTGGGCGTAACGTCTAACTTTGTGGATAAGCGTAAAACTTTCCATCATTATTTAGGAAAGCCCTTTTACGGCTTTAATTTTTAAATTTTTTACATGTTATTTCCCGAATTTAATTTTCTGCGTACATGATGCTTTTTATTCTTTTAGATTCACGCAACTTGGTTGAAGTTTGTTACATATTACGTAAAAAAAAGCAATTTATAAATACCGTTCAAAATATAATATAAAAACCATTATTTCGTGCCTATAGAGCGTTTCGCGAGCATTTTCGAGAATTGATTGGTGATCAAAAATATTTTGTTTATACATAGGTATGCATACGTTTTAATATAATTAATGTTTTCTATACATATTCATAGAATAATTTCTAACTTCGATGAATCGGTACCTTATTTTTTTTGGAAAAGGAAGAATATGTACATTTGCTCTGTGTATTTAGTTAAGTACTTGTAATTTCCTTTATTGTAAATAGTATATATGAAATTATCACATCTCTGAGAAATCTATCGGTACAATCGGTTAAAAACCTACCTAGCAAAGGAACGAATCCGAGCGAAGCGAGCTTGAATCACAAGTATATTATAAACGTCTTACATTAAGCTTGAAAAAGCCCATCAAATCAGACGACTACTACTTCTATTTACTTTGTAAAATTATTAAATTAAATACGACTAAGAATTCACACGTGATTTCGTGATAAGTTTTCACACACAGACGGACAAAAAAATCAATAACTATAGATTCAGATATCAATAAAAATTACTATTTTAATATAGTTTTCCAAAAAAAAAACTAAAATAATACAGGTTGGACTCCAAACCTTGTTCGGTATAGGTATGTCTATTTTCTACTGTAGTATAAAAGGTAGATGAAAAATATTTTATGCAAGTGCTATTAAAAACAAAGCGACTTTATGGACAGGGGTTATGACTCTCATTATAGGTTGCATCGTATCTCCCCTGCAGTTTGCGTTTACGACTGTTTAATAAACCTCCGTTTGTGGGTAGATAACATAATTTTTACGGTTTACACAGGAAACGCATCTGTCTAGATTATAAGTGTTTTATGTATAAAATATAAATTATACCGCTTTCTTATTTATAACACATAATATTAATATTTGATTATATAATTTTATTATTTTTACGTTAGATTTACGTGGTTTTTTGACATTTGAAATAAAACTATTTAAGTACTACTGGAATTTTCATTGAGGGAAACTCAGGTCTGTCTCGTAACCTTAACTGAAAGTTTAAAGCAGTCAAAAAGTCAGGAACCAAAAAAGTAAATAAGCGAAATAAAATAATAAATAAATATATATGTTCCAAACATTTAACATTTATATCTTATAAAGCTATATTAAAAAATAGAAGCTATATGAATAGAATATCTAATTAAATCAATAAAATTTAATTATTTATACTAATAGATACTCTACGATAACAGCGGTAGCCCAGTGGTAACGCATTTGCTTGGATAACTTGAATGAAGCGAGTGCAAATCCGGGTCTTACACCTCTGATAATTTCATATGCGAAACATTTATACCATGATTACTTAACACTTGTTTGAGAGTGAAGGAAAACATCGTGAGGAATCCTGCATGTCTGAGAGAACCTAGCAAGTATTCTAAAGATATGTGAAGTCCGCCAACCCGCACTTGGCCAGCGTGATTGACTATGGCCTGATCCCCCTCGAATTGAAGGGAGGCCCGTGCCCAGCAGTGGGGCGTTAAGAAATAGTCGTAAAATGGTCGGAATACAATACTCTACGAAGATTTATAAAGAAGTTCCTCATCTTTCTTTATGTTTCCAATTCATTTGCCTGTAGTACTTAAACTTTGTTTTATAAAATAAGTCCGAAAATTTCGGTCTTATTAATATTGTCAAATATTTAATATTTTTAACAATACAGTTACCAAACCAAATTAAAACATAATATAATAATATCTTTATTCATCAAATCGTTAATTGATTGTGAGTTAAATAAAAGTATGAATTCCGACGAAGGAAGTTATTATTAAAAATATAATTAATTCAGCTACCGTCGATCAGGTCTACACCTGTAAAATGTTACCGGATTTATGACTCACTCTTTACTACTTTTTAAAAGCACTCAGCAATTTTATGATCCTCTTCAATAGCGTCTTATTTATGTATTTTACATGCTACACTAGACTCATTAAGGAAAGGAAAGAGAAAATGAAGATAAGGTTTTTTGTTTGTTTTTATGTACAAACTTTATTAAAATTGTTTTAGTTAAATATTATACTTATAAATAGTAATATTGTAATAAAGAGCGGTGAACGGAAAGGTATAATAATATTGTGCGGTCAGCGGAATGGTAAAAATTGATTAAAATAGAGAGAGTATTATGTCTGTCTATCGAAATAGAAAATATCAAGAAGCAAAAGATACGCGCATAATGTATTTACATACTTAATCAATAGATAAAAATAATTTTTACTTCTACTTTTACTAGAAAACTATTTTTACTAGAACACTTATTTTTGATACTTTGTTTCAAATGAATTAGTTTATAGATACATGTATAAAATAGGAACGTATGTACCAGCCAAAACATCCACCTGATTATTATATACTGAACTAGCGACTCGCCCTCGCTTCGCTCGGGCTCTTCCCTAGATTTAGCACAGGCAAAGCCGCGGGATTGCCTAGTTATGCATATAAACCTTCCTCTTGAATCACTCTATCTATTAAAAAAAACCGCATCAAAATCCGTTGCGTAGTTTTAAAGATTTAAGCGCACATAGGGATATAGGGACAGAAAAGGCGACTTTGTTTTATACTATGTAGTGATGATGATAGTGATGACGACACGTGTACATAAAAATTACTCTCGAAAGAATAACTTCGTATTATAACGACGTAATAACATATGTATTCTAAAAGAATTGAAGGATAAATTACTCTGTCCTCTATGTTATGCTTAATCTTTTACCCGACAGTGAAGAAATAATGTAGGTGTTGCGTAGGTAGGTTCCTCAAGGAAAATAATTTTCCTTAATATTTTTCCCTCTGCGTTCCTAAGCAACGCAGCCAAGTGGATCAAGGGCATGTATGTATGTAGTCTATACATATAAGAAAATTTTAAATTTACCTCTAAATTAAATATGTTTTGGAATATTTTATAGAAATCGTTATTATTATCGAGTTAAAGGCCGAATTTCTAGTTATTTTGAATATATTTTGTATCTCTTTCTGTCTATCAGTCTGTCTAGCACCGCATCTCGAGAACATTTCAATGATATTTGGTATGATGATAGCTGATTGTTTGGGTCATATAGTACATATAGGGTACTCTTTACTGCCGGAAAATATACTCGTAGCGTTTCTTACAATTTTATACTAACAGCTGAAACGTGTGTGATTGAACCATATCGCAGCGTTTATGTAAAATTGGTGTATGTTTTGAAAATCTACTAATTAAACATTGATGTAGAAAAATCGAGTGTTGAAAAATTTAGACTTATTTTGACATGACGCTTTCTGACTCTGTGTCACCCGCTGGCATTGACAGTCACGATTAACACTGCCCGTCCCCGGAATGTTAATTAAATGAACGAAACTGTACCAACTTCAGCCGTTTACCAGTTTTTATTTAAGATTCGTTTCAGAGTTTAAGAAGTCAAATGAGAAATTGTTTCTAATTTCTGTTTGTATTGTTTGAAAAGGTTTTTGTTACAATTTCTATTAACTTTGTTTTAGAGTAGGTTTTTGTAAGTAATATTATATAACTTACTCTCTTCGACATTCTTGTCCTTTTTAGTTAGAATAGAATTCAGTTTGTCCTAGTTCTTGTAACTTAAAATTTAGTATTATTTTCTGCTTTCTCAAAGTCTTTTGTATTAGCATAATATTATGCCAACTGTGGTAAGTAAAAACACCCTTTTACTAGACGTATGAACTAAAAATGCGTCATCCCACGATCACACATCCCAGAATCCTCGTGACGTTTCCTAATATGTAATCTAAAAGTTTGAAACATAATCACTGTTTACTTTACCCTTGTTTTCTTTTTGGCAGTCTGATACTTAAAATTATCCACTCTCTTGAACCATAACTGCATAGCACTCAATTCAAATTAGGCCCACTGCAATAAAGCGAAATGAGATTTTTTACGAAGAGAGAAGTGTTGTTTTTATTGTGCAAAAAAAACATTTTTCCCTCTGCACTGATTAGGTAGTTCATTTACTCGGGGTGGATTTATTATGGGCTCATTTATTCGTTCCTTCATAACTTTCTCGCACAAATCATGGACTTGATTCAAGTTGTTTACCATGAAATCGATTACAAGTGGATGCGGACTTTAGCCGTACTTCATTTTAAAGTTGTTCTTTGGACGTGTATTTCGTTTTCATTCTATATCCGTTCAAACTTATATTGTTTTTGAATTCAAAAGACTGTTCTATGTTTATATCTGCGACTATGTATTATAACTTACATTGAATTTTCACATATTTATATTTTTGAATCTAATCGTAATGTGTTAAGGTAGTAGTAGGCCCGTGGTTACGCACTTGCTAGGAAAATCGAGTGCAGCGGGTTCAAATACTCTGATATTTTTACGTGTACATGTATTTCGTGCTTACTATGATTATAATTTGTTTTATGGTAAAGGAACACATCGTGATGAAACCGGCATATTTAAGAAAACTTCCAGTCAGCTCGCACTTTGCTGGTGGACTATGGCTACCGTTGATAGTGGTAAAATAATGCATATAATGTGCAACTATTAACAATTTCAACATATACATGCTACATACAATTTCTTTTAAAATATAATATATTTTATATCTTAGAAACATTATCATTAAAAATGTAAAAGCCTGAGATGTTCTTTTTTAGATATCCTGTAAGTTACTTTTTAGCATTTTCTTGCAATATTGACTTCTGTATTATTTACTTCGTGGCAACATCGAATAAATAATTTAAAAATGAAACTTTGTTTATTTGTATTCAAACTACATACCATTTTACTCTACATAAAAATCATATGATACATCTAAAGTTGACTTTCGCTATTTGTTTTCAGCCATATTGTTCACTCCTTCCCACTTCCCCCTAGGTATTGTTACAGTGCTAATAACTGAATCGACTCGACACCAATTATAACTTGGGACACCTTTCAAATGAAACGCAAATTGCCTCATGCTACGTTCCAAAGTTGCCAGTGATTGACGCGGTTTGTAAAGGCCTCTGACAATATAATATAGAGTCATTGTACCGAATTGCGATGTCATGCCGACTTGTTGTCGCAAATTTTAATGAGATATTTTTATCAAAATTGAAATTTAATTGCTGTAAGTAACATGATTTCACAATTGTAGTCGTCTTGGTTTTTTGAATGCTTCGAAAAATTGTGGCTTCCATTGTGTTTTGTTTACTTTATTATTTCCTTTGGCTTTATATTTTCCTTGGTCATTGTGATGAAAGTATTTTTGTTAAGTTTTTCTTAACAATGTAATTTGATGTAGCGCCCTAATATTTATACTTATAATTTTGTTTATTTCATATTGAGATGTTCTATTTTTGGTCTATTCCTTTGTTTTTCTTAGTTTTTGTAAATATTTTTTTGTTATATAAACAAATTGTTTACTTGCAAGATATCATTTAAAGATAAATTTTTCATTAATTTAATATATTTACTGATTTCTATTACAATTAAAAAAAGTAACAAGAATAATTTTTAATAAAGTAATATAATATTTTTATCAATAAGCTAATATAATAATAAATTCATGAGTACGTAATAACGATTATAGATTATCCTTATATAGAGCCTATTTCTTAAGATAATGAGGTTGAGCTGGCATTAAGTGGACACAATAATAATCCAATGACTACTCTGTAATCTCGCACAATTGTATTACAATATGTGTACGTATTTAGATGTTCTTCAGCATCGATGCCTTACAACATATAGTTAAAAGTGTAAAAATAATTTATATATAATGACTTGGACTAGAAAATGTATCCATCAACTTAATAAATAAGCTAAGAAATACAAAAAAATATTTCTAATCATTTCATCAAACAAACTCGTCAGCTTTACGAAAACAGTACTTACTCTGTTTGTGTCAAAAATGAGGAGTAAACTTTTACCTAATTAATATTTAATAAGCAACGAAGAAAACATCAGATTAGAATTATTTTCTTCGGCAACGTTTTTGATGCGATCACGGCTTTCCAAAGTTATACCCCGAGGCTGACGCTTTCGGGAATAATTTAAAACTTTCTTAGTTTTACTGAAGCTCTTACTGCCTTTTTTTAGTAATTATAATACATATAGACTTTTCATTTACAAGGAGCTTTATAAATATGTATAGTTAAACTCGGTAGCACTTTTCTTATAATCTATATTCAAGGTGTAATATCATTATGCTTAGATAATTATTGTAACTAAATAGCTTCATTATGTCTACCCAAAAATATTTAAAAACAAATGTTTACTCCTTAAGAAATAATAAGATCCAATATTATTTTCCACAGCCATGAGTCAGAACAAAGGAATAATATAAACATTAAACAGAGTATGAAAGAAATGAAACTGAAGCCAAACAATATTTTTTAAATAACCTATGAATTGATATACCGAGTGATTTTGTCTATATAATTTTTCATTCTACTATAAACGAAATCTAAAAAATAATAATTATAAAAAAATAATAATTGATTCATAAAAACATGGCATTTTTCAATGTTTTCTTTGCTTTACAAAGCTCAGAATGCTTTATATATTCAGTTTTTGAAAACAAAAGTTTTCCATACAACCTTGCCGTTATATACATATCCAATTCAAAGTCGGGGTCAAAACGACCCCAATTGTCGCGTATTTCCCAAAAGGCCCATTGTCTCGGACGTAGCGATTCTTGGATATTCGACAATCATATACTTGTAATTGGCGCTGAGAGATTTATTGCTCCTGTCTCACTGAGTCCGCTCTACAACGTTTTATCTAATCTTACGCTTCATTATTTCTTGATTGAGTGCCGCTTTTGTTCTGTTTATTACTACTTCATTAGATTATGCTCTTGATTAGATGTATAAATGTTATTGCTAATGTTGGCATAAAGCTGGTTATAAAAGGTTTCAGTTGGTATAAATGTGTTGAGTTAATCTTAATTGGGGTTGCGTCTGGGAAACCATCCTAATAATATCTTATTTGCAGAATCCATTACGGGTTCTTACACTAAAAATGGAGATTTAAAATTTACTTTACTAAAGTGCGGATTAGCGGACTACACATGTCTATTGAAAACTTGCTACGTTCTCTCAGATAAGCAGGTTTTCTCACTTTTATTTTTTGTCCACGTGATCAAGTAAGAAAGTAAATGATTCACCCATAAAAACACCACTGTTTTAAATATATATTTCAAATTAATCAGCGAAGACCTTGCCCCAAAACGGCCTTGTCAATAAAAATGACGATATGAAAGTTTGGAAAACTAATCTTTCTGTCTACGTAATCGACATCAGTGAGTTGCCAAATTTGCCTAATAGAACTAGCGATTTACCCTTAAAGCTTTGAACTTTGAGGGCAAATCAATGTCTTACACAAATATAAAGTTAAAAGAAAGTCATACTTTAATTTTAAAATGTTAAACTTACACTTTAAGAATATGGCATATGTACGAGTGGTAACCTACTTTATGTTGCCAAAAACGTATAAGAATCATTACCTCTCTAATAGAAAACTGAAAAATGCTATGAATAATGACAATTATTGTCAGACATAATACCTAGTTAGATAAGTTACCTAGTTTAAGCCATTTTTAAAAATAAAATACAGTTCAGATGTTACCTATCAAAATAATAAATAGCAGTCTTATCAATAGTGTACTCGTATGTGTGTAGTATTTTATAATTATTTCTTTAAAAATTGCTTATGTGATTACTGTTTATATTTTGTTAAATATAGAATATATAAAATTAAAATGTACATTGAAGCTTGAATGTTGATATTGGAGGCTGAATTCAATTGTAAATAAATTCTTCTTGGAATGAGGTAGGCAAAACTTTTAAATAAATATGAATTACAGCAAGCCTAATTAACTTTTCAACGGCAACGAGGAGTCGGGAAGTCGTGACCGCGCCGCTACACCTCATATTAAGAGTAAATCCTTTTAAATGCATAAATAATTTAGCTGACGTGGATTAAGAGCATCAGCCTTCACACCGCTATGTGTATTTAATACCTTCTGTGTAATATAATTAGGTATATTGAAATGTTATATATTTTAACGTCCCACTACTGTACACCCCACACTCGCCAAGTGCAATATTAAGTTCAACAGTTTTTACCAATTGATTTTAATGCTTTTGCCCGCGACTTCCGTTATTTGGTCGGACGCTACAATAAAAAATTGTCTTCAGAATATAGTTTACATTCATTACCACTTTAAGTATCCAAATTTTTACAAATTTAAAAAGATAAATTTCTCATATATCATCAATTCAAGTAAACTTTTCGTCGGTGTAACAGTGGCACGATATTCGTATGAGACATAGCAACCCTCGTCTTCTAGCTGCATCATAATCCTCTTAATAGATTCCGACGGACGGCGCGACGTACCTACAAATTAATATACATATTCACAGTTACAATGTGGGTAATATCGATGTTATGTTTAAGTTTATTTATAATCTAGCCACTATTTTGTTTCTCAGACTTTTGTTTCTTTGTCAGAGTCCGGGAGGCCCACTCTCCTTCCCCCCTCCCTCTTCCCTTCATCCTCCGCCTTCGTTCCCCCCTCCCTCCCACTTCCCTCCCTCCTCCATCCCTCCCTTTCCTGAAAGGCCGGCAACGCATCTGCAAGCCTGGCTTGCAGATGTCCATGGGCGGAGGTGATAACTTCCCATCAGGTGAGCCTCCTGCCCGTTTGCCCCCTTTTTACCGTAAAAAAAACAATTTTGTTTCTTTAAGGCATTTAATATTTCTTCTTCATCTAGATGGTAAGAAGGCTAGAAATAGTTGTACTACCCAATAACACGCAAGATTATGCCCCAACCAATACCCAAGAACATTCCTTATTTTCCTAAATAAACGAAAGATAGAAAGCATTTTAATTGATCCTATTCACAGTTGATTTATTTATATTTATTCATTCAGTTTATTCATTTAAAAGGGTTAAAAATAGCTGTCCGGGAAAAAGTGGGGCAAAAGGGAATACGTGTCAGGTAATAAATAAATAATTAGTTATACTTAAATCAGTTGAAATATATTAATAATGCCAACTTAAACATTTGGATACATTGTCATTAAATATTGTTAATTATATATCGTTAATTATATATTGAATATTCTATTTATTTTCAATATTAATATTATTTATTAAGTATTTAAGTAAATTATACCTACATTATTTATACTACCTATGTCTGCGAAATCACCCGCGTGTTTGCCATTTTATTTTATTTATTAGATGTTAAAGATAATATCTAATAACAATTTTTAAACTTTGAAACGGAAGTGTTAGCATGATGAATCATTTCGGCCATAATTACCACTTGTTATAAGATAAGTGTAAGCAATGAAAAAACATGGTGAGAAAACCTGCTTCACTGAGAGAAACTGGCAAGTTTTTGAAAAACATGTGAAGTTCACCAACTTGCAGTCGGCCAGCGTGGTTTAACATAACCCCCTTGTCTAGTCTAGGAAATAAACCCTATTACGAAATGAATTCATGTCATTCGTAGTCGAATCTAATCTACGAAAATGTTATGTATCGATATTGTAATATGTAGTTTTATTGTTTTGATACTTATAATTCATATATGTGTAATAAACAACAGACTAACTGCCAGTTTCTATAACCTATCTACCGATAGACCGGTAGATACTTTCATACGATTTTGACAGGTTGTAACTTTTAATGTGTCAAAATAGTATGAAAGTAACTACCGGTCTATCGGTAGATAGGTTATAGAAACTGGCAGTAAGAGAGAAATGGCTCGAATGGAAAGTACTAATAATATAAATGAAAATACCAGACAAAGCTATGAGCTGTTTTCAAACTGTCGTTGAAAAGTTATATCCGTGACTTTGTTGAATCTGATGCTCTCTACTTACTACTTGCTTTACCATACATAAGTGACATGTGAGTATTATAATAAAGGGTATAATTTTTCTTTATTAAATATTAAAATTGTATAATGATTGGTGCGATTGGTGTGAAAAAATGTGAATTTAAGTTTAAACCACGTTTATATAGAAAATTTAAATCATTGCAAAAATACACAAACGGTATTTTTAATACATTTTCTCTGTTTTTATAGATGTTATTAAATATTTACATTACTTTAACTCAAGATAAAATACTTATAAAAACTATTTAATAATAAATAAAACTGAGTTACAAGAGCTACGCCGTAGCAGTGCTGCGTAGTACCGTAATTAAAAAGTAAGTTACAACAGTGTACCGTGTAGGTAATTTTCATATTATTACCTTTATATCATTTTTTTATTCGTAGGGGAAAGTGGTAACCCTTTAAATGCGGGGTACATTAGTTCAATAAGTATAACCGAAAAACTAAGCACAAACATACATGCCTTTGCTTCTGAGTGTAGGCACGTAACGAACGCACCCCACGCGTTCGTACAAATTCCTAGTCGTAGAAAAATAGCTATTACTCTTTAACCTTGACATAATAGTTTCAGTATTTTTTGCAACTAAATACGATATATATTTCAATAATAATAACCATAGAGTAAGAACAAAAATTTAAGTGTACGGAGGGTGACCATTTTCCCCTATACTAAATTTGAAAGACAATAGTAATTCTAATTTCATTTTATTACCAGTGAGTTTTCGTGGTAGAGGATTGATTTGTGAGTGCTTCCATTCGAATCCATATAATTTCGTGATCGAGTTTCTAAAATATTTTCTCAGTCGCACAACGATTAGCTTTATCCTGTTTGATTACTTCGGCTTACGTTTGTTTGACTTCATAAAATAAGTTTTCGTTAATGGAATAAAAATAATTATATTCTTAAAATATATAATCTATGTCTATTTGTAGTTGTATATAAAGTTTGCTATTTATTAACAAAATTCTTTACGAAATTTTAAGTTAATGTGGTAGAAATTATTAACAACTCACCTAACTAATGACTCACCCTCGCTTCGCTCAGGTTCAGCCCTAGGTAGGTTTTAATTTTTTTGAGCGAAACCCTTATGCTTTTCCTCAAATAAAAGTTACATCAGGTATCAGACTATAAAAGTCTCGTCGAAATCTTTATAACAATATTAGAGAATAACTTATAATATAGATATTCAGAAAAAAAGTTAAATAGCACCATATACATTACATACGCACTGTGCAAAAATCTGTTAAGTGGATGTTACAAACAGGCACATTTATTTTTCATAGTACAAATTATTTATGTTGGAACCTATAATACAACGATGTTATACAAAAAGTTACTAAGTGTATTTGCCATGTTACATGCACAGAAAATCATTATTCGTACTACATTGAAACGTAAATCGCTTGAGTAGAATTTGTATGTGCTGAAATAGTTGGGCTGACATCGAATAAACTACTCGTAGTTTCTAAGAGAAGGGTAAACTGCTTATGCGAGCTATTTTATTAGAAAATAAGATTTCCCTTTTTTAAGGCATATACTCGTACATATTTATTAGTAATATTATATAGACAAATAATTATGTATATATATTGTACAAATATATAAATTATGTACCAAATTTATGTTAAATTAACTACATGAAAACACCATATTAGCATTCAGCACTTTTAACATTCCACTGCTGGGCATGGGCCATCCTTCAATACGAGGGGGATCATATTACAAAATATTATTTTACATTAAATTAAAATGCACTTAAAAAGTATAATGAGATATTATTTTAATTTTATTATATGCATACATCTCATATTATATACAGTTCTATAAACAGTTATAATATTAATAATTATAACTTTTTATTCAAGTAAATTAGAAGAAAATAAACTTTTTCCACAAGTCTTGCCTCAGTCTTTGTACAAATAAAGCCATTTTTGCTTGATTATAACGGGACCCTGAAAAACAATATTTTAAGCACGCTACTTTCATAATGATGTAACATCTGTCGAAAATGAAACACATATCCGCATTTGAACACGCCAAAGTTGTTAACATGACGATCCTGGAAGGCTTACCCTCACATTCGAATACTAAGAACTAATATGGATATAGTGAGACTTAGAAATTTAATATGCTCTTAATAAACTGTATATAGACCTGTGTTTTATACGTGTTTTATATTTCACTATGTTTTTTCTCTCGAGCATTCATCTAATATTTAAATTGTAAATTATGGACAGAAGTAAACGTTTTATGATATAAATTATTTTCCTTTCTATAAGGTCAAGGACTTGAGTGGTGGACAAGGTGTTACCTTCAATGGAAGAAGTCACGGGATCAATATTCATCCCAAGCCAATGTTGTTTTTGTTGTGAATTTATTAGAAATTTCTTAAACATTCTGGCAATATGCATGCAAATGTGAACAAAAATGTCAGCAAATTCGTCTGCTCTACCATATTGGCATATCGAATCATATTATAAGCTCTATAATAGTAATTTATTATTATAAGAAGTAGTAAAAAATGTTTGGAAAATTTTAGACAAAAGAAAAATGTTTTAATAAGAAGATTTTAAAAATAGTTCTGCTTTGGATTCCAACTATTATCACCCAAAATGGCCAGCTATCACTCAATACGACATGAAACCCTTTATAAAAATATTACAATAATAAAAACAATTTAAAAAGTTTATATTATTTATTACTGTTTATTGAAATAAAAGTAATTGTGTAATAGCCTCTCCAACTTACACAAAAATCCGTACAAACGTCAACAGTCTCTTATAAGCTAACTTTATTTATCTCGTAAAGTACTTGTTAATACTCAACCCACGGGGTGGTAGGAGTCTGGCTTCCCTGACTACTGCGAGCTCGATCAGTTGCACGATCTGTTTACTGATTTTATAAAACACAAAGTTTGTTAGACCTTTCTTTGAATATTATTATCATATTTATAAGGTTCAGTATGAAAATGGTTTCTTTCTACTAATATTTTTGTCGGTAAACGAGTTCATAGATTAATTTGCCGACTGTTGTCGCTAGGAGGGTGCGAGGGGACGGTGGGGTGCGTGGAGATGAACATTTATAGACAAAACTTGTTTACACTACTTAAAGAATTAAATCACTTTAGTCGATATTTTGTCGAGTGGTGACGTTCGGGTCGAACAAATTACAGTAAATGTAAATAGTTAGATTAACTATGTAAGTTTTATTAAGTAATAGTATATATAAGTTTATTTTAATATAATTTTGTTTTAATAGTGCTTATTAACTATATAACGTACAGTTAACTTATATAAATATTGTCTCTAAAACAAACTAATAATAATGAATTTAAAAAGAGTAATATCTTATTTTATACTAAGATAAGTAAAGTTTTTAGCATTAAATTATAATATGTTCCTTTATAACACACATCGTTAATGCCTAGTGATTTAAAAGTAGGACGCCAACTTAATAAACAGCCTTACAAGTTATTAAACAAACTTTTAATTTGATCTTGCGGCGGCCGATAACAATGCAGCAAAGTTAAGTTAGGCAGGAGGGGGCGCGGTCGCCGCCAATCTTTCTCACATTGCAGTACAAATTCGTACTTCTCAGTAAGAACACCTCGCAAAACTTTGTTCTAAGTAAACTCGCGAAAGTGGCAGAACAGCCCAACTCTCGCGGTGCGACGGCCCCGCTCCGCTCAACGCGTCGCTGCCCGCCCGCCTCGGCCGCTCACTAGCGAGTAGCGACCATCGCCTCCCTCCTCCAAACAAACGGACAAGTTTTAATGTTTTGCTCACAAAGTGTATGATTAAACGTGGAGAGCGCGGAGAGGCCGTAAGTTATTGATTTTCCCGCACCGAGCCCCCGACGACTACGCGATTCGCGAACCGATTTGATAATTCTAGCAGGCTATTTCATTAGCTAACTCCTATTAGAAACTCTCAAAAGTACTTTTATTAACGTACTATAGTCATAAGTCACTTTCGAAGTCACATCAAAAAGTTTTACAGTAAAAACTAACTGTTGGCAAGTTTTTTCGTGAAATTGTTATGAGAAAAGTTAGTAGTGACTGCGCAATCGTACCGCGGGCGGCACGAGACGCGCACCCTACAACTTCACGTCGCTCTACGTTCCGAAGTTAACGCAAAGTTCCGCCATTTTGGAACATGCTCACAACCCACTTGTTTTATAAAGAAACTTTTTATTAATTCCTGTGGCCCGCGGAGTGTCAGTAAGATGTTTTGAGGTTATGCTGAAAGTCAAAATATATTTCTCTGACTGAAATCCAGTGGTTTTCCGTGGTTATTACTGTGTACGCGTGATTTGCAAGTGTTTTCGAAGAACTTATATGTTGTTTTGAAGTATTCACGAGTGACATTTCCCGGATGATGCTCTTGTGATTTGTGTTTACTTCGGCGAGCGTGAGGAGGACGCTAACATCAGTGCTTGACCTTGCTTATGGACCGGACGTACGGATAAGTGACAGGTGATAAAAAGTTAACTTAGTTTCACTAGTTTTTCCATAGTTCAAAAGTTTTGTAAAGAAAGTTTGAGTTAAAAGTAATACAATCATATACTTGCGCGCGTGTGTAAACTTGGAGTGATAGTTAACAAACTTCTTTTACAAAAGAAATGATGATTAAATCAAGAGTTATATAAATTTAAGTACGTATCATAATTTTTCTGAAGATAATAACTATCAAATTAAACACAATAGTATTTTTTAGTTCCTTATTTAACTATATTTATTATTTATATAATAAACAAAGCATATTTTAACTTCACGGAACATATATTGCATTTATTCGAACAAGTAAATGAAAAGCGTAATATGAAAAGCAATTCTTAGAAGTTTCAGAAAATTAATTAAATGAAACAGTAAGATGAAGAATTTAAAAATCATATCAAGATGTGACCTTGTCTTAGCGTGCCGCGAAATCAATATCTTTCTTATATAATTATCTTTATCTGAGTAAGTCGCTCGTCTTAAGTATCCTTTGTTTGAAATTCTACGTTAATTGGAGTATTTATTTTCGTGTACGAAAACTTTATACAATATTTTCTTTTGTACTAATTACCTTATTATTTAGAAATGTAACTTTAATGAAATAATAATATATGTTTGTATATTTTAGAAATATAACTTTTTAATGATTACTTATGAAATAATACTATTGATTATACGATTTAAAATATGTAAAAAAATGTAATAAGCTAAGGACTAAGGAAGATACCGATCTGAATACGTAATGCTTGGCCTGAAAACTCCTTTTGGTCATAAATAAAATTAAAAGCCCACGATATTGAAGATCGTTTTATTGGGGACGCCATTACAGAGTCATTTCAGTAACCGGTCCCAGTCTCAGTCTATTGTAGAGAAGGAAAATCTTTCTACAGTCACGGTTCTCGATGGGATAACTCAGACTAGCCTCGCCCGTCAAAGGTCCTAAGTAAACTTTGTCCTACAAACAATAATTAACCCAATCCCCACTACTCAAAGAATAAACTCGCATAACAGTCAAGAAAGCTATGAAACTTTGTTAAATAACTTTTCAGATAACTTGAACTTGGTCTATTTGCGCAAAGTTGTAAGCGGAATTCTACCGCGGGCTAATTCAATCTGTGCTCGCTTGTAATAAATGTTGTTTTCGCGTAATTCCAATTGGAGAGTTAGTATACTTTGGTAAGTTAAAAGTTCTGGACTTTACGAAGCAAAACGCGAACTTTTGTAGAACATTTCAGTGTAGTTAGTACAATGTTATAATGGAAATAAGCACTTCAAAATGGCGTTGCCTGCAGCTGTGTTAATAGTTAGGTATGTATAATGTGTATTGATTGTTTGATATTAACCAAGAATTTACATATAATATTGTTTGAATAAAAAAATATTTTATGATCACGCATTATATAAATGAATAGCGATACAAATTCTTCAATGGAAAAGATAGGTGTTGTAATTTCTAAGCTTATTAGTTAGAGTTCTATTTAATTTTCCCCCATTCTTTAATATTAATTGAGTTTCGAGTAAAGACTTTATAGGTATCTGATTGAAACAAGCACTCTACGGTAACAAAAACAGCTTTTACTAAATTATACAGTTTTAATATAGATATAAAAATATTACATTCGAAGAAAATAAACGAAAAAAAATAATGAAATAGAGAATTAATTATGTATGCTTAAGTTTGGCATTCAGAATTTACTGCTACCTCTATATAAACCCTAATAACCAGCTATGCGAAATGTACTACGCGATATTTGTTTACATAATCGAATGCCGCTCTTGCGTAATGGTTTTAAGGCACACATTCGTATGTTGGATATGTGTCCCAGGGACTTTACTACTGTCTCTTTATATTTGCCCCGTTTCTTTTTACTTGCTTTGAACAATAAATGGCCCTCAGGGACGCAACTGTCTTTTAAGTCTTGTACATACGCGCAACACGTCCTCTTACTGCGTGAGGCGTTTATTTTAATATAAAATGTAATATTGAAAATAATTCAATACATTAAAACAAAATCTTACTTATTTTTGTAACTAATAAGTAATAATTGACACAACTTTTAATTACAGCATTAACGCTTTAAAAATTAAATGTATGAAATAACAAATAAGCTGTTAGTTCCGAATACAGAGAGCTCTAATGAGTCAAAATAGAATTGACGGCGAACACGTTTAATACCTTAAGGTAACTTGTCAATACAAACTATGGTAAACAGACTGCTTCAATTTTATTGGACACGGTTCATGAATAGGAAATAAGCTTTACTCAAAGGAAATTAGGTTATGAAAGTACGAATTGCGGTAAAAGAAAACTTATCCTATCTAGACAAGTCGATTTCTACTTCGGCAAAACTTTTTCATTAAATGTTAGTAATTTTCCTCTCAAACACATATTATAGTCACGCAAAAGCAAACCAAATATTACTTTTACTACAACATTACTAGCATATCGCGCGACTCCACTCGTGATCTAAAGACCGGAAACCAAATTTTCAGATTTTATGTATTATGTGAAGCTATATAGCCTTCTTTGATAAATGGGCTATCGAATTTTTCACATTAAACCAGTTCTATCTGCGATTAGCGTTTAACTAAACAAACAAACTCTTCAGCTTTATAATATTAGTATAGAAAAATATATACAAAATACCTATGTAATGGAAAGTAGGTTTTTTTAGCATGATATATTAAAAAATCTTATGTATAAATAAGTAATAAGTTATGATTAGGTATAATTAATATTATTAATGAAACACAAATATTTTATATAATACAATATTTTACGCTAGCCTCGGGTCAATTTTACTGCTCTATAGAATTCTACAACAAGGAAAACTTGTACTTGACCGGGATCCTAAGTACGTAGTAAGGAAACTTTCCGTACACCTTTGTACGGATTTATGTAGCAGGATGGAGTTTTTAATATTAAAATAAATCTTAAGAAACAATTACTTTTTATTAAGCCATAATAATAATTATACATCTGTTAGCTACATTTTTCTAATATTTGTGTATGTATGTGCTTTTTGGATTTTTGTATTTTTATATTGGCTATAACAAACTTATAAAAAGCAATGCTTTCAATCAATTTTATATATCATACAAAGCAGAAGTTAAGCCGATACAAATAATAAGCAGTATGTACAAAAATTACAAAAATATCTCTTCGGCCTTACGAAAGATACATTATATAGGGATAATTTATGTAAGAAATACTGCTTATAATACGAATTTATGTGAAAATTACTTTTAAGAGTCGACTTTGAAAACGTAATGAATAGATATTTTCGTCCAGAAGTTGAGCCTTACGAACTTGTTAAAATTTTTGTAATTTTCCTCGAAGTCTGAAGCTTACTTTAAAAAGAGCGAAAGTTAATTTTATAAGTAAATCTTGCAAGATATTTTACAATAACAGTTTAATTGTATATGTTTTTATAAAGTATCTATTTTGAATACAGTAGATGATACTTTCTTAGGTTTACGCGAATGTTTGACATTATAAATGAAACTATCTTTTCGGATTTTGTCGCGGATTTATTATGATTTTTGGTTCCCGACGTTTCGAATGCTTTACAGCAATCATGGTCACGGGAGAGACTAAGGTATTAGACGTCTCAGGGGGTTATATACTTGTTACAGACAGTGCCTACCCACAATTTTTCACAAATATTCAAAATGATAGACTATAAAATTATACATTTCAATTCTATACTTTTAAGATTTTTAAAATTTTAATTATATTATAAATATGGCAATATTATTAACTTATTTTTAGCTACTATAATTATAATTATTACAATTTTCTAACATTTGGTAAAATAATATTAAGTAGTGTTGCTATTATTAAAATATGTATAATTTGTTATATTAAAATATAAATTATTAAAGCAATATTAAACTTTCATATATTATAAATTAAAGATTAATAGTTTAAAACAACTTGAGTTTTGATAATTTTAAGTTAAATATTAAGCAACACCACTGCAAAACTAAATCATTTTTAAATTTGATAATATAATATTAAACAAATCTAACTATGCTCAATCCACATAGACTTCTTTAAGTTCTTTTGAATTATAACTTTTAAACTATAAAAAAGAGTTAATGTCATTTAGTATGTCAGTTGGTATGTCTGTCTGAAGTTATTATAGGGATTTGAGACTATAGAGTTAAATTGTTGTCAGTCTGAAGCTACTACCGGTTCGGAATGCAACTGATACTGAGAAGAACCGGCAAGAAACTCAGCTCTTGCTTTTTTCAAAATAATGTGTTTACAATTTCAGTATTATCAATATCTAAAATATATAAGTTTACTTAAGTTTACAATATTGCAATACAATAATTAATATATATAATTAATCATCACTACTATCATTGAGATCTACACAGTATGAGCTAACTACATCTGGCTGTCTGCTATGACTAATTTTATTAGATGATTTTATTATATTAATGACAGGATCCCAAGATGATGGTAGTACCCAGCCGTCCTCTCTATTAAAGTTAGGATGTTTTTTAATTTCAATTGCTTCGCGAATCATTCTTGGTCTATAACGAGTTTCTTTCGCGAGTATTTGAGGATTATCAAAGCGAATATAGTGGTTGGGGCGATCCTGACTATGTTTACAGACAGCAGATGTTGCATTGCGACGGTGTTTCACATCAGCTATGTGTTCTTTGATCCTGGTTCTAATGGATCTCTTTGTTTGGCCGATATAAGAGAGCCCACAGTCACAATCAAGCTTGTATACTCCTGCATCTTGGAGGGGTATATGGCACTTGACTGATGGTAAGAATTGACTAATTTTCTTGGGCGGCTTGAAGTATGTTTTGATAGAAGCACGCTTCAGGATGTAGCCAATCTTGTCAGTGACACCTCTCATGTAAGGCAGAACTGCAGGTACGCGCTCGACTGTGGCTGGTTTCACTCGTTCACTGTGACGCAGGCGTGGCACTTGCAGCTTGTTGTCTCGCAGAACCTGCTTGACATGTTGCAGTTCCCCCGCTAGGTGTTGCTCGTCACAGATCCCTTGTGCCCTCTGAAACAAAGATTTTCCCACGGTAGCTAACTGTGAAGGGTGGTGGTGAGATTCACCATTCAGGTACCTATCAGTATGGGTCTTCTTTCTATACACAGTATGACTCAAGGTGTTATCTGGTTTACGTTTAATTAAAACATCTAAGAAAGCTAATGTATTGTTCGATTCTCCCGTGACCATGATTGCTGTAAAGCATTCGAAACGTCGGGAACCAAAAATCATAATAAATCCGCGACAAAATCCGAAAAGATAGTTTCATTTATAAAATACAGTAGATGACATAATTTTAAATTTTTGAAAGAAATTATATAAAAGGAAGTGGAAAGAAATAAAATTGGAAGCGTTTAGTAATGGTTTAAAGATATTGTATAAATAATAATAATCATTAAGTTACTATTTTAACTAACGATGCTTCCATTAATGGAAGAAAATAAAACGTTAAAAGCAAATATCGCCTTATAACAATCTCGAGACTGTGGACTAGTCTAGCTAGCTGTCTAATTAATCCTTTCTCATTTCTGAGTCAGTATAACTTCGAAGTGAAGGACTACTTAGCGAAGTTTGTGTTATTGATTGCTAAAGTATACACTGTTTGGTTCCTTCAATATAACTTTTCGTAATAAAACTGTATATTAATCTGTTTATGGCTTAATATGAGTTATACATAAAATTACATGAGAGATGTATATAAATAGAAGATTATAAAGTTACTTTGTTGCTTATAAATGTATGTAGATAGCTAAATTTCTATGTCTGTCTATGCGATGTGTAATTAAATCGACCTTTGTTTAAATCCGTCTATCTCACTTATTAATCTTAAATCTCACTATATAAGGTATTTTTACCCGACTGCGCCAGAAGGAGGGTTATGCTTTTCAAGTTTATGTATGTATGTATAATTGCTTGGCTTGATTTTATCTTGAGAGGTGTCATTAGGTTATTATTCATTATTGTGAAAGTGATACCGGGTTTTAAATTCGGATTTAATTAATTTTTTAATTACACTGACTTTTTAATTGTATTATAAAACTTTGGAACTTTACTTAGGTACACATTACTCGTTTGCCAAATATATAGAACCTTTAACGTCATTTAAACTAAGGTAAAATGTAAATTCTCAACACGCTTATGTAACCGAGAGCGCACGTCTAAATAAGTACCAAGACTTTGAATAAAATTATCCTCTATAATGAAATTATGTACTATTGTATTTATGGAAACAGTTATTTATTACATTATTCTGTAAAGGTAGTTAGTTTAAAGACCATGCATGAACAATAAATAAATATGTTGGAACATTATTACACAAAGCGCCATCTAGTTCCGTGGTGAGCTACGAGGCTTGTGTTATGGATTACAGATGGTTGATACACTACAAATATATAATTTTAAATACATACATATTATAAATATAAACTCCCATGACTGGAGTACAAACATTAATGTTTACCAAATTACCCCAGCGGGACTCGAACCCGCGACCGCTGGCGCAGAAGGTCACTACAATCTGAGCAAAACGTGTCATTATAAACAAGAAAATCTATAGAAATAAAGTGCCACTCCTACTTCTTATTCCCAAAATACTTTTGTCGCATAGAATTAATAATATCCGAGAGATCACTTAGCTCTTACAATATCTGAATAGTTGGTGTGACATCCAGACAGACGGATAGAAATCATGCTGTTTTTTATATATTTTATGGCTAAAATATTACAACATACATTATTATATTTTTAACATAATAATATGTATAATGCGAGCGAAGACATGTGTATTTTTCTGTATACAAACATAAGCTGAGTTAATAGAAATATATGGCTTATTAGATCGCAAAACCATACCATTTATTGTATTTCATTCATAATACTAGATTTTATTAAAAACCTTTAATATTGAAGAATAACTTTCATAATGTAATAACTTACAAGTCCTACAAAACTGCTAGTTTGCTACACTGCGTCACTTCTCACCCTAGTCCACCGTGCTAGACTATATAAAGAATTGAAGCTCAAATCAATTTGCAAATGCTTTTACTGTATGCATTGCTGGCGTTTACCCTTACCCCACGTTGCTACGTATACAAAGCTCAGGATATTTTCAAATATATTTTTAAGTTGACCCGATTTCGATCTACAAAGACAGTACGATTCTATTTTTTGTAACTGTATTTTAAATTAATAATTTCAGACTTTCTAGTAGCTATTATTTTGTAGTATATAATATTATTTTATTCAAAAATATCAAAATAATATTATAAACGCGTAAGTTTGTATGTACGTGTATGTTTGTTACAAAGTTATTAATAAATGGGCAAATTTTGATGAAACTTAGTATATAAATAAACTATGACGTGAAGAAACATATAGGCTTATATATATAGGGCCATATCTAAGCAACGCCCGGGTAAGTCACCAATAAAATAAATAAGTTATGCAATTTAGATTTCATTAAAAATAATTGTAAAGTTAAACTTAAGAGTAGTTCTAATAAATCATTAGGTAAATATCACTTTTTTAACAAAAAATAAATTGTATTCAATTTTTCATAGAAAACAATTTATTCTATTTGCAATACAATAATACAAAAGTTCTCAGGAATATCTACTGAAAGTATTACACAATTTCTTGCTAGCTGGCCTTTCAAAGGACTTTACTAACGTTCAATATTCTCATCTCAATACGAATATATTAAATTTGTATATTGGAAGTTACCATTACTCGTAGGTTTGGTACGGAATCAATCAGGCGATAAATGCAATGAGTGGGATTCTGAAAAGATCTGACTCAGTAGTAGGATACGAGTAGATTAAGACGTGTTTTTCTTTAGTTCAACCCTTAACTCACACTGCTAAATAAAAAGTGTGTAAGATTAGGTATATTTAAAAAAAGTTATAATAGACATATTTCTTAAACATTGTTATAGTAAAAATTTCAATAACAACGTCTCAACGTTGAACTTATTCAATCACCATCTTTCAAAGGACATACCTCAAGTCTCAAAGGACATAACTCCTTATAAAGAATTCAAAAGTAAAAGATATTAGTATATTAATATTAAAATTCAAATTGCATTGATGTTGAATACTAGCAAGGTAAACTTATCGATCTTAAAAATGATCTTATTTACCCTCCATTCGCTCGGGTCATTACTACTAAAATATAAAATAATTCTATCTCACGGGTACCGTATTTTTTACAGTATAAGTAGTCTATTTGCTATTTCAGACTATAGCCTGCCTATCTCTGTGCAAAATTTTATCTATAACCTTCCAGCCGTTTTCGCGTGATTGACTACCAAACATCCATCTAAAATCTAAAGGTAAGGAAGAAAAGATTTTTAATAAAAAAAATAGTAATATTTAATGCACATACCGTTCCATAATATTATATTTTAATAATCATATTTTTTATGAACATCTTTCTTTTAACATAATAATAAACATATCACTCACACGAAACATTTAAAAGGGGATTATTACTATGTCAGTCTCATGGACGTATTACCTAAGGACCAGTCATAAAATACAAATGCATGAAAACACTTTCAACCATTTGAAGTATAACGCACACAAAGAATTGACACAATACATCAAAATTCACTCTAATGCTAGTGCTTGAACGTAGTCGATAAAATACATACATCAATGACATTTTAAATATTAATAATAAATATTGTTTGATTTTTCGCCGACAATCAAACCCAGAACGTTCGAATGGGAAAGAAAAGGCGTATCATAAATAAGCTGTAAGGCAAAGAAAATAAAGGGAGAATAAAGGTGGGGTAAGCTTCCGGTATTTATATTTTAATTATACTAAAATAAGCAGGACATTGTTATGAACTTTTTACTCAATTATAGTTATTATAGACTTCAAATTTTTTGTTAAGAATTTTTTTTCTCTTTCGAGAAGGATCCCTAGGAAATCTAAAATTTTGTGTAATTTATGTGTTAAAATAAAATAAAAATTAAGTACACATACTAATTATAATTTTTGCATTTATAATGTTTTTATTTAATTATAAAAATATTATTATAAATTTATTGTCATCAGATTGTAGGATACTGCGATAAAAGTATTTTATGTTATTGTACTGTACAAATAACATCCATTATTCGCTTAGTTATTTCGTCAAATATCGATATATTTTTCGACATTGTCAAGCACTAGTCGATGTCAAATGGACTTACTCGACGGTTCCGTCATTTGTTTTGAACGGTATAATCCAGCCATTTTATGATGGTTGTCAGATGTCAACAATACATAGATATATCGACTATATTTAACATAGTTGAATAATACGAAATTTTATTTTACATTTACTCAAATTTTGTGATAAATAACATTAAATGTAATAAAATATATTACTTACAAGTGAAAAGAAATAGTGCTGCTTCCGCTGCTTTAGTTTTTACACCATCTAATAGAACATTTAGTCATTTTTGGGAGATGTTTTGTTGACAAGTAAGTGCTTGAGACTGACGTAAAATCAAACGGCCAGGCCTAAAATATCCTGATTACTGTCAAGGCCGGTAAAGGTACGTCAGCTTATGTGTCTCGTCCTTAGTTAATACGTCCATGGTCAGTCTAGTCGCTTATCAGTAAGATAGGTCGTGAGTCAGCTAATTCATAATTCAGTAAGTTATAAATAATAAGTATAATATGTAAGAACTAAAACTTAGTAACTTTCGGTTTAATTTTCAAACTTTTGCGCAATCAACAAAGTTGTTTTTAGTTCAACGATGAAAACTGTTCAAAATAACGTAATTTTGTTTTCGGTGTACTCGTAGGTAATAATAAACTAAAAAAACATATAAATCGTAATGTACTCGTAAAAATTGGACGACGCGTTTGGCGCAGTTTGTTGTGACTCTACTTTCTTACGCCAGCGGTCGCGGGTTCGAGTCCCGCTGGGGGCATTCATTTGTTAAATTCGGATGTTTATACTAGAGTCATGGGTCTGTATATTTATAATATGTACGTATTTAAAACTTATATATGTAGTATACCAACTATCTGGTATCCGTAGCACAAGCTTCCTTCGTAGCTTACCGCGTAACTAGATGGTGATGTATGTAATAACGTCCCAACATAAAAAAAAGAATAAAGAAAAAACCATTCTGACTATTAAAAGTGCAAATCACGATTTAATGTTAATGAATATATTTTTATATGCCGTGTTATACTTTCGAATATTTTTATCCTTAACTACTATAATATCTCAAAAATGTAAGTCAATTTGAATGAAAATGACCTTTACTGAGATTGAGGACAAAGGTAAATATGATTGGCTATTATGAACGAAACGTCAATATTCTCTTGTGAAATAATATTCTTCTAAATCTTTGAGATGGAGATAAAGTATTCGTAAGCATATAAAAATAACTGTGTTTTGGTAGAGTTCTAATTAAAATGGGTCGAATAATAACTATATTGGCTAAGTCATTCTTAATGCGTATATTTTTTCTTTCTCAAAATATTATTCGAAGGCATTCATACTAGATATGTATATCGAGTCGATAGAGACATAACTTTGAACAGCGCTTTGTTGGTATGAGCTGACCAAGTGGTGTAATCAATAGAAAGCGATGTATCGACAATATGTAAATTAAGCTCTAAAAAGTTTTTGATATCAAATCTAATTTATATATTAAAGTAGATATACTTGGTTTAATTTTTAGAAAATATATTTCTGACTCAGTGTTATTTGAATAACTAAAAGTTTTGGGTAACTAGTACTCGTATTCGTACTAAAAGCTGAATTCACATTTATAAGTTGTAGCTATGTATGACATGTATTAAAACTTTTGTTAATAATTTATCTGATTGTCAGTTGTAAACACTAATTAATATTTTAAACAATGTGTGTTTTATTATCATTTGCTTTGACGACACGTTTTTCGAAGTTCTTGCGCTAGCGGTCGTGGGTTCGAATTCCGTTGGGCATTCATTTTTAAACTCGGATGTTTGTACTGCAGTCTTGGTTGTTAATATTTATAATATGTATGTATTTAAACTTATATATTATGTAGTATATCAACTATCAGGTATCTGTAACACAAGCTTCTTTCGAGCTTACCACGGAACTAGATGGCGCTATGTGTAATAAGGTCCCAACTTTATTTATTTATTTATATTTATTTATTTGAAATACAATCGAGTGTAGTGTAACCACTACATTTTTACAACATTTTTAATTTCCAATCCAACATAATCGGAATAAATATGACAGACAGATATACAAGTATCCTTATCACCCAAAATGAAATGTCAACGGTAATTTTATTTTGTAAGTTAGAATGTAATTTAATAGAAGGTAGAATCTATTTACGTCTGAACTCGTGTCAAAGACTCTTTTACAGTGTTAGATTAAATTCTCAAAGAAAATACGTCTTCAGTAGGTCATAATATTACTCTTATATAACTGAGGACTAATTACGCGTATAAAGATATTGATCTATGTTGTATTAAATAATTATATATTTTTGTACTTTTAGCTTTTTTAGGGAATCTCTATAACTTGCCTGAGACTACTAGAACTGTATTGCTGAAATTTAATGCGTACATATCTAATGTGAACGATAAGATTAATTTTACAGTACCTTTTTATAGAAATATAAGCAGTATTGGCATCTTTAAAATATGTGGTAACAAATGTCAGTATTTTATCGTAACAAATTACCTGTATTAAAACCAGACTTTCATACATCTAATTTATTATACTCATATTGCCCTTCGACTTTCCTCGCTTTCTAATCACTATAAAATAACCTTAAACGTTGACTCTAACCACAGATATACAAGGAAATCAGATAAATTGTTGAGTTTATAAGAAGTCAGAGTGTCTCAAAGTCAATAAGCAGTGGCCGCTACTACACAATATGGTTATAGTTGAGTATCACGTAATGTACACTATTCATTACGCGCGTATTTAGGATAGTGAAGTAGTTAAAGTTAAGCACAACTGCAATGTAATACAATTTATGAGATAGAAACATGGATTTTAAAGCGATCATGTTTTTATGAATAAAAAATATTGTTATTTAAATACAAAATAAAGATTTTTCGGTACTTACTTGTAAAATTTAATATCCCATTGCTCGCTAAATATATGATTTACTTCAATGATTGCATATTATAATTACGAAACACGGCATTTTGGAAATAAACTGATTTTTTTTAAAAAACGTATTCATTATTCACTCATCTTAATCGGACGGCGAACTAGCAATGTATGCCCGCAGGGCATATACTTGTCACTAGTTACTCCTTATATTATTATATGTGTCCCTAACAGAAAAGTACGCACATTCCCTACATATTATGTCTAGTATTCGCGCACCTTAAGAAAATATTAAGAAAGTAGGACTGAGCAGAGAGCGCTTCTTTTATCCGATGAATGGATGTTCGTAATCTAGATTCAAACTTACTAGATTTTATACTAGATGTATACTAGATTTAAATTACACAAGTTATGAAATTATGAAAATATTTATAATAATGTTAAATAATTCTATTTCTTTTAAATTATTAATATAAATTTTCTAATATTATGTAATTAAATTCAATTTTTAAATCTTTTTATCCCTCAATTTATAAAATAATAATTCGTTCTGTGATTACCTATAAAAAGAAATACAATTATATTTACAATTTATTATGTAAATTATTATCATTAAAATTATTGTAATTTCTATTGGTAATCCAAATAAATAAATAAATAAGTTATAGTTACCTGCATGATTAAAATCAATATTACATACGAGTATTATATAATATTAAAGCTGTAGACTGTTGATACGGCACTATGTTGTTATAACTTTGCCAAGTAGGTAAAATAGTAATAAAAATAAATAATGTGTTGGGACATTGTTACAACAGCGCCATCTACTTCCGTGGTAAGCTACGAGGCTTGTATTAAGGATACCAGATAGTTGATATACTACACATATAAATTTTAAATACATACATATAGTATATATGTAATTATAAATATAAACACCCATGACTGGACTACGAACACTCGTGTTCAACAAATGAAAAGTCAGACGGGACTCGAACCCGCGACTTCTGGCGCAGAAAGTAAGGTCACTACAAACCAAACGTTTCGTCAAAATGATACTCGTAATATTATAAATACGAACACTTATGTATTTGTTATTTCAGTACGGCATATCGAATGTGCATATTTAACTTACATTAGGAATGGAAATAACTTATAAATGAGGTTAATATATCGTAAAATATAGGTTGGAGGTGTTTACCTCCCACTCGATCAGGATTGCGGATCGTAACAAGTATATATATAGTAATTTGTAGGCCAAAATAATCTCGTAGACACAATATCAAAAGTATTAAACTATATAAAATTGCAACTTTAATCGTACATGGTTATCTTTTTAGTCTAAAAATACTTTGATGAATAGCAGTACTGCGCACAGTTTAAAATAACTTATACGCCGCATATACGAGTAAAATTTACTTTTGTAAACTAAATTTTAACATGCAAAGGCACACAGTAGTTAAAATTCGACTTGTTAAGAAGATTAACGTTTATACATATACATAAATATATTATAACGGTTTAACAGGTACGGCTACAAGTGATGATAGTTATAACGTATAGATATAGGCACTGCGTGTTTATACAATGTTTTATAAAAGGCGAATTTGATTCCTGTTTCGTGCAAAAACGTTTGTGTTAACCATGTAAATCATCATCATCATCATCATCAGCCCTTTTTAACGTCCCACTGCTGGGCACGGGCCTCCCTCAGTACGAGGGGGATCAGGCTATAGTCCACCGCGCTGGCCTAGTGCGTGTTGGCGGACTTCACATGCCTTTCGAAAACTTGTAGGTTTTCTCAGACATGCAGGTTCCCTCACGATGTTTTCCTTCACCGTAAGACAAGTGGTAATCATGATATAAATGATTCGCACATGAAAATATCAGAGGTGCGAGACCCGGATTCGAACCCGCATCACTCGGTTATCCAAGCGACGCGTTACCGCTGGGTTACCACTTGAAAACCATGTAAATGTTTATTCTCATTTAGTAAACTAAAAGCTGTTCATCAACAACTAAAAATCTGTAGTATTATTTTAAAATACACTAAATCGAAGTTTATATTATAATTACATCGTTAACTCAAATCCTGTAAAGTTTAGAAAGTTTCGATGAGTTTTGTCCATATTTTAGCGTCGTAGTCTACTTCATTGGATAAGAAAATTTTAAATTAGAGGAAAAAATACGTGACTACGAAATACAAAGACAAGCTTAAATGAGAAGATATCGTGATAGGGATGATATGATTTCATTTCACTGAGATTGAATTTTGGAAATAATTCTAAAATAATATAATTTTACATACGTAATAACATACGCTTATAAAGATTTCGATATGAAATTCGCCATATAACAATTCATTTAATGTATAGTTCTTCAATTAGGTCATTTAAAGAAAATACAAAAAAAATCCAACATAATGAAAAAAAATGTTACATGAAAAAGTGGCTCTAGAAAAATAGTTTATTTTAAATCTATTGACTCTACTTATACTAAAATTTAAATAATAATAAAATTTTAATTTTGTAAGTATACAAGTATATTGTAATATACTAGCATACTAAATATGAAATAGATGTAAGTAGGGCAAACGACGATAACTTTATCTCCAGTAAAAACTATTTCAATTTTAAAGTATACAAACATCACTTAGTTTTTAAAGTTTAACATCTTTGTTTTAGAATGTCACGTAAATCACGGCAAGGCTACAGTATTCGCCACTTGCTGCAACTGCCCCATGTACGGTCCTCTCCCGGTCCGCACCCCCCACCCAGCAATAAGGTAAGCGTACTTTATTTTTATATTGACTACAATGCTAAGTATAGCAGAAGGTCACATATTCGATTCTCATAAAGTATTTATTTACGTATCGAATGTATCAAATATAAAACTGAAATATAATCATAAAACAATCTCTGCTGTTAGAAAGTTATCAAGAGCAAGCCTTATCGCTCCACGGTCTACTAACGTGGGCCATCTCTTTGTGTTTTTCGCGACTTTTCACGACCAGCCGGACATTACGGACGCTGATATCCCTCCAACTATGAAAAAAGTGTCTATCTCTCTCTCTCTCTCTCTCTCTCTCTCACACACACACACACACACACACACATACACACACACACACGCAAAACTATTTTTATCTATACAAAACGTACCGAGGGACACACTTGAACGAAGTAAGGGTAAGTGGCTATAAGTAGTATATTAGTTATTACTTAATTCAGAGATATAAATATTGATATATGCTTTCATTTATGCGAAATCAGAATTATACTGAAATAAAATTGTATAGAATTGACATAATCCTTTTCCAACGAAATACCTTTTTATATTGAAACATATTACAATAAACGCCTTCTGAGAATTTTATCATAAATAGAGCTCAATTGGAAAACATCTTTCATTACTCGCCCACGTGTAAGCTTTATGAAATACGCACCAATAGGCTTTGTATTATACTAGCATCGTGTATGGGCTTTACTTTAGAAATACCTATTTTTGTACCATTTTTTTTATTTTACAGTATATTTTTTTAATGTAACTAACGTAAAAAGGAGACAATCGAATATTGGTAGTTTAACATATACCAAAAATATATAAAAAATATATTTTTGGGTTTTCGAAAAAACAGATAGTTTTATTTAAAACTATCTACTTATATTACTCGAGTGCGTCCTAGTTTTATTAATTTAGGAAAGAATGAACGACAAACACTCAAATAATTTATTTTTATTTAGTTATTTACTCGTAGATGTCAAATATACGCGTGATTCGAAGAAAGTATTCCATGCCCAATTATTATTAATGGTTGTTTGGGTTTCGGCTTATTATGATGTAGATACTTACGTAGACTTTGAAATTAAAGGTGGAGTATTACATTTTTCTATACAATAAAGACTAATATTATTAAATGTAGTAACAGTATATTTAATAATAATTAATGTTTTTAATTAAAAAGTTCAATTCTAAACATAGTAAAAGTTTTTTATTATAGTCATAATATATGTATTCAGAAATTTTTTACTCCCTTGGCGTATTGCACATGTCTTCGAAAACTTGCTAGATTGTCTCAGACTTGCAGTTGTCACTATATCTTCCTTCATCGTTCTTTCACCAGGGAATGTTAGAAAAATTCACCAATAAAATATCAAAGGCGTGAGACCTGGATTTGAACCCGCTTCACTCGGCTTCACTGGCGAGCGTGTTACCACTACATGCCACTCTTGTCTTAAAATATACCCTAATTAGAATGAAGAGAATGTCTGTTTACTTCTCTTTTTATGTTAATTTACTTATTAAATAATTATATTCGGTTCAGTTTTATGAAAATCGCAGTCGTAAAAATTATTTTTAATTCTATCATCTAAGCAGCACCGCCTACGTGTCTTTCTACATAGTTCAAAATCAATAAGCATGACTCACCGTTTATTTATAAAGACGTCCTTTTGAATCTTAACGCCAAATATAAACAAATTGAAGCAATATTTTTAAATACATATATATTTTGGGCATTTTTCATTTTGCTTAGTTGATTATCTGTTTTTAATGAAAGTAGGTAATGTCACTGAAATGTAAGTAATAATATTGACGACACGTTTGGCGCAGTTTGTAGTGACCTTACTTTCTTGCGTCAGCGGTCGCGGGTTCGACTCCCGCTGGCATACATTTGTTAAACTGGAATGTTTATACTCCAGTCATGGGTGCTTATATTTATAATATGTATATGTATGTATATATAAACTTTTATATGTAGTATATCAACTATCTGGTATCCGTAACATATAAGCTTCGTAGCTTACCACGGAACTAGATGGCACTGTGTATAATAATGTCCCAACATATTTATTTATATTTTTACGATGGAATACAAAGACATACAACTAGACATGTGCTAGTAAATTAAAAGACAGCCAATTTCAAAAGCTCTCGGTTTGTAAGCTTTTTAAAAGCTTCAATAAGTTTTTATTTTCAAAAATATTCCAAGTATAACATTTTGCTATTGCCATTCTACGTGCATTGCAATTTTAGAACGGTAATCCGTCACAAATTTCTAGTATAATATTTATAATAAAAAAATAGAGGTAGAGCCATAAATCTACAGTTCTACATAGGTATATGTTTTAGGATTTTTTCGCGGGTTTATTTTGATTTTTAGTTCCCGAAGTTTCCAGTGCTACTGTATAACAACCATAGTCACGTGAGACTCTCACCTAACTTTAATTAAAACTAGCGACTCACCCTGGCTTCGCTCGGGGTCGTCCTTAGGTTCCGGCCACGGGTTCCGCTAGTTCAAATGAATAAAGTTTCTAAAATATAACCTCCTCCTTTTTTGAAGTCATACATACATTAGCATTAGCTACCCTTAACATTAGCTATCTGCAAGTGAAACTCCCGTCAAAATCGCTTCAGCCGTTTCAGAGATTAGCCGAAACAAACAGACAGACAGACAAAAAATTATTGATGTTAGTACCTTATATACTTTCATAATATGTATTTAGTGTTAATAGAAAAGTAAAAACGCTGTTATTTTGAAATTAAATACAGACACTTCAATTTTATTTATATGCATGTATAGATGTCAAATATTTGCGTTAATCTAAGAAAGAATTAGAGTATATAGAGGCAACTAATGTTATCTACTTAATAACAATTCATTGATATCATTTTTTATTTGGTTTTTCATTTTTAAATAGAATGTTACGAACGTTACGATATGAAAGTTATTCTAAAAATTTAAATGTATTCTAAGGCTGGACCGTGTCAAAATTAGTTTCTAGTTGATGTACTTAAGAGTGGCGCCACTAGGCATATATTTTAATTTTCATATTTTTTTGTACTTGCCTACATATTTAATTACATAATTTGAACGATTTTTAAATACGAAACTAATTTTAATATTACATGATTTCAATTTTTATTCCCAAAGTAGTTAAAGTCATTATTTTGTTTTGGCAACTCAGCGACTTAGAAAACAACCCTCTTATTTTAACTGGCGTATTTTCCGCACAGAGGGCGAGTTCTAAGGGTAAGATCATAGACGTCGTAGTTTTTTAAGAAGCAAATAGATGGCGTTGGTTCTCATTTCAGGTCAAAATATTATTATTTTATTATAAAAATATTTAATATTATTGCAATTTATAGTGTAAGAGATTAATATAAATTTAAAATTACTTTTATCTAATTAATATGAATAAATATTCAAATGCTCTATAATAAATTAAAATTTGTTTAGAATACAAAAATTAAATTATGATCAATATCAACAGCAGGAACTTTTGTAGGGATATAATTTTAAGAAGCTTCGAAAATCCGTGTTTTCCCGCATCTCTCTTCTGCCGGATATAAGGAGTATCTAAATAAAAAGATGACAGAGGACGTATGAATGATGATGATGATGAAGATGAAGATCTAAATGGTTAAAAGTTCCATGAAGTAATCAATATATCAACTTTCTCTCCACTCAAATACCTCATATTATGTTACTAAGTATTACGGCTTACTTACGGCTTAAAGCTTACAACTTTACAGTCGGTTTTGGTATTTGACATTCATTTAGGTATAATCTTAACTTTTAAATTATTTTAAAATAATTAAACATGAAATAATATATAAATAAACTAAAAAAATACTATAATAAAATTGTGTAGTAAAATTTTTTACGGCCTTGAAAGTAAAATTTCAAGGTTGCGATACACTATCATGGTTACCATAGTAACCATCAGTATTGCCTGAAAAATGATATATAATATGGTATTCTGTCTGTGTCCATCTTCAAAGATTACTGTTAACTATTTTGTTTCAATTATGCAAAATATTCATAAATAGCTATCGCTTCGATCAGGTTTGTTCCTTAAAATTAGCTTAGAATTCAGCAAGATAGAAAAAGATAAAATATTATTTTCTCTTTGCGTGATAGGTATTTTTATAATCATATTTTCGTCTAATTATAATATTAAAAGTCCTCGGTAGTGTAGTGGCTAGCATGTACGGTCATACATCGAGAGGTCGTAGGTTCGAGTCCCGGGTCGGGCCAAGTTTAGTTTTAGTTTTAGATTCTTTCCGTTAGTAAGCTTCAGTAACCGCCCGGAGTTGGGAAGTTGGCGGTGTGTCACCCCCGTGCCTCGAATTAGCTCTCACTGGTCGTGTCGAACAGGTGTCCCACCAGAGTATGAGAATGTTAAGAATAGAGAGTGTACTTGTGTCTGCGCGTATCTTGTGCACTATTATATCTCCTGCGCAGTTGGTTAGTCTCAATGAGATTGGCCGCCGTAGCCATAATCGGTTGGAGAACATTATTAATATTAAAAGGTTTTATTTAATCATTAATGTTACAGAAATATAAATAACCAATTAAGTTCCACTTTTAACACGTTTCCAAAGAGAACTAGGTCTAACATTATCATAATAAGCTATTGTTCCAACGAAATGGAACGTACAAATATGTTAACTTTAACTCTGTAAGAAATGGTTCTAATTCAGCTTGCCAGATTAAGCCCCTACGAACATACCAACTAAATTACATGTAAGTTGAAAAAAAAACAAATATAAAAAATAAATCAACAGTTTGTTGATTTATTGCTCTATCAAACAGGAATAGCACCGTTTATTAGTGTTCAGAAATAGTTCTGATAGATAGTAAAGAAAAAAGATTTATGAAAGTCGACTGAGTGTAAAAATTAACATTATAAAAAAATGTAATTTGACTTAAAGTAAAATAAATTTATATATTATACCTTTACCCAAAAAAATACGCCTACGACGAACTATCAAAATTCCTTCCTCCGAAATAAATCTACTTAGTGAACGTTAGTTAGCCATAGCAATGCTCCTCAAACGCATTCTTATTGAAACTATTCGAATAGGACTTTCAGTATTTATTTACAAAGGAAATCAGCTATTTATTTGGTGAAACATAGCTTTGATCCTGCAATGAACGAGCAAACATATTGTTGACCTTCCATTATACGTACGTTTCAAGAAAGCCTAGTATGGATATGACGACTTCTTTTTTTATCTAAATAAATAGAATAGAAATACGAGTATGTCTTTTACTAATAAAAAGGTGTTTCGGCTTCGTCTAATGTTTTTTTTTTACAAAAATGTTAATTAATTTTTGACGTAACATATTTTATTTTATATTTAATAATCTTTTAGCTTTCTCACTTTTAAATAAAATCCAGATCGGATATATTATTTACTGTAATAGAATATGTACAATAAAATTCAACCACCCGATATAGTATATATAAAGAAAAATGTTTTAGATTTTTATTATTCAGAGGTATGTCCATTTTCTTGTGACTCAAAGAAAAAGGGTTTCTTTTCACGGGCTGGCTGTTAGAGACCCTTGTCCGGCGCTACCTACTGAAGGAATTAATGTCCTTACAAGGGTAAATCTTTGCTTTACGTGAGATTGATGCGCTTTTGTCGGGACGTTTATGTTTTATTCGATCTTGCTTGAATTCATTTTGTTAGAAGTATTTTCGTCAAGCTAACTTTCAGTTAGAAAAACTGTATAAAATGTCGTTAATTTCTGCGTTTATTTTTATAGTATAAAGCATAATTTTTTTTAGTAATCCCATTAGTGTGTATCAAAACAATTTCAAATTTGATATTACCGTTTTAAAATGGCTAGGGCAAAAGTATTACAGCCATTAACCTTATACCGTAATTGAGAGAAAAAGAAAATATATTTCTAATTAGTAAGTAGTAAATAACTGATAAGTTATACACTACTAAATAAAATATTACTAGTAACCTAGGAACCGACATTGTATCAAGTACGTTTTAAAGAGCTGACATGTTACACCGGCATGCGAGTAATAAGTAGCCTATCTCAATAAGTCATAAGAAGCACCTAGGTAGAGCTTAATAGACGTTGTTCCGGATTTTACTTTAACCTCCAAACTTACAAGATAATCATTTTAGGACAGTGGTAGCCCAGTGGTAGCGCGCTTGCTTGGATAACCGATCGATGCGGGTTCCGAGTCTCACACCTCTGATATTTTCTTGTGTTAATCATTTCAACATAATTACCACTAGTTTTACAGTGAAGGAAAACATCGTTAGAAACCCTGCAAGAACCTAGCAAGTTTTTGAAGGACATGTGAGCTCCAAAAACCCGCACTGGGCACCAGCATGGTGGGCTATGGCCTGTATCACCTCATACTGAAGGGAGGCCCGTGCCCAGGACATTAAAAAGGGCTGAATACATACATTATTATTTTTAGATTATAATTAATTTCGTAATCGTAATTGTTGGGAAGCTTAAAGAAAAATATCATAAGTAAGCTAGTAACAAAAGGTAGTGAAGGGCATTTTTCGACGATAAATTTGTCGTTAATCTGGCGAGTGTTAAGTGATTAAGCACTCGACGGGCGGTCGGCCGGTCTTTTATACGCCGATTTGTTAAACAGTTACACTCAGGGAGGAAATATTTGAAGTGAGGGAAACTGTCGATAGTTTACGATAGTTGAAATTATTTATCAAACAATATATGTGTTCCATCATTTAATTATTTATACATTAGAACATTATCCATTTTGCCTTTCGAGGCAATATTATTAACATAAATAAATTTGTACGAGTGTATAATACAATGTGGCATAATATATCACCAGGTAGCAAGCTACATCTCTATTTAGGAGAAAATGTAATAAAGTAGAGTAATAGTATGTTACTAGGTTTCTTTATCTATCTCAAAAGAAATCCATAGAAAAACTCTGTTCACGTACAAGACAATCGTGACAGAACTATGTATATAATATATACTAACGTGATGATCACCGTGATCATCAAATATGTATGAACCTATTTAGTTGGTCTCGGCCACAGTCACGCGGTCATATTATATTATTAAGATTATAAACAATTTACCTACACGCTAATTTCCTTTACTTAACTCTTAACTGATATACTATAATTTGTTTACAGGTAAGTCTTCAAACACGTCCAGTTTCCAGTAAACGAATGGTAAGAGTAGTGACTAATAAAATCTACTGATAAGTTATTATCACGATTATATCCTTATAAATTATTGTTTGCCCAAGGCTTTGTTCGCAAGGTACGTATAGATGGACCAAATAAGCCGCGGTAGGTATATAGTAGATACTCCAGGTGCTCTGGTATTTCTCTGAGAGCAGAGAGATGAAGTCGCATTATTGTAAGTAATACAAGCTTTTCTAGACGGTAGTTTCAACATAAACCAGTAATGTGTATATAACACAAAATGTATTCATACCACAACAAAAAAAAATCATGTAAGTTATCTCCATTCCTAATTTAACTGAAATCTTTAAGCAATTGATGCCCAAATCAATAAACACTCATTCACACATTTGTAAAAAAGTACAAGAACTGAAAATTGAACAGAATATAAAACAATTTTTATAATAATAACATCGACATTTACAGAGGTCAACCACTACTTGTAACAAATACCCAGTCTCGGTAATATTTCTTTGGCAACCTCTCGCCTTCACGCCTATAATTTACCGACGGTCAACTAATGTACAGGCGCCGATTGAAATATAAAGAGTAATTGCTATTTATTGAAACTGGGAATACAATGTGGTGATTTACTAAGAATAACTTTGGAAGCAATTGTTTAGTAAAAATATTGTTAAATAAAATAATTTAAATTAATGGAGACTGTGTGGTTACAAAGATTATCTTATAAAGCCTACTAGCCATAAAGTAATGAATCAATTTTTTTTTATTTGTGTATGATATTACTTCTCGTTGCTTACTTAAAATAAACTTTACATCGTATAACGAATATCGGCTTCTATTCACCAGAACTTTATAAGCCGAACATAGAAGTTAAATAAATTAAATTATAAGTAACTTAGGTATATGATTGTACCATTTTCAAAGACAAGATGTAGATACAGAAAATAGTAAACATAAGATAAGTATCGATAAAATAACATTAAATAAGCTAACTAATCAAAATTATTGTTAAATCTTTCATTGAGACATTTATGGCTGTAATAAATCGTCTTAAACAAACCACTTGTATGCTTGCCCATGCTATAAAAGAGACATAAAGCAGCGAAGAAAACAATCGATTAAGTTCAAGCATAAACGGGAAATCCTAAGAAGAAAAATTTCACAGAAATGGCAAAAATGAAATTTGAGTGTCTAAGCATCTTACACTATAAGGAAGAAGGTTGGTGATACGTGAAAATAAATATCACGTTTATTATGACGGGATAATCACTACGTAATTAAACATAAAGTATGTAGTCAAACAGGAATGTGCACCAAATTTTAAAAAGTTTAAGAGAATGTTTATAAGAAGTGATTTAAAAATTATTTTGTGTAAGATACGATCGCTAACAATACAAAAATTGATCTCGTATATAAATCTTGTGGACGTCTATAATTTTTCAATAATTTAAGTAAAATCCCTGTAACATTAACTAATAATGTTAAAACAATTCATAGGTATGGTTCTATCGCAACATGGTATTACAATAATTTTTTTTCTTCTGAGGAACGGAGTTTCGCAATAAGTTAGGTGCATTTTAGGACGATATTGCCCCCTTGTGCCCACTTGCGATAACACTCAGTAACGTGTGCTGCTCACGACATGCACTACGAGTCTACGATTGCCAATTCGTAGAAATTAAGGTTGATGATAAAAAAACTACTTTTTCTAGTATTAAATAACCAAGACATAGGACTGCTTTTATATGATTTTTAACAGATTAAATATAAATACACAAAATAAATGAATGTATTTTTAAATAAATTTTCCTTATTACAATATAGTAAACTATTTGTAAATAATGGAAGAGAACATAAAATTAAAATATAAAATTTTGATTACAATATAAAAGTTAATGTAAGATAATTATATATACATTCTTTATAAAATGTATAAATTAGTAATATATTATAAAGTTACGGTGACATTTTGTCCTGAGGCTTCCAAGACGTGACCCTCCGCCACAGAATGCCAACCTCCTAACGAGTTTTTGAAAGCTCCCTACAACGAAACCATCTTAAAGGGATTTGCACTTTGTAAGTAAATTATTGTCTTGTAACAGATATAACCAAGGTTTTTATAAGAAATGCTCCTACTACTTTTAAACTTTAAGAAATTAATCAAAATATTATGTGATTTTATATTTTTTTTTCAACATATGTTAGATTATTCAAATGTATCTAGTAATTGGTTCACGTTTACGATAGAAAATCTGATAAATTAAATGATAGCTATATATATATATATATATATATATAGATTTCGATGAACGGACCTAACTTCTATATTAGAAGGTTACCTCTTACGTTAATGATGGAGATAAACAACGTAAGCTAATGCAAGCGTTATTACCCAAGTCGACCGTCTTCAAGATTTACCAAATCCGTCGATGATCCATCCATTAAGTATTCATCTCGCGACATTAGAGGCTGCCGTTATTAAAACCACCTGTAAAGCCCACACTCCTGCATATTGCGAGTTGTCGACTCTCCACACGTACGGGGGGTCCGTCCCTTCCGCCCTTGTGACTTTTGTCTTGAATCTCGGCGCACGTCTTGGACATCGGGGACACGTCTTACAGAATTAATAATAAGCCAAGAAGCCGGCTGCGGTTTGAGCCGCAATGTGCCGAAATTTCTACCCTCATTACTGGTCCTCTGCACTCACCGCGCGCGCCAAACTTTCGACGTTCGCGCTCGCGTTCCATTCTTGTTTATCGGTGGTGTCGACATCTTGTAACGCGTTTTAATAGTCAAATTACGAATGCTCTAAGAGCTGAGATTTTAGATATAATAGGTTTTGTGTACGTTTGCAGAAGTTATTAAACTGTTATGTTGTGTTTGAGTGGTGTCATTTTGGAAAGCTATTGCGGAATATCACTAATCTGACTATCACTTAACGATCTTTCTCTAGTTACAAACGTAGCACAACTAGCGTAAAACAAAAGTATTTCAATAATTAACGGTATATAAAGGCACAATATTTCAAAAATATTTTAACTTAAACGTTTCTTATTATTACAGAAATATGTCATATAGAATAAATAACTACTAGGACTAATAAGGTTATAATTAATACATTTCATAATCAACTGAACGTATATATTTACAATTATATTGTATACAGATTGTCATACGGCCCTAGCCTAGCCCTAGGGCAGAAGTCCCTATCAATATTGATAAGACAAATTTTTATAGAATACTTATCACATGTAATACGACTCAAAGACAGTTATAATCAAATAAAGATCCAACAACAATGTTAACAAGTATCAACCCTGTTTTCAAAGGGTTGTATTGACAGTCTTGTTCGCCTCGGGTTACTTGAGAAAACAGTCAATCTCAATACAAGTTGTCGTGTTGTTGTATGTTGCTACAAATTGTGTAACTGATCTGATGGATATTTATATTTTTTGCAGAAATCTAACAGAAAAAAAACTGTAGGTATTTCAAAACTTTGCAAAACAATTTTGTTAATTGACGACACGTTTGGCTCAGTTGGTAGTGTCCTGCTTTCTGCGCCAGCGGTCACGGGTTCGGGTCCCGCTGGTGGCATGCATTTGTTGAGCACGAATGTTTATACTTTAGTTATGGGTGTTATTTAAAATCTGGTATCCGCAACACAAGCCTCGTAACTTATCATGGAACTAGATAGCGCTGTTATAATGATGTCCCAACATATTTATTTATATTTATTATTTATTATTTTTGCAAAAAATATTTAACTCTGTGAAGTATTTTTTAAAATATCTTATTGTCGTTAATTTAATGTGAAGGGTATATGAATGTATTAAAATTTAAAAAGCAATTTATACATACAAAATAAAAATCACTGTACTCTCTAAGTGTAGGTACCTCCATATGAAAATAAGTTAAGAAATAAGCGTATCACTCTAAACTCTAAACTCACTCACTATAATTACTATAATGTATGTAACTTTTTGAAATTTTAATTCCATGGGGTACATATTATATTCCCATCGCACAAAAGATATCTTATTTATTTCTTAAGGTATATCCGTTAAAGGTACAGATATTCATATTATAATTTCACGAATTGTAGGGTGAAAGTATCTAAAATCAAAAGTTCGTTTAAATTTCAATTACTTATTCGTTCGATGCGTGTGCTGCATGCGAGGGTCTGTAGGAAATGAAACAACACTTAAATTTGATTTATGCCAGAAAATATTGTGTTATTATGAATAAGTCATTGTTTTCTTAACTAGATCGCGGCATTTGTAAGGGAATGTGTAACGCTTAAATTAAAATACATGATAAATGGCTCTATAATGTTCTGACACATGTACGATTCGAATAAATCATTAAGTTTATAAATATTACATATTTGAAATAAATGTTTAATATATTACATAGAAATTATATAATTTACAACCAAGTTCACTGTTATTTCAACCAAATAGATCCATAAAATAAACTCAATTTAAAACTCTACCCCTACATTAATGAATACTAAAATCCAGCCGTAAAATTCGTATTTACTACCGTACATAATCTATTTGCTTAAGATATTGTTTTAAGAACATACGACCTCGAGGCTACATAACAAATTTTATTTCCTCCGAAAGGAACGTCCGCACAAAAACAGAACACGAAAGTTGGGCGTTCCAACGGCGTTCTCCCGTGAATTTATATCGCTTGAAAACAAGAAAACAAAAGTGGAGCCGCGCCAAAGGTACATTATCTTAACAAAGTACAGCAATTAGGTACACGTTCCACATCTGACTATAATAATTTAAATATGATAAAACAAAGTGAGACGCTGAGGCGAAGAATAAGGCGGGTTCCTTTAACTTATTTATAAATTCTTCCTGTATTCTTGGAGACTCAAGACGGCGGGCCGAGGGTTAACCCTTCCCTGTATAATGCAATAAAAGGGGCACTCATATAAGTATCACCGCTTTACGTGTACTGCGATAAAGGCTTATCCGGTGTTCCTCGCTGGCGGAACGATAATATCGATTAAGTTTTTGTTTTCTCACATATATTTTAGCTGGACGAGCTATTCTTTTTAATTTTATAGGACTAATACAAGTAATTATAATGTTTATTAACCGACTTCAAAAAGGAGGACGTTCTCAATTCGTCTGTAATTTTTTTATGTTTGTTACCTCAGAATTTTCGACACCGACTCCAAAAAAAACAATAATTGTAATTTCATTTCATTTTACTTAGGAGAACTCTAAAAAAAATTTAAAAGTAATTTGATTATTAAGTTACAGAACAATACGCAATTTATTTGTTATATAAATTTGTTTTAGAATAGTATTTTTTTTAGTCGGTTTTTTTGTTATTTTATAATATAATATTTAAATATTAAATATGTTAATTAAACACTATAATAAATATATACTTTTATCTATAAAACGATCTATAAATAGCGAGGGCAATTATGAAAGTATAAAAGTATTATAAAATAACTTTTATAAGTTTATTTTCAAGATTGTTAGTAAGAAGATTTCAGAAATCAAAGTTGCTAGTGAGTAAATCAGTCACTTTAATGTTCCCAATAATGAAGATATTTAAAGAAACCTTTTGTTAAGCTCCACAACATTGTTTTTGCAATAGTAGATAACAAGTCTTGTGGTTATCGCCTTGACAAAAACATAAGCCGATTCTATAGGCCACAATCCATACGCCACGTTTCTGGTGGCTGTCTTAAAGCTATAAAATTACAGATCAAAACTCTATCGACCCGGTGGCCTTTATTCAGAGCCAGCGGAGCGCACTATCAAAGAAAGTCTTCTTAGGAGTTAGCGTCTTAGGGTCGGCAAGTTTAGCAAGGGTTGCGAGATGCGGGTAGGGTGGGTACGTTTTTGAATGTAAATAGTGGTGCGTGGGTCTCATATGAATTAAATTTAAGTAATTAATGGAGGACTCGCGCTGCGGGTTCGGCCGAGCTATTTAGATCGTATCCGTTATTCGCTTTAATTGCTGCATCGCGATTAACTGTAATTACCAAATTCATTTCTACCTGAATGTAGGTAGTTTTATAATTACACAAAAAGATCAAGCATAATCTAACTTGCTTTAACAGCAGTATTCGGTGAAGGTCGGAGAAAGGTCAACATTAATTTCCTTTGCTATTTATTTTAATACTTAGATGCTACAAAGTTTTCTTTGCTTTCTTTGTATGTGAAAGTTTATGTTGAATATTTATTTTATAGAAAATTTTCTGTTATTTTATGGGTATTTATCATAATTTGCTTTTCTACTCCGACTTAAATAAGTCAAAAGTCACTGTACATTTGTTCATTGGGCCTTAAGGGACTGAGTAGGTCATTTATTAATTATACCAAGCAGTATGTGGCGAGGGGGAAGAAGTCAACAGCTGAAGAAAGGGTGGCCATATTTTAAGATGTCGCCGTCATCTGGGAAGGAATGCGTGGTTTGGGTCCGGCCTTAATTATTTATTACTAGCTACAACACCCAATGTCTCTCGTTTATATGATTACATAATGTTAAAGGTCATGCCGCGTATTTTATTTAATGAGTAATTTATGAAACATTTTATCATAAGGGAAATGATTTCCTATCTATCTAGAATCCTGTCCTTTTCTGTATTAGGTTTTATTATTCTCAAGCTCCCTGAATTATTTTTTCTAAAGTAGTTTTGTTTTCTTAAGACACATTAAATCATGAATATGTAATTATAATGGAGAGCTTTTTAAGCTCAAAAGACGTGAAGCAAAACAGACAACATTATAATATAGCAATGTTCAGACTAGAGTTAATAAGAGCTTGGGTAATCGTATTTCTAATAGCCCGATGAGAACACTACAGCCTCTTGAAATATAATCAGTGCTATAATATGCTCAAGGCTTAAGTTGTCCATTCTATCGACAGGAAAACAAGGTTGAAACATTTTAGTAAGAACTTTCTACGTTACATTACTACGAAGATCGATTCCTAAACCAAATATTGAGTATTTAATTTTAGTTTAAAAAAATATTATTGATGATTTTTCTATTTTAAATGTAGGAGAGTGTAACGTCTTTACGCCAATAATAATGTACAAGACAACATTCATTGATTTCAATCAAATAATATAATACTTAAACAGCGGTAGCCCAGTGGTAACGTGTTCGCTTGGATAACCGAGTGATGCGGGTTCTAATCTGGGTGTCGCACATCTGAGATTTTCATTTGCGAATCTTTTCTATCATCATTACCACTTGTCTTACGGTGAAGGAAAACAACATGAGTAAATCTGCATGTCTGAGAGTACCTAGCAAGTTTTCGAAAGACATGTGAATTCCGCCAACTCGCCAGCGCGACGTACTTTGGCCTGATCCCCCTCTTGTTGAAAGGAGGCCCGTGCCCACCAGTGGGACGTTAAAAAGGGCTGAATACTACTACTAATACTTATATAATGTTTTAATTTATTATTTTCGTTGCTTTTAGTGTTAGATAAATATCTAAGTTTCTATTGTCATTAGGCTTCATATAAAGTCATTTATAAAGCCAACATTTTATGGTTATTAAATACTTATTAAAATTGGTAATATTTATTCTTCTACAATTTACTTACTTAAAGCAAGATTTTTATAATAACCGTTTTATTCGGATACTCCTTATATAATTTAATATTTCTAATATTTTGTGTACTATATCACATACATAGAATACGAAATACCGACAATTTAATCTAAATATGGATTCACTCAATTTCGGCGTAATAATCAAATAGATGTCATTACGTCAACAACAAAGGTGATTCGATGCGTTTTGACAAGTCAGATGCTAATCACTGAACCCTTTAAGGTCGACAAATCGGAAATTAGGGAGGCATGAGAGCTCGCGGATAACCCTGCCTTTACGAATTGAGGATCTCTCCGACCCGAGAGACTTGGCCTGTCCTTGTTCCGTGAATATTTAACACGGGACAAGTGGCATTTCATGTGGACAAATAGAAGTGAAGAATAACTTAGTCTATGTTAGTTTAAAGTGTTTATTGTTATTTCAACGTTTTAAAGCTTTAAGTAAGAAAATTTTTACTTTTTTTTCCTAATAATATTATATATTTAGTACATAATAGTTTTCTTAGTAATTGTAAATATGAAATTCTGAAACTTGTACTCGTATATGATTGTCATAAAATTTTATATCTTTCGCAACCTGAACCTTTAGTAAAATATGCAATTGGACCTCTCAGTATAAGATACATTAAATTTATATATCTTTATTGCAACAAAACCCTTGCTGTTCTTGAAATGAGAAAGCCGTATAGAATTGGTATTCGTTAAACGCAAAGTCTGAACAACTATGATAAACTGATGAACTGACAAAACAAAGATCTTTTCCACACTTATACTAAGGAAGTCAATCCGTAATATGTTCGTTATATTTTTTTAATTTTTTTTATTGTTAAATAAGCATAAATATCAAATTAGGTTTAAAGAATCTCATTTTTTTTCTTATAAAGGCTTCTTTAATTGTCTCAGATATATAGAAAGAAAGTGACTTTATTATGGATACACTGTGTTATATTTCCCTCAAACGGTATAAGGAAACAACTAATACCTACCACATCTCATTTTATCATTCGTAAATAATTCAGTATTGTCACGTTGACAGGCCTAAAGGACCCCGCACGCTGCATTACCGCCTTAATGATACGTGTAATCCCACAAGGCTGGCTGTGACACCTCATGAATGTGTCATTTATCATTATCTGGTGAATCATTGTTTTTTCTTATCTTAAGCCTGTACCTTTAACTAATCTTACTAAATATAATATTATAAAGGTGAAGAGTTTGTTTTGTTTGTTTGTTTTTGAAACGCGCTAATCTCAGGAACTACTTGTCCGAGGGACGCTGAAAAGAGTTTGGTTCCCAGCCTTTAGAACGCGAGCGAAGCAGCGTGAAAGGCTATAGCAATAAACAAGAGTTTAAATGTATTTATTTAAATATCATGTTTAACATTACTTTATCATATTCGTTATGCAAGTAACTGATTCTATGTTCTACCCTTAAAGTCCTATTTTTCTTTTCACAAAAATTACAATAATATGTTACATGTTACGTAAACCACAAGTCACTCTTCGAGACAATCATCACATTACACATACGTATGTATGACTATTTACTATTTATACATCAAGCTTTATTTTTGGATGGGAATATATTTATATTTTTATAATTTTATTGGTGTGTAATATACTCGGCAATTAGTTAACAATTAATAATTTTTTACGATTATAACCTTTTTTTCAAATTCTCAATGACTTTTGGTGATACGAGTAGGTGTCAAAAAACGTGTAAGCGAGCCATGTATTTCTCAAAGGATTCATATTCTCCCAGGTTTTTTGCGAAGACTAAACAAATTGTATAAAAAAATAGATTACATTTTTTTTCATAGATGCGAACACATGTGAAAATAAAACGAAATTTAATTAAAAATGGTTTTGCTATACAAAAAATGCACCAACTATAGTAGTGTTTGGACAAATAAAGGTTCGAAATTTAAATTGTCCGGCTGCTGGCGACGTATCGGCTGTCACATTACCGCTCCGCCCTGGTGGTGTTATTATCAAACTTTTTGAAGGGTCTCCGGTCGCCAGTGCGACGCCGGCCACACTGAGATGAAAGATGACAGAGTGTGGAGTCTGCTTATTCTTATCGTAAATCTACTTGTTGGTAAAAAATAAAAAATACCTATACATATAGTATATTGTATGCGTATACTAGTGACTTACCCTCGCTTCTTTCGGGTGCATCTCTAAGTAAAACTAGTTTAAGTGTTACTCAAGGTCTAAACGTCTATTTAATTGAAATTCATGTAGTAGTTTTAATGTAAGTGAGTTATAACAATACACACACATAGATACTGTCATATGTCTTGATGAAGTTGAAGTTTGTTGAAACTTAATGATTGTTCCTATTTTTGTCGGAACTGCATCAAATATTCTGTTATAAATTCATATTTGGCAATTATAGAAAGCAAGCATCTCATAAGCTTCATAATAGTATTTTTTTTAACTAACATATTTTTAACCTTTAATTACTTAATAAAAATATAAAGTCCATATCCATGTTACGCTAGCCCGTGGTCGTCTGAACAGGAGGCGCATATGGTAATTCCTTATTCCAATAGGAAATAGCGGCGGTCAGTCGCAATAATCCATCACGGTAGGTTATTTGTTTGTCCCGGGACATGTTTATATCATTTTACGTATTCCTTACAGGTTTTGATAAATATTTGTTCGGAGTCAGTTCGGACATGTCCAGGAATTGAATATCCGGAGTAACCCGCTTTGTGATTGACATGTGTTAGAAATTGGATGGGAGCCGCTTTGTTTTCTGAAATGTTTCTATTTGGGAATGTTTTGTATTTTAATATAATAAGTAAATAAGTAAAGTAGTCTAGATATTAAATTTAATAACAGGCAATTCATAGTAACTGACTGACTCTACTGTTTTTACTTTTAGTCGTTAATGTTTTTTTACTATTCATTTTTTACCAAAATACATAAATATAAATAAATAAATATATTAAATATATTAGAACATTAATATACAGCGCCATTTAGTTCCATGGTGAGCTACGAGGCTTGTGTTATGGATACCAGACAGTTGATACACTTCATATCTCATGAGTGGAGTACAAACATTCGCGTTCAGCAAATGAATGCCCCTAGCGGGACTCGAACTCACGACCGCTCGCGCAGCAAGCAGGGTTACTACAAACTGAGCCAAAGTCGACAAGGTAAAATAAGAAATATAATTTTAATAGTTGCTGATAAAATTAAAAGTATAAATTATTTGATAAATATTATTAAAATCTGAAATTAACGTAAAACTGAATTAATCTTACTAAAACATGCGACTAGTTAAGATGGAACAGTGGTATAGCAAAAACTGTAGCATCCCAAGGGCCGCTACGTCATTACCACCGGAGAGAGGCTAAGGATCGCATGCATACAGAATAGACCTTATCAGTTATGCATAATGCGCAGACCCCGAAGGTGAACAAAATATTGCAACATGTAGGCAATGTGGTATGTACAGGTTGTTAGATATTATTTAAAAAATATTTTTATGTATGTTTTTATTTTAAACATTCAATGTTATTGCGTAATAAATTACAAGGAAATATGATATAACAATTGATATCAGTAGTAGCCTCTTAACGAACCGAAGTCTGTGTAAGACTATCATTAAATTAAATTGATGTGTAAAGTATAAAAAATGAAGTAGCTATTTATGATAAGTCTAATTGAAAAATGTTAGTACCATATTTTTTATACCTATAGCTTTTCATTTTCGAAAAATCTGGAAAAACCATGAAATTTGAAGTAAGCTGACACTTTTTACCTACTTCTAATTGTCATATCTACGTGTAACACTGCGAGTTTTTGTATATCTGACGATAATATAGTTCTTTATAAATATCGCTGCTGCTGATATTATGATGGTAAAGCTGAAGGTTAGTAGAACTCTTCAACGACTACTAGTGATAACTTTGAGTTTAGGTTTATTTGGTTACATATTTTGATAAGTTAATAATATATTATTTTAAGCATATTTAAAAATATAACGTTTACTCTTTAATGCCGGTTTATTATTTTTTTAATTTCAAGAATGTAATTTTTTCTTCATTTCAAAAATTTATATTAAATACTAACAAATTCGGCCCGCATCGCTGGGCGTAAGTTTAAACTTAAACGGCCAAATCGCGTAAAAATAAGAAAGTATTTTTGTAATGTATAAATATTAAGAGAGTAGTATAAAAATCTTAAATACGTTATTTAAAGTGCTTAACTAGTCACATATTTTATTCATTATTTAAATGAAATATATTTCACTAATTTTACAGCCTATATAACATACAAGTGGCGATAGCCCTACGTAGCTTGATCCAGTGTCAACCTGATGGATTTTGTTCTGAATCTATTACAGTTTTTTTTGTTTGAGAGGTCGGCTTGTATCCTATAAATATGAATGCTATAGAATGGCGCATTTGTTTGTTTCACTTCATACATTTTGTCACATATATGTATAAATGTATGTTTATTTCTTTGACGACACTTAAAACTTTGTTAGAAGTTTAATTTGAGCTCTTTCTTATTAAGCGTTGATATTTCTTTAATATTGTAGACTTGTAATCAACAAGCTGCCTTAAAGTCTTAAATATACACGAAATGAATATCACTGCTAAAAGTAAAGGAGAATCTTTCAGATATCGTATCGGTTTCCAATTAACAGTGGCACAGTTGAGACTCATTATATTTTTAATTTGGGGGAGGATTCACAAATTAAAGCGAACGACGTCAAAGGACAAGACGCCTGCCATTAGAGCTAAATAATTAAAGAATTCGACCGTCTTCACAGTCGTTAGACGGAATTAAGAAACCGCTCTACTTAACTTCGTAATTTTGTTTTACGTACCTACCTATCTGTCACCGAAAACTTCGATACAACTTTCGAAATTTAAAGATTTTTAATTAATTAATGCTGCATCCCACTAAGTGCCAAGAAAGTGTAACAGGTAGGTACCTACCTATAACTTTTAAACAAGTTTTTTTTATTCTATCTTTCATATCACATTTACTTTAAATGTTTCCATACAAGAATATCGTACTGATAACATATTAAAAGCAATGATTTGTGAGAAAAAATTGGCTTTCTTTATAAAAAAGTATGCATAAAATGAAGCCGATGAAAGAGTTTCGCCACTAAATTTTATAGATACGAGTAGGTACTTGCGTTCTTTAAAAGTTTATTACAGAAATATTTTAAGACTTCACTCCGTGTTAATTTATAATTTGTCTAGACGTGTGCTTATTTACATTCAACCATTTGTTATTAGATATTACTTGGTATTGTATAAAATTTAAAATTTTTTAACCATTACTTGAGTACTAAATAAAAAAGGTACACTCATAGTTTTAAATCGCTCATATCACTCTACCTACTCCATTTCACTAACAAAATTTTTATAACACCGCAACTCAAATTTTACATTTTCACATTAAGACTATAAAACCATTCTATATTTTATGTTAAAACTAGCACCGGCGACAGCGAGGGTGACCTCGCTTCACTCGGGTTCATCCCTAGATTTAGCGTGAGCGAAGCCGCGGGTTCCGCTAGTTAACACGTTCGCTGCGGCGGCGCTAGAACTAAACTTCTTGCCTGTGCGTTACAAGACAAATACTGCCCGTATCTATATTTCCTGATTTATGCGTACATACATACGCGTACATTTATACGACCTCTATTTTGCCGTACCAGCATCCGATTTCCAAGGTATATCCTCGTGTATACGTAGCTGCGGCCGCCCGGGGTTCTGTAAGATATTTCGAAAGATAAAGGGATTTTTCAAAATCAGCTATTTACGGCAATATATTTGCCGTATAGCATAGAAGTGATAAAATGCTAGGGATTGAGCTTACTTGTAAAATAATCAATCGATATTTTATTCTATATTTTATGTTAAAACTAGCACCTCACCCTCGCTTCACTCGGGTTCCTCCCTAGATTTAGCGTGAGCGAAGCCGCGGGTTCCGCTAGTTAAAATAAATAAAATTTCTAAATTTCGTTTCAGAGATTAACCGGAAGAAACAGACAAACAGTAAAAAAAAATATTAAAATTGGTTTTTTGATGTTAGTACTGTATATTATGCTTTCATATGCATTGAGTAAAAAGCAGGTAATTTGAAATTAAAAACAAACACTTTAACTTTATTTATATGTATAGATATATAATATGTAATAAACCCCTTTCTAGATAGAACCAATTACTTACATGTTTAGTGTAATCAAAGTTAAAAACATCTTGGCTCGTAAAACTTCCACGACGCAAAGGTACTATTCGCACGATGGTATTCAAATGGAATAAATCCAGGTTCCCGGGGTTCAAACCCTGGGGAGTCATCTCGACAGAGTTGACCGCTCTAAGGTACTTGACACTTAGATGAGACTCAAAGACAGAGCTAGACAAGCGGTTAAAACGCAAGCGAACGCGGCGTTATCATGCTGAAAAATAATGTTGACGAAACGAAAGCCGTTTCTTTAATCAAAGTTATGACATTTTTTTATATTCTATTGTGAACATTTTTTTAATAGTTTAATATAAAAAAATCTTTCTATAGTTATATAAATGTAGATGACTATCATCAAATGCGAAATATACTAACATAACAGAATAAGGAACAATAATAGAATAAGGACAAAATATTCATACAAATAAAATATAATTTAAGTTCAGTTTATATTATAAATGTTAAAGACTATTGTTTGTTTGTTTTTAACGTCCAAACTAAGGGAATGATTAGTTTTTGTAAAGAGATGGTAGGAAAATTGGAGAGTGATCCTTGATTTTATCGCAGAAATTTTATTATAATATAATTGACAATAACTTATATATACCTATATAAGTTAATATAAAATAATAATCTATCAGTTTGATAGTAATATTGAATTAAATTTGCCTAAAAAAGAATAATTTGAGCGTTTAAAACGCTAGTGTGTACCAATAACGCAGACAAATAACGATACGATCCTACAAGGGCTGCGAAAGGGGTAATGTTTACATTTTAACACAAGAATACCGTACAGTATGCTCATTAAGGGGATCATTTCTCGCCACAATTCTGGCTTAATCTCTCTTTTTGGTTTTACTATTTAATGAAGTGTTTAATTAAAGAAGTAGACTGTTATATATCTATACATCTATACATGTAAATAAAATTAAAGTCTGTTTTTAATTTCAAATTAAAAAAAAACAGCTCTTCACAAAATGCATATGAAATTATATCGAATACTAACATAAAAATTCCGTTTTTAAAATGTTTGTCTGTCTGTCTGTTTGTTCCGGCTAATCTCCAAAACGGCTGGATCGATTTTGACGGGACTTTCACTCACAGATAGCTGATGTTACAAGCAGTAAGTTAAGCTACTTTCATTTTATAAATTTTATTTATAAAATTTTTATTCCGCGGGGTCGCTAGGCACTAACCCGAACGAAGCAAGGGTGAGTCGTTAGTCTATGAATAAAATTTTTAAATATCTATCTGACTATGAGTGAATAAATATGAACGGTTACATATATATTTATTTATTTATTTATTTAGATAGGATTACCAACAGTGTTATAAAAGTAAATAATGTTTAAAAATATGTAGTAGTTAAAAAAAAATAAAGGATCATCTTTTATACACCAATTAAAGGTAAACACAACATTTGTATGACATAAAATAAAACAAAACGAAATATCCTAATTAATAAAATAAATAAATTAAATAACTAATTAAAACAAAAAAAAACAACAAATATATAGATTAGGTAACAAAATTTTGAAATGATCACCCAAGATTTTACTTAACTACATAATTATGAAGTCAATGTTGGACATTAGCATACACCACCATCAGTTCCAAAGTAAGCCACGAGGCTGATGTTATGGTACCAGATAGTTGATACACTTAACACTACACATGTTGTATTCAGCATTACTTTATAACGTCCTACTGCGGGGCATGGGTATCCTTTCAATACGAGAGGATTAGGTCATAGGCTACCACGCTTAGTTTAAGTTGGTGGATTTAACATATCTATCGAAAAAAATTAAAATAATGCAGTTTTCATTCGTCGTAAGATACCACGCTGGCTAAGTGTAAAGTTGGTGTATTTAACATATCTATGGAAAAAATTTAAAATAAAGCAGTTTTCATTCGTCTTAAGATATGTGGTTTTCATGTTGAAAATGCTTCACGCATCAAAATATTAGATTCGAACCCGCTTCACTAAGCGAGTAAGCGCGTTACACTTACAACCACTGCCAATGTTTTCGTTATATTATCTATATAATTATAGAAATTAAATGACGAAAGCTATGAAAGTCAGTACGAATTATAATTTCATGTATAAGAATTTAACTCTTTCGTACAACACAGGAAAAATATGAGCCCGTTATAAAGGGGCCATAACAATTTCAGTTAATATTAATCGTTTTTCTTTCGCGACCCTTCCGAGGCCATTGCTTTATTTCCCTTCAATTCGCCCCCGGAGGATAACTATGATATATTTATTATTACGTTAAGACATTTCGAAGACACCCATGAGATATATTATTATTATGAGATTAAATAATATATTAAGTTCTGAAACTGCGTAAATAATTAATCATATTTTTTAATACATAAAAATAGAAGCCCTAGCATCTAGCCCTGTATATCTTTATTTTAACAGCCTAATATTTTACTTACAAGCTTACCTGTTTGTATACTACTTAATACATAGTTAAATTATAATCACAGTTTAAAGATGGGAATTTATAATAATTTAATCTTCAAGATCTATCTTGTACAATGTACATTCAAGTTTTTGTTAAATTATAACTATCAGACAATATTCGCAGAAGTCGTCTGAGGGTATAACAGATGTCCACAAATACATAATTAGGGTATAGATTAATGAAATTAAAATTAAAAATAAATAAAGGAAATCCATTAAAATTAATGATCACACTCGTAACTTAGTATTTTTTCTACAAAAATGTACTATTGTTCTTTGAATTGCTTTGCAAGTCAGTAAATTTCATACCATAGGTACTACGCAATAAAGCAATCAAAATAACGCATCGCCAAGCTTATACTAGACAGGTGGAACCCTTGCGTCGCACAGTTCACACTTGAAATCAATAGCAAAAATCAAACTAAACATCCCCTCGGTCAGCTAACGACCAAACTGAGTTCTAATCATGAAACGTCAAAAATGGATATCGAGAATTGAATCCGACAACCTTCTTTTTTCGCGCAGGGCGTTCAAATAGCCAGATCAACTCAATAAGGGCACCGTGACGTGTTTACTCGCAACCCACAACTGAGGGACTTTTTTACATTTTTCCAAAAGTTATTTACCCGGTGTCGTAAAGGCATTGTGCCCGTTGAACAATGGTCGGGATATTTTGCTTTTTTTCTTTGTTTCAAACCATTTTTGTTCTTTTCCGAGTGTCCGTGGACGCGCTGTGCTATTCATTTCGATTTGCGGAATTGATACGATAGCTGTCAACTTTTACCGTTTTAAAGGTGGGGTTGTTCTTTTAAGCTGAGCTTTTGTAAATGTATTCAAATAAAACGGTTTTTACTGGCTATGAATCATAATTAATCTTGGTATAATCAGAAGTATAAGCATATACCTATATAAAACTTTACTATGCACATTGTACGTACTACACAGTAATATGTATGTTTGTCTGTAATTACTAAGAACACAGATGAAATTAATATCCCATGTTTTGTATATGTACATGTAAAAATCATAATATATAAGACATTAGACATAACAATAATAGAGAATAAGCACTATATTCCTCCGTCAACTTAGTCAACTTAGACTTATTCTGTTGCTCTTTGAGTGAATTCACAAAAAATTCATTCAGATTATAGAGTATAAAATTAAGAAATTAAGCTTATTCTAGAATATAGTTAGTTAATGAAAAATGTTTATAATAGATTTTACGTTTAGGTCACTGTGCTGTTGCATTAGGTTATCCTGTAAAAATAGCATAAGTTTGTTGAAATAAATATATAAAAAAAAAACTTGTTTTGTTCTGTTTAGTCAGTTACTTGTTTTGTTTTTTACGCAATCGATCTTTTTAATTTTTTATTCTATTTTATGTGTTTTAGAATTTCTCTTTACTATTAATATAAATTGTTTATATTTTTGTAATGCGTTAAAAAAATAGTTTATTTTAATACCACTAACTCTATCGCACTACTACTCTATAATCTATCGACACCTTTCAAGCTAAAACCCATCAAGCCCTTTAGGTTACACAGCGTACCCTAAGATACCGTAGCATAAGAAATATACAAACATATATTCGAAAAATTTAACCCTTTGTTTAAATTTGGGTAAAAGACAAAGGAATCAATTTTAATATAATGGAACTTGAAATTGTGCCTAAACACTGAACTGAAAAGTTGCATAACAATGCACTTACTTTACAAAGTAAGAATTATATATCTTCTCTATAATATTATTGTACTAAAATTATTTAGCGAAATTGTATATAAGTCAAGCGTTGACTAAAATAGATATGAGACAAAAGTACGTTCGCCTTTGATGTAAATGTCAATTATCTGTTACACACAAACGGTCTTATTCATAAAAAAATATAGAAGCTTTATTAGCTTGTTAATAAGCAAATTCTCAAAAACATTATTCATAAACGTTCAATAGTGCTAAAACGCTCCATAAGTATTCAATAACGGCTCTATAACTTATAGTAGCTTGAAGCCTTCTATAAACCTTTAATAAATAACAAGATGGTCGTCTTGTCTTCAGTGACAGCTGATAATTTGAACTTGAAGTGAGGTTGTTTTATCATAATAAGTGTAAAACGTTGTTTAAATTTATTTTTTGCTTTCTATTAAAACCAAGATACCATGCAATGCAAGCTCTGAAAACTATAGTAAATATATTGAAAACACTAAACGTCGTCCGAAGGTATATCAGAAAAGATATGACCCGTTTTCTTTTTTGAAATTAAGAATTTTCCTTCGGTGCTGGGCTGTATTGATTCTACTCACATTAAAATAAAATCACTTTCATTCCCTTTTCTATTTTTATTTTATTTAATTTATAAATTATCATTATATTTTCCATCCAAAATTGTTAAATAAAGCACTACTAGTTTTAGCGGCGGGAAACTCAAAACAAATGTCACACTGTGATTCACAGAGCATAAAGCCCAGTATTTTTGACATTTTGTTCATAATTTATCAAAACGACAACATAATAAAGCGAAACTAGCTTATAGCGAGAATTTAGTTGTGAGAGGTTTATTGAACCGTTATGAATAAAGGAAGTTATGAAACGTTTAATAGGCCTATTGAGCATTTTAGCTAATGAACATTGTAAACCTAAATTAAGAGATTTTTATGAATAAAACCGAAAGTTTTTAAACTAAACTTTACTGTTGTTAAAATCAATAAATATAATTATTTCGTAAAAGGTTTTCTATGTTAGTATAATACATACTCGCTCGCTCAAACAGTAATTATAGATATATTTTTAGTAAAAACTCAACCAAGGGTTTGAACTGTACTTTAATAATAAAGAAGCAATAAAGAGCTTCGTCCTTACCCGTTTTCAATAAACACCTTTATCGATTATTCAGCTCGTCGTCCATACTTACATCTCTGAAGCCTCCGCCATAGACAGAAAGTTGGCAAACTAATTCACGACACAGGCATAGCTTGTGTCGGGTGGTAGGTGGCCAGGCGATAGCCGGTGGCCGCGGGTGGGGGTGGGGGCGGGGGCGTGCTCGCGGCTGGGCGGCGCCGACCAATCCAGACGATCCTCCCACCCGACCCCGCCCTACTCACCTGCGCCTCACCATTAAGCCCGCTTGCCTCGTACTTTTTTCGCGGACCTCGTATCCGTTCACTGGCGCCGTCTTTATTTTATTTTCTCCTTTATACCTCCTTCCCGGCTCGCCTCCAATTTTACGCCCGTTGTAGGTAGGAGAAAACCTTTTGTGAATACGAATGCTGAGCAGGTATCCGCGCTCGTTAGTTACGGGCGCTGATATGTAAAGTAAATAAAGGTTCTTTGCGAGGCGTTCGTGTAATGAAGCCATCCGTTCATGGTAGGTATCTAGTCGCCGAGCACGTAAAATGTAACAATGTGGATATGCCTAATTAAAACGGCTAAAGTATTAAATATTCGTCAGAGGACTCGCTTTCAAACTTCGCTTTACGATGAGTTGTCGCGGCGGAGGAGCGAGTAATAAACTTTTAACTTTCATATCGATCCGTAAAAAGTTCGTCATGAAAGTAATGAGGCAACCTTGCTCTACATTTTGTTTCAATGGTTCGAGGAACGGTCGGAGTCGTATGCAAGTGTCCCTAGTAGGGTGAACGATCCCCACATCGATGAAGTTTAACTGAACTTGGAAAAAACTTTAACAAACTTTGTTCGCGCCGCGTGATTAGGAAGACTTAGTTTTAAAGTGAGTTGGGAACTGTTTTTTCAGTTTTGAAAGTGGGTGGCTCAGTTTATGATCCGGGTGAAAGTCGCGCGGATCGATGAACTCCGGCCGGGGTCAACTCCGGCGATCAAAGTTTGCTAATAACCAAATTTAATACGAGGGGAGGGCACTGCACTGCGTTTCGACTATTCAAAACAAACAAGCCTAAGATAATATGAGAGGAATGAATGATTGAATACAATCTTTAGGCTTTATTCAACGCCATATACCTATCTTAAAAATTCTATTACCTTTTCTTGCTTATAAAAATAATACGTTTTTAAACACATAGTATAATACTTAAAAAAAATTTAACTGTCATCTACAAAAAACTTTTCATGAACTAACTGCACAGTAAAATCGCATTTCATTGAATTGTCATAGTAAACAACGTATGGCGACAGAGCGGGCGATCACAACTGAATTATGAGATAAAACTTCCTTAGTAATTTATTGCCGCTATGCGTAGCCGACATTATAAATCAAATAGTTTTAATATTTGATTTATTAGTTGCACATTTGACAACTGAAGTTTAGACATGTGATATTCTTGCATTAGAATTTGCGCATACGAGTATGTATGTATCTTTGTCGTAGATATAGGTACTTTGTATTGGTAAGTACTTAATGAACCCTAAACTTGATAAACTAAATATTTTAAATAAGGTCTTAACGTAAATGATGTTACGTACAATACCTAAATGAAAAAGTAATATCGTAGCGTAAATAAAATAATACAATTTACGATTGCTCAGCTTTAAGTGTTGCTCTGTAGTCTGTTGTCCTTATCAACCCATTGTGATCAATTTCGCAATAATTTGAAGAAGAAAAACAAGTACCTACTTGTTTTGGTCACCTTGCATCTCCCCCAAAGATAAGTGCAACGTTCTCATGTTCAGATAAGAACTCGTATGCGTCAGCTGACTGCGGTCATTACTAAGTTGACATGTGTTAACATGTTCCATATTGCTGTCGCGTGCGTGTCATCAATCACGATACGAGCAAATGGTTTTCGACAGAAAACTTAGATTGTATTTTACTTAACAATGAAAATATATGATATGGGTGGCTGAAGACAGCTTGTGATAATAATGTTTATGTGAGACTATTAGCTGTTATGTACAAACGTGTGCTTGGTAACATATTGTATACAATATACATATGTATTTCTATGGACCAATATATATTTGGGTTATTTTATACTACGTGTGACAGTCAAATGTTAACTGAATATGTCACTATGCTAATTCATTTGAAAAAAAATCTTACATCTATGCTATTAATATTTTATTGAAAAATTTAGACACTTGATAATGTATTTTAATTCACATGATAATATTAATAAGTACTTAATAACGTAATAAGTATTTTTCACCGCGAGTGATAAGTATGATAAAGCAGAAGTACAATTGTATCTACGACTTTATAATTTTCAACTTTTACCATATACTAATTATATAATAATAATACATAATTATTATTTTTGTGTCAAGAAAAAGATTTTACGTGCTTAGCTACTTACAACACGGTGATTTAGCTGTAAATCAATTTCACAATGAAACCTTGTAGCCATTATGTCGAACAAAATGTAGGCTTGTTCTCATTTGAATACCATTTGCGTTGTAAGATAGGATTCTCGAGTCCGGTGTGAGGTCTTACAAAAGCTAATCAATTATTTAAGGGCCTTTCATCTGCATTATGAAACAGGGACGTATTCAGTCTTAACAATAATTTTAAATGACGTTCGATCCCAAATTTTATGTTCTATCAAAAAAAAATTTTTTCTAAATAAATCACGAAAAATAGAGCAATTTTGTGTAAATAGAATATTACATATTAAAGATATTTATTATACGTTTAAATATAATATATTCTGGTAACTTACATGTTATGACAAATTCGTAGGTACCTCATCATCATCTGTGATTGTGGTAAGTCCTGGCATACCGAAATATAGTGATGAATTCTCATAATAAGCTCTACCGAAATTTGATTTTATCCCTCCTAATGCCTTCCTGTGTGTGTAAGACAGTTCGCCGTCTGCAATTCCACAGCTAAATTGTTGCTGTGAATAAATTTCAATCAATTACACGGGCGAGGTGTGCGGACACGGTAGTTTCAACAAGGTTGCATTATAATGCCACGTCCGATCTCTGAATATTCAATCACCATCTTTGATGTATGTTCTAGAATTTAATATTGGAATTATCTTAACTACGTTAATGTAGGTATATATTTTAACGGTAAATATATAATTACTCATAGAAATATTTACCTACTTCTATATGTTTCAACAAAATCTGTTCAGTGTTTTTTCGTGGTGCATTCGCAGACTAATAGACAATTCTAAAAACTTAAGATTCTGCCTCTGTATCGATAATAATAACTTTTTCATTTCTTAATAATTAATAATTACATTTATACTTGTATTCGACTCAGTTACAATTAAGTATTAATAATTAAAGTTAAAAAGCAGGTTCAAATCTACTGAAAGTGATTATTGTTGGCTAAAATCGGTCAATAATTTCCATATATTTTATTGCTTTTAAAATAATGTTGTTTAATTATTATGAGTATTTAAATTATATAATAAATCGTTCTTGTCAAAACATTCCTATTCAGCTTTTGTCTTCGACTTCATATTTTGATTGTTGCAAGTTTAATAATTATATTCATACGTAGGTATATTAATAATTACAACTATTGACATTATGACATCCCCTTTTATTAATTATTCATTCAAAACAGCTTGTAATCTTGTAATTCATCTAATCTCCTTAGAACTTGGAAGTATAGTCGATAAATCTTCCGATAGTGCTGAGGCATGGTTTCTTATTAACCATTGTCTCGAATCGAGTAGGTAATTAAACGAGCGATAACCATTATAACCCGCTTCGGCTAGACCTCAGCTATATTGATCTAATAAATTATCCAAGGCTATGTTATGCGGATTATTGAGAATAGCTTTCGTGGGAATAGTTTTAGGATGCATCTAGTTCATTGGTATTTATCCGATAAAATAACTAATTTAACCTTGTTATAATAAAAACTACATACATTTTAATTATGTAACAAATATAATATAAGTTCTTTTATTATTATATAATATACTATTTAATGCGAGCGAAGCCACGGGATCCACTAGTGTATTACACATAAACCTTTCTATTGAATCACTCTATCTATTAAAAAAACCCGCATCAAATTCCATTGCGTAGTTCTAAAGATCTAAGCATACATACAGGACAGACAGACAGATGGAAGCGACTTTGTTTTTAAATACTATGTAGTGATATACGTTAAATATAAATATAACAATAATAATGCAAATTCGTAACAAGTTTTTCTTAATTTTTAGTATAAATAAAAAAAAGACAGTAAAACAAAGAAAATCTGAAGGGAAATACCATTCGCTATAAATATTTGAAAGAAACTAACCGACCAAAGCATAACTCCATCGCATTCCTAGAGCGTTCCTCACGCTTTGCAGTAAGTCCGTCCAAGAATGCTTACATCGCCTTAAAACTCCCTCGCCCGTTTTATGTCTTACCCGATGGTGCTAGACGCTAATTACAATTAACGTTAAAACTGGCAATAGAAGATTACACTATTGTACTTGTGTGGGTTACGTAAAATATTAAAATTTTCTTACATAACTATTAATTTTGGTACTAACAGTCCTTATGTGTGGTAGTTAAAATAATTTTTACTCTTCCTATTTTTTCGAAAAACAAGAATATTATTCAAAATTTTTAAACTACAAAAACCTCTATCTCTTGTAACTGGTCGCGCCAATATGAAAAAAGGTGATTTTGCTAGCCAAGAATAAAATTGTATTTATTTACGTCAAGTGTTAAGTTATACTCTACGGGGGTGAGATATTAAAAAAAACTCTTTTGACTCGAATCTTCAGATCCATTCATCCATAAATCATAGGTACTCTACGGGCTGAGAGATTAAATAAAAACTTTTGACTCTATCTTCAGATCCATCCATCCATTAATCAATTATATCGATATTCTCATAAATTATTTACTTTTTTTCAACATTTTTCAAATGAATTAATTTGTATTTGTAAAAATTCAAAGCGCACGGTAAAATCGTTTTTTAATGTATAGACAATAGAGTTAAAAATTTTAAAAATCTGTTAATCTTATATACTTATACTAAGTGTAGACGAATCTGCACTACGTATATTATTTCACTATTAATGAGAGTCTTTCTCATTTTTCATTATTTGTTTTTAATAACATTTTAAATAGATACCTAAATAGAGGGATAATGGAAAGGGGAGAGGGGGGTATTAATAGAATCAGGACGCGGTCACAGCGAGCTGGCTGAATCGCTCCGTTGATTTTAAAGGATTGCTAGGAATTTGCAACGCGCTTTAAAGTACATGTGGTAAGCTCGGACTTTGAAATGCTTTTGGTAATGCCAAAACTTAATTTCGTGCTTGGGATTTCATGTCGTGGATATTGCATGTTCTTTCAAGGGTGAAAAGCTCGATGCAAATTACATTATATTTAATTAAATTACTTTTAACTTCAGTAAATTTATATTTATATAAATTATAATGTGTGGATGACTCATAAAATTAATGATTTTTCTTATAATAGTGTGGTTTAAGAAATTAATGCCATATTATAGGTTTGGGTTAGCTCATATTAATTATCTTAACACTATTAACAATGTATCTAAAAATGATCCCATGAGGATGTGGGTAACGAAAAGGAAACTCGAATTTGAGTAGTTTATCAATTACAAATGATACACGAAAAATAATTCTCATTTCTTTATAAATATATATATTATCGAAAATATTAAAATCAACTATCAAGCAGTTTCAGTTGAAGTATAATTACAATGAGTCAGAATATTGCAAGATGTCCGCCGGGAGGGTCGCAAATATGACGTATCTGGGAACCGTCAGCACCGCAACTGTAGAACTTGTTCTGTGGCCAGCGCAGATGTACGAGCGATGTGTGCCTACTCTTGCGTCCAAAGTTTTCAGCCAAGGGAAAGCGCCTTGAGCTATGCCTATCTTCGCTTCAAAATTATTAACAGGCATTCAGACATGACTATTTACTTAGTGATCACTACGTCTTTTATTTACAGGGTGTTTTAATACAACTTTTTCCAAATTATATTTATTTCAATAATAAAAATTATAATATTTTTTCTTAAAACGCAGCACACAAAACTATTATAATACAAATGCTAAAACTTGTTTGTTATCATATATGTATAAATAATATATAAACAAAATACTTCGCAACATATCAAAATAAATTCAGTACCTTACTAAATCGCAGTTTTCTTTTGGTCTTTTGTTAAAAGCAGCCGAGTTTGACGCATCGAATTTCTGTCACGTCAGTGTCCCATTCAATTTTCAATAGCAAACATTTGTCCAAAAGTTTCTCAAATCAAATTTAAAATATGGATATTTTTATGTAGATTCAGTTCTCGGACCCTTGTGGGTGACAAGTGTGGCGACGGAGTATAGCTTTAGGCGAGGCCGTATTGTTGGAGGCGGCTATTCAATATTTCTTTCATACATTTCTAAGGAACCAATAAGCGTGCATATGAGGATTGGAAAGAAATTGAATTCAATTCAGAGTTTTCTTTAAAATAAAATGGACTTCTCAATTTTAACAATAAATATTTTTTGTGGATTTTTTCGCGGGTTTCTTCTCTACTACATTTACAGCATTCGAAACTGAGGGGAACCAAAATCTTCGTAAATTCGCGAAAACACCCAAAACGATAGTTTTTAGGTTAGTTTTTTAAATTTCAAATGTTTACGTAAATCTAAGACAGTAATATGCAATATATTTTTAAATAATGGCAAATGTAACACGAATAAACAACAACACAAACTACACAGAACAGAACTTTTCACTAGGAAGGACCAATGATTCGAAATTATGCTTTATGCAGTGGAAAATAATAAATTTATGTGCGTCCAGTTCCTGTGAAACATTCGACGTCTCAAGGAAAATGTCTTGATTTTTTATGGTTACTGCGGCACGTTTGCATAATTTATTAGCGAATCGAGTACTTTGTTTTCATTTGATTTTTTAGAAACATATAGCTAAGCTATAGTACATATATTTTAATTCTAAAGTTAACTATTTAATAATATGATATTTTTGTTTACGATACGTATATTAATCGCACATACAGTTAGTATTTTGAATAAGATTATTATATGAGGTTTCCTTTTAAACAGTAATATTATATCGAACAGAAGAATGTGGAAAAATACATCGCCACATTTACTAAAATTATCAAAGCCTACACCTTTTTGTAGTCGGATAAAAATATTGTTATGGTGTCTCATAATAGCATTTTAGATTTAGTATATACAAAGTAAAGATAAACAAATTTCAGCTCTCTGAAGACAGATGGCGAACAAGATCACGTAGGACGCGAGCTGCCGCTGCTCAACCCTTCTCGGTAATATCTTTAAAAGTTTGGCAGCCTCCCTTCCCAGGGGCCGCCAGCGATCTCTTTACGTTTTACCTATCAAATACTATTAGCATAAAATGTTTCAATGAAAAATCTAACCCACACGAAAGTAATAAGACTTGCTTTTTGCCAAATTTATCAAATTTTAATCACTGTAGAAAAGTAAGTTTATTAATTTGAAAGACATTTTTTATTTTATTTTCTATAGCTTCTTCCTTGGGTCCTTTCAAAAATGCAGCAATGCAAAATTATCATACATTCGTATAAAAACGAATGTATGATAATTTTGCGTTCGTTAAATAATATCAAGTTTAATAATGCTGAACTTAAACTAATTTTAAATTTGAATATATAAATTATGTTGTAATTTAATCTACTAATAAGCAAAATAAAATTGATTTGTATAACACAATAAATACAATAAAACAACATAATAAAGTTTATACAGTAATAGCAAATCATTTTATCGTAAATAGCTTTTATGAAAAGTAATTTCGATTACCAACCCTTTAGCATTTCACAGAAATCCACAAAATACATTTGTATCTTAAAGTTCAAAGTCTCAGAATTCGTCCAGAGTATTTAATTTAAACTCAATTCCACTGAAAAGATTATACACCACGGGAAGGGATGATTGATTTAATTATTCTACTCCTTAGACGTGTCCTCTCTTATAATTACGCTTCATTACTTAAGCATCGCTTTATACCGGCTAATTACTTAATAGAAGTAACAAGTTATTTCCATCACAAAGTTGAGCCTTAAAAGTAATGTACATTAAATAGGATCGAAAGGAAGTACGAGCATGGCTGGTAAAATAAATAATGTAATCTAAATTCCGGCATTCTTAACCCCATTTTCCATTTCTAATAATCTTGTTCGTAGCTAAATTCATGAAAGTTGTATTATTTTAAAGCGATATAAGTAAAAATATTACTGTGAAAACATGTGCTTAGGAAAGAACGTAAGAACCAGTAACGCTTTTTTGTAAAAGTTATAAAAAATATTAAATTAATCGCCTCAAAAGTCATCATTATAGTTTCTACTACATACATTTGTCATTCAATTTGTATAGTAATAATGTTTAATGGGCCTTATTATGAGATAAAGGTACATGTTAAGTTACAAAGTCAGTCACTTCCAAAATTAAGTAAGTATTAAAACATCGGTCGTTAGATAAAATTGTTGTTTAATTTGACTATTTTATTTGTAAAAGCATTTATTTGATTACTTCATTTTCAGTACAAAATATACACTATTATTAAGTCCAATAAAAACAAAAATCTTTATTTCAACACAAGAATGAACAGAAAAATTATGAAATTATCTGTCCTCGGCACCGTGGATCATCTCAGTAAATAGGTCAAAAGACCCCACGCCTTGGGGGACGCCCTGATAAAAGTTTGGAACAAAACTTTTGTTTTGAGCACCTTAGGAGTCGGAAGATAGTGTAACAATAAGCAGTATAATAATAAAAGCAATATATTTTTTTCAAATAGTTGTGTTATTGTGCAAATGTGTCCGACATAATGTCTAATTTTTAAAGTTAATGCGATTTGACTATATTAAAATTAATAATATCGAACGAAGATTTAGTGTAGTTAACAAAATAGATAGAATGATTGTAGCGGCTTATAAATAAGAAACAAATCATTGGGAGATTGATAACATAATTATTACTTACAACATAATTAGTACTTATAGTTTTAATATCTATTATATTGATTGTTTTACGAAGTTGTTATTTCACTCATCAAAAAGTTTTTCTTTTATATTTCACCCTCACTTTATTCGGTATCGTCTTATCTAAGTATGTTAAGCTAGATATGGAGCTATCATAACAATGAACTTCATCCAAATATGTAGAGTAGTTTTCTCATAATGTGTTCCCAGATAGGCAGACAAAAAAATAAAAACTATAGCCCAGTCAGTATCGATCCGAGATTTTCCAAAAAATATTTAATATACGACTCAGTGAATGTTTCATCATATGTATTGATAGTCATTTAAAAAAAATCCAAATGCCAAGTCCATGTAAATTTGAAAAGCTAACAGGAAAACAAATAGCGCAGTTTGTTAAAGGCAATCAGTTACTTTGTGTCCGAGCCCAGTGGCCTGCAACCGCACAAATAGGGGCATAAATGTGAATGGATGTTAACGTGTTTTTTACGACGCCCGTCCGACGTATCGTTCTGTTTGCGTCCGATATCATTATTTTCGGCTCGCCCTGTATAACTAGAATTAATTTTTGTTTTTTCTCTCCTTTTATCACTATTTCCTATCTTTATGCCTATATATATTATTTAGATAAGAATATATAATATTATTATTATATATTCCAATCTATATTAGATGGAATATTGGAGATTCACTTCTATATAAAATCTTTTACAAAATATTTCAAGACTGTCGTTTCGTCTGAACATATTTGTTATTTTCATGGATATGTTAAATGTTTTTGCTTCATCAAGATATATACATTATGTTTTATCAACTTCCGTACAAAATTCCTATTTTCCTATAGATGTTTTCTTAGAAGTCATCACAAGTAACAAACAGGGTCATACTAGATTGACAGAGGTAATTTATTTATGCGATTTATTGGCGCTATACGAGGGGAGTCCAATGTCAACGTGGACTTTATGTCGAGGTGTTTGTTCATCGGGACCATTGGTATGTTTTTTTTGTAATAGGTTTTTCAACAATGTAATTGAATACAGAACGACAAGTAATAAGGTAATCAGTGTAAGTACTAATAAAAAAAAAATAAGATTTTTTAATTTAAATCATTATTACATTATACTTTCTTAGGTTTACGCGAATATTTGACATTATAAATGAAACTATCTTTTCGGATTTTGTCGCGGATTTATTATGTCTCTCCCGTGACCATGATTGCTGTAAAGCATTCGAACCGTCGGGAACCAAAAATTATAATAATCCCCCAACAAAATCCGAAAAGATAGTTTCATTTATAACATTATTACATAATTCTAAATCCTTTACGCGTTTAAAAGATATCGCTAAGTTTATATCAGGATAAAGTCAATTAGAACTTACTTTCAAAGAGATTCACAAGCCTGTAACATTTTGTCATACATTACACAAACCAATAATATATACATCAAAGGTAATAGTCAGTGATCAAAGTGTTCCAGGGAACAATTATTCGGTTTACTGATGATAAATCGACTCCATAACATGAACCAGAGCACTTTTTGTCTATACTCTGTGAGTGATGCGCCCTTCAGGCTAAACGGTTGTGTATGGAAAGAGCTTATTATTTTGTACCTGTAAAAAACCATTTTATTAATGATCTTATTAGTTAAATGAAATATAACATGGTATTTCAATTCATACAAAGGCCCTTATATACATGGTATTTAATACTTAATATTTTTTTCTATTTACTATAATATTTATTGGTTCTTTTTATTACTTCTTAAAGTACTGAAAAGAAAATTTTATGTTCCAATAAACTATGTATATCGACAAACGCGTACCATCAAGGTATTTTAGCTATTTTAAAACGAAATAAAAAATATTAAAAAAAATTGAAATATCCTCCTCCATATAAATGTACCGAACGATCGACAGAATCCCCGCCCGCGGCCTATTGTCGTGTCACATTAACGAAAATCGCATCATAACTCCCGATAATCTAAGTTTATTAGCTCCATCCGCTGGTTTATAACTCTTCAAATATATTCCATATCCCCTGCAGTTGAGAAACAAAACAACATTGATGTTTCTACATAATATGTAGGTACTTGATCTAACAGTATGTAGAAGTTGCAAAAGAAGATAAAATATTCTTACTTAAGTTCCTTGACTTCTTTTTATACAATTGTGAGTAAAAATAAAGCTTATTCCATGCTCCATATATATTTATAGATTCAGAAACTACTTCTTTTGTGTGCTAAACTTTTACAATTTATAAAAAGAATTGCCTCTCATTATGTTCTTCTATTGGACCTTCGATTGATCTTATGATTGTACGTTTTATTTAATTAATGTGCCGTCATATGATAAGCTACGGAGCTTGTTATGGATACCAGATAGTTGGTACACTACAAATATATAACTTTAAATACATATTAAAAACGCATATGATAAATATAAACACCCAAGACTGGAGTTTGAACATCAGTAGGCATCACACATATACTGGACCCCAGCGGGACTCGAACTCACGACCACTGGAATAGCAAGTATGGTTACTATAAACTGAGCCAAGCGTATCGTCAATTTATTTTAGTTTTTTTTTACGTATCATAAACTAGTTAAGTATAGGAGGTTTTATTTTTCATTTCTTACGAGTTATAAGTAAAGCCTTCAAGATTCTAATTTTTATAAGGCTGGTGCTAAATTCTGAAAGAATATAAAAGCGGGAACATAATCATAATTGTTATGACTCAAGAATAAAGGCCAAAACCGTTGTACAATCACGATCAAGCATTACACTAAAGACAATTCATTATTAGAGAGCCGTTATGAAGGCTATAATCGGCAGTTATCGCCCTTTTATAGCGCATTTTACGATCCGAACTATTCTATCCAAGAATGTACTTGTTCTTAGGATATTACAACCTTTGTTCGAGCTAATTAGAAGGAAGATATTAGATAGCTGGTCAGGCCATTCAAATAGGAAATTACTACGATTTTTTGTATTGTATATTTTTCGCTTGACTATAATTTAATAACCCCTTATAATATTAGCCGTCTGCCAGTGAATGTTCCGTGAAAATAGCTCAAGCCATTTTCGAAATCAGCTGTAATTAGCAGATAGACAGACAAACAGGCAGACATACACATATTGTGCATTGTGATTTGTCCTAAACTTAAAGATTGTATAATTTTTCCTCGTTTATTTCTTATTTTAATAAAAAAATTTTTATCGATTATTACATCTTAGAAGGAGATGAAATCTATGAAACGAGTACTTAAAATACCTACAAATCTACACCACATCTTAAAAAAAAAGAATTATAGGTGTGCCACGACAACGCGTGGCCGGATATTATAATTTTAAAATCATACTATAAATATGTTCATATATTGATTTACGTACTACCTATATCTTTATTTTCAAAGTAAAACCTATTACCTTGTAATAGTTGTTTACAGCCGGCACTCGCTGTGCGTTTACAATTTATTACGAGCTTGTCGGCAATAAAAAAGGGTAAGAAAAAATGAATAAAGCGGAAAACGTTAAAATAAAGGAGGCGAATATATACGACTTCCTCTAGGAAATAATAATGCTGTTTGCAATTCATTTGCCTACCTGGTTACCCTCAGTTATGGAAAACAACGCCCGGTATTTCTTACCCTTCTTACTTTAATTTTTCTTGAGGGTCGCGATTTTTTAACCCTTTGCTTTACAAATCAAAGCTTAATGACGGTTACCTTTAAAAAGATTGTATCAGAATTTTTACGTCATTTTCTTCTAGATTAATAAAAAAAATAAAAACCATTAGGTACCTTAATCAACATTAATAACAAATCAATTATATATTCGTAGTGTAAATTTACAAAATATAAAATTTAAATACAACATTAAATAAATACAATACCATATTATTTTATGCCAAGATTAGATTATTGTTGGGACAACATTTATTATTAATTATAGCTATAACACTTTTCGTGTCTTAAAAGCTGCATACTTATAATCATGGGCTACGAATAAATCTGCCCGTCTTCAAAATTTCACTTCCCATTACTTTTTTTAAGGCCCAAGGCGGACAAATGGCGTGTCGTAAAGGAAAAATCAAACCGGAACAAGGAGCCGGCTTGCTTACATTTAAAAACGTAATTGTAACTAACCGGTCCCCTTATTAATTTACCTCATTCGTTCCTGTCACTCCCCCGACGGACCCGGTTGAGGAAGAAAAAAGTTTAAGAATATTCATGACATTGCCATCTAAAAAATTTGTTTATTACAAATGTGTTTATCTACTGTTGTATAAATTTATTTTAATATATTATAGTTATATGAAATATGTTAAGAATCCCATTAGTTGATTAGTTTGTTAGTAAGAGCACTAAAATGTTACAAATATTGTATGTAATAGTTATTTGTACGAGCAATGTAAATAATAATCAATTTAATGTATTGCCTTCAAATATACGAGTATACATTTTAGATTATTCAATCACGGAAATCAAAGAGCAAACGTCCAATTTAACTAATAACATTCGGTCTCTACAAGTAACTGAAAGATGCGATCGGGAGTCACTCTGCGTGAATATTTAAGAAGTCGTCAGTCTCAAGGGCTTGGAGAGTCACTTAAAATGTTTGATGAGCAGTCGAGGTACTGGCAAGATATTTAGATATTTCTCCAATCAAATCGATCGATATTCTATTGTTAATATCGGTTATTTACTTCCATCTAAGAGTATATTTACATTTTTCATAAAATAGGTAGTTTCTAATGTACTATGGCTATTTTATAAGTCTTCATTTTTGAAAGTGGTGGCACTAAATGTTTATTATGTTATAAGTATGTTTATAATGATACATCATTATTATAAAAAATATCCTAAAATTAATATTTTTTATTCCTTTTTAATACAATAGTATTCAAATATTAGTTTTTATTAGTACTTTTAAAACAAACAAAATAATATAGTAAATTATTTTAAGGCATAAATAAATCAATTTGGCACTTTAACGTTAATTCATCATATCATCCGAATAATAGCGAAATAAAAACCTTACAAAGTGGCGTATTTCCAGCTTCAAACGCGCGAACGTCAGGACCGGGGCCGGGACTCGGGGCGCATTCCAACATCCCGTCTACAAACGCTCCTTTTTTAAATCCCGGTAACAAGCCAATAAATCCCTGCGCATTTTTCTCTACTCCGGATCCATCGCCCCGAAAAAAGGCTTAGCGCGATTACACTCAAATTTACTTAACACTTAACACATTAAGCACGTTAATAAAGATCTTTTATTTAATTTCCTTATCTGACGCGTTACGCCATCCATTTGAATTTGAATATTGTTAGAATTGGGTCTTGTGTAAATTTTATTATGTAAATTGAATCCCGAATATGATTAACTCAATGTTAGGACAAAGGATACAGTGCGAATGGGTACATTACTAGATTGGGCTTATGTTGCCGACGTCGTTAAAGCCGATGAGTGTGGGACAAATTATATATATAATTAAGATTAATTTGTTCGTTAGTTGCACAAACATAGCTGCAGCCAAACATGGAGTAAATTGAAGCTCCGAAGCTACTCGAGGACTCTTTTAATTAATTAAGTACCTGTATGGAGAGAGTTGAGCAGTCGCGAATAGTCGTACCTGTTTGTTGATTACCATCTGACATTAAATATTATGATGGCACATTCCATTAGTAATATTTTATTTCTTATTTACAATTATCATTATCGTATGTATATATAAATTGTGGTTTTTATGTTATCTTTATTACTTATACTTGTTAAGTACACTATTCGTATTTATATAAATTTTATATGTCTTAAACATATTCATGACCCTCTAACCATGTTTGCTATAAACTTTATAAGTTTATAGCAAACATAAAATTCACTTAAGTCTTTAAATACTAAACCAATTTTAATATTTAAACATTTCTAGTGAAAAGATGAAGGATACAGTACATTAAATAAACCTAATTGCAATAACGCAACAAACAAAACATGGCCTAATTACCTATTACCCATATTAAAAAGTAATTTGTTTGAAAATCACGAGCACTAGTAAAATATATCACTAATTTGTATGCAAATTCGAAATCTCTTAAAATGTCGCCCTTGGTTTTAAGCCATCTCATTAAATTATCCTCAGGAGGCGGCACTTAATTACATTTCAATAGTAAACACCTGACATCGATTTGGACCGGTCAAAATCAGTTAGGATGATTAGACCTTCTTGCAGCCCGTTAGACGGTCAATCGTCCAGACTATTAGGTTGATTAAACCTTTGAATTATGCCGTAAATGAATTTTAGAAAGAAAATTTCATTTCAAAAATAGGTATAGACAAACGATAAATTTTGTAGCGAGTCATAATCGTATTCTTGTGTTTTGTATTTATTATTAATTATTGATTTTAATGTAAACACGAATAAATTAAATATAGGTAATATTATAACTCTTATACAAAATTCTTATACTATAATAATGTACTACAAAATTTTAATGTATTAGGATAGTAATAAAATGGAACAAACAAACCTACAAAGTTCCCTCTTCAATATGTTTAAAAGGAGTCACATGTGCTTTCACTTCAGCAAGTTGACCCAAAACATTGAAGCAATAAATCCTTAGTATAAATTATATAAATTCGTCATTGGACTGGATTAATAATGACTATTCACGACACAACTGGCGCAAGGCACTATGATTAGCGTAGATACGTCACCGGTAAATATGGCAACACTTATTCCACGATTTATATGGTAGGAGAGTTGGGGAAAGGGAAGACTTGGCAATAAATCTAAGCGAAGTGATTTGGTACAAAGTACTGGGTCCACAGTATAAGCTCCGGTCGGTCAGGAACATCCATTGTGAGCCGAACACCCACGGAATCCGATAATGCCTTGAGATTGTCCCGTCTTTCCTTTAACACCTCCCGATACCATCCCATACAAACATAAGTATCTCTAGTGCATTGATAATTTAGCGCTTAATCTACCCTAATTTATTTACTGTATTATGTTTTAGGTAAATTGAATTATTTACGAGGAGTTCAATATTATAGTTCGAAAATTGATAAATGTATAGTATTTGCTATAGGTATATTCAGAACTAAGTGGTTTGCATTTAAAATTATAATTTAGCGCGAGCGAAGTTGCGGGTTTCGCTAGTAAATGTATACAAAAACTTGACAAGTTATACATAAAACCTTCCTCTTGAATCACTCTATCTATAACAAAAAACCGCATCAAAATCCGTTGCGTAGTTAAAGATCTATGCATACACAGGGACAGACAGACAGTGACATTTGTTTAATACCATGTAGTGATAAAAGATTTAAAGTAGTAGTTTCTATAATTCTTTACAATATCTAAATAAATACATATTTTCTATTATTTTCATTTTCCACAACGACCTAACAAAGCAGATACAAATTCATAATCGACTCGCAATACAATTTCATTGTAAGAGAGTATTCACAAATAGATTAAGAAATGTAGCGGGTATCGATAGAGGATATCCGAGAAAGGATTTTAATATGTCAGCGGTGTACCAACGTGCCGCGTGTGCGACCGGGGCTCGGCTAAACTTAATCTATAAATCAAGAACTGAAACTATTTCGTAATTAGATCGTATTTAGGATGGGGTACAACACCTTCGGCTCCTTGAGGAAGCGCCTCCCAAAGGGTCATAAGGTAAAAGCTCCATTGCCTTTCAAGTACCTCTTTAACGGCTAATATCCTTGGTAAATGGATCTCAAATATTTTGCTCTATAACCATTACAGCTAAGCGATGTTGTCATGTTTATTGCTTTTCGGTACACTATCGAGGGTCTCTTATATTTATTTTATCAAATAATCGAAAATCCTATTATATCTCAAGTGTACTTACTAAGGGAAACAATAAACTGTTGTTGAATTACTAAAAAATGTATATTTTCTCTCATATTGGTAGACAGCAAAATTTAAAATACAATGAAATGAGTACAAAAAAATTAAAAATCAAAACAATTGCTATGAAAAGCCTCTTAGCGCCAATCTTTTATTCTGTAAAAAGCTTTTGATGTTTGTGTACTTAGTGTTTCGTAAGTTGATCCTATTACAATGTCCAGGTAACGTCGCGTCACAATGGAGTCGGCGGGACGCTAACAAGATTATAACTTTATTTTGTAAATTAATAAAAAAGTAGCGAGCCGTGTGTTCCTTTTCACCCCACCTCACCTTTTATACCCAACTAATGATTATATTCATGGACAGCTTATGCTATTTCTTTGTTTCAAATGTTACCTAAGCTTTTCTTTTAATATTGAACGTCGGTAACGTAAAAAAATCAAATATTTTAGGCTTATTTGCTTCTTTAACTGACGTTTACAAAATACATACAAGATTTGTATGTTTGTAGATAGAGATGAGATGAGAAATAGATGTCAATGTTTAATTTTGGATCTGAAGGCTAAGGAGCTCATAAGCAGTGAGCAAATAGAAAAAAAATATGTATTATTTTACATATAAAATAATACATATAGCAATGATGTTGTCGTCATAAGGTGAATATATGACTAGAACTCTATATTCAATACTATAAAGTGTAGGTACTTCGTTGCCATAAGTTAGTTTATGTGCACTTTCGTAATAAGCAGACAAAACTGATTCATGTCACACATGTCATATAATCCCGTGTTAATGAAACAATAAATTTGTATTCCTATGAACACTCGGCCAATATCCCCTCCAGAGGAGACGCGCGTTGTCTCTCATTAACTTAATACGTTATGGTTTGTACTTCAGTTAGTAATATGTGCGAAATGAAATACTTGCTTTATACAGGCTGTTGTGTATGAATGAAGCAGGTCATTTAAAAATGAACGTGTATAGTTGTTTGAATATTTTACTGCTACATGTTCTTAAATAAATATTATACAGCAAAATTTAGTTCAGTGTTAGTTTAATTATTAAAATAATAAGTTTATTGTCATCTATTCAGTAGCTGACTTATTTCAGTATAGTTTAATAATCCATGCATTTTTTTTCTGTAAGAACATCCTGTATCGCTTCTTATCATCTAAATCTCCCCTGTACAAACGAGTTGTCACAAGTTCGTCTCATATTCGGACACTTGGCGTAATTTTATGTTCGTCTCTGTAAGCCGACTGAGTGAGGCTCTGAACGACATCCATTTATGAGTAGCTCAAATATATTATTAGCTTCACATATTATTCTTTGAGAGTAATCGTATTTATTAATGCAATTTATTACTTAGGATTTAGTGAGTAAATTTTACCGGAACTAAGTTCTATAATGTATTGTATTTTGAAAATTGTCGTATCCAAAATATGATACAACTTGCATTAAAATTATAGTAAAGAAAATATTCAGCATAATAAATTATAAATAAGAAATTCATTACCTAATCAATGTTTTCTTCGTGATGTAGATAACTCTTGTCTTATTGTATTGTATAATTTGCTTTTTAATTTCTTGCTATTTACGCAGCAAAAAACACCTTACTGATCTTAATCGCCTAGGTAGGTACTATGGCATAACCCTGATTATAAAATATAAATACGTTTTCTGATATACTACTGTATACCGAGTAAGAGCTAGCTTATACGGTACCACTACATTTACATAGCTATATACCTCAACAAAATATAGGTATATGTAACTGAAACTTTCAGAAACTTTTTTTTGTCTATAAAATTATACCGTAACGAGAAAAAAAAACGATTTTTGACGACTTTTGAAATTTAAAAAAAATTGGAGCGAAACTAACATTTTTTTCACACGAGACTCAAAAAAAAAGTAGTCGGTTTATTTGCGCCACCCTAATATGTAGTATATTTATAATTTGCTTCATTATATTTATTTGAACTTTAACCAACCGCATTGCATTAGATTCTGGAAGTTTCTAAGCCATAAATGGACCTTAATGACCCGAGCCGGACACTAACGTACGAGCGCCCCGAGACTGCTACGAATGCGCGACTGATTTCCACCGCCCTTGGGAACGGGAGAGAAAACATCATAAGAAGTTATGATGAGTTTACACACTCCAAATTGGTTTAGATTCTTTGTGTTGGTCATATTTATTATTGTTAACATTATATAGTGTCTAAGGATTCTACATGCTCAGCTGTAAACAGTAGGCACATAAATATATTATTATTCATTACTATTTAAATAATGTAGAAATTTTGAGAATTGTACTACAACAAAACAAACAAAATACTACTTTATTTTTACCAAGAAGACGTATAATACGGATTTTTTGTTATAGTTAACAAAAAATACAATACATCTATACATACATATAAATAAAATTGTCTGTTTTTGATTTTAAATTAACAGCTTTTCACTAAATGAATACGAAAGTAAATACGATACTAGTAATAAAAAACCAATTTTTAAAAATGTTATCTGTCTGTCTGTTTGTTCCGGCTAATCTTTGAAACGGCTAGACCGATTTTAACGGGACTTTCACTAGCAGATAGCTAATGTCATAAGGAGAAACTTAGGCTACTTTTTTAGATTTTTTAATTACGGGACGGATTTTAGTGCTACAAACTTTAAAGGCAGTGAGCACCTAAGTATACATAAGTTACATGTATTTAAATATAAACGAAATTGTATATGTATACATATCAAAATATATTTTAGTTACTGTACATTGGTAAGCAAGAAGCTAACATTGAATTTAAATCGATTGAAATTTCCGCAATGACCCTTTCGTCCAAGAAATTAATCCATGCCTCGCCACTGGTCACTTAGTAACACGTACCTGTTTGCATTAATCAGCCCACCTGCTGACTAGCTTACGTCCTATTAGCGTGTAACCCTTGCCTACCTTAGATTGTATGATTGTGCCAAATCGGCAAGATAATGCTGCGTATTTACTTTGATTCTCGTCGTTAAAAGTTTGGGGGGCTGACGAGGGCCGTCGTTAGGCCCCTAATGGCCACCATTTGTCTTGTCCGGCCTCTAGTTGTGCCTCGCTAATGAAATTATTGCCGCAACTATACTAAAGGTTATAAATACCCCTGAAAGGCCCAAGCGGACGCCACCTTGTTTAGCACTAATGGACCGGTCAACTGTAAACTGTGTTATCAATGAAATTACAATTAGTAAAGGGGATAAAAATGGCCGAGGGTCGGAAGTTGCATTTGCTTATGTTTATTGTTGAGGATACGAAAGTTTCCGTGTTTCCTGTTGAATAGTAAATTATTATTAAATTATTTGTAACAATTATTACAAAAAAGTATAAGAGATACCTTAAATATGTTAGCCATCAAAACATTACCGTATACAATAAATTATGGTTGATATAGCTAGTGAATGTTTGTCTAGTCACGTTGCACGCCCTTACGATACTTGCGGATGAGTTTCTGAGTATAAACTTGGGCGATATGAACACAATAAAATGCGACATCCTGAGTATTTCGGCGAATGTGTCGGCAAGAATGCCATCTGCCTTGGACAATCAAAACTTTGGGAATGGAATTTTCTGCTTAGCGTCCGGCGTATTGCTTCAGACAGACCGCTCGGTGACCCATGTGGTGTCTTGGACATTTACTTTAATATTAATATTTTTCGAAACAATGGAAAAAGCTTTATAAAATAAAAAAATCCTGAATACGCCGTTTAGGCCATCTTAGTACGTATACTTTATTTTAGTATCATAAATACTACACCACCTTATCTTCACGCAAAGAAAAACATTATTTTACACTCACATTGTCTAAAACAACATCTAAGAGGATTTTTAAAGATTTTATTTGTACTGCCGTAAATATTTTTCACATTGCAAAACATCAAAGTGGAAGCTATACAAATGTCTGTAAAGTTTCATCCTATTATTTGGCCATTAAGATAAAAGGTAAACTAAATAAATAAGCAAAGTTTTAGTACCTTGTACATTAGGTTCTTTCCTGTTTGCAGACGGCCACTGCAAAGTGAGACCACATCTAAACGAACCATTCGGTGCACCACAAAAGGGATCAGAGCGGGAAATCGACGCTTTTATTGTTCCCTTTATAGTGAAAAATAAAAACTCTCATCTCCAAATACCCTAATCTTTCTACATCAAACGACTGCAAAGCTTGATATTACACGCGTCATTTGAACACTCAAAGACATTCCTTGCAAGGAAAAAATTAAAATAACAAAGCAACAATGGGACCGATGTGGAGGTTGATTTGCTGTAAAACTGCGCACACATCGCTGTCAAGATGATGATATTAAAAATTCTTCATCATATATTAAATTTGAAGATAAAATATACATAATGTTAATAATTGTTGTTTACTGTAAAGGTATACATTACATACACTCATTTAAATAAGTAATTTGTGTAAAGCTATAAATAGGACAACTGTAAAATTGCATTTGCTTATTTTTTTTAATTTTATAATATAATGTCTAATTAAGTTATTAGTTTCTTAGAATGCACTAAGTTGCTAAAATATTTGAAATGAAAATAAAGTAAAAAAATTACTCTGAATATGGGTATTTGTCTGCAGCCGCAACACATGATGGATCAGCGGTGCGCTTTGTGCTCCATTCCGAACGGTTACCTCCCAATACCGGTCCAACACTCGCAGATTTTAAACGTATTCCTCCATTTTGTGGTCCATTAGTCGAGGTGAAAGAGGCTCTGATTATGATTGATCGAGCCATACAATACCAACTTGACTTGTTGAATAGACTCCTTACGTGTGCACTCGCTTTATTTGTTGCAAACTTTGTAGCTTCTATTTCGACACTTTCTTTGATTACAAAGTTGTTTACGTGAAGCACTTAATAATTACCTAAGTGCATCACAAGCATTACGCAATTGAAAGTATTAATAGTATTGTTTTTGTAATGTTTGTTTTTGTAACTTGTGCTCACAATGCATAGACTATCTCGAAATTAGTATTGTTCTTAAATGTAACATGATTAGTCTCTATTTAATGAAGTACATTTTAACAGTAAAATCACAAAGCAACTCGGTTTATAATAAAATATGGAGACTATATTGAGTCGATCCAATGCACCCATTGTGCCGATAGCCGCTGCATTCGTAGTCAATGGCCAATGAATATAGATTAACAATTCGAACTTCGCTTTAAGATGTTAATTTCAAGCCAGCCGATACCCGCATTCACTTATTGAAGTTAAATGCAAGAACTGTTGCCCAGAACGCTATTGTTTTAGAAGTCACCTTAGTGATATTCTCTTTTGTTATTGGTAGTAAGTACACTTAGCTTTCAGAAATTTTCGCAAAACAGTTTTATTAATCGATTAAACTTTATAAAATTTATAAAGACTATATAGATAATAATTCGTTTAATATCGTATCTTATGGAATTATATAAAAAATAAATAGTCTTAGGCACCTTTTTATCTTTTATTTATATCGGTTTACATTCTAGGTAAAGAAGCATGGCCAGTACTTTTATTTTTGTATTTTTCTGTACGAGCTAGTAGGTATTTAAGATCAAGATTAGCGTTGGCTGTTTACTGGTCTATCTGTCGATTACTAAATTTCTTTTAACTTTTTCAAAATAAATTGTATAAATTACAATAAAAACTTTACTTTTATACAAATTTTTTCCAACTTAAAAAACCTTTTTATGCCAAATTTTCAATGTAAATTTACTTAATATTTTAGAGTGGATATTTAATTATAATCTATAATTCAGAGAGAGAAGGAAGCAATTATTTTTTATCTGCACGCACGAGCGCGGCAGGGGCTGCGACACGGGACGCTACGGCGCGGCGACGCATTGCACCCGTGGGACGGTGCAGTTAGTCCACAAAAACTAAGATTCCGAGGGGAAATCTGTTTATTCTTGTACAGTTGTAGATTCTAATTTCCCTCTTACTATTTTTTATAGCCAGTGTAGTATTGTATGAAAGACCACGACAAGCAAGTTTTAAGCACAAATTCAATATTTCCATTAAAATATTTCAACTATTTAGAATACAAAGCAAGATAATAATAATAGAAGCGACTACATAATACGTAAACCAAAACGGTAGTATCGGGCAAGCACGAAAGGTTGCTACGATCCAAATGTCTTTTTTATAATCTGTTTACTTGCTCCCCGCTCTTACGGATAATCCCTTTATTCTGCACGTCGCTGATGTGTTTGCAGATGTTTTTATGAACTTGTTTGCATTTGAAATTACGTAGGAACTCAGAAATGCTAGAAGAATATAAAGAAATAAGTAAACTTTACTAATTTTATTAAACACTAGCGACTCGCCCTCACTTCGCTTGGTCTCGTCCCTAGATTTAGCGCGAGTGAAACCGCGGGTTCCGTTAGTAAATGTATACATAAACTTACAAACTAAAACCTGCCTCTTGAATCATTCTATATATTAAAAAAAAAACCACATAAAAATCAGTTGTGAAGTGTAGGGACAGACAGACAGCGACTTTGTTTTATACAATCTTAGTAAATTTACGTAATATCTATAATTAGAAAAGATTAAATTATATATACCTAGGTACATTCTGTTAGTATAGTAAGTAATAAAAGTTAGATGTATCCCGAGAATATAAAGGTAGAAAAACAAATGTATTAAAGCCTAATCCCTTATAAGATAGAGCGCTTAACTAAGTTTAACTGTACATAAAATTTTATTAACCCATATATGAAATAGTGAGACAATTCCGACGGAATCCGCGAATCTTTTCGAGTCATTAGACGCTTTTTTATTACTCAATGACAATAAACATGTCGTAAGCTATCGACTGAAAACATTCGTAGAATTAGTTCCCCTGCCGCTGTGCCTGCCGTGCGGGACGTCTTTATTATTACGATTATTGTATTGAATATAATCGATCAGAGTAGGTGAAAATATATATTATGCTATATTTATGTATACATATAACCTCCCGTGAAATTGTTTTCACTTATGTTCTTTTGTAAATAGATTGATGGAACGTTTTTGATCGATCCAATTTGAAACATAGCAAAAAAATACTTACTCTATGTACGTACGTACTACGTACAGTCGTAAGCAATGACATGTATACATTGACAACTTTTCAAATATATGTAAACATCAATCGTTTCAAAAGAAAGTATACAAGCTTTGTGTCAAAATAAAGTATACGTAAGATGTTTCATAATTATGTATACATTTTTATCAATTCATAGTAAATAACATTAAATTAATATTATTGTATACTTTTCGTAATATAAGTAGTTAGCCATTAGTCTGTGCACAAAAAAGTGCACAGGTTTGCGCTCGAAAAGCATAAAATAATATTTTCGTATTTGAAACAAAGTTTTCTAATGCATATATAGTGTGTCTCTTCCATTAACATTTTTTAGTTCATATTTTATGACAATATTATGCTATTACTTATAATAATTCAATTCCCATTTAAATTTCCGCCACGCTTTTATGTGGGTGGTCCATAGAACCAGTTATTGTATTATCCAGTAAGAATAAACGATTATCCTGTAGTAAACGGTATCCTAAATATTGACCTTAGTAGGTAATAAGCGTTTAGTAGTCGATTAGCGATAATGGTTGCTGATATATTTTATCTGTTTCATAATAAAGCTTCCCAATAAAGTAACTGGCAGATAAATTTATATGTATTTAGCCCGTTTAACTCAAACTCAGACTTGAACCCCCATCACATGGATATCGAAGCAAGCGCGTTACCACAGCGCTACTACAAATTACAATGTGTCAAGATAAATTTATATTAGGCCACATGTTATTTGACGGAACGGCAACCGTCGTAAGCGACGCGACGTTGCCGTTTTGCGCATCGATACAAAGACGTTAACTTAAAATCTATTTTGAAAAGTCAAATAATTCACTATCTATCATAAACATATATAATAAAATAATTGTAACTGAGTCAAATCTGTACATAATTTTTTTTTAAATCTAATTAAAATAGATAAAAATGTAATTAAAATAGATAGACATTATTATCCATATAATCAAATCTATCGTTTTTAAAATTTTTGTCTGTCTGTCTTTTTGTGACTGCATCACGAGAAAACCTCAGGACAGGTTTTGATGATGATTTTGTAAGAAATATCGACTAACCGTTACAAACCGACTATAAAACGTCACACGGTGTGTGAAATCTAAGTATTTTGTTTCCAGTCTTTAGAACGCGGGCGGGGCCGCGGGAAATGCTAGTTTCTTACATTTTTAAAAAGATACATTTTTTTAAATATTCTTCTAAATAAAATATGAATTAATCATAGTGTGATAAAAATCATAGATAAGTATACTCAACCAGGCGGGGATTTGCGAATTGACCTGGAGTGCAGACTTGTACTCTTCCTCTCTTACCTCTCTTACACTTACTTATATGACCTCCTGGTCCTGTTACCTGCATCTTACAGGAGCTTATGCAATTATTATGGTGGCCGAGTTTTGGGCTTTCTTACTTTAACTATTGCCATCGACTCGGCAAGAAGAAGAAGACTCAATGCATAGAAAGTATATACGGTACTTACATCCATACATCAATTGTCTGTCTGTCTGTTAGTTTCGGCTAATCCTCGAAACGGCTACACTGATTTTGACGGGACTTTTGACCTCAGATATCGTAGCTAATGTTTTATGGAGTAACTTATGCTACTTTTAATTATGAAAAATGTTTTATTTATTTTATCTTACGCCGAGCGCAGCGGTCCGGGCTCGCTAGTGGTAAATATTAATTATAAAAAAATTAGGTTTACGTTCAAAAATTTGCGTAAATCAATCAAATCAAAATATTTTTTATTCAAATAGACTTTAACAAGCTCTTTTGAATCGTCATTTTTACATTATCAAAATTAAAAGTCAGTCTGTAAGTCTGTGAGTAAACTACCACCGGCTCGGAAAGCTGTTCTGCTGAGAAGAACCGGCGAGAAGCTCAAACTCGGCTCGTAAAATAGACACAGATGAACTTACCGTGTAATCACTAGCTATCCAAGGAAAACTCAATACAACCAATTATTATTTTTTCCTGTAAATTAAAATGCTTTTATGTAATGAAAAGTATCCTATGTCATGGTCCGAGAAATATGTTATAGGTAACTACACAATTTGGTTAAAATCGGCCAAGTACTTTTTGTGTTAAACGAAAACATACAAACAGACAAAAAAATTAAAACATATTTTTTGGGATTTATATTCAATGCACTATACGTTACAGTATTTTTTTTATAAAAACAAAAAAAAAATATTTCGTGTATAGATTTTTTAACTCACTGTTCTATTATAATTATACGTATTATTGTATATTCTTATAAATTCACAAATGTGGAAAACAAAAACTCAATGATGATGACGAGCCACGTTCATAACGGCTCACTCCTAGTCCCTAAATCGCCATCCAGTATATAATTCATAAATTAAAAGATACGCACGAAACAAAAATTAAAAAAGTTATCCACGCGCGGGATTTGAACCCGCGTCGCAAGGATATTATACGCATACTACTACTACGCCAATTGAGCTATGACAACTTAATAGCATCAGGCGAATTCATGAAAAAGTAAGTTTCTCATAACAACGCAAACTAAACAAATAGAGAATTGTCAGTTGTAATTCTAATAATTTCGAATTCTTTTCAATGCTTTATTACACATTAAAATTTTAAATAAACTGATCTTGTCCTCGAATTGTCAAAAGTTTAAAACTGTCATCCAATGTTGTGAATGTGTTACAAACGCTCTTACACATACACATATGCACACTCTATTACGCGATAATATTTGTATTATACGTATGATTTAAAAATGTATTATGATATATAAATTTAAATACATAATAATACACTTTTAAAAGCAAAGTATTATGCTTCATTTTCCGATGCAAGAAGCCTAAGATCTTAAAACATATTTTACTGTTAATTATCTAATTAATAAGTTTATGAATCATGGTGTTACAATATTTTAAATCCTGTCTGTGCTGTTGGCTGCAGAAGATATCTCATATACCATGGGTAAAGCTGTTTAGGAGAGCTCTGCCTAAAGTGAATCCAAGGCGCATCCTAGAGAATCAGGTCGCAATTAGTCGAATTGATTCAATCACTTAACATATAAAAATAAATTAAACTTCTAACGACCAGTTTAAAGAATTCACGTATTTAATGAAAGAGACAGTATTTGTATTAGAAAACTTTGTTAAATACGAAAATAATATTTAATGCTTTATTCTTAGTTCTTAGACTAATGGCTACATAGTTATAACACGAAACTTGTAAATAGTATTCGTTTTATGTTATTTACTATGAATTGATAAAAATGTATACATAATTATGAAACATCTTAATTATACTTTATTTTGACACAAAGCTTGTATACTTTCTTTTGAAACGATTGATGTTTACATATATTTGAAAAGTTGTCAATGTATACATGTTATTGCTTACGACTGTACGTGTACTCTGACAACTATAGCGTTAACTCTCAACTCTGTGAATAAAATGCAAGATTTTGGGATTTTGGTGCAGTTGATGAAGCAGTAATTCATTATCTCGTCTATAATACATTGTGGTAAAAGATCCAAAAATCCTAAAACTTAAATAAATAGAGAAATATCTATATATAAAAATGGAATTACCTATTTGAAAAAACGTGAAAAATGTTTATAATATCTTGAATATACCTAATAAAATATATGCACCGATTACCTTTACCGAGTACCTTTTCATACCCTTCATTCACTGTAAAGGTAAATTTTATAAAAACTGAAAACAAAAGCACAACATTACCGGTATAAAGACGCGGGGACTAATATTATTTATTGCTTACAATTTTGCTTACAGCGGGAAATATTGCGGTACATTTTTCCGTGAAGCGTCTCGGACTCCTAATTTCTAATGGGCCATTTGCCACTTTGTCAATTGCACCAATAAATCTGAACAGTGAGCTGAGTAACGGCTCCGTCTCTGGCTAAATATCGCGTCATTCTTTTATTTGCAGGACAGTAGAAGATAAGTTATTATCCTCGCTTGTTTGTTTTTAAGAAATCTCAAAGTAAAGTTAGGGTTTTGGGAATTTTACTTTATATAATGTTTATGAACGTTATAAATTTTAAGTTACATACATATTATAAATAAAACCCATGAATTGATTGCAAACGTTTGTGCCCATCACACAAACGATTGCCCCATCGGGACTCGAACCCACTACCACTGGCGCAGCAAGTAGGGTTATTCCAAACTGATCAAAACGTGTCGTCAAAATAAACTAAGCCGACATGATTCCAATTTCCGTTTCCATATTTTTTTATTTTAAATAAGTTAGTATAATTTTAGTGCATGCTGTATCAAATCCAGCGGTAGTTTGAGTGGTGAATAAATGAGCACGTTCAGAGAAGTTCCGCCCTCGCTCGCCTCTAGCTAAATTATAGTCCACACGTCCGATCTATTAATAACTCCAATGCGATAGATTGTTTATCGAATATTTACAATTAACAACACATATCTTTTTATTTTATAAAAAAAAGTCTATAGGCTGTATGTACGAGCACCTACTTAATTATTAACGGTCAAATTTGTTAAGAAATTGTTAATTTTAAATGCAGATAATTAAAAAGTTACATATTTTTCTTTTAAAATCAATTAAGGTTAATGCTACCAAGTAGAAAGATATCAAAAAGAAATCATCATCATCATCGTCAGCCCTTTTTTTTAATGTCCCACACTGTTGGGCACGGGCCTCCCTCACCACGAGGGGGATCAGGCCGTAGTCCAACGCGCTGGCCTAGTGCGAGTTGGCGGACTTCACATGTCTTTCGAAAACTTGCTAGGTTCTCTCAGACATGCAGGTTTCCTCACGATGTTTTCCTTCACCGTAAGACAAGTGGTAATCATGATAGAAAAGATTCGCACATGAAAATCTCAGAGGTGCGAGACCCGGATTCGAACCCGCATCACTCGGTTATCCAAGCGAGCGCGCTACCACTGTCGGTAAGAAATATGAATATTTAAATATACCATAATTTGTATTATGGATACACACACAGGAGAAAGTATTAAATTATTGAATTTGAGTTAATTTAATTATTATAAATTGAATCGAATCAATTGCAATAATTTTACTGCAATGTTCCATTTCAATTCTATCTAACAAATGCCTGCGACTCGAAATGGCTGAAAGCAAAGTTTGAATATCGTATTCTATTTTTGAATCGATTGTAGTATCTAACTTTTAAACGATGTTCATGTGAGACCAGCGACAAATAGCATTTTTGTTAAATTTATCTACACGGAACATTATTATATTATTTTCTCGTGTATTTTTTCATGAAAATTCATTATCTATACATATTATTGAAGATTAAAAAGATGACTGAACTCATGCTCCGAAAATCTATAGATGACTTCACCTCTCTTAATTTATCAGAAGTTTATAAGTAAGAGTATGTTATAGACTCTACATACATGACTTTGTTAAAATGCTTTGTGTCTGTCACTGTAATTCCAAACTAATATTGAAAAATAAAATAAAATAAAGAAATCGGAAACTCATAGGATGATGTTTGATTTATATATGAACGAATTTCGCTAATATACATCAGTATAAAAGTTCTCTTAAACCTTTGACGTTATTCGTGTACGTTGATTCAAACACCAAAAAGCTTCATGGCTGGTTGAAAATCGATAGAGAACTATAAGTGACTATGGGCCAGTAGGCAATACGTTTTAGTGATTTCGGTAAATGGTCGGTCGATCGTTAAATCTACAGCACTCAAAGAAATTCGAAAAAAAAGAAAAAAATAATAATTCAATATTCAGGCTTTATTTTAATTGGTACATTTTTTTATTTGATGTACATTTTGTATGTAATAATACGGAATACTGTTCCTAACAAATAACTTCTCAAAAATTGTAAGAGAATGGTTATGAATTTTAAATCGAGGTTACTATATCAAACTTGATCCAGGTTATTTCAGAGGGTTGAAAAAACGTAAATACAACCTCCATATCTAGTACTTATTTTAATTATACGTGTACGTTCAAATAATTTTCATTTATATTAAATTAGCTCATAAAATTAATAACATTTCTCTCAAAATCAGATTAATTTATTTTTATATTTCTTCATCTACACGTAACACACGCTGACTGCAATTGTCCGACAGATAGGTTTCGGCTGGTCTGTATTCCTTGAATTTTGGATGCCAACCGTCAGAGTTAGGCGGCTTTAAGTTGCCCTGACTACGTAACTGCATTAGCGTTGTTGAATTTAGACGCGATCGTTTAACTGTCGTATAACAAGTAGACTGATGGATGCTGACACTACATGATACGTTTAAACTATTAATGGTACATCAACTCAGCCTACGATAATAAACTATAAGTACATAAAATTTACCTAAGGTCTATCCAGTAGTTCATAAAATTTAATTAAGGCAAGTCATCAGTCACTGAGCGGACTGAGGTCACGTCACTGCGCCAAAGAGATAACATGGGGTCAGGAGCTGCACTAACTACCCGCACCGTGATGAATGTACCCTTAACAGACCTCAAATATGCCAGCGCTGTCGACAAACAAACTATCTGAATAATGTATATTTATTAAGTATTTTAAAAGCCATAGCTAATATAAAATACACCGAAGGATGTTTTTAAGGAAATCAATTTATCCTTAACTCTGGCATATTATTCATAAGTTTGTTAGCCCCCCAACGGACGGTCCAAATGCAAACAAGCCGCGATTCGTGTTATTAATCATTCAGTACACTTCCTTGTTATCGAGTAGCTGCGGCGTGATGAAGTAGCGGTTCACCTAATTGTGATTATCTCAAACTAGGTGTTGACCTGCCTTGTGGTTGCCGGACCGACATCTATAATGCAGGTATGGATGGGCAGTCCCGAAATAATATAATCGACGGCCATTTAGCGGTCAACACTATTCTGTTTAATAAATCATTAGCTACCAAACTTCATTCTAAATATTGAATATATTTTAGATAAAAATATTATCTTCAGTTACAATATTTTATTTGCGCTTTAAATTTTGTTACGTATGTTAGAGTATAATTCTACAACGTACAAAGCAAGCAGCTCGTTACACGACACAGTATTCACCTTACACTCACTCCTCATTAAAATTTGTACGACAGCTTCTAAATTCTACTCTTTTCTCCGCACCTCCATTTCAATATACAGGAAAAAGTGGAAGAGCTGTGTACGGAGTACCGAGCCAGGCTGGCAAAAGTTTTGCCTTCCCATCCCACGGAGGGGGGTAAAAAGTGTTGCCGACGGGTGAGCGCTTGTATTTATACCTATGTCAGGGAAAAGTTTTCCGTGTTGCGGGTTGGGGTTGGAGGGGGCAGGGTGGACGCATGCGCCCTGCTCCCACTGCATAGCTGACGTGACAGTCCTGCTCGGGACTTTGTATCCAACGCGAGACTGTATCACTTCGATATTCTAAATCTACGCATTTTACGTAACACTTGATATGCTTAGGAATGAAAATGAAAGACTATATAAATTTAAACTATCATTCCTTTATTGATTTATACTCTTTTAATAACATGCTTTGTACAATGTAAACTTATGTAATTTAAATATACATACATAATACATATATTATTAAAACCTTGATCTAAAAGGAATATTAATAAAAAGGTCACGTTGGCTTGATAACAAATAGAAAAAGTATTTTAAATAAATTTTTCATTTTCTATTCTATTCTTTGTGTTTATACACATATTTTTGCTTGCATTAGTCGTTTCTATAAATTTTAATTTATATATTCAAATAAAGTGTTGTCAAATTACATTATCGTCATTATTAGTATTACGTCTCGTATAATTTGCTCTTAATATTTTCGTACTATATGGATTTACATTAAAATGTATAATAAATTTCAGTAAAATATATTTAACATACAAACATTTTTTCTTTGATTTTTCTTATTTTTAATACCTTTTCATGTACGTCACAACTCACGTCACAAGATGTCAAATCGAGCAAAATCATACGGTAGCGTCCATTGAACTTGAAAACGACTCGCGCGCCACTTTCCAACGAATTTGTTGCGACTTGTTGTTACTCCGTTTGTTACCAAACTAAATTTGAGTTGCTAAACTAAAGTTGTGGATATTTAAAGAGAACTTTTTCTCGGAGTCAATGGCCGGTTAGACCGTCACCCAGTTTCAGAGAACCTACGGAGTTATGGCAGTTGTTCGCAAACTACTTGGACCAGGCAGAGGGCTGCAGTTGGAAGGTCATGGCGCTAATTCGACCTTGCCCTCAACTTCTGTACGGTTGTTCAACTAGTTAGACGTTCATATCTAATTATCTGGTACTGTTTCTCATATGCATATACGATGACGTGAATATGAGTTTAAAGTTAGGTAGCAGTTTTGGGGAAAAAAGTTATTAACTTATTATTTCCTCTTTTACGCATACTTCAGTGATGACAATATTTCTTAAGTTAAAAGGAATTGTATGTGCATATTTTCATACCTTTTTTTAACGACTCACTGCTGGACACGGGCCTTCTTTCTATACGAGGGGGATCACGCCAGAGTCCAATCCAAAAAGAATTCAAAAAGTACAAAATATTAAAAACGTACAGAAATTTGTCCTAATAATACGCACTAAATAAACAAAAAGAATATGGCCTATAGTTAATAAATCGACATCTACAAATAAATAAATAACAAGCCTATATACAGCTTAGATGGCTTGGCTCTTATCTCTCAACAATGGAATCGAATTAACAAAGATGGAACATTTTCAATAACCCCGTTGCTGGATCAAGGCCACTTAATTAGCTGAATCTCCATCTAGCCGTCAAAGGCTTCAAACAAATTGGCCACGACAAAATAATGCGGGAGATAATAGCCGTTTAGACAGCACCGAATAACCGCCGTGGGCGTAGCACCTGACTAACAAAATTAATTACAGCCCAATAAGGAAATATTAACCGGCCGCTTAATAAGCCATTCTCGAGGATACGCCACAATTAAATTGGGAGGGTCGCGGAGTCATTATTTATAAACAATAATATATCAAGCAGATATTTTCAAGATGGCGCACGCCGCAGACCGAACGATACGTCACGCTAAACTGCTCCCAAGAACTTAGCTGCAGCTAATTTTGTATCTCCGCGCATGATCTAATATTGTTATATATTTGTATGATATTATATACCTAATAAATATTTTAAATGTAATTTTAAGATTTGGTTACGGCTGTATCGTATTATCAATAAAGTCATATAAGTACTATAACATGTCATTCTCCTATCTCTATTGCTTCCAAACTCGTTGCATTTATAGGCCTTGCCCAGAACAGACCACCTCACTTATTTACAGAAGTTTCTTAATCAATTAGTGAGTAACAAATAGTGTGATAGTTTATGATTTAGAGTGTAACATAGCATCTTTATAACTTGATACGGTAAGCGATTTTCTCGAAAGAGAGTTACTCCGTCCGAAAGATTGGTCAGGCACATTTCTGAATACAACTTTGACGTGTTATTAGTTGAAACAATCGAAATATTTATAGCCCTGTTCCTATTAATTTTTACGACACTGAAAAACCTGGTTGGCAATTGACATCTTTATTTCTAAATGGGATAAACCAAAACCAAGAATCAAGATCGAAAATTTGAATATTAAATAAATTATAACTTTTACAAAGTCAAACAAATAACTACCAAACTTTACAGCAAATTAATAACGAAAAAAGATTAAATTCTGTAAGAAAACATGTATAATACATGTTACAAAATATGAAAAATAAGATGTTTATCGAAAGAATTTACCTGTTAAAATATTATTCATCTCAAAAGCAAATATATTAAATACCAAGAAAACATTGGTATTACAAGAGAGCTCGATGTCGATAGCTAGATGTGTACTGGTGTAGAAGCAAAACACGGCGGGCGTTCAACGCGTATTTATGGCTATATGACGGAAAAGTTTTGGAGCGTAGGAGCTAAAGCCATCGATTTTCAAAACTTTTTCATGGAAATAAACCTACTTTCGTTGTGTACGTTCTGCGTATCGGTGTGTTGGTTTTACTCACACAGACACAATTTGAGGTCACACGACCTCATTTAATTTCAAATGAAATGAGTTTATTTTAATTTGTTACCATTCCAATTTTATTACTTCATAATTACTATATAACTATATAAGGTTTTATTCTGTTTTACTTAATAAAAATATAATGTAAAATATTTAAAATAAAAAAAATTGATTAAAGGTTTGGGGAATAACATCATTTTAAGTACTAATAATAGAACCTTAAAATTAAACAAAAGAATCAACGAAAAATAAATCATGAATCAGATAGAAGGAATATTACTAAGTAAATTTTCGATTTATCCCAAATATCATGCTTAGGCAAGTCAAAGTTTACGATAAGGATACAAGAATTGGAGTATTTTATTTTCTTATTTTCGTATCGACATGGGAAATAAGTTTTGTCTCCTGACGCATCATAGGACTATCGACCGCGTGTATCGAGCGAGCACACATACAAACGCTCGTACTTGTAATGGGTCCGCAAAGAAAACTTTTTAAAACTTTTCCAGCGAGGCAATATGGCTCGTGTTCTCAACCGTTATGTTTTATTTAGGCAACATTTAGCCATCTCGCTCTACGCTTTAATTCTCGCATATTATAGAACAGGACGGTTGTATTTTTCGTCGTAAAGCCTCTAATAGAACGATACGACTGCCTTGCCCGGGATACGAAGTAATTATTTCTATTCTGTCATTGCCGTGTACTTTTTATAGTATGCTACCATTTTGAGGGTTATAAAATCCAAAATTACTTTTTCTAAAAATAAAGAGTTGGAAACTGAAAAACTACTTTTTATACAAAGCCTTGTACCTACTCAATATATTTTAAATTTTCGTAAATAAGCTACTGTTCATGTCAACATTTTACAGCTCTTTCTAAAATAAGATATCGCTTTCAATTTAAACCAAATATTTTAAAATAACGTATATTTTAATGTTTTTAAAAATTATATGCATACTTTTAACAATAATAAATTTCCCTATTTTGCCATCTCATGCCCCATAGGTACGAGTATGTACCAAGACTGCAGTCTCACGGTGGTCGTTTATCAAGATCGCCATCTGATTGGGGCGCGGCTCAGCTGCGTTTTATTGTCAAATTACGCGCCCATTCAAATTTTAATTTATATTTCTTATAATATAATATTTCAATATTGAATTTATATGTTTCTGCTTTTTTGATAATTAATGACTTGATTTATACAGGAAGCCTTTGGGGGTGAAAAGAATTTGTAAGTCAGTGTTTCTTGTTTTTGAAAGTAACTATAGAACCTATAACGTTCAAGCACTAATAATTAAACAAGCTACTAATTCTTCAAAATGTGAACAAAACTGACTTCTTAGAAAAATATACCTTATAGCTGTGCCAAACCTGTGTGTGCTTGTAAGCCAAAGTTGTTACTTTGGCTTACAAGATAGACAGATAGTTCAATTTTTATATAATATTTATATTATGTATGTAATTAAAATTTATATGTGTAGTATATCAACTATCTGTAATACAAGCCTCGTAGCTTACCATGAAACTAGATGGTGCTGTTGTAAAAAAATGTCCCAACTAATAATGTCTATATTTATTTGAACCTACTTTACTGAAATTTTAGTAACCTCTATATATTAGATATCAATTGTAATTTTTTATTATCCCTTAAAGCGGTCTTCGTAGGCAAAGCTCGTAAATTAGAGACCATTGTTTTATGCGTTCTCATTACATGGATTGTTTTAGGGGGAATATTAACGTTCTTATGATTTACAAAGGAATATTCAAAGAAGCACTTAAGATTTTTTCACCTTAAATCTCTGCGATAATATATTAAGAGTATTATTTCGTTGATTGATGCATTATTTTAATTCTTTTAAATATTATCTAAATCTTATAACACAATGAATTGGGTAATGTTTAAAGAGAATTTTGAAGCTATCAACTCCGCCTTCAAAACATTAAACTCAATGAGTGAATTAAAAAATTTAATCCTTAACTCCAAGATAATACGCTAATATAAACGCTTAGTAATTTGATTTAATTATTTTTAACTTGTAAGTTTATAATCAATATGATAGAAATGGAACAAATTTATTTGTTAAAATATGTAGAGTTAAATGAAATAGGAAGGCTAAGTGTATACGGTGCTTGCATTTCATAAAGTTAATCACAGTATATCAAATATGAAATCCGAGCCGCTGCCGCATTGTCACGTGCGAGCAAACACCAGCCAACGGATGCACCAGTAAAAGTAGTTACAATATAAGATCTATGCATTTACTCCTCGGTACTAAATATTTGATAATTAAATATGTACTTATAATGCAATAAAACTATATAAAAAAATATTTTCTAATAAAATGTAATTTTTATATAAGATTTATCATAATGGCATAAGTACTCGTACATGGTACGTACATGTGAAAGGAATGCTATATGTGTAATCCGAAGCTTGATATTTTATTATACTTCAAAGTACGTATTTTCACGACTACAAATAAATCTATCACCAACTAGAGAGCAAATATATTGAAAATGGTGACCCGCCCTAAGACAGACGCCTTCATACAACTCCTGTTTTGTAATGGGAAACACCTTTTTTATTCGGATAAAACGAAGCCCCGAGATATTCGCCCCATAATATGTCCATTAAAAACCTATCTCCTTTATCGCCTCATAAAAGAGAAAAAAGTCACAAACATACTTTCATAATATTTTTATAAATAAAACTACATTATGCAGCAAATTTAAATTATTCATTATGCAACAATAACGGACAGGTATAACCTTACCACGAATGCAAGCATTTTGCGATTTACCTACAAAGACGGTCGCAGTGTCACGAAACCCAAGCGGCTGCAGTCACATAAATAAGAACAGTAATTAACATTCGTCGCAGCCAATGTTCTAGAGCTTTTATTTTCTTTCCTTCTGATATTATCGAATAACAAGAATGGGAATTTCGAAAGGAAATAAAGTTTTGAAAAGAAAAAAATGTTGTTTTCTTCATAATATTTAAAATGAATTTATTTCCAAGTTCAATTCCTCATATAAGAAACGATTATCACACTAATTTGTGATTGCTTTTTAACATATTTGTGCGAGTAACTTGTAAAAAACTTACCTAAGAATTGAAATAATTATCATAATTTCGCTTAGTTATCTTTGATTCTCTATGATAGAGCAATATTTCTTCTTACATGACAAATACGCACAAATTACGATAAAATTACTCCAGGAAGTATAGCGACATTTAGCATCACGTGCGTTGTATAACTGCCGTTCATTAGGGTAGTGTTGACAGTGCATGCGTGCGCGCCGCCCGCGCCAGGCACCGCCTATCGCACCACCATCGATGATTAATAAACCGAGACTGCGTCTAACCAACTTCTCTATACACCTTAAACCACCCCTAAGTCTTAAAGAACAAAGTTCAAATACAAATCATCAAGAAAAAAATAATTTTGTTGAATATATCGGCAATGATATCAACAAAGTCAGCGATACAGTCCATCGATATCTTACTTCTTAGGAAATAAAGTTCATTATTCGGTAATCAATTCAGATTTACAAGAAATTAGTTCCAGTTGTAATCGTGACCACTTCTGACGAACACTTATATCATGGCTTTGCCCCGAATTGAGCGGTTCCTGTCATTCACGTAGCACTATCGCCTACGATTTGTTTGTGCGTGGGAATTATATCTTCATTTCCGTAGTTGACGCCCTACATAAATAATTTAGATGTTTTCCAAAGTTTTAATTTAAAAGAATGACTGGAACAACTACCAATATGGTATACAAAACATAACGTTTGATTTTAATAAGATATGAGATGTACTGAAGTAATTTTGAAAATATTAAAGAAAACTTAGTGTACGATATCTAGAACTCAAACGGACCAAATAAATTTGGAATCTTACAAAAGTTAACATAGTATTTTATTTTAAAATATTTAAAAAGTCACTTAATATTTTCAGAAAGGTATTAATTTCAATAAAAGAAACTAACAATATCAAACTTACTTGCAATATTTGGTCCAAACATACAAGACAATATTCAAGTGTAGTAAAGAATAAAACCTTGTAAAATTCTTTTCCCTGAGCATTGGCTAAGCGTTTTGATATGAATTTAGATTTTGAGATTGGAAAGTTTTATCACAGTAATGGCCGAGCACCTTCTGATTACTCATTTCGCAATCGCCCGAGGCAATTAAAAAGAAAGGGGTAGTGCTATCATTAAACGGGAGCGGCGGCGTCTTAACAAGAATATAATGCAATTTTAAAATAATCCCCGCAAAAAAGAAATTAATGCAGGCACCTCGCTGGATACTCTTTTTATCTCCTTAATTGGTTTTCACATCTTCTAGTGTAAAAAATATCGTGTACTTTGTAATCTCGGGCGATGTTTTAATAAATATAACGAAGTGAGCTCAAACCGGGGGAGTAAAAAATATTGCTGCCTTTAAATAAACCTTCACACTTGAAAGATCAACGCGGCTAGCGGCGCGTTCAAGATTTATTGGGAAATAATTAAATGCGCCGACTCCTTTAAAGATAGTAATTAAAGAAAATGAACTGAGAGTTTCCTATCTGCCTTTAAAAATAAATAAATTGTAATATTTTTCGCACAATTTTTCGAGTAAATGATAAACAGCTTACAAGACTGTTCGCAATCGTCTTAGATCTTATGGTATTTATCAATAAAATAAGCAACATTTGTATGAGAAACAGTTGAATAGAATGTTTATGGTGAGGATTTGATAAATGTTCACATTTTTTCGCTTATGAGCTAAGTTCCTACTTTTTCCCAGAGACTAATACGATTGTTTTCAGCTTTATCTCTCCTTAAGAGCCTCTTAGCGTTTTTATAGTCAAAAGTTTGTATCTTTTTTACTCGTATTTCGAATAGGGAATAGTTTTGCCTTCGATAATGTTCTTAACTGCTTCTGTTGGGCTATTTTTATTTTTATTTCGTCTTACCCTTAAGCGTTTCGCTAACAACACTTTAATTTCAGTGAAGATTGTTCAAAAGAAATTTTCAAAATTTTAAATATGAAGTCAGGTTGTATGTTAGTAAAGTATATATACATAAGTATTACAACAAATGTACTACTGATACAGAAATTTCATAATATATATTTTTGTCAAATTATCGCATTATACCAAAAATCATACTAGTGAAAAGGCTAACTAAATCCTGGTTTCAACTGATCTGATATACCTACTAATCTTCGTCAGCGAGGTATGGCTTGTAGGACCTACAATTGCAAGCTGTTCTAGAAAGTCTCGATACAGCGTTATACTACGACTTACTTACGAATACAGTAAACATATTCATACCAAAACAATAAACAAGCATAATCCTACTAGCAGTTGCTTTGTCATTCTACACATTTATTCCGTATATTAGCCTAACAAACAAAATCACAGCACTTCAAGCGACTCGAAGTAATGTAATCCACTCATAAAACCTCTATTAATCCTGCAGTGTTGTGTCATCAACGGTAGCCGAAATTTTAATCACCCCCCACTCAAACTCCCCGACGCCGCAGGGCTCCGGACGGCCGCCTTACACGATATTCCCATTACTTAGTCCATAGCGATAATAAAATTTAATATAATGCTGAGGAAACGGATGCCACCACACTGACAGTCTACCAGTCTAATTTTAGTGTGCTTCAACTTAAATGAAATTAAATGAAAATATAGAAAAACTATTTGCTTTGTTGATTTTTTTTCTAATAATATGTTCTATTTTTCCCAAGGTTTTTTTTAAACAAACATTATAATGTTATTGTTAATACTATTAATGTTCCCTTAACTCTTCCCTTCTCCCAATATGCGGTTGCCTCGTCTTCACTAGCGTTCTAAGAAGAAAGTTAAAAGAACACCAAGGTTGTCGTTGTCTGCTGACCATGCTGTTGCGGCAGACCTGTCGTTGGGGTGTCGTGGTTGATTGTATAATCCTGCGATGCCCCATTAAGACATGGGAGGTTATGTTGGGTTTTATGGGTAACCGCATATATACCGTGATATACAGAACTGCATTTCCTAATTTTTATTTTAATAGTACATATATTATTATAACTTCTGAGTGTATATTTTTTTTAATAATACTAGTTAGGATAAGCGAAGCGAGCCCTAACACTATCCCACAATCTGTGCATATTGTGGTATACTTTACTGAAAAACGAATTTAACTTCATATATGAGGTAGATTCATAGATGTTTTATCAGTCAAACAAAATATAATTTTGTAACCATTAAAAAAGTAAATATTAACAATTTTGTGTTCATTTAAAAAGAATGTTGTTGTTCTACTAACGCCATCTGTTAGAAAACCAAGGAATAAACATTACTGTAACATTATTACCCGTTAGAAAAACTTCTTGAGCCCTCACAAAGTTCAGCTTTTTGCTAGTATATTGTAACTTAAAAGAAACTGTTTTTGTGGATTGAAGAAATAGAAAAAAGTAAATAATAAACATAAAAATTCAATTATGCAAAATTTAATAGGAGAATCACGAAATATAACCATTCTTTAACGCTATAGAGATAAAATATCAGTAAAATCTGATCGCTAATGTAACGATAGACCCCGCAAAATTCTTCATGAAGCAATAAAACAGAATCGAGCCGCAGTATCTGACTTTTGCATGAAGCTGCGGGCTGTCGAAGGGTTAGGTGTATCTTTTGTGCGTCCATCTTAGAATAGGGGCTTGTTGTACCGAGAAAATTGAGAAATGGACCGAGTAACTTCGTTACAACTCCCTGGTGCTACTGGATTACGGACGGGTTGAATGAAAAATGTTTTGTTATTTTTACTACCAGCTAACGCTTTTATTGATACTAAGTAAAAAGAGTAATAAATTTTCTTATTCCATTAATAAAATACGTAAGCATAACTTAAAGGATGGTAAGAGCTGGTTAAATTTGAACAGAAATGAGTCAGTCAACGGCAGGAAAAAACAGTACAGTCATTTATTTTTAAAAAGTGGTTTTATTGAGCTAGTCTATACGATATTGTCAAGCTAACTATATGTATATGTTTTATTGAGAGCTTTTTCAGCCTCCGCAGAAAAACTGCTAGTTTAATGTCAGCTTACAATTTAAATTACTATTGAAATATCAGGTTTAAAGTTTATCAAAATTTTCAAATATTAAAATTAAAAACTTAGTTTTCAAATTTCCCTTCGTGAAAGGCACCAAGTGAAATGCTATTTGAATAGAACTTATTCGTAGTAATAACAAAATAAATACAAATATTTAATTTGCTGAGTGTGCCGAACAGGTAAGTTAATTGGCGAGCTGCAAAGGTTTAGCGAGCGAGAACTTTTACACTTTTAAAAAGTTTGCAGGATGCAGTAAACTCATTAACCGGAGTGCGGGCTTATTAGGTGAACTACTCTGCGTTAAAGGATACACACTGTTTTCACGATTGATAGTTAAGAAAATATTGAATGAAATGAGAATATATTACTTTACTTAAAACTAAAATACTAAACAGATATAAATTAGTATAATAAAATAATAATAAAATAATATACGACACACATACATATAATTATTAAGAACTTATTCGACTAAATTCTTAGTCACTACATACTCGTCGTAGTATAAAACAAAGTCGCTTTCTCTGTCCCTATATCCCTATGTATGCTTAAATCTTTAAAACTACGTAACGGATTTTGATGCGGTTTTTTTAATAGATAGAGTGATTCAAGAGGAAGGTTTATATGCATAACTAGTGGATCCCGCGGCTTTGCCTGTGCTAAATCTAGGGAAGAGCCCAAGCGAAGCAAGGGCGAGTCGCTAGTAAAAAATAAACTAAAAAACTTAGTTACATTTTTAAATCAACAAAGTTCATTTAACCCTTTAAACCAGACGAAGTAGTAAATCAAATCTCACCTCAGGTAATTAACTGCGAATATATGATGCACTCTCCCTGTAATTTAGCTGCAAATATAACCAAAGAGAGCTAAAATTTAGCATATCGTGATACTATCTTGAGTGTAAATTTTGTAAAACTACGTACTTGCCTCTTAGAATAGTATTCAAAGCAGACAGCATAAATCACGTAATACGTAGCATAATTAACTATATGACAAGACCTCCTTTCTGGCAATAATACAATGCATAATAGCTTGTTTTCTACATAAATAAACGCTCTTTAAGTAGAGCTTATAAGAGAGTTAACGTTCTTACTAAATTTTCTATTACAGATTCGATTCCTGCCTTGTATTCAGCTCTTTTCTAACGCTCTACTACTGGGCACAGGCCTCCCATTAATATCATTTTATACATCGTATTGGTCATAAACCACCACGCTGGTCAAATGCAGCTTAGCGGACTACACATGACTTTCGAAAACTTTTTGAAAAATCTCAGACTCATCAATCAATTCATCAAAAGGATTCTACGCGGTATATTTTCGTAAAACCAGTGGTAATCAAGTCGGAAATGATTTGTGCGAATCACTTATAAGAAGCCATAATTAGATAGTTCTTGCTTAATTTTTTGCACATAATATCAAATATATGCTATCCAGGTATCACATGGTAAATAACTCTTATTTCTTTTAATACGTACAGAATTTTTGGGTTTTACATTTATATACTCTCAAATAAAAAAATAAGCTGCCTACTTAAAAATACAATATTTTTATTCTATATGTTAGACAAAATGGATTTAATCGCATAAAGAGCCTTTTTAAATTGTAATAAACTAAGGTGATTCCTAACATCTAGACGATTCGAAGTAATAAACTCTGCCTGACATGCATGAATAAAATGATAATGATATTTCAGCAACATAATCGTCGCGTTAATCAAGCGTGGCACGACTCGAGCACAAATCGATGCATTCTTGGTGGAAAATTCGCATAGTACTACTAAAATTTAATAATTTTGACACAGTAAATTATTCCTCTGCTCACTTTATAAGTTATAACTAATTTTGTACTATTATAATTACTAAGCTCTTTGATTCATAAACCAAATGGATCTAATGACCGTAATGAGATATTATCGAATATTTTTCTTCATATAGCGAGTTCTGCTAGGGTGTGTTCCGTGAGACTCGGAGTAAGGCTTAGCCCATACCTTGTGATGAATATATAACCTAGTAAAAGATGCTACGTAATATATACTAGATATATGTGTATGCACGTTTGTGTGTTCTTACCTTAAATTTTTTTGATTAAATAACGCAAACGTAATTCTTGCAAAATCCATTTATAAACAGCATCTGAAGTTAGAGATCGTCATTTAATAGCTTCACGGTTATGAATGGATATTGTTTTTTTTTTATCTATATTTCACTACTCCTCAAAATCCCAAAATACGTTATTTGTGGCTATAACAACATGACCTACACATAATACATATAAATATACTTCTAATTTAAAATATTTTATCGCACCAATTTTATACATAAATCATATTTCAAAGGACTAAGGGTAATCTTCTCTGTCTTCCATTTGTCTTGCAATCGAGATTATCGAAGGATATTGTCCTAGTAATACAAGCGCGAAGAAACGCAAACACCTCACAGGGTCTAGCTAATCGCTTAATCAAAATTTATTCCGCACTTTGATTTTAAATTTGGGACGCAACATTTATTACTGGGCCCCTCGCCAACCCTTCGAGGGCGGCTTCATTATCGCGGATTAAAGCTGCGGAATATTTTATCGATCGCATCGACGCCAGTATTCATTTTCAATTAAGCGCCAAGTATTTTATTAAGTTGGAGCGGAATTGATGAGTTTCGCGAGCTAACATTTACAATAGCGTGTGTGTAACAGCCGGTAAATCTTTCGCGGTCTGTGTCACACCGAACCTCTTATCATCTCCATATATTTGAATACGTGGAACTAAAATACAAATATAGATAGTGTTACTGTCTACGTATAGTTTAGTGATATTATCATTTACATGACGTTTTTATGTGTCAGCTTTTTGATTTTACCATTAGGAGTACTAGAGGACATACATAAGTTGTAATAAATCTTACAAGTGTTATAATTTGAAAATAAAGTAAATAAAGATTATTTATTTAAAAAAAAATTGAATAGCTGTATTTTCAGTATCCGACATAGACTTTTCTAGGTAAAGTCGAGCGAATATGAAAAATCAATATTCAATTTCAAACGAGATTCCGCAAAACAAGTCGAACAGATAAATTAGATGTTCTTTAACAAAGCATTGTTGGAGCGAGTCGAGGTGACTTCAATTTCCTGCAGAACATCCGCGGCTCGGCTTCAAACGCGAACTTTTGAAGGCCTTCACGTCACGGAATTCGATGCACCCATGCACCTTTGTGTTTTACATGCCCATAAGCAAATGGGCTATCGCTATGATTTAATGTAGACGAGCTGTTAAACATGTTTATTCTATTATACGTTCACGGAAATTTTGTGATAAAATATAAAATGTCTTTTAATATGAATTTAAAGTATACAAATCGATTTAATAAGTAGGAGGCATGGTATTTGGATATATATATTTTTATGAATAACTAAAATCTACCTAGAATATCAATATAAGTAATACATAATGATACCATACGAGTAAAAAATATTTATATATTCTCCCAAAAAATGTATGTTATTAAGGACTGGCCAAAGAATATTATCACTAAACAGTTGTCAGGTGATATTAATCGCTCGTTTGCTGCGTATAATGCTGGTGTAAGTAAATAGATGAACTCAAAGCGGCGCACGGTGACTGAGTCTAATGCAATTTCCTTTGCAGGTGTACACGTAATACACCCCTTAATATAAATATTTTATAAGATTATTGAGTTATTTGGAATTATAAGTAATCAAAATGATCTCTGTGGTATAGAAGTGATGAAAATTTTACATAATTTTTTGAGTACTTTTATATATAGAATTATTTTCTTTTTATTCTTGGCTCTACTTGCATACTATATAAATTTATATCTGCTTTTGAAATCATGTATTTTGAGATCTTGTTTGTTCTTTCTTCTCTTTTTTCTATTCTAAGGAAACATATAGCTAGAACTTTCTACGGGAACTAGAATTTACTAAAATGATTAGGGAGAATAATTTGTTTATGGGTTTGTTGGTCGGTCGATATGATATTAATCTATACTAATATGTATTATAAAGCTGAAGAGTTTGTTTGTTTGGTTGAACGCGCTGAAATCTCAGGAACTACTGGTCTGAAATTGAAAAATTCTTTTTTGTGTTGGCGAGTCCGTTTATCAAGAAAGGCTGTATCGGCTATATTACATCACACTACGACCAATAGGAGTAGTATAATATAATACTATGATAATAGTAAAAGAGAACTTACTTAAAGTATGTTTTGTATAGGTACATTGTTTATGTAAAATAACGTGGATCGGAGTGATGTCAATAAGCAGCATCGAAAAAACACATTATCTTAGTACAATGTAGTAACATAATATTCAGACATTATCTGCAAGTCTTTATAGATTGTTATTAAACAAGACTGTATTCGCCACCTACACATTACACCATCTGATATGTTCATCAAAGCATCTTGCTACTTTAACATGAAATAATAATATTGTAAATACCCTGAATACTGAACTTTCTCAATATAAGTATTCTTTGCTTATGTAATATGAGAATTTAAGCAAAATGAGAATTATTTTACAGTCTAGTCGATATTAGATCACGTTTCACCCGTTAGAGGTGCACTTCTAATATCCTATTTATCTGACGAGACGGCGCTATTAAGAGAATAACTTTTCACTCAAGGTTCCTGGGCTTTGTCGTTTCGATAAGTTAATGCGTGTTGATGGTTGTTACGTGTTTATTTATTAAATAAATAACAATACTAATAGGTATATAACGTAAGTAGGTAGTAAGTATTTGAATGAGACTAAATAACAATTAGAACATTTTTAAAATACGCTCTTTTGTTATAGCAAGACAATAAAATATTTTTGAAAGAAAGTTTTATATTATGTTCGAAAGTACAAAGACGCATGCATACGTAATATGTTTGACATTTTTAATTTGTTTTTGTATAAAAACAGGTGAAACGACATTATTGTTAAAAAATCTTAATTATTTTAAAAGAATATTTATTTATTTAGTTACAATAAGCTTTTAAAATCTCTCACACTCAACTATATTAAACATTCCACTACATCTAAACTGAATTGTATAATCAAGTCTTCAACAAAGAGCGAAACACGAATGTAACATGCAGGTATTAGTCGAAACGGTTCAACTTGGGCTTTGCAGGACGATTGCGTCGTTCGCAATAGCCTTCGCGAACGAAAACTTTCGAAACGCCCTTACCCGAGGCTTTATTAAAACCTACAGAGCATATTGCATAACTGACGGCAATAACTAAGGCGACCGCCTCACTCCACGCCGCAACGAATTCAATATTCACAGAGAGTTGAAAAGTTTTATTATTGCGGCGTAAATATAATGAGTGCAGGTGAGGCGATGTTGTCTGTAGAGATTTACTACGGCCGTTATTCGTGAGCTGCGGGAAGACAATGAAATTAACTTATGCAGCGCAAACTACCAACTCGAATTAGTTGCTAGTTTTAATGTTGACTATTAATATATTAGTTTTTCAATATTTACCTAGAATTCTTTGTTTGTATTTATTATAAAAAATAATTATTTATTTTTAATACTTTCTTAGGTTTGAGCAAATATTCGACATTGTAAATAAACTATCTTTTTGTATTTTGTCGCGGTTTTATTTTACCTTAGTCTCTACCGTGACCATGATTGATGTAAAGCATTCGAAACGTCGCGAACCAAAAATCAAAATCAATCTGCGATAAAATCCGAAAAGATAGTTTCATTTATTTATTTATTTCTCTATTTTTCTTAAGTTAAGTTATAGTTCACATAATACTGTCTTGAATTTACGTAATAGATTTAGGAGATAATTTATTTAAGTAATTGTTAAAAAGTGTAACAAACATTGTTATAAAAAACCTCATGCATTAAAGAGAAATATTAAAAATAATTTTTATTACTACCTGTACCTAATGTACTTTTTCTAACATGAACTAATTATAATTATAAAACCTTTAAAAACCAAAACAATATGATACAAGCTCGCCAGCCATAAATCAAATACACCCGCGGTACGCATATTTCATACTTAAATCTCTCTTGGTTCAGGGCATGCCTTATGAGCCGTCAATCTTAGGTAGCTTAGTATAGTTACTTCAGTATTTAAAATTGTAATAATAAGTATATTTTTATATGTTAAAACAATTGTATGTATTAGAAGAAATGTAGTAGCAAACATTTAATACGAAATAAAACAAACCCATTGTAAATGACAAATATAATTATTAATGTGAAGGTGCATTGCAAGCATGCATTATGTCTTAATGCATAATATTTTTTTTCTTCTAATTTTATATTTTTGACCTCAAATGTATATACTTTTATATAAAAGTCGTCACAATTTATCAAACGAGTATCACATTGAATAGTAACACTATCCACCTCCTGACTTAAAAATTGCTTAAATTAAGCAGCTTAATGGTTATATAAAAATAATAAGCAGATCAAACTAATAATACAACAAAATCATGGTAAAAATATTTACGAAATGCTATAAATTTTCATATAGGTACATAAATTGATTTATTTATTATTTTCTTAACATATTACTCTTTCTAAAAAGAAATTGCTCCATCTTTGCAATTGCAATATCTATGGCGTTGAAATTTATTATAATCTTAAATCTTCCGTTCGGTCATAAATCTATTGTTTGAAATCTCAGCTGTTTCCCCTGGCACCCATACATTTTGATGCAGACGCCGCTGAGGTTCCCATAGAAGCCCCGTTTAACATTTAACCTATACAAGAAACTGTTCTCTAGATACAATTACATTACATTCTAAGTATAATATTTATAAGAAAATTATCTCTTACATATTAATATGTCACGAAATCTGAAAAATCAATACTATAATATTTTCCCGAGTAGAATTTGCATATTAATTATTTTTTGGAAAATCTTAATGAAATAAAATATTTTTTACTGCGAGACATCGTTAATACGTACCTAAGGATGAACCACGACACGTTTGGCTCAGTTAGCAGTGACCCTACTTTCTGCGCCAGCGGTCGTGGGTTCGAGTCCCGCTGGGGGCATTTATTTGTTGAGCACGAATGTTTCTTCTCCAGTCATGGGTGTTAATATTTATATTATGTACCTATGTATTTAAAATTTATATGTGTAGTATATCAACTATCTGGTATCTGTAATACAAGCCTCGTAGCTTAGTACCATAGATGGTGCTGTTGTAAAAAAAACCCAACATATTTTTTTAACCCGAGCGAAGGCAAGAACGGCTGCTAGTATACCATACAATTAACAATATATCTAATATGAGTCTTACCTGTTTCTTACAAATTAATAAAACAATTTTAAGCTAGCTTGTTAACAAGAGATCTTCAAGTATAATGCCAACATACGACTCTGAACAATTTCTAACACATTATGTATAAGTATCGTCCCATGTAAATTATATTCAGTCACAATAGACTACGAATGAGTTTCCCTCTTTGATTTCCAAATTCGCACCCCGTTTTACGCTCACTAATTTTCTTGTTCGGACACAATTTTGCTCCTCACAATAATAATTTCGCAAACTATCATAGTGTATCCTCTAGCCAGTAATTAATTTTGCTTAAAATGGATCAATTGAAGCGTGAAGATTCGGTATAGGCCGGTAAGGACTTTGCGAATGGTAATTAATTTTCAATTAACTCTTCTATTTTTATTTGAAACTTTTGATTAATTAACAATACTTCACCAATCATTTCATGAAATGTTTATTATATATACTAGCGATTTACCCTCGCTTCGCTTTTAATTATTATGAATAAAACCCCGATTCCTTTTGTGAATGAAAATCCGTTAAACAGTTTCGAAGTATCGTCGGAAGAAACAAATAGACAGACAAAGTATTTCCTTCGTATATTATCATATACTCAATCAATATTGTTTTTCATACTGATTATAATAAAATTCTCACGTAGTTAAATATGTATATACAAAAATTTTTTTTTGAAAAATAAGTTAATAGTTTTATTCCAGATGGTAATTCATTGCCTCGTCATGAGATGATTATGTCTGTCTGTGTTATATAGGTGACTGTATCATGATAACGACTGATCAGATTTTAATGTAATTTGGTATGATAATAGCTGATTAATCTGGTTAACATATAGAGGATACTTTTTATTGCGTGAAAATATCACATTTCTGAGGAATTTAAACTAACATACCCGTACCCTGTTTAAAAAGAAAATTATTTGAATATTACTATGATAATATGAATAAACGTAATTAGATAAGTCGGATTGTACTACAATACTTTATGTAACATTATGTTATAGTAGAGTAATTGTTAGATATATGTATAATCTAAGCAAGTACACAAGTTAAAATAAGTGATGTTCACATCTTAGAAGACATCATTAGTCCAATTGTATACCTTAGAATAAGTTAAATTAGGCTCTCTTATTACATTTGTTGTCAGTTGTGTGAACTTATAAATAATAAAAAAACATGACTATAATACATATCAATATAATATGATTTATTGAACTTCGAATATATTTAGATACATAACAGTCGTGAACAAGCTTACGGCTGCCCACGACCAGCGCATTCTCACCTGAGGCCTGACTTACTAAGACTTCGCAACTTTGACGTCTACCGCTTCAAATACTGGGTAGATTGCTATCGATAACTTGGTAAGTCCGACAGTGACGTCAATAAAGTTCTATTCAATAAGCTCAAGCTGTAAGGTTCCCAGTAAAATATTACTGAGAATAGTAAGAGAAATTGTACAGTATACATGAATAGATATTGATGTTACTTATATATTTATATATGTATGTAAGTATAATTAAAGAAAATAGTCCTTATCCAAAAATATATAGTACAAGTGCTCGCGAATTTTGAAAAGCTACTTATACATCTTTATACAAAATTTATTTAATTTATTCAATTTTATATTATTCTTTTTAAGACATTGGTAAATTATTGATTAAATTATTATATTCTTGTTGAAAACATTGCTTCTCGAAGTTTGCGAACACCATTTACGAGTAACTCAGAGTTTTTGCGTCATCTAATTAACCACCCAGCCATACCGGCACGTAAGCGCCACGTTCGCCATAAATACAGTAAGAAATCGGGACCATCCCCATAAATTCCTCTCGTAAAAGGCTCTGCGATTATGTTAGAGGGTGGTATTAGCAAAGTTTGTCCGATCGAGGGGGGTTCACTCCCTCTAATACATTTTTCGTTGATGTAACACGATTTCTCGACGGCTCCCGGTTACGTGATGGATTAAAGAGCGGTTTGGTCTCACCACCACCGGATTAAGATGGGCCTCCAATATTTAGGGCATCAGCTAATATACAATGTTTGCTTGTCAATAGACTTAGTTGAGTGCTTATGATCGGGCGGTATGAAATGTTCTTTCGTATAAATGCGAGGGATTCCTCTCGGGCTACTTATCTGTCGTACATAATTATATCAGAACTGGGAAAATATAACATCACTTAGGAAAAGTGAAAATTTACTACTTACTATAATCTTTATATAATATTAATATTTAGTACATACATTTACGTTGAACTCTTAAAAAATATTACAATTATTTTTATTATAATTTTTTTATTTATATTCACATACTCGATAGAAATAAATAACTTATTATTAAATGGTTGTTTACAAATCTTTGTTCAGGCGAAACAAAATTGCATGTTGTACAAATTACGTACCAAATGGCTCTGAAATCCCTTAACCCCTTCTCTAATATAGCGCACCTTTTAGATATACTTTATTTTACTTTTCCTTCCACCGGCTCAAACAATAATCATAAATACATTACACGCGATTGGAGATGTGAGCCTGTTCGTAAACAATGCAGCTTTTTATACAAACCGTTTCAACAAAGCTCTGTCATGTTATGAACTCTACGAAGTATATATAGAGTTTATTTTATGTTAGCAAATAAACGAAGTAAGTCTTGGCAGCGCAGAGTAACCTTCTACTCTCTTTATTGCCTATCTAACTTTGATGGATTCTAATAATACCTTCTTTACTTAAATTACATATTGCTACGTGAAATAACATAATAGAATAAGCCATACATATAAATTTTAAAATCAAATATACGATATCACAATTTTATATTAAAAAGTATAGTCGTATTTTTATAATAGACTAGCGACTCACCCTCGCTTCGTTTAGAATAAATAAAATTTATAACCTCCTCCTTTTTTGAAGTCGGTTAAAAAGTAGCCTAAGTTACGCCTTATAACAGAGCCGTTTCAGAGATTTGCCGGAACATTGAGACAGACAGACAAAAAATTGTTTTATTTGTTGCTTTTTTGTTTTATTTGTTGTGTCGTATATACTTACATATTTATTTAGTGAAAAGCTGTTAATTTGAAATTAAAAACAGATACTTCAATTTTATTTATATGTACCTATAGATATTATGCTTATCTCAAAACACTTTCACAAATTAAAGTCCTTCATATATTTTAGGACTCTATTACAGAAACTTTGTTATTTGTTATAAATTTTACAAAACAGACCCTTTACTAATATTTTCTGCCGCTTTCGAAATAGTACTGCGTTGCATTCAATTCGCAACGTATGTTTTATATTATCAGCAAACGTTAATTGGTACTTACTAATTTTCCTTGCATCGGAGTGGCAGCCCCCCCGAACGTATAAATACTGAATAAGCAGTAAACTGTATTACTTCGACGAACCCTTTTCACTTGGCGAATTAGTAAAAAGCTACTGGGGAGTGAAAATTTTAACTTAAATACGCTGTTAGCTTACGTACCTGAGTGTGTTTGACAGTCCGAAGTGATTACATTGCATTGCTACCCTCCTTTTGTTTTGATTCGGCTTAATTTGATTTGTGACATTTTTCACGTGTGCACACGAGAAGCAATTATGTAGAGAAAATTGCTTGCAATCTGCAACTTGTTGCGTATTACAGAGTAAACAATCTCTCTACTTTTTCTACTCTTGGAACTTGCTTATAAGTTAAATACCATATAGAAGTAATATAAAGTAGTGAAGTATTCATTAATAGTTTTTTTTTAAATTAATAATAAATTTAGTTGCTAAGTAACTATAATATATCTAGAAATTTTTCTTTTTACTAATATTATTTCAGTATTCATGAAAATGAAACGTACAGAAAGCAGTCGCTACTAATTTGAATATAAACGTTCATAACCCACAACGGCTTGCCGCAGTCAGCCAAAATTATCACGCATAATTAAAAATGCCAACATACTTGCAGACGTGCCCGGGACCTGTCTAATTAGCAAAAAGTTAATAAACAGACGTACGAGCTGACAGTGACAAGCTCACGTGAAAATGCCAAGATGAAATACGTTTAATTTGCATACTCGTTATGTTGTATGCGATACGGATGTCTATTCCTGTCGCGATGACTAGCATTCCTACAACTTTTGGTAGCCAAACCAAAATTTGCTTATATTTACTATCAGTAAAACGATAATTTTAGGGCTTTTTTAGTTTTGAAAATTATATTCTAGTTAAAATAAAATTAAATGTGTAAGTGTAAGTTTACCTTGCTCTCAACTACGCTAATACAAAACACGGAGCCCTAAACAATAAGTCATTAAGGTCATCTCACACCGTCCGAATGGCGACTCACCATCGATCTGTCAAATTAGGCGCCCGTACGATCGAGTGCTCTCTCAGTTGCCGTTGAAGACGGGCTTTGCTAACAAAGCCAATCAGAGCATACGTCGTTCAATGGATAATCTATCATAATGACATCGATTTCACATCTGGTTGCTACTAGGGTCACGAGTAACACGTCAAGGCAATTACGCCTTGTAAAATAAAATGCAGTGATACAAAGACGCCCGTAATTTTTTTTGTTAATATGGAAAATTAAAAAAGAATATTAATTGTAACTAATATTTCCGAATTCATTAGTTTTACTTGATTTTCTGAAGAAATAGTTTGATTAACTTAAAGTAATAATTGCTATATTTTTATTATATAATATTATTTTTGGTTACGGTAATTCTCGTATATTAAGTTTTAGCTGTTTTTTGATCTTTTGCAGATCTGTTTGCCAATCGGCAAAGGCCTCCTCCAACCTCTTCCACTCTGATCTTTCTAGAGCCACTCTGTGCCACGTCACTCCTGCCACTTCTCTGATATCGTCGACCCATCTTTTCTGTGGTCTGCCTCTTTTTCTTTTACCTTCTCTGGGATACCACATTGTCACCTTCTTACTCCATTTGTTGAAACCTCTTGTTGTATGCCCTGCCCATCTCCATTTGAGTCTTTTAATTTTCTGTACTACATCTGTGGTTCTTGTTTTATTTCTAATGATACAATTTTTCAGTCTGTCTGATCTTTTGACATTTAACATGCTTCTCTCCATAGTATATTGGCAAGTTGCTAATCTGTTTGTCATTTCCCGAGTTAGGGTCCACGATTGGTAGCCATACGTAAGGACGGGTAGTATGCAGGTGTTAAATAGTTTACTTTTGATGTTTATATGCAGTTGTTTGTCTTTCATTACTTCCTTCAAACTCCAGTATCGTTTCCAGCTATTCGTGATTCGTCTGTTCACTTCCTGGCGCATAGGTTCTTTTTGGGTTATGAGTTGTCCCAGATATATATATTCATCAGTGTAATTGACTTCAGTGTTTTTTATCTCTATCGTAGTTTTCTCTCCATTTGTCATCATTCTTGTCTTTTCTGGGTTAAGTTTTAGTCCTACTCTCTCACTTTCTATCGCCAGGTCGTCTATCATTCTGGTGATGGCTTCGGGTGTTTTGGCGAATAGCACTATGTCATCAGCGAAATATTGTTATTAGGTTAAGTTGATCTGAAATAAAGGCTATTATTATTATTAAGTTTTAGCTAGTAAATCCGCCTCACGTTTAACGCTTAACGGCAGACACGCGCCACTACGTGTCTAATAAGACGCTCTGCGGCCGCTCATTGCCAAACGCGCGCAATTAATGTCGCGTCACACATCCGTCTGGAGAACGCTTTATAATTACACTTGAGATAGCCCGCATGCTCATTCCGGCGTAAGTATATTGCATATGCTCATTTTACTACTAGTACTACTTCTACTATTTTTTGCTTATCTGTATGTAATATTTTTCTTCTCTTATGCCTTATACCATCTCATAATATGTTATGTATGGACACAAGAATAATTGTTTAATACAGTATGCTTTAAAATTGAAATTGATAGAAATTGGAGAACACGCAGAAAACATCTGACTACTACAATTTAATTTGTATATAAGATTTAAAATGACAATTAATTGATTTGAATTGTTATAATACTCACTCACTTTGTACAATTGTAAAAATAAATTAATTTACTGTACCATTGACATATATATTGTTCAAGTCTTAACAATCAAGAAAGCGGAATCGAGTCACTCACACTCTTTCCCTAATGAAGCGCCTCGTCGAGAGCCATAATGGTTTCCTCGGGCCTTTGTCGCGGCAACTTCGCGACTCTTAAGAATAAGTAGAAGTGACGTCGAGTGTGTGCCGGCCGCGAGCGGTTTAGTTTAATACGGATAAGCGATCCATTGTTGGCTTAAAACCTACTGCGAAACTTAATTTATGCAGTCATTTAATTCTATGCTTAGAAAATGGAAATAAAGAATAAAATTGAAACATTTTTTCAAGTAATTAGGAGTTAGGACCTAGGTATATTTAAGTTTAAGTAAAACTTAAAAATAAACTAAAAAACTTCAAAATTCAATGTTAAATGCTTGTTATGTTATTCATGTAAAAAGTAAATATTTTTTAATAATATAAGAAAAATAAGTAAATGGTTTATAACATTTTTACTTTGTCTTATAAGTAATACTAGTAATACATTGTGTAAACACTGTCCATAAATTGCACGATAACAGTATCGAATCCGTTACTTTTAGGATATTTACCAGTACTAAGCAGCCTATACTAAAGTATAGTAGTATGACGAACGTTTTTTCTACATACGACATTCAAAATTCAGCTTGTTTCCCCCTAAAATAAACTGGGTCCATAGTTCTTAAGGACTTCTTCAGTCTCATTCCGTACAAAGATACGTTGCTGATTAAACACGCCCGCTATTTGTGTAAGACGTAATTAAAGATGCGACGACGTTTACGCGTCTCAAAAGAAGCTCCATTTATTAATTTGTCAACCAATATTTGCTTCTAATAAATTTACGTGCAGACTTATTAAACATCCTTTGAAATACACGCGAGTTAATATATCAAAATAATTTATATGATTTAAGTATCTATATAATAATTAACGTTCTAATCTATGTAGCTTTTCTTTCCTTTATTTTCAGACAAAGAGTAATATTTATAATTAGTGTGTAGTGGTAGCCCTGTAGTAACGCGCCTGCTTATGTAACGGAGTGTGGCGGGTTCAAATCCCGGGCATAGAGAAAAGTAATATTATACTTTTAATAGAGAGCCCTCTCTACCGTTTTTTTTGCCAACATGAAACTAGCGCCATCTGTAATTTTTCACCCTATGGCCTATACTAGTCCTTCTGATATAAAAAATATATTTAAAATTAAAGTCGATCGATTCTAAATATGTAAATATAGTGATGATTATTATATCTATTAACACTAAAATAATAAAAGCAAGAAAAATATAATATACTTAACATCACCATATTTACAAATTTAAAATCGATCTACTTCAATTATTAAGTAGGGTTGAAGACTGTCCTTCTATGTAATAAATAATACAAGAAAATGTTATTTTTAAACTTTATTTTGTATATATTAGTGTAATACAGTTGTTGTTGTTGTATAACACAGCTGGCCGCGCGTGGCATTACGTAGAGCGTAGATATGAAGATCGTTCGTACCTAAATGTAATTCGTAATAATTAATTAGCTGTTGTTGGAAAAATACTTTATAAATTTCAGCGGTCCCGACGCGACAACGATCGTAAAATAAAAATATATAAGGAATTTACATAATATATGTGACGATAATAATTATAATAGGTTAAAAATATTATTTCTTAGTTTTTAGAGTTTATTTTATATGTCGGGGACTTTTATTTTTAATTTTATTTTGTATAAGTAAAATAGGTTCTTATATTGTTTAAGCAAAATAAAATCTTACCTCTGGTCATCGTCATACAGACACCCAAAGACACAACGGCTTAAGATAGGCATAATTGCTTAAACTAGACAACACAAAAGAAAGCGACCTTGCTTATTTAAAATAGTGTCAATATCATATAACTAAATTAAACCACCAACTAAATTTTAAGATATTTAATATTTTTATTAACCGTCAAAATGAAAATTTTTAAAGAAGTTTAAAATGTCAAAAAAAAAACAAAACAATGTTGCAAGCAATCCAATTCACGCATTTGTATAAATTTATTATTTGTTTGAAATGCTGGTTCCCTAAAAAGTAATAATGAAATATATCGATTCAAAAATTTCAATTGTTATTTTAAGCAATGAACAATATTATTTTTATGTGACATTATGCTTATTTTTTTCAAAAATTAAATCACTTTTTGCATGCAAATTTGTTTGGTATGCGTGTACTGGACTGCTGGATTGACGATTGCGACCGTAGCGACATCTCTTACACCGACTTATAGTCGCTGATAAATTTAAGCAAAAGTTTTGGGTGATGAGCAATAGATGACACTACCAATTTCTTATCTGTGGTAGATGTTCTAAGTTTCCAGCCCCTGATCCCGGGTTTCGCCTAGGCTAATATTGATCCATTTCTAACATCATTACCAATTGTCTTACGATGGAGGAAAACATTGTGAGAAGACCTGCATATTTGAGAAAATCTAGCAAGTTTTAAGGATGCCGTGGTGGCCTGATCCCCCTTGTATTGAAGGAAAAGCTGAATATGCAAGAATTCTATAGCAATTAATTCATATAAAGTTTAAATCATGGTTAGTAATACAATTAAGTGTACAAAGATCAAGGCTTTGGTGTACACATAGGTACATTTTTCTCTCATGACATCAGGCTTCCTATTTACATTAAACTTCGAGCTAAACTTTGCGAATATAATTACAGCGGCGTCACCTGTGAACGAAGCGTCAGTATGTAAATGTGCCGCGGAAATTTTCTGCACCTTATAATAAGAATGCAAAAGCATTTGGCGCAACGAAGGGCGATTGTAAGATATCGCTTCATCTGATAATACGCCCTCCCAATTTCCGTGTTCTCATATATTCGCGTTCGAATAATATTTAGGGTGAAAATATTGGGTATAACTAATTTATTCGCTATTTCTCGGGCAGAGGATGTGGAAATGAAGGTGTGTGCTCAATATATTTTAATAACGCACTCTCCGGAGAGTCGTCCTATGATACGGATAACGAAGTTGGAAACGCAAATTTTTACTTTTACGCAGATGGTTGCCTCTGTAATTTAAAGAGGAAAAATTTTTAAGTCGTAAATTCACGTTAACTCAGATGCGTTGATTAGATCTAAAAATATTGCTTCTTATTATAAAATTCATTCGTTTATAACTTGACTCAATTATAAAAAGATTCAATGGCATTATAGCGTATAGTCGTATTTTTAATTAGACGAAGCCAACTGACAGTAGCTAATGTCACTTTGTAAAATAATGTTGCCATAGTTAAAGTATTAGTGATGCGTTCAGTTCTCGTTCAATCAGATGAATGAACAATGAGTGTGAATAGTTAATCATTTCAAACTATAAAAGAATATTATTTCTATTTTACACTAGTAATAGTAGTAGTATGTAACTACAATCAGTTTTTTGACGGCTTATTACAAAGCGCGGCGCGGCGACTAGTGCCAACACCGATCAACGCCGCGCTTGCGGTCGCCATTTTGTTTGTTATTCGGCTTCTAACCTCTAATCTGATAGCACGAATGCTTTTCTGCGCCCACGCTGTTAAGTTATTGTTTTTGTTAAGTTTGTCGTTTCAAAGATAAATTAGACGATTTTACTTTTACCGCTATAAGGTGAAAAGTACATAATTTTTTTATGACTCATATAATTAAAGAAGAATACAAAATGTATGGTCTCGACCACATGATGGACAATGTTTCAGACATATTAATAATTAATGTCACCGAAAGCGATAGTGATGATTTTTTATCTGATGATGAATAAAAACAAATGATGTAATAAGCGATGTTTTTTTTATTTTCATTACCTACCTATAATTGGATTCTATAGGCACATAGTCGTCGAAAACTCGTTGGTATGTACAAAGCACGACTAAAATTCGAACCCCGTACCCGATATCGGCAGTTCGGCACACTAACTATTCACTAGACAATCGAGGCAATTTCATTCATTCAGGAGTTTTTTCAATCATTCATTTTGTTACAACACTATTTTTATTTTGTCAAAACCTGACAACACAGTAAACGTCAGTTGACTTCGTCTAATTAAAAATTAGAGTATAGAAAATAATTTGATATTTTATCTGTAAAGTAGTTTGTATCCTATAAAAAGTCACACATTTTTATAGTTTACATATTTTATTTTATATTAAATTAACGTTTTTAAAAATTGAATAGGATTTGTTGACGATAATTGTTCAGGAGTATACCTGAATTGAATAACTAACACATATATGTTAAGTGGATTAAAACTATAATATTTTAACTTTAGATAAATAATATAAACATGCATAACCATCGTATCTTTAAAAATATATGTGCATGTCCTTATATTTATTATGCCCTTTACCTTTTCCTATATTGCGTTCATTTGCTATGAAAATTCGATGGTTTCTGTTCTCTGGATTTTCTCCTTGGTCTAGTATCAACGCGGGGTCGCGGTGCCCGCAGATTGGATCGAGTTAATTTCGCTCCACAAACAAATTGACAAAGTTTAGAGCGGGGCATATTTCTTCACGGGCACCCTTCACCCCGCACCCCTCAAAGATTCCCGCATAGCGGAAATTAAATTTCACATCCGAACAAGAGCGGGAACACGAACACGTGTCTCACGACATGCTGCGGTGACGCGCTGCGGCTAACATTGACTCGCGACAGCAAAGATTGATTATAAAATTCCTAATACTATGTGCCAAAGGTATCACATTCATCTCGAAAATAGAATTAATATAAAAAAAAGAATACTAGCAATAATCTCTGAAACAGTGCAATTAAAAGCCCATTTACGTCAGCAGCCAGGCCAAGCCTTGGGTCACCTCTAGAAAGACGCACGAATTGGCCATTAGCGGACGTTCGGATCTTGTTTACACCACGCTTGCCCTAATGACGACCTTTGCTCTGCTTCCCTTCGTTAAGGCGAGTGAAAACCTCACACTAAAAGGCGCGGGTCCCCGAACTGGACCCACAGAGGCGTGAGAGACAAAGCCTCCTAACAGCAGAGTGGGAAAAGGACAAAGGCTGATAGCTTTCGGATTAATACCCATGTACAGAGCCGTTAAAAGGCTAGCCGGCTGAGTCGGTGCGCCAGGGTTAACAAGGTTATTACGGGATGATCCCGAGTAACCGCCGCCGTAAAAGTGTTAATTATGTTTTAGAAAATAGGGTCATTTTTCGTCACATATCGACTGCTACGCTTAATGACAGATGATCAATATTAGCTTTAGCATAATAAAATGCAATGAAGGGGTTCTTTTTATAACTAATTTCAAGCCAATTCAATTTTGACAAAACTTTTGGTGTGTAAGTAGGTGTTTCTCATATGTAGGTGTATTGATTCCATCACTCTATTTTATCGCTTTTAGATGATATGCTCGATGTCGTGACACACAGTGTGTGATTAATATAATACATATCACAAAATTAGTATTAGAAGTATTATTAACGATAATATTTCTATACACTTATAACAAATTCAGTTTAATTCACTTACACGCTTTTCATATCTCATAAGTATGAACAGAGAATGTATAACTAATAACTTGGAATATTAATAAATTTACGTGTAGGTACCACGTGTGCGAAAACTATAAATCCGAGCATTAGGTGAAAGCCTTCATTACTTAAGTCCGTAAAACCCTTATCCCATAACGTTAATAACACAATTACTATAAATCTATCATCACTGTGCAAACACGGTCCGAATCTCAGCCTAAGCTAATACATTTTGTCCACACCCGTATTCATACTTAACGACTAGGGAGTAGTATTTGCTAAACATACACACGGCGCCCGCACGAACGCAATATAACCTGGAAGATGGTCGGGTCGAGCCCCGGGGTCCTTCCCCAACCCGAGAGGACAGTAATTACGGTAGGCAAATTAAGCAGTAAGGGGCCAAGCGGCCCCACTATGTCCATCTTTGTACTTACTGCGTTCGGTTTATTTTAGGTTATTCCACGTCTTATTACAATGTAGCATGCCTCCCCTGCGGCGCGTTCACCTCCGAAACTGATTTGGGCCCCGGCATCAGAGTTTCATTACGGTCTGTCGAAAACAATCCACTCTAAATATCTATTCTTGGGTGCGCGCACTCCGGAATTACATTAGTCTGAGGTGGCGAAGGCTCGACTCAATTTGTTTGCTCGTAATAACGCTACGTTATCAGGTTGGTTATAACAAATGAGCTATTGTGAGAGCAAATCGGAGGATAACGGTTTTACGCTGTCTGCTTGATATCATAGCTTCTGTATAAGTTCTAAGTACATAAAATAATACCTATATTACTAATTCAACTCATATGTAAATCTAATCATGTATTACTTACTCTATTACATACTTTACATACATTTGTAACAACGCGGGCGTATGTTAAATGCAACGTGAAACTGTAATTGAAAATAGCTTTATGGAATCTGATGATTTCACTTGTAAGTTTTCATTTTCCAACTTTTAAAAGGTTGACAATAGAGCAATGGCTTCCCGAGAATAATTTGGCCATTAAAAAAAATCAAGAGATGACCACACTCGAGATGGTCACAAAGCATCTCGTTAGCGGCCGTACGTGCCGCTTGTCACACACTTCAGCCCATCGGCCCTTCGTAAATAATGAGAGAGGGTAGCCCTTGCGTAACATGCGACAAGTTTTAGGATGGATACGGCATACGGTAAATATGTATTAATTACATACATAAAAAAATATCTTTTTTGACATTATTTTTAGACATTGTAGATACAAGAATTAAAAAAAACTAAGTTTACTACAACAAACTAAAATTATTATTACTAATGTTTAAAGTTAACCTCACCATGAATTGCCTTTTTAAAAATAATTTTATTCGTAAAAACTCTTTAATATAAATAAATATTACTTATCATAGCAAATTACCACATCCAATCTCTATATACTCCAAGAATTCCATAACCCCTTGGGATCTAAAACCTACGTGGGGCATCGACTTGTCGTCGGACGAAGCCTGAATACCTCTTAGATTGCCTCCGACCTTCTAAATATAGCCAAACTGAAACAAGGAGTTATATTAGACGCTTCAAATGCGATTTCCTAAGAGATGAGCCTCGAAGATATACTATGCTGACGAAGGGATCTCAATAGAGTTACGTTCGGGTTATTATATCTAGGATTTATTGCCGATAGAAATGTACAATGGCTTACTAATTGCGGTTCTCCAATACGATTGGATACTTAATATACGTATACGCTTTGAATACGTTAGCTTCTAATTTATAGATCTACACAAAGGACTTTGCTGTTTCAACTAGTACTGAATAAAATAATATTTATATCTTACACTTTTCACTGTACAATTTTACAATATGTCTTAAAACTTTGTAATAAGTATATCCAACATTAATCTTTTCGTGGAATTTTTGTAGAACGCAGGCACTTGTGAAGCAGCTATTTACATGAATTAGCTGACATTTATGCTTCCGTCGAGACAAACCGCAGCGTCGCGCCACCTGCTAGAATTATACGCTCGTTACTCCGTGCTCTGCTGCCTTTTATACCTTACGTTTTATTGACTATAGAATCTATATAATTACCACTTTATGACGACCTTGAACAATTTTCCTTAAAAATTATAAAATAATTCTACTAACACGAAAATTTATTGATGTACAATAAACTAACCGATATATTTTATATACACGACCTCCTGTTACGAGTTATATATAAAAATACGATATAAATTAAAAAAACAATTCCAGATTACGCCTACAATCCTAGATACTTAGCAACAGTGTTTATTTTTTTTTAATTTTATTTAAGTAAATTTCATTTATTGAAATTTTATTAAAACATTATATAATTAACATAATAACATTAACATATTAATAAAAATTAAATCAATTAAAAATATTCTACATTTATTTTATGCCAGCTGATATATCAACTATGACAGCATCTTGCAGCACAGGGGATCTTGTAGAAGACCGAAAATCCGAGAACAAAGACTGCATATGCAAATTATATTTACATGACTTTAGTACAATATTGTATAAGGTAATAATTTGGCGAATTCAAATAGATGATAATATATTGTATCGGCGTGAATTACTCGCTCGTTACGCGCTCGAGTGCCCGGGGCCGGTATAGCGCGTGCTATCTTTTAAACAGCTCTTCTGAATCAGAGCAATGAAGCTATGGAGATGCAAATTACACTTGCTATTTTCTTCTACTAAAAACAGAAATATCTTACATATTTTATTTCTGTTGTAAGAACAAAGTTATTCAAGTCCTTTCATATATTATGCATTTTTATTTGGACTAGTAGAAATCATTTAAATAAGTCACAACTAAAGTTTCTAGTTTTATTTGTATTTATTGTACTCACTACTATTTTTATTTGTAATTATTTTATTTTCAATAAGAAATGTAAATAAAATTATTATTAAACCTAAAATAAGTAAATTATAAAAGAATAAAACGGGAATTACGTTTTATTCGAGCATTAGTCAACGGATGCCTTGTTCGCGTCCATCGCCGGGCCGTTTGTCTCCGGCGCACCTCTGCGCGTCCGATTTATGGCACAGTTTTGTGAACTCTTAACCGTTACGTGATCTGCTTCCGAACCCAATTTATGCCCTCCGTGGGAAAAGTTGCCTATTCTTTACGACTCATCTCCATGCACGCCAGGCTTGGGAATCCCATTGATTTTAAATTGTTTCTGGTCGCAAATTGACTTTTTTCTTTTTATAGCATTTTGTGTTTTCCTATTTCTGATGCGAATTTAACTAACATCGCTGTTATAGAGTAGGTAGTACATTTTTAGATTTACGCAAAACTTCAAAAATCGTAGTTTCCGTCTCTTACTTTGTTAATTTTAAAGTCTTTCGGGGTCATCGTTTCGGGGTGGAACTAAGCAAAATAATATTATTACATAAAAATCCTTACAATAGATTAAATTTACGTACTTACAAATCCTCCTAATAGGGTTAAAAATAACATTTAACATTCCGAAAATTCATTATTAAAAGCCAAATCGGCAAGGACGAATCAACTTGAAATCAACTGCTATGACCATTTAAACATCAGCCTCCCTTTGTCCTAACAAAATAAATCCTAAATAATTAGCGTAGAATTCCATTAAATTGACCAGACGATCTTCAGTAGTGCAAATTGTTTGACTTAGTTCGACCCCTTTAGAAGACTTGCTAACATTTTTATTAAAGGCTGTTATAATGGATTCTTAGTGTCGTACTTGAAACCCGAAATTTTATACCATCACGAACATTGATATGACTTTAATCTAATTACGTGAATTACTTATATTACGATGTGTTTTTTTGTTTCGGAAAACGTAAATGAGATTTACTACAATGTAATCGATGAGTAGCAGCACCTAAAAATTAAGTAAGGATGTTTACAAGACAATTTAAAATATACTATATGTATTTTCATATTTTGTTACATCATGTACCCTAATTTATTATAAAATAAATTTGCTTCTAAATATAGTATTGGAAATTGCCTCCGGTCATCCGATGGGCATTTAGCATTATTATTTATCGAATCCCTATTCAATTTTCATATTGCCCCTCTACGTCCCCACGCAAACAAACCGAAGCGGATGAAGTAATTATTAAGAATACTGCAAATATACTGCCTTCGGGGTAGCAGGTATAAGAGATACGGACATAGTTAATCTATACATCTATACATATAAATAAAATTGGAATGTCTGTTTTTAATTTCAAATTAACAGCTTTTCACTAAATGCATATGAAAGAATATAAGATACTAACAACAAAAACCAATTTTAAAATGTTTTGTCTGTCTATCTGTTTGTTCCGGCTAATCTCTGAAACGGCGGAACCGATTTTGACGGAACTACATTAGACCTATAATTTGGCAGATAGCTAATGTTATAAGGCGTAACTTAGACTACTTCTTAACCGACTTCAAAAAAGGAGAACGTAGAAATTTTATTTATTTTAACTAGCAGAGCCCGTGGCTTTGCTGACACTAGACCTAGGGACGAACCCGAACGTAGCGAGTACTATATAACTATACTGTTCGAAACGAAAAAAAAACATTTTAAGTCATATTTAATTAATGCAAAGATTTAATGTACATTTTGACGACACATTTGGTTCAGTTATTATGAACTATTTATGCAATTCGATATAATATCATATCAAAATGTATAATATAATTATAGGCATCATGAAAAGGTACCTAGAAATGTACCGGAGCGAGATGGTATCTCACTAGTAACGTTAAAGTCTAAACTTACGCTTGTGCCTATCATGATAAACAAGAAAATAGAAAGCACTACAATATAGAAAATTGTTTGTTCGAATCCATACTAACAACGGAAACGGAGGATTGGTAGTTTTGTTATTTCGCACGGCAGATCCTTTTGTTGCTTGGATTCGCGTTAAATGGCAGGGAAGTTAGTATGGGGAGGTGCATTCAATCGGCCGAATGGAGCAATCTTCGCTTCCTAATACTATACATGGTGTCTATTCTTATATGACATATAAATAAATATTGATAGCTTCTGGTACTGGGTAGATCTTGTTTTAGAAAAGGAGGCCGAACGGGTCAAGTTATAATGGTTCAGCTAAGACTACGTCCACCCTAGTCCCGATGGCGTATAAATCAGAATCTAATACGGTGCGACAAGACAGCTAGTTTTTTCCGTCCTATTGAACCTTTTTCCGATCGTAGACTGTGACGGCTGAATTTTTATTTTTTTATGAATGTCTTGTTGTTCTGGTATTGAAATATTTTTACATATCTGAACTTTTCTTTTGATATAAAAATATCTATAAATATTATATTCTGTGTATTTATTATTAACTGGGAAAAACAATATACTAACTACTACAAAATTTAATATTACTACAAAATTATCAAATAGATATTTTTTTCCATAAAGTATTATGATTGATACACCTGAAAAAGGTTACAAATCGATAAAAACCTCCAGCAAATAAAACCTTTTTAATAAAGTACTAACTAATAGTCATCATTTGTTTCAAATGCATCACATCAATCGGCTAGCAATAGTTCAATATTACAAACAGTGAAAGATAAATCGACAAACACGAGAATCTCTTGTCTGCGGCGAGCTCGGAAATTAATTCCATTGAGTACAAAAGCGTTGTAATGAGACAGGAGCTCAATACGATATTTGAACAGCTTTCTTGTGTATCAATTTAATACGTTTTCTATTAAATAAATAGAAACATTACATAGTTAACAGTTTCTTCACATACCTAGTTAAAGAATGTAGTAGAATACTTATAAAATTATAACACTAGTCTTTGCTCCGCTCCGGTTCGTGCCTAAAAACGCTTACTGTCGATTTCTCACCAAATCATAATCAAAATATATCTTTTACTTTTGTCGTGATACATTTTCAGATTGACAGACATACAGAAAGATAGACTTAAATCTAACATGTATACATTTATTTGTATGGAGAATAATGATTTTTTAAAGATTTTTCCAAAAAAATTAAGATTGCCCTCACTTATAGAATTTTATTATAATGTACATAGATTATTATTAATATATTGAAAAAAACTTAAAAATAATGTATCTAATTTCGATAGTTTTTAGTATTCTTTTTCTTCAAATTTAGACGATGTATGAAACGGAGATGTAACTGTTAAATTTTATTAATGCCAATTTTTGAATTGTTTTTAGATATACGTTAATATTCGCAAAATTTAATTCTAAAGATATGCAATCCACTGTAAATGGCAAATGGTAGTTTCTACTTTGCTATGTATTTGCAACTCATGAAATGAATGACGTAGCGCAAATTTGATAAGTACGCTACGAGCTACGCTGATGCTGTCGCCGGATATGAGTTTGTCAGAGACCGTTTTGTGCAACATATTATTATTGAAATTTAAATATATAAATTCAATGCAGTAAAACAAATAGTAATAAATGAAATAAAAACCTGATAAATAATGAATAATGAAATAAAATTAAAAAGACAATGGTTTGAGTTTAAATTTCTTGAGATTTTGGAACATCAACCATTTTGCACAAAAATAAATTGCAATCTAACTAGATATGCTGACAAAAAATATTCAGTGATCAATAAATTAATAGATGTTTGAGGGAAAACATTAGTAGTAAACACCAGTAGTCATTAATGAAGATTAACAATATCAAGTCCCTGGACGAGATTTCTCAATGCATGAGTGACTCCGTATGGACTGTGCCACATGTGAGTCCTTATTTCATGCTCAACGCACATCTTATCGCCCGAGGTCTCTTTAATTATGATTACTAATGCTCCCATGCTCAAAGCTCTTGTTTTTGCGCTTAATAGCATGTTAAGTGGTTTTATTTACGTGCTTTCGTTATATTAATTACAAGACGTGACCTGCGGGTTTACTCGTGTTTACTTGTAAATATTTATATGTAATAGTTATTCATATAATACACATTGTACAATACACATCAATATATAATGCTCATATTTATATAATAATTATATAATACACATCCGAATTGAGAAGATTTTATTACATAAGACCTAAGTTTAAAAGCCAGCAGAGTAAATATTTATGAAAATCCGGTGAATGTCCACAAATACCTTCCCATATACATACTCTCAAGAACCATAACCCTCCTTTTTTTTAAATATAATATTGTATTATTATAACTAAAATTCATGTATTTTTAATGAATTTAGAAGTCGAATTAGAATTTTAATTTATCTCATCTCCTCATCATTAGTTACACCTCCATAATTTGAACCATTCCAAAGCGCTAATGACGCCAAATTTTAAGCATTATACGGAGGCTCTTAAATTAATTGCACGGCCTTGATATAATGGAATTAACTTAATCGAATAGTTGTTTACACCGTGTCACTGGAAGCAATTAAAATTGTTTCAGGAGATAATAAATCATTCTAGAAGTGAAACATCATGGTGGGAGCACACCTTGCAATAAATTTTCCAATTACCGAGAGAATTCCGATGGCAGGGAGGGAATAAAATTATATTAATTACTTGTACTACCTTGCGTTGGACTGAGGCAGGCAACGAGATCTTATATGGAATGCAAAATTCTCTTATTATTTTTTGCCTAAACTCTAAGCCATGTTAAAAAAAATGTTAGCTTGAATGAAAAATTCAATAATATTAGTTTCTTAAAATAATTTTACATTAATTATTAAAATTTTTGTTTAATAACAATAATTTGAATAATTAAGCCAAATCTAAGGGAGAGCAAAGAGCTTATACAATCTGCACAATGTCTTATGTTGTATTTGAACTAACACATATACGCACATAATGGGTGTTAATTTGACGATGACTGTCGCGCCGCCATCCGTCATCGCCTCAGGCACGCGACACGTCTTTATGAACTAAGGGTATGTTTAAAATAATACCTACAATTTCTATAAAACTTTTTGAATTCATGCACTGAATATTTTATAATTTTGTATCAGCCATTGATTTAAATAGAAGTCCTCAATCATATTGAACCCCGACTCGAAGTTTACTCAAATTGATTGTTTTTATTTTAGTGATTTTATTTGTTGGTACATTGGTACAAATATGTATACGTTAACAAATTTGCGTTTATCGTTAGTATATATTACTATATATACTGCTTACTAGCAGTTATTAAGTCAACGGTTTAACATTCCCATTTTACTAAAGTAGGTAGACTATTCGTTTATTACATAAAAAGACCTGTTTAAAAAATAACTAGGTTAAACTTATCAACTCGTATTTATTATATAAAACATCACAGCGTAGCTCTATGTTTGATTTAATGTTTGTTTTCTACACAAAATATAAATGTAGAGTGTTTTAATCATATTGTAGAGTGAAGAGTTCTATACACATACTGTCATTAAGCAAGGGGTGAAGCGACTGTGAGTGTAAGCATGACAAGGTATTTTTACCCTCTACTCAAGGAGTCAAATTATACATTGTTCTACACTTTAAATTATCATTCAATAATAATAAAACTGAGTGATTCCTGACGATTTAACTTATTATAAAGAAATACAAATAGAATTTCTGTAATCTGAATTAGTGCTGGTATGGATTATTGGGAAATTGTATGTAATACACAACTTACAAGATCTAAAATGTATTTGTATCAGTCTATACCCGACAGTCGACACCAAAGTCGAAACAAAGGTTGCCCGCGATAATTGGATGTGGCCGATCTGAATGCACGCTAGACGAGACTTAATTGAGGTTTTAGAGTTGGGCTAATTCACCCACCTCCGTCCCTCGTATGGCTTCGTCTGCGTAGGGCCTGTTGGGGTTAAGTGAGGTGATGCCTCTTATCTATAGCATTATAGCCAAAATAATTAAGAACATTATAGAAAATAACTGATAGGTAAGAAAATCGTTTGCAATTATGAAAATGTACTCATTTTTACAATTGAAAAACACAAATTTTCATTAGAATTGTAAAATATTGTAAAGTGTTCTTAAAAGTCCTTTCTAAATTAAATACAAAACAGTATTTGATTTAGAGTCCACTCACGTACGGCGTAACAAAAAGTAACAACTAAATATTTTGGAGACGGCCGATAGAGGTTGGGTGCTGCTAACAAAAAGTAGGGCCATGCCTAGGGGCCGACACCCGCACAGATATGATAATCCCAAGTATGTAAAATAGTGAAATTTAGGACCTTTCCATGTGAAGAATTGAGCTCGTTCGGTAGGCAAATTATTCTAATGCGGCCCTTTTATTCGAGGCACATTCTGAATACGGGTCGCCGACTTCTGCGCCACTCATTTGTATTTCAATAAAACACCACTAACCCTATCTAAACAAGGCCTTCGATTCATATATCAATTGACAATAGTAGAGAAACCTCTCATTTCAATACACTTTCTTTACGTTATCGTGAGAAACCGAAATATTAATCATAATCAATATTTCTATTACACAAAATTCGTAACATTAAAATTTGTAACAATTAAATTTTTTAGTCCTAAATATTTTTAATTAATTAAATCGGCATAATTATGTTATTTAATACATCCTTAAAATATCTTTTTACATTGTGTCATAAAAACAAATAGATTTTTATTTCAAAATTTTCAATTTCGAGTATGATCCAAGTTGGACATCCATTAATCGTTACTCAATGAATCAATTTGAATACATTGATCTGAGCTAACGTTTCAGAAGTTTACATAAAGTTGGGTACCTCATTCAAAAAACATGCCCTGACTCGCATACAATTATTCCAGTCCACTGCACGGTGACATAAGATATCTCAATTCAAAAGTGTAAATAACGGCGTCGTATCGGTCCGACGAAATCCGGCCAGTCCGTCGTATATCGTCTCGCTTGTCCGATTTGCATAGCATCGAAAAGTTTGCACAATCACATTTTCCTCATCAGCCTGCGGGGAGCATAATTCTTCCTTCCATCTGTCGTCTTCCTGTATCTACCCTTGCTAAAACCTCGTTTTGCCGGGGTTCGGCCGGCGGCACTGTTCGCGATACATAAATTTCCACGATCGGTCATCCCTTAAAAACAAGTCCAGCTCTTTATCCAGCGAAGAGTAAGTTAAAGAATGGCTCGCCCGTGTGTTACCCTCCGATTCGTTACGTATTCAAATTATTTCGCCATCCTGTTTTTGCGTCCATTTGTAGGAGTGGGTTGCTATAGAGTCTATTCTCTATTGTATGACTGTTGATTAATTAGGGCTATATAAATAGACTGAATTTCTTATTTATTGTCCCAATACAAATATATGTATATCTACTTGTAGAGATTATAGATGAAATAAAAACGCTAACACAAATGTAAATTTATTTATACATTACATATAATCTGTAGGTACGTTTTACTAGAATATTATAAGACGTGCCGAGTAGACTAGGAGAGAAGCCTATGCCTAATTAATTGGCCGCATCACGTGTCCAAGGCAGCCCCTTAGACAGACAGGTCACCCTGTCGGAGGAGTTCGACTTACGATCCTCACGTGAGCCAGTCTCTAATTAAATAATAAGGCCTAAATCCGTCCCTTTGTATAGCACTGCGCTTTGTAATATATTCAACGACTAAGTAAAGTCACAAATTACTGTAGACTTCATACAAAAACATGAAGAAATATTTCATAAAATATTTTTTTATTGTTAAATATACAAGGAAATTTTGAATACTTCACTACTTTCACCTTAGAGTACGAATGTTTTTAAAACACTCCTTTTCCTACAAAATACAATACAAGATTGATTTCCCAGAATAACATCACTCTACAATAGCCTTTTATTCCTTTCTTGAAAGGGATCAAATCTGATGGCTAACGTATCCACCGGAACCATGCGTCGCACGTCGCATTTACACACAATGGCTTACTATTTACTAGCTAATATCATATGCTCTTTGATGCTTCAATCATTTTACTATAGATTTAACTTTACCATTCTTAATGTTGTTAATAGTACCATAAATGTTAACAATATAAAAATCTCCTAAGTTATTTGAGCACTTAATATTTAAAGAGTTAAAAAGTAAAGTTATTAAATAACACATTGTATTTCAATCTTCAATAATTAATTCAGTTTTCTTCATTAAGTATAATTTAAAATTTTACGCTTAGTTTTGTTTTTAATACAAAATAAACATTATATTAGCATGTCTCTACGTGCAATATTATGAAATTCACATATACTTAGTGCACTATTCATTTACACTATTCTACCATTGAAGCGTGCAAACGAAAACTTTAACAAAAGCGAAGATAAAGCCTGGCCGTGTATGCGACGCACGTCCACTCTTTACAAATTCAACACTGTTGAGCCATTCACATGGCGGATAAGTTTCGCTTCAGAGTAGAAAGTACATAGAAATGATACACGAGTATGTAAGCATAGGTAGGTATACAGTAGAGGTTACTAATATAATTATTTAAAATTTCTATATACTAAACAGCCAGTAGCCAGCCTGTGTTACTCCAGATGATCATCCGAATCCATTCAGGTATCTTAGCGTGAATAACAAACAAACAAACTTTTGCATTCATAATAAAACAATATTTTCATGCGTTCATATATATTTTTTTAAATATATAACTGATTGTTATTTAAAAGAATACTATACTACAGAATACTAGTATATTATATTATACTTTTAAAAATACATACATAGCGGAGAATTTGTAAAAAATATATTTATTACCACTTTATGCGAAACTTATACGACATTTCTACCATACTCTACGAGTTTCAATGGTGCGCAGCAGCTAAATGCAATGATAAGTCGCCGCAACTCGACAATGAGAGAATCGTGAGTTGATTTCGCATTATGTAACAATCTCTGCTCTACTTCGGAATTCACTATCTATATACGGGCTCTCGCTTTAAGCTCGGCCTGTAATCTAGATACTGAATTTCGTCCAAGCGGTTCCTAATTCTGAGAGTTTACTGCGAACTTAAATCTGATGGTAATCTCTTTACATACCTAGCAATTCTACTTGGTTAAAGCAATTGTTCCTTTTAAAAACTTGGAATTGATTTGAAATAGAATGTAGTTTTACTGGATATATTTGAAACTATTTTTTGTTATGTTGGAAAAATATACATTTCATTAAAATGTTTTTTACATATTACTAAAAATATTAAAAAGGTTAATATTGATATTTACTTAATTTGTGGTATTTAAATAATTAATTTATATAAATTTCAACTACCCGTAAACGTATTCTTACCAAAAATATAGTGGTTGAAATGACCTTTAAAGTTCAGTTACGTTTTATTTTTATAATACATTTCATTCTACAATAATTTATTTAAAAAAGTAAATAAATAACTCTTTATAAATAGACTGTACTTAAAAGTTATTTTTACCTCAAACTCAAAAAGCGTCACTAAGTCGTAAATTAAATAACTTTTAATGGACAATAGCTGTATAAATAATAATACCAATCTGTCCGTTAATATTTCGCTAACATTAAATAAAAAGCTCGAAAGCACGTAGCGTAACAGAATCTGTCCAATCTTTAAACCAATCGTACACTAAAAGCCATTGAGAAAATGTACAAATGCTGTCGCAATTATGATATTTAAGTATGAAGCAATACAGATTATATTTGAATGCTTGAGAAATCAGTTACTTTATCTCATAGGAGACTCAGTGAAGCATATCGCTGTGAGTCATGCAGTTATTCAATAAGGCAGTGCCGCTACTTGTCCGAATTTACAACCGTGAAATAATAAATGCTAGGGTTATCGGGTGCAGAACACAAAGAATATGTTTCTACGTTGCTTAAGTTTCTGAGAAAATATGAGTTACCTCGGTTGGTAACCGAGCTTCACTGAGCTTTTATTTAAACGTGTTTTTTCGGAAAAGATATAAAATTTACAAATTTTGGAAATGTCATATTTTTGGATTATATTCGTAATAAACACAAAATTAGATAAAAATCTTCAGAACTAAACAATAGACGAAATAAATGTATGTTTGACTCAGTTTCTAGTCGTGTTACCCTACTTGTTATGCCTGCGGTTGGGGGTTCGAGTCCAGCTGGGGACATTCTTTTGGTAAATGAGCACAAATGTTTCTACTCTAGTCATGGTGTTCACATTTATAATACGTATTTAAGGTTATGTAGCTATGTGAAGTGAATGAATTATCTGGTATCGTAGCTTACCGTGGAAACAGAAGGTCCCAACATTTCTATATTTATACACGAATATACAAAAATTACAGAATAACGTATATGTATGACCCTCTGCACGCTATTGTGTAATTATTATAATATATATTTATACATATATATAATATATTTGTTATATATAAAACTGCTTTTTTTTATACTCATAGTAATGTTAGTCGCGTAAAATACACCTGCATAACACGAGCATGGATCGACTTGTAATACCGGCGAGACACACAAATCATAAGATAAACTGATATCAAACCCCTACTAGTCTTGCAAAGTAAGAAGTTTGAACTAGTAAGTTTCTAAGTTTTTTGTAATATAAAATAATATTTCTATATCTAATTTTATATTTTATTTAAATGAGTAAATATGTATTTATTTTTTAACTCTAGGATTTTCCTTTGCCTTGTTTATTATTGTCTAAGTATTATGAAGTAAAAATTATAGAATTTATGAAAATCTATGAAAATGGAAGCCAAATTACCACCAGTGATGCACTTGACTTGTTAAAGCAAACTCTACAGCCGGTTTTACAACGTAATAAAATATTGAAATAAAAATTCGTCCGCGAACCAGCAATAAAATAAAATGCTAACAGTTTTTACGGCGCCGACAATATAATGAAATAATCGTAACGGCCGTCGACGTCATATTGAATTGCCCGATAAATCTTCCTCGGGTCATATTGTCCACAGTCCTCTTGGCAACACTTTAATATCGAGAAATATCATTCCGATAATCGAACTCGCGCACACTAGCCGCTCTGTATAAATCATTCCCCCGCCCGCCTGTCGTTTATTTTTCAGACTTTCCATTTCCAAATAAAGTCCCCGAGCATCGGGCCAGTGGTTCCTTTTTCCGGGGCGGTTTTTACATGATTTGTCGGCTGTCGGCCATTTCCCTTAATACTGTCAATATTTCAAATATTAATTGTTATAAATCATAAAACTTCTCTAACGTATCTGATTTTTATGTACATTGTGGAATTAAAATTCATTAAGCAGCATTAGATTGCTATAAGTGTACATTGACCGGTCGCATGGAAACTGTATTTTATAAATGGAAACAATCGATGCTCGTCAAGGGAAACGTGTTAAATTATGTAGGTACACTTAACGCGTCATTCCGAACACTACTTTGAAAAAGTTCCGCCCATAAAACATTAACAAGCACTCAAGAAAATTCCCGGTTCTGCCTCGTTCGTTAAGTAGTGTCAGGCGGTAGTTTATCCCACCTAACGCCGGCCACTAGAAGCCGGAGGGTCGCTGTCAACGCGATTGACCAGCCGATATCTCCCAAGAGTGTCGCCCTTAGGCCCTACTCTCGAGGACTTCTAAGATCATCGTAGATCCCTCAATTAATGACAAACAACGGCTAGCTATCGTGCACCCAATTTTCACTGTCGTTTCCGTTTTGCTCGTTGACAGTTGGCATTATGTACATAATATGAAATACCTAAGTTTTCAAATTTAGCATTAGCTTATAATGAAAGGCAATTTTCAATATAATAATAATTCAGTGTGGAATTCAAAATAATTTAGTAATAATAGCCAAATTAATGAACATTTAGCTTTCTGTTAATTAAAATCTTGCATATAATGCTTTTCTAAATTAGAATTATAAATTGAAAGAAACAGATATTTCGAAATTGTTAATCAATCCAAAAAAAGAGTAATAAACAAATAAATGCGATTTCTCTATTTCCGTAAGTTATTATTTATACTTATTTATTTCATAGTGTGTAATTTCATCATAACCTTACAAAATAATTTATTTATATATCATACAATACGAGTGCACAGCAAATGTAACTCTGAGTTAAGTCATATCGCCCAACCATTTTATCACCTCTATTAGGTAGAGCAAGTACACCTTTTGTATAACGAGTACATAGAAATACTTAGAATGCACGAACAATACAGTATGATCTGAACGAATAATTATCACCACGGTGCAAAGGAATCTTGTCCGATATTTTCATCAGAGATGCGAGCGGCGCTTACTCGCTCGGCGCGTATCGATCGAGGGAGAGGGGTGTGGGGGCAGAAATTTGGGAAAACTTTGAAAGTTTCGCGTCTAATTCAGGCGCACGCACACATCCTTACAGCGAGCTTAACCGCCGCACACAGCCGAGCTTTGCCACGTAATTTCTGTTTTGTTTTGTGCCCGTTCGAAATGTCACGTGTCTTCAACTTGGTTGCGAGGATGAATAAGCTTCCACAGGATTCTGAAACACGTACATCAAATTTCATAACGTTTTACTGCTGTACAGATTTGCTGCTCTCATTATATTCCAATCTCATCATATTGATCTAAGTTATACCATCGAACAATACAATATACCACGATAGAATTAGATAATTTGACACTTTCCTTTCACCAAAACAATATGATTACAATAAAAATACATATATAAAATAATAAAAAGAAGTTCAAATCCGTCAATTTTGTTTATCATAATGCACTTATCATATTTTGATTAGAAATTTAACAATTATATTATTAAATTACTGTAAATAAAACAAATTACAGCATTGTGAAATTAATTCAAACTTTTCCTTAAAGCGACACTGTTTTTATTATTATAGACATACCGTATATATTCTAATTCAAATTCCGTAGAGGGTGGTTTAAGTATACCAAATACTTTTACATTTTTATGACAGTCTATGAAATACTTCAAATTCACATTGTAATAAATAAAGTAATAACAAATTAAATTAAAACAATTATTATACGTACTAATGTACGCGTTTTGGCTAAAATGTGCTGTAAAAATATGGTTACAACTTCCATATATACATACGATATATGCATATACGAGTATATTTATGTAGATGGTCAGTGCACATAAAAAGTAGGGTGCTTTACTGAATCACACATTGTGATTAAGATCAAAGCGACTGTCATTATCCATTGTGGCGTGAGTGCTTCGAAAGAAAACAATTAAGAAAATGAACAACGCGCTAGATCACGCAGCCTCTGACAATGCTCCGGACACGGCTATTTCCGTGTCACATCAAAGCTGCCTTTCTGGTACTAAATAATGAAACAGACGATTTTCGTCAATGTAATTTAATAGTGATACAAAAGTATTATAAATATAGTAAAAATTAACTATGGGAACGTAAAGTAAAACACGCGTTATCACAATTATTACTTATAGAAATAAAAAGGTGACAAAACTATGTAAAATCAATATAGAACAAACCAAAAACATTTGAAGGTTTCTACGTAATACAGAATATTCTTAATGAATGCTCTCATATCTAATTATTATTGAGTGACGCAAATTAGAATGCAACATTTGGATAGGTATGTATACATTTGATGTTTCTTAATTAAAATATTTAAAATTATTTTAATCGATTGTCAATAATAAGTCGCATTCAACTCTATTATTAACGACTTGCTAACTATTTAAATTTGTTGTATGAGCTACAATTGCAGAATAAAATAATTTATACACTTATTACAAAAGTTTTCATAGTAAGTCAAAAACATAGCGTAGGTATTTAAAATAAAACATACATCAGCAAAAATATTTTTAAAGATAATTTTATATAGAATGACAAGTATTCGTCTTTTATCGGCCGGCTATCTTCATACAATAAATCTCATCAATCGTTAATTCGTTTAACGTGAAAGAATAACAAATAAACAAAATCACAGGAACAAGTTAGTATTTACTAATTTCAATACTAAAACTAAAAAAACTTTAAAATAAAATTAAAATAATACAAAACTTTACGCATTTGCAATACGTATAATAAATAACCTACATAAACATATCACTCCACCATGTTAAATAAATAACACAAAATATAAGCTGGCTCTTTCCTACACCTATAAAATACTTTCTATACTTTTTAATTTATACCGGTTATAATTTTTAAATATTCTTTGTCGTGCGGCTGTTTGTAAACAGACCAGAAAATAAAGGAATTCCATTCAAAGCGTAGCTTTTGGGGACAACAAAAAATTGGGCTGCAAATAAAAACAAAGGAGCTATGAGATCGCAATTAGCGTGATTTAACGGCCATTTAATTAAAGTGATTAATGCGAAATTATCCAAGTCATTATTTTTGTGGTCACCCTATTATTTTTTTCGGTATTTATTCAAAACTGCTAAAGAAAAATACGCAATATTTATTTTTCATATATTTTCTATAGTAAAGCCTTTTAAAATTTGCCTTTGATATTCGAGTTTCGAAAACAATTTAAGGAAAATTTGTAATTTGTAAGTGAAAGAGAAGATACAAAACAATATAACGAAAGTCAAAACGTGATTGTACAGAAAAGTTGTTTGCTATATTTTCGTAGACAATTATTTAGAAGAGCCATTAAACTCATAATCTATTATAAAACACGATGTTAATATATCATGCATCTTAATTTGAGAAGTCGTCGCCGTGAATCTCTATCGTAATTAACACTCGTGCCATTTGAGTAATTAAAGTGTTCTCTTTTCGCGAACATGCCTTTGTAATATCAACGCTTTCAAATTATTTAGCTTTTAGTAATATAACTAACAATATTTGTAAAAGTTATTTTATAATATGTATGTAGATTGTGCTACTTTACATTCTATTAATTTTAAAACCTTATTAACTCTTAAATGAAATTGCTACCCTAATGAAGGGTAATATTACAACTATTCCCTACAAAGGGTTAATATATATTTTATCTTACTGGCCTATTTATTGAGGTTATCCCTGTAACAATACAATTATTAAATAAAAGCAATTTTTATTAAATTAAAAATATACAAATAATATAAGTATTTATCATCGTAATATCTAAAAGTTATATAAAGTGCTGTAAGCTATATATTATATATTTTCGTATTTTAATTGTACAAATATGTACACAAGTACATACTTATATTATGTTATTATGTGCGGTTTTAACAATCACTTCTGCATTAAGTCTAAAATTTATTTTTACAGCCAAATCCCTTTTATCGAAAATAATTATATTTTATAAAATATTGTTTATAAAATTCAGCTATATCAGCAATCAGCTACATGCTGAGAATTTAAAAAATAAGTAAACTCACGTCGTGTCGACAACCTACTGTGATATATTAGCGGGTAGTTTAAAGAGCGGAGGCAACAAATAAAGCTGTTAGCTACGAATCGGCAGTCGGGTCACGGCGACACACGGGATCAAGTGCACTTTAAGACCGTTACACACGATGTACTCATTCCGAAAATCAAATCTAATATCGAAGTGTATCTTTTAACCACGAAGTATTACACCTTATTTTACTTTGTATACTGTTTTCAATCACATGCTTTAATTTTAAGCTTTAGCTTTAGCTAAGTATAATATTCATACCTACTAGAAACCAATTTTAATTACATAAAAATAGTAAATGAAGTGTATTTCCTTATTATAAAATGTATATCGTCTAGGATTGTTTTCAATAAATTCCCTAAAAATAAGCTCATGAAGCCTGACACCAGATCAATTTATTACACTTTCGCCTCATGTGAACCCGCCGATATCTCAAAAGAAAACCGAAGCGAAGTAATAAGAAAAGGTAAGAGTGCCCCATTGAATGATAACTCCGGGCCTTTGTCTCCTGCGTCCGTCTTGACGAATCGAATTAAAAGGCTTATTGTGTCTACGTGACAGCTCAACCCTCACTGAAACGCGTTTTGTTTCAAGCAAACTAAAATATTACGGACCATTCACTAGATCCCCAGCGAGGGAGAGATTTGCTACTTGAATTTGTACTCAATTTTTAACAGGGACCGTTAATTAAGAGTTGCTCTTTATTGGCGAGCCCAGTCTTAATGCGTTAATTGTCGAAATGCAATCTCGGAAAACCTTTTAATCATTCGAATGCTTCATATTTTAATTTTGAACGAATTAATTTTGTCGTGGAGTGATGGATGATTTTTTCAATAAGTTAAAATTAAAATTTAGGCAATTAAGTATGTTTTTATGATATTTTAATGTTTATTTTTTTGTTTCAGGCGTCGTTACGGATTCGAATACCTTCTCCTAACGACCAAGGTATGTATGTTTACGGAATAGTTCGTTTAACAGATCTAAGTATATAAAGTAACGCAGTATTAAATAAAGATGTAGACGTACTATAAATCTACAAAAACAGCTTACTTGACATTGACAAAGCTTGGCTTTTTCATTTTATGAAAAAGCCAAAAAAGCCACTGCCACTCTCCTTGTTGAACATGTCTTAATTATTCATTACATCCCACGACGCAGTTTCTTACAGACGCCGGCCAAAAGGCGAACCGTAAAAATATACTAAAACGAACACGCACATTAATGAGGGCTATGCAATATTTATACACAAGCTACCCTAATTGCTAGGGTGGAGAGTGGAAAAAATGGGCAATTTTACGTAATGTAATATGTATATTTAAGGTGAAATTCCCAAAGCCAGTGTTGAAATTCGTCGCGCGATACTCACCGCGAAACCACTTCAAACGTCTTTCAATGGCCGTGTTGACTGAAAGTAGCTCTACTTCAATATACTGTAAATAAGAAGTACAAATTATCACAAGCATATATTTTTTTAATTTAGTAAATTTTACGATGGCAGAAGGTATAGTAGAACTAGAAATATAAAAAATATTAACGTTAATGTCATAATTTTTTATCTAAAATATTTTATTTAGTTGTATATTAATTATATAACTAAATAATATATTTAAGATATTGATTTTATGTATTATACAAAAGTAATTATAATGTATAAAATAGTGTTTTTTCATCAGATAACAGACAAATATTTCATCTAATGTACACATTTCGTATAATTAATTCTAATATAGAGCTAACTACCGGCCATATATCGTAAGTAGCCGGGATTTTTATTTTTTCAATATGTCTAGTTGCTCAGCGTTGCTCCCCTCGTCGCCACAATTTCCTCTTGACGGAAACCCTCAATCTAATGATACGCCTGTGTTAAAAAAACACAAGGAAATTTAATAACGCCAGCCCACAGATAGGAAGACAAAGAAAATTTAATTTCGACGATTCCCACATGCTCAATATCGCTGAGAAGTTACGTCTTCACTTACTAAGAAAATTAAAAATCCACGAGAAAAATTACAGCATCCATTTTTATTATCTCACGGTAGACTTTTAACTTGTTTTTATTTAAAAAGTAACAACAAAATACAATAGAAAGTTTGTAGAAAAGTCAACCCGTAAATCTGCATATCACGTAACGGGGACGCTTACCCTACAATAATTATCCGGTACAAAGCTTTAACACATTTCAAAGGTAAGCAAATTAGTTTCGCACTTAATGACCCGACAAAGAGGTTAAATCTTTTTAAAACACCCAGTGTTTCCTTTCCGAGTAGGGTAAGTAAACAGTACGTAAAAAAATATTTGCATAAGCTCACCCCACATATATGCAAATTGTCGGCCCATACGTGGAAAGGCGGTGAAAATTGTATCAAATTATAGCAACGACACGTAAGCTTTGCCAGCAATTTGTCAAGCGAACAATAATTGTTTAAAGCTCCACCTGACATTAGCTGGTTTAACTTAAAGAATTATGTTTGGAAATAGACTATCACATCAATGTTATGAATAATAAGTTTTATGAATATGAATTTATGTATGTGCGTGTTATTTCTTGTTTCTTTTTCTCGCGGCAATAGCTAGACAAAATTGAGTGAAATCCAAAATGATATCCTATATCCTGGATCTAATTTATCGTCTCTACCTCGCGAGTGAGACTGTGTGTGATAACAAGTATTATAATGTGTCTATTAAATTAATAAAATTAAGGATAGCTTATATCCTCATTTTGGATAAAATGTTTGATAATACACTTATTTTTCAATATTTTTTTACTATTAAATAACCATTGAAAATAAAAAATAAGAAATTAATGTTACATTTGCAATCTAATAATACATCTCTATAAAAAATTGATACAATTTAAATCTTTTCTCACTATTAAATAAGAATAGACTGCAAATTATTATCAAACGAAAAGCCTCGAATTAAACCAAGCCGACCCGAGCAATGGGCCGTCCCGAAAAATGTTATACGCCACCTGTGGCGTGGGTATCGTATGCGTTGATCTAACCATGAATGCAGCCGTTCAGCCTCGTGTCATCCCGCTTACCAATGATATAGAAAAAAACGAAACGACGACTTATTTCATACGATAAATATTTATTTATAAATAAAAAAATAAATCTAACACATAACACACATTACTTTTAGTACAGTAGAGTAAAGGAACAAAAACGTAAATTTTGGTTCTTACACGAAAAGTATAAGTATCTTATATATAGGTAGTATAATTCTCAAAATTAATGTTAAAATTTAAAACTAATTTTATGTCTTAGTGTTAATATGCACATATACTCGTAAATTAAATGCATATTAATAGATAATAAAAAAAATATAGTAAGAATTAAATAGGTACAAAAAGAATTTGCAAATAAAATAACATATTTTTTAAGGAACATGACGAATTTGTAAAAGTTCACTTCCAGGGTTACATTCAAGTCTACGTATGCAGAGGGAACGCATGCATCCGTTCAATTCCGAGCCGATAGCTCGGATTTATGCGGCGCCGGCGCTCAGGCAAATTATCATTCACGCGATGATTCTACCGGCTACTGAACGCCGGACGCTCCCGATACACGCGCCCAGTCAATTAACACGCCCATCGTATCCACTCAATTGCCTCTACGGATTTATTGACTCGCCACCGGAGCCTGATTTTTATTTGATCACGTACGAAAAGGAAAAATCGTTTTATTAAATTGTTGATACACAGTCATGATGTCAATAATATTTATAAGCAAATGTAAATATTTAAAATACAATAAAATTATAACTTGATCTCAAAACTATTCCGTATATTTCTCAAACAAAAAAGGTATAGTAAAAGCCGCAAAGACTTAGCTCAAGTAGCCGACAGAAATTTTCCCACGGTTATGAGGTCTTAATAGTGAGCCGATCCTTTATGAAGTCGGGCGAACACAATAACGATAAAGGTGAGCAGAAAATCCGGACAATAAAGTCGACAAAAAAGCTGAGTGAGGGCTAGTGCGGGGAAATAGTTCGTGAAATTTCGAAGGGTCCTGCAAGGGTATCTGTACGCGAACGGGACATTTTACGACGGTCCTCTCAGTAAACCTGCCATTATGTTAGGTTAAAAGATCGTCCTATTCGCAATATAAAGATGCCGAGGCAAGATTTGTTGCCGGTTTATGGATGTAGAAGGGTTGTTGGATGCGGCGGTTATTACGATCATGTCGAGTGGAGAGGTCGTATCATCCAGAAGTCAACATTGCGAATATGATGGAGGACTTTTAAGGGGAAAAGTAAGTCGAAAAATGGTAAACCGAATACTGTTCTCTTTAATATAGAATTTGCATTGAAGTGACTGTTCTTTTGAAGTATGTCATGCGTAATATTATAGCGAATATAATAATGATAAGTCATTTTTGTATAAGTAACAGATGTGTACGTTTCCAAATAAATAGATATAAGCAACATTACATAAACTATGAATTCAAACATTTTAATGAAGGAGCAAATTTAACATGCAAAGTGCAAAATCAAATAGTCCAGCATTCAAAGCATGAATGGCATTTAGTTTCCAGCTGGAGCTGCGGCTAATTGTACATGGCAATCGTGAGCGGACAGTATAAACAACCCGCTTGAAGCCGTTTACAGGTGTTTGCTAAGAGCCCTCACGTAAACAGCTCCGTTTACACTTCCTTTTGCTTATTCCGTTCTATGGTACGACTGCTTTCTGTAGGACGTGAAACGTGGAATTAGCTTTGTGCTTCATAGTTCTACAACGAATATTAAATTCTGAAAACAAAACAGGTATAGCATGTTAGTCTAAATTTGGACTTGAACAACCAAACTTTATTTTATTATGCTTTAAATAATAAAATGTACAACATTGAATGCAAAATACACACATAAAAGCCGTTTTACTAAATATTTTTATAGAAAGGGCTTTAGTATATTTTTAGTATAAAAGCTACCTAGTTTAAGCTTTTAAAATAAACGTTTATATTTTACAGTACAAATTAAAATAATTACTTATATGGATAAATGGTAAATAAAACTTTTAAAACAATAAAAACAGATATTACTCACATCAAAGAGAGTTGAACACTATTAAAAATATGAAAGTTTATATGCTTGGATGGATGTTTGGTGCAATCAATAGTGAAATGAAATTTGGTACAAAGATAGGTTATTATAATCTATATTAGCATATAGGATATACTTTTTTTCCAGAAAAAAGTAAGTTCCCTTGTGATAGAATAGTTCATGTTTATAATTAGGGACGAACCCGAGGCAAGAATCTGTAATATATATGAAAACTAGTAATATATATGTTATTATGTAACCATTCAAAATTAGCATCTCCATAATCAAAATTTTAAAGTTAGTATAAATCCACTTTATCCAACTCTAGTCTGCGGTCACACCTAGCCTCGAAACGTCTCGGTGAGTCTTTGCAACCTGCCGTGTGAACTAGCCCTTTGAACTCACACCTACAAACCACAAACATTTCGTACACAACCCCTAACAGGATGAATTTGTGAAATAAATGGCGCAAAATGGAGCGAAATATGCTAACAGATAGATTACTAAATAAATGTTAATAAGTACTCATAGAAATACATAATATAGACAAGATAAATTATTTATAATGATAAAACATTAAGTTGTACAACATCTAGTCTATACGGTAAAATAAAGAATTACATTTGTTGAAAATGTATATTACAGCTATGTATTTAGCCACAATATATTATGACGCTTTTTATGGTTTTAATGAAACTCCCTATTAGCTTATATTTTAGAAAAAATGCGTCCATAGTCATGTTAGTCATTAGGAACTAAATTAAAACTTGCTTCGTGAAGTCTATAACCGAATTTATAGGTATAGGTATATTCTTAATCGCATCCCTCAGCTTTGATTACAGACGGTATATGTATGCAAAAACAAAATAATCTCACTCTAAATCTGCTTTTGTTAAAACAAAAGACAAAGCGAAAAGTAAATATATTCAGTAAAAATGAGAATTAAAATTTTCGAGCCACAAAATATGTATTAGAGAGCGACGTGCTGGAAGTTGGTTCGTCCGGAGTGGTTACGGAGTATGCGGCGCATATCCCGCCCGCTGCATATTACATGAGCAACTTTAGCGGATTTCTTTAATATTTCAGCGTGGGAAAAATTCCTTGAATTTCACTGCATTGATTTTGTAACTTGAAATACGATTATGTATTAGAAAACAAATAAAAAGTCTTTCCGCATTTTTAAATAATGTTTACTTTTATGTGAATACTAGCCTTTTACACAGCTCCGATCGCGTTCTTAAGGCTGAATCAAAAGGAATATTTTTTTCCCGTTTTTTGAACATTTTTCATTAATGCTCCGCTCCTACTGGTCGTAGCGTGATGTAATATAGTCTTCCTCGATAAACGGACTTTCTAAAACAAAAAGAATTTTTCAATACGAACTAGTAGTTGCTGAAATAAGCGTGTTCAACCAAACAAACAAACAAATTAAAAAACTCTTCAGCTTTATAATATTAGTATAGATATTTTTTTTCAATACTATATCTTAGCCCTCACTAACAGAATACTCTTTGAATAAAATAAAATATAAATAATCTGTGAACTGTCTAAGTTTCACGCGGTATCTAGAACGCCGGGAGCTGTCCGACAATAGATCAGCTTCTTCCCTCTAGCGCGCTCGCTTTGTGGATGTACTGTACACAGCTGCATTGTAATAGACCGCGATATGCAATGACGAGATTGCATTTGAGACTTAATTTCATTTCCTAATACAAACCTCGTATTTGCTCACCATCCATCTATGTTTGCGCGCTACCGCATTCATTTTCTCCACAGACGTTTACCATATTTTCCTTTTGTCTAGACGAAATCTTAGCGAATATTTAAGTAGACCAACTCTACCACTAAACCGTTCACCGTGTTCGGTGATAGCGAGAACCGAAATTGTATACAGTACAATTGCAAGTTCGGGAGGCGATATCTTAAAATTGCTCATGTAAGGCGAAATTAACCCTCGCCCACATTAACACAGATAAGTCGGTGAGCTCATTTGCGGGCCTTCCGGCTGCTGCCGTTACATCTTGATATTCTTTACCCCTTCACCGATACGAAGCACCACACGAGCAATAAATGGCGCGGAAGGAGCCCGCTATCGCACCGCCCGATATCTTCCATCCGAATTAATTTCAGAACGTTTCTCAGAAACGAAGTTAGTTCGTGGACTTGTTATTTCTACGTGCAGCCGAGCGAGCACGCGAGTTCTAATCGCGAAGAGTTGCGAGATAAAATGGCGACCCGTAATTGCCATAGCGCCTTTCGAAGATATGTGGAGAATCTTAATGGTACGGTGGCTTCGTAAATAATGGGCTCTTATGGGAAAGTTAGTAAGAGTACTGTTTTGAATGTAATTTTAAGGGCCTCTTGCTTCACGTGCTCTCAAAATAATGAGTTAAGCGAGAACTGGATACCACGTTACAATCGAAACATTTTATACAAATACGTATGATACTACGCAAATATTTAAATTTTATTTTAGGTATATTACTATATGAATTTATAGATGAACATTACATTCAAACAATTAAAGCCCAGTTATTGTACAAAACATCTTATTTATTTATAAATAACAACTAAAAACAAATACGCTTTATTATTACCTACATTAACTTAACCAAACCCTTTTATCTTGTAATTTACATTATAGGCCAAGCCATTATTAGCAAGTACCCGAAACAAAACGCTAAGAGCGATCGCGTGATAGCGCCCGCATCTTCAGGATGCAACGGAACCGCGGTACTCAGATAGGAATGAATTATGAGGTATTTTATTATACCTTCTGCACTACAGTGCTTTAATAATAACAGTTAAAATATCAAAGTTCTTAAACGATAGATTTTGATGGAACTTTTACTAATGATATAGGAAGTAATTTAGGCTACCTTTGTTTTAGAAATAGAAAAAGATTCCGCTAAAAAATTAAAACGTAGTCAAAGGCGAAGTAAAGGTAAGCTAGTTCTTAATATTCACAATTTTATTGCTTTTAAACAACATGGCGGAAAGTGGTATGTAGCTCGAATGCTAAGAATGAGGAATAGTATTCGCCCGCGGCATGGCGATGTATTTTTGTTTCTTACTGAGGCAATTAACGATGCAATACCTTTTGTTCAGTTTTCAAACTATTGTTTTAAATATGCTTTACTTTACTTAAAACAACTTAGCATGAAACAATTTAATGTTACCTTATCCTACTAATATTATAAATGCAAAAGTTTGTGTGTATCTGGATGTACATTGGATGTTTGTTACTCTTTCACGACAAAACTACTAAATGTATTTTAATGGAAATCTACAAAAATATAGCTCATATATCAGAATAACGCATAAGTTACATTTTATGTAGATTGCTTTTTTTTGTCCCTATGGATAAACCCGAAGCGAAGAGACGGTGAGTCGCTAGAACGTCATATGGTGATCATAGAGATACATACAAATGCATACATATGTATTAAGAACTGTTATATTTTACAATCTTTATTATACAAAAATATTTCTTAAGAAAGCGAACTCAGATGTTAAATATTGACTATCAGGTAATATAAGCAACTAAATTTTAAATCTACCAAGAATAGAATACATTTTAAAACCTATTCAAGAAAGGAAATGTAGCCGCGCTTAAGTACAATGAACATGTTCCTTACATTAGAACTGTAAATTAGGCACCAAAAACGGTCTCATTTTCCACTCGAGTGCTGCGGCTAATATAGTCTCGCTCTTGAAATATGCAGTCTTACCTGCCGCCGCCTGGGAGCCGCCGGCGAACGTATTCTAATTGTTAAACATACTGCATCGTTTAATCCAAGCTACATCTTGGAATGTTCGAGAATGCAGCCAAGATTTGCAGGCAGTCTGCGGCTATGAGACTTGGCCTCGACCATAGCAAGCTTAATACTCAGCTTAACTTTACCCCGAATTCTTGATGCCTCGCATTAACAGAATCAAATAGCTAAAGAATCTGTAAACGAAAATTGAGACTCGTTTACATATGCGTAACCTTTCTGAGTTGTACCGCCCTTCAGAAACCTTCTTCAGCGATACCGCTTCGACTCTCTACTGCAAACAGTCGTCAGGCGTCGTCGATGAAATTGCAAAAATGTAAAAGAGCTAATGTTTGCTCACCTTAAACCCCTTCCCGACCCCACGAGCCGGCGTGACGAGCCGGATAAAAGGCTTTAATACACCCTCATCCCTTATTACGAAACTTGAAAAAGACAACAATATAGATCCAATGTGTCACAGGCGCAGGCAATCATACGCGCATCAAAGGTAGCTAGCCGAGTGTGGAGGTGGCTTCATACGACGTTTTGTTACCATTTCGTATGGAAATGCTAAGTCAAAGGGCTACACGTTATGAGATCTGGAACAATACGGATTGTTACAAACCCGTTTCCTTCATACGTGAGGAAATGGTATTTGAATGTTTAATGAGAAGCCCCAGTTTGTATTCGCAACGTGAAATCACAAAATGTGTCGCGTAACATTTATCGCCTTGATTATGTTTTTGCTAAATAAATCGTTTTTTCATTTTTAAATATTATTTTTTATATAAATCTGTCTCCACACGTATTTGGTTGGAAACTCACGAAGCAGTCATTACCGCCCTCTGAAAAATCTCGAGGCTGCTTTGCAAGTCAAAACTCTTGAGCGTGACGCCTCCCGCTTTGAGTGCCACAGGTAAGTGATCATCCCATATGTGCGTGAAAAGGAATGGTGAGAACCATTAGACTAACACTTATGACATAAGTGTATTCACTATTCATTGAAATTCGTTTTCATTATTTAGTGATTTTCTAAACATTTTCATTTTTTCAGCAACAAAAGTAAAAAATAGTTTGAAATTTATGTAATTTTCATTACAAAAAAACTAATATTTTTTATACAATACACAATATGTCCTTGATTTACTACCATCTAAAACCAAGAATGTTTAGCGCAACCATTTACTGAAAAAGGCTTAGATTTTTCAAAATTTGCCTAGCTAATTGTGGTATAAAAACTCGCATAACTTACATAATGCGTTGCGTTAAATAATGATCTCTGCTCACGACGTCGCAGTGGGGTCGCGGGTTTGATTTATCACTACGTAAATGTCGAGCCAAAGCACAGGTGTATATTACTGTCTTAATTTCCCACCAATGGCTCTGAAAAACACGAAACGTTATTCAAAATTTCCTCCACGCTAATTTATTTATATTATTCTGTATTTGTTTAAAATGAGGGATCTTTACGTTCTCAAATTTACTTCAGTAAAAATATTGCATGATCAATAATTATAGTTTTACTACTTTGAGTCGACGTTTACTCACTTCAAATTATTCGACATATTAGGAATCGTCAAAATGATGATCAAATTTTCGAAGTATAGGCTACGTTTTAGCTACGTAAAGCAATTGCTATTGCAGTTTTATTAGTTTTATTAGTATTATATTATCAATAAAATTTAATATAACTAACATTATATTTAAATGGACGGAAAACGCGTATTAAAAACATTAGGTTGAATTCTTCACAATCATAATTTTATAAGAACAGCCATACATTATATTAAAAAAACTTATTTTGTCTTCGAATGTCACATAAAGGAGCTCTCTGTAATTTCCAGCTTAATGTAGAATTCCGCAAGAGCCCGCAACACGTTGCCGCAAATTGACATTCAATCAGTGTCGCGACATTGTTTCCCTATCAATCCTTATTGGCAGCGGGACCACGCCGCGCCGATGTGCCGCCATCAAATCGCAATTTGTTTATGAAAATTTATTGTATTCGCCATTACAGGATTCTTTTCCTCCGGGAGCGACTCAGGGAACAAAATCACCTTATTCAATTCCCTTTTTGCATACATCACGCACGGTATCTTCGAGGGGAACATCAGTTTTTGTCTGAACACGTGAATCGCGTTTGCGACGCGTGTTCGCGTCTTATTAGTGTAGATTGCGTATACGTTTTTCGAAATTCACCCGCGGGGTTACACCTTTCTCGACTCTATTTCAATTTTCATTTAAATTTCACATAATTTTATAATCTAAAATAAAACATAATTCTGTAGAAATACATCATTCATATCATATTTAGAAACAATAATTATAAAACTTCAAAACACATTCATTTCTACATGTTGAGGATCGTTTATCTACAAATCGTTACAAATTGGAATGGATCACGAAAATTTCCATTTCGTAGCACCGCAAAAATCATTTATCAGTGGAATTAGCGAGTCACACATGCGAAATACCGATGCTAAGCGACGTTCGCGATATGACACCGCTTCCCTTCTGTTCCGAGGATTTCGGAAAAGAATTGTCGCATATATCACCGTTAATAGGGTGAGGAGAGAGCACTACTTATGCCTAATGCGACAAGGAAACATGGTACGCCGTACGCTCGAATATATTTTCAGTACTGGATTTTCAATGGCAATAAATATGTGGAACCACTCGTACAAACCTCCATTTCAACTTTTACATTATAAATGGTTGACTATATGACTCATAAGTAACGCGTTGCAAATTTTGCTAGTAAATGTAGACGAGTTTGTTTTTAGGCAATTCTACATTGTTATTTCATTATACACATCACAGGATTCTAAAAACTCGAATTGTTTCTTACTGTCTTACTGTCTGTATTTTTAATTTTATTTAGTGTTATAAGGATCAACAAGACCCACTATTACAGTAAATTTTCAATCGTTCAAACGTTCCTTAAGTGAAACCATTATGGATGCTATCGTTCCTATTTTATTGTACTAAGATAGTCATGACTACAAATTTAAAATCCCACGCCGTCAAAAACATGATATTAACCCCGTTTTTAACATAACAATAAAGAGGTGACGGTCGTAAACACGACGAAATGATGTTGCGTAAAAAGGAACGACGCGGTAAATATGGACAAGCGATGTCTTCGACGATGGTGAAATTACTTTGGATGTAGTAAAAGCGCATTAAAAACCAGTTGTGTGCTGTGAAAATTTAAAGTTCAAAAATATGCCTACTAAAATATTAGTTAACGTGAAAGAATATAAAAAAAGAGAGTTTCAAAAAAGCCAAATAAATACATATAAGAAATCTTTGTGTTTTTTATTCCCTTAATAAAATGTAAGCCTAATGCATTTGAGACAAATTCTACCTAGCACGCCTCAATCAGACGAAGATTATGCTAAATACCTGTAAGTATAATATTGTAAGACGCACAGTGCATACGTAAACGAGTTTATCAGCCCCTCTAAAAAGCTGTTATATTTTCAACACATGATTATGTAAAAGAATTCCGCGATTTCCGCGCGTGGGGAAAGAAAATGTGTCGTTAAGACGCCCAATGTCTCATTTGCATCTGCGGCGAGACTAATGCTGAATTGTTTATAGTTACGCTGTTATATGACGGGAACATTACAATGAAATAAATTCGATGAAAGATTATAACACAAATAAAATATATTTTATTGTAAAAAAATAAACTTAATTATAAAACTAATAATATCATACAATATTCATAAAAGAAAATAATATTTTAAAAGTTACCAACTAGAACTCAGCAAATGCGTGTTCAAAATAGAATTTAACAAATAAAGAGCCTAATTTTCTGACTCGTCTAACGACTTCCTCGTCAAGTTAATAACACAAAACAAATGACCGACAAAATCTCCGAGCAACCCTGTAACAATTAATCAAAATATTTAGCCCTTCGAAAAAATTAAAGGAATAATCCTTCAGAGCCCGTAGATGCCATTATGATTATTTAAATCTCCAGGACGACTCTGAGACTGAACTGGAATATAGATATAAGACTGCAATAACCCATTTAAGAGGATAAGAAAAAGGGATGGTAGTCATTAGCATATAATGACAGTAATTAAAATACACAAATAGAGCTATAAAGAAGGCCCGGCGTTGAAGGGTTGTCTTCATCTCCGCAGAATTTATACATGGCAAATATTTTCGCTGCGGCTCAGCAAGCCGCTTCGGAATTAAGAAGAGCATTGTTGAATTTATTAATTAATAGACCTGATGTTGCGTGCAAGATTGTGTGGTATCCGTGCCAATGTATTAATTAAAATCAAATCAAAATCTATATTTCATATGATAGTAATAATATTCCATGACAAATGATTACAACTTAAGTTATGTATCTAAACAAAGAAGGAGTGAATAAGTAATTAAAAAATGACTAATATTAAATGACAAAAATGAAAGTATAACTTTGAAACAGACACTGACAATAATCGCGTATAACGCAAATGAATATACCGAGTTCATGAAAATCTCTGAAATTATTTTAATTCATCTACATTCCCGCTCCACCGCCTTGCAGACAATGGGTCGGCTAATTACGAGATGTAAAGCTTTATTAACGCAATCGGGTGGTGATTAACATAAAAAAATAATATTTACCGAGTCGACGCCGAGCGTCTTAATTTACGAATATTGTGGCGTTAGCCCGTCCCTCAACCCTTTGCGAATAATTGCAGTGCTTTAGGAATAGAATGAGTGAAGATTAAACCTCATCACGCTTGTTGTACTAGAAAGCATTTTAACTTTATAACAGCTATGCAAATTAATACAATTAAACAAACATTGCAGGTAATTTGGAAAATATTCATTTCCTATATTTTAGTACTTTTGATAGCCATGCAAATCAAAATTATAGTTACTTTATTTTTACAAAATAACTAACAAACCATTTTGTAAAGTGTTTTATGTAAAAAAATGTCAACTATGCTTAATCATAATTTATGATTTTTAAGTTAGTACACGTCAAGAGTTAATTTCAGCTTCCGACTTGGTTGGGTCTTCTTGGTTGCTAAGTACAAATTACCTATTGATATTTTAATCAGAACTCATCCCTTCGATCGTTTTGAAGATGCTTTTATTAGCATATAAATAGGGATTATAATATGACATCAGCATTTTAATTTTCGATATTACGAAGCGATTTACAAATTAGCGGGTAAGAAAAACGCTATGGAGGCCTTAAGAGGGTAAAATCAGCCCGCAGATGTTCTATTTAAATGTAAATTTGCTTCAACGCCGACGACATGGATAAAAAAATAATTTAGAATTGAAATCCTTGACAAGCTCATCAAATATAATGGCGATACAATAAGGTAAAAATTGAATGTGAACTTTTTACTGCGCTACATAAAAACTTACATTTTTAAAACTGCTAATATCTGTTCCCTTTGAACTAAGAACTTCTCAGCTATATTTAATCAACGGTCCACAACAAACAGTGAGGGTGACAATTGCAGACATTGCGTAAAAAAAAGAAATCTTTCCGTTGTGAAAAGCAACAATGGAAGAATGGTAAAAAAGGAGCGGAAGCGAAGGTGACAGATTGTTGGCAAAAAGTCACACCTTCTGTTTACTGGCTGCTACGAGATTGGCTATCATTAACTTAAGCACTTTATATAATTAAGTGAAACGACCATTAGTGTCTTAGAGGGTTTCAGTTCTTCAGTTATTTTCCTCTCTCCTACCTGTTCTGTGCGAGCTAATAATTTTCTGAATTGGTCATACGATTAAAGAGTAATTATAAAAAACTGTATAAAATTAAATATTTTATAAAGGTTGAAATAAAACTGTGACAGATACCACAATTAAATTAAAATATGGAGAAATTATTTTTATACAAAATGATTATATTTATAAATATTCCATTTTGTTAATTATAATTACTATAATAAAATGATAAATAATTAATCTTACTCGCACTTCCGCCACACAATTTTTTTTATATATTGGCTTAGTCACGCCTGAAATTTCTCTTCAAAATTACTAAATAAAATATTGTATTTTAAAAGGCAGTGGTAGCCCAGTGGTAACGCATTTGCTTTGGTAACCGAGTGAAGTGGGTTCAAAACCGGGTCTCGCACCTTTTCATGAGCGAATCATTTGAAAGTGAAGTTGTCACATGAATATCATAAAATTATAGTAAAGTTACCATGAAGGAAAACATTGACTACATGTCTGAGAGAACCTAACAAGAGTTTTCGGATGTGCCAACCCGCACTAGGCCAGTGTTGCCATTCCCTTGATAAAGAATGGCTGAGTGCTGGCTGTTGTTTTACCTTCAGACTAAGGAATAATATAGATAGTGTCATATTTATATAATTCTTTAGGCTGAGATTGTAGCATGTTCAAAAAGATCGAAATGCGCATGTTAATACTTAAATCAATCCCGTGACTCATGCCACAATAAAGTACTAGTCAATAATATAACATTAAGCCTATTCATAAAATGTAGATTGCGCGCTAGTACGTAATTACGAATTTATTAAACATCCCTACTTTGTTTAAAAGCTTTATCCACCCTGCGTCCAGAATTTCCATTAATTCCTCTTGCATCTTGAATTAACGAATCGATAATAATTGATTAAGTACCACGCTGAAGCAAGGAATACCACAAAGGAGTCTATTCGAGCCGTGTCTACGAAGAAAACAAAAACATGCTCTCTCCCTTTTTTGGCGAAATCTGGCTTTGTTCATTTGCTCGGTAAACCGATAATTTCATTAAACAACAAAGTGGGTCTCCTAGGGAGCTCTCTGTAAATACGGCAAGAAGCCAATGTCCCCTAAGATGGGAAATTCATTTGGAGAAAAAATTTAAGTCTAAGCGCAACGCTACAAATTAAGAATCCCTCATCCCCATTTTGTTTATTCATTTCGGTCGCAACTGCGATTGAAGGCACCGAGTTATAAAGTTAGTAAAATGTTATTTTTAAGGTTTAGGAAATAATATGCTAAGAATCGTTAATCGTACGTACCCTTAACAACAATTCGGCTAATATTGTTCGCGTAACCCAAAACGGTCAAATTCCGGGCGTTAAAAATATCGCAGAGTAATTTGGAGCATTCGAACGAGCACTCGCATTAAAGTTAGGTAGCGGGCAAATTAAGCCGAACCCCCGATATATTGCGTTTGTTCTTTTGAAGCCGCCGGTGAAGGGTTAAACCAAGAATGCTTTGCTTTTTATAGCAAGTCCAATAAACTGGGGGAGTGTGTAGATATAAGTACAAATGTTGAGTTTGAGTGGTCAGGCAACATTTATATTGATGTATTTTATGAACATCTTAATATATATATACCTATTTAGGTATGTGAAGGTAAACATTGGACTTTGCTGAATGACTGAAAAGAAAATAAAAATTGGCTTATGGTTTTGTTTTCTATTGAATTTGTCATAAAGAATACTAAGTATACATTATTAAGAGATTATAAGTGGTATCAGGAATGCTAAATAGATCATCGATATTGATTTTTTGTTTGTAGTTTTATAATATTTTGAAAGAAGAATATCATATATTGTATATGTTGCTAATATGTATTTATAATATTACTAGAAATTCCCGCGAACTTGCCCGCGATCTAACTACTATTAAGAAATAGAGATTGGTGATAGAAGATTGAAAATTTAAGTTTATAAGTATTTTGATGCCAAACAATGAAAAAATTAAAAAATGAAAATTTGGTCCAAAAGTAAATAATAAAAAATCTGGAGAGGGCCATTCTTATCACCTAGTGGAATAAAAAATAGCCTATGGCCTATTCTCAGGCCTACCAACCAAAAATAAACATAAGAATCGGTCAGGCCGCTTCGAGATTTTTATAAGCCTTAACTCAATATATTATCCGAAAACATTGATACCGATTGATTGAACGATTGATTGATTTATTTAAAAAAATATATATTTATAAAAATCTTTACATTATACGATAATAATCAACTTTATATTATTTTTATATCCGATACCTTTTTTACAAAATATGAAACAATATTAAAATTCCACATTTGCCCACACATACCTACAAATTAAGCAAAACCAATGAATTATACCGGTGCTAGGTAATTAGATCAAAAATACCATTAAATTAATAAATAAAAAACAGGAGCGGGCTTCGTCGAATGGGAGAGACGCATAGGCCCCTCTGTCGAATAAATTTATGTAAAAATTTTCATTAATATTTTTGAGGCCGACCGTCCGCTCGCCCTTGGGAGAGAAAATCGAGTTCGTGGTCGCGATGGAAAAATGCAAACCGAAAATTATGGGGTCCCTCAACTTGTATTTGCTTATGAATACCCGTCGTACCTGCCGCATTGTAACGTATAGGTAAACATAATACGAAAATCGTGTACGAAAAAATTCAGCACACATTGTTCACGGCCATTTCATTACTTATGGAAACCACTCAATCATTTAAAACTGTTGGTGGATATGTTGGTTCAAAATATGGAATTATTTTTACATGTGACCCTTACATTTCGATTTTGTTTACATTTTACCTTTATTGAAATATTTATGTTTGTCAAACACAACTTATATTATAGAGTGGATTAAAAGTTTTAATGGTCCGTCGTTATAATAAGTTACCTGTGAACGGTTAATTCATTAAATGTAGCATTATAATACCTATACATAAATTATTAATCTGTAATTTCTTATTAGTAAACTTCGTAAATATTTTATTAAGAAATCGCATGTTCACAATAGTATTACAGTATTCTCAATAGTTTTCACTCACCCCAACTTGTAAGAAGGCGTCCACTATGAAAAACGCCCCGACCGGGCTCTTGAAAGATTATGAAAGATTTGTGAGTTTTGGAATGGCGCCCGAGCGGTCGTCGTAAGCTTAAGAGATTTAAATCGCTTACTGGCCCGGAATGCCAGATACAAACTGATTTTTTGCTCCCTTAAATTCCCTTAAAAATATGCTTGCTAGTTTTTTTGTGCCTGATTTGACATATTTACTATAGACAAAGTATTTTGTGAGCAAATACTTAAATATTTTAATTCAACTTTTTTACTACACTATCATTCACGATTATGATTTTGGAAGAACAACTTTTATTACATAATATTTACACTTTGTGTGTTAAGCCACTCAAAATTGAATGATTTTTATACAATAATTTCATAAAAACTACAGCAAAGCAGTATATTGAAATAAAACTTTATACTTACCCTATAAAATATAGTCTTTCAAGAAAATCTCACTTGCCCGTATTTCATTCGGCACTAAGGCCACAGCAGCCAGAATCTCGCCATATCTCAACCGAACCTGTAAATCTTCCAGGCATTTTTATATTCGCTTCCCCGACTAAGGGCTAAGCAAGTCGCACCGGCCCAGATTATATCTTGACACTTGATGGATGAATGGTTATTGGATCTCAACATTTTTATCATTTTGATACAGTCGCGGGGGCAAGGTGCGTTTTTATTTGAGGAAATTTGCTGAACTATCGATATTTTCGCTACAGTACCTAAATAAAATTCGTCTGTAAGAAATTTATAATAATATTTAAAAAAATATTTAAGTTTATCTTTTAAAACTTAAAGGGATTGTTATTTAAAAAAATTACTAAAAGTAGTGTACCTACTCGTCAAAACGACGCATCAAATGAGCCCTAATTAAACTGATAAATTGATTTTCCTAAGATAATGCCAATCAAAATCCATTATCCTATTGTAGTTATCAATTCAATTTACTCGTTAAATTGTTAACTCGTATTACACATATTATGTTCTAGTAAAAACAAATGTACAAGAAGCCGAGCAGGCTTATGCCATTTAAATTAATTTAAATATTACCTAAATACCTAATATTTTTCATAGGTACAACTAAATATTTTCATACGCATAACGTACTGAGCGCCTATACGGCCCGCGTCAGAAATGCGAAATTGGCAATGTTCTCAGTGCCGCGTCTGACACTGCGACCCGATCGTTTGCACTCTTTACAACACCCCCATCTCACACTTCATGCTACGGGTACCGTCTGCATTCCATAAAATACCTTTCAAAATAATATTCCATTTTTGTTGCATCCATTAACTTGCCTTACAAATATCGCATGTAATATTTATTGAAGAAAGAAGAAGCACTCTATGTTAAAACATAAATTAATATATTTCTTCGTATTTCTTACAGCTTACAACAATAAGTATTTATAAATAAAATAGAAGTGTCGGTTTTAAATTTCAAATGAACAGCTTTTCACTAAATGCATATGCAAATATAAACGATACTTAGGTACATCAAAAAACTCAATTTTCAAATGTTTTGTTTGTCTGTCTATTTGTTCCGGCTAATCTCTGAAACGGCTGGACCGATTTTGACAGGACTTTCAATTGCAGATATTACTTTTATTTTATTAGAAAATTATAAAAACCTTTTAATTTATTTAAATTTACGCCCAGCGAAGTGGAACGGGTTTACTAGTATTTAATAAAAAATAACAGTAGTCTGACATAAGTGTAAAGAATATTTTAAAAATTTGAAAGAATTACCAAACACATATTACACTTCTAATTAAAAGTATCTTCTTTAACAGTACTTAAGCCTTAAATTCCATACCTAATAAAAATTAAGATTCATAACTTTTAAGTTAAATATTTTTCGTATAACATTTACGAATTATTATTACAGTCGTATATAAAGTATTAAGTAAGATGTTATATTCTTATTGTAACAGGTAAATCGATTAAAAACGTATTTTACCCTTTGCTATCTCTACACGTAGTTTTCCGCTCACTTTAACGCGCATATCATACGATACGGTCTAAAAATGCCGCGGCCGCGTCGGCGGAAACATATCAATTCAATTTGGAGATCGCTGCGGAACACCGTGAAATGGGACCCGCGTTAAATCATGTACGCGATAAACATATCGGATGGGTTTAGCTTTTATTAGCTGTGACTCGAGATTCCATCTTTTGAAAAAAATAAAAGGTTAAATGTGTGGAACTGTCTTGGAGTTTATTTTTGTACGACATTAAATTTCAAATAAAGAAATATAAGTCTAGAAAAATTGTACGTTTATTCATAATAATATAATATTTTTACAACAATAATAACTTGTATATTGTATAACTTCTAAAACCAATATCTAAGTATTATTCATAACTTTTAACATTCATATGAAAGCAATTGAATTTAAAATTAATACGATTAATATAAAAAATATATTTACAGAATAACATTATTATAATATACTTACTGTAATCCTACCTATTTACATAAATCGTTGATTTTAATTCTTAAAAATTTTTAAAACATAATTTAGATTAATTTAGCAATGATTAATTATTGACCTTTCAGACATATAAAGTCTTAGTCTCTCGTGACCCAAAATTACTGTAAAGCATTGGACGTTTCGAACCAAAAACCAAAATATACCCGCGAAGAAATCCAAAAAAATAGTTTTATTAAATATGTTAAATATACGCGTAAATATGCGAAAGTAAACATTATTAAGATATACCCTAAAAGTGATAAAACCAAATATAATCATTTACATATTTATAAACTACTAGTAGCAACGTTCTCAATTAACTCTGTCGCTAATAAGATAGAAAGGGCTCTTCAGTAAAAATTCATGGCGTCATCCGACGGGTGGGTATAAAAATTAAAAATGCACACGCTCTCAATGCCTCAAGGAAAATGTGTTTAACTCAAATATTCTTTAAATTTTTTAAAAAGGATACCCTAATTCCATTTTTAAGCGGTGTAGATGCGATGTCTTAAAGCGTTTGTCTTTCACAAGGAGTGTAATTAAAACTTTTTTTTACAATATTAAAATTTAGATTCGTTTAGTATTTTTAAGTACGAAAATTATAATTATATCATATTTCATGTAACTATATTTAATATAAAAAAATACATTGTTATTACAATATTAAATTAATAAGATTTTATGATTGTGTTCAAGGAAGCGCCGATACGTACCGATTTAATATCCCGCTCATAATTGAAGCGAACGTTCTTCCAAACCCATTACGGGAGCTCGTAGATTCGCTGAGACCTAGGTAATGAACTCACATTATAAATGCAACGAGGCATCGCCGATGCACCAGCACTCCGACGAGAAGAATTAATTCATTTGCATGTAAAACTTCACCTACGTCTAAAGATTAGATATGTAAGACGCAGCGGGATCGATAGAAGCTCTTATACGTGGTAACATGCTTTCATTATGCATCTCAGGGCATGAGAATATTCATATAATATTTATTATGTTATTGACGTCAAATTATATTTGAAAAGTATGAATTATCGCGAGGAAATTATTTTTTAAACAAATCTAATAAAACGATCTTAGGAAACGCTTTGGTTGATAACGGAATTTACGCACTCATTAAGTTGATAACGGAATTTACGTAACGAATTAAACTGATCCACACTAGAGGCTTAACGTATAACCGCAGAGGTTGGTCGACTTGCCGCTAACCCGCAGATAGTCACCTGCAAGCAGTTTTAATGGGTTCAGTCCCCTCGCCGGAGACCTCTTTCTAATTCCACGTGCTCTACAAGAGCACTTTTTAGAGTCATTTTGCGCCTCTTGAGTACAAGCGAATGCAAAATGGGATCTCCAATTTGTGAAATAAGTGCTTAACTCAATAGGTTGGTTTCATAGGATTGTTATGATGTTTTTTTTAAATTAAGTGTCTTGTTTGTAGAAATACAAATGTTTAACGGTAATTCTTAACAAGTGCAAGTACAATATTTATAAAAAAATATACGAAGTATATATTTTTATGATAAAAAAATGAAGAATATATTTAATAAACACACTAAATTCACACTGCTGCTAATATATTGCTTGATTAAAAATAATAATACTAATGCCAAGATAAGACTTGAGTACCTAATAAAATTGTTGAACGGGGAAAAAAGAAAATTAAAGAAGGTTTTACAAAATCCGACTATCCAGGCGGCACGGCTACGCCTGGCACTGATCGCTCCCCCGGGCTCGCACTTATCATTGACATTAACTTTTTTTGTTGTCCATAACATTTGCATAACTCTTAAACTCTATCGACATAGCACGCCTCGAAACCCCGAGGCGACCTCCCGCAGCCTATACTTTGTAAGATCATTTTCAGACTCCGCGAAGTCTCTCGTCTAGGGAACTGTAAAGCGAGGAGTAATTTATAAATTACCTTCAACGAGGCGACGTAAGATCGTACGCATCTTTGAATTTATTCCCCGATGTCATATAAACAAATAGAATTTATCCAATAAGCTAAGCCGCCAAAAATCAGTTTATATTGTATTTTTTATATTTTAAGGGCCAGTAGTATAAAAATAAATAAAAATAAAATATTAATTTAACGAATCATTTATATTAAATTAATCTAAATATTTATATTACACGTTAAACGCAAACCAAACAACACACATTAAAAATTCAACAGTCAAATAGTTGCACGATATCATTAATTTAACGTCAATCATAACTGATGTTTTTAAAAAAAGTATAAAATAACAGAAAATTGTGCAAAAGAATTCCCCAACGTCTAATGTCATTATAAGCAACATTCATCACGACATTTGAACGTCACAGATTAATATGAATTTGAATGAGACTATTTTGACGTCTGTCACATCCAAGCCGCCCTTCGGCTAACGAAGCTAATTCCGAGCGCCATAATAAGGCAGTCGTTTGAAAAATTATTTTAGATGTGATTCGAAAAAATATTAAAATATACAGAATTATTATCATAGTCATATTATAAAAAAAGTCTTACGCCGTGTATATATTATGTTTGTTGGCGATTAACTCAAAAACTACAGAATGAATTTTTCGTTTTTTTCATCGTTTTGTGTGAATTCACTGAAAGTTGGAAAAAATCTTGCCGACATAGCTTTTTTGGCTTAGTTAGTGACGACTAATAAAGTTATATGAAAACAATAAATTACAGCAGTATTCTTAAAAAATCATCTCATTAAACTCGCACCCGTAAACAGCACAGCGAAGGTAAATCACAACTACAGTAACTCCTAAAAATCATTCGAAATAAACTATAATTTAATAATACTTAATTGACTGAATTGACTTATAAATTGTTAATGTTTTGACTATTAACAATTTATAAGTAATAAAAACAGATTGACATAAAAATGTACAACCATTTTGTTTCCAATATTTTTTCCGTTTCCAAATATGATCGTCTAACGCGAGATGGCTAAGATGGCGGATAGCTTAATGAGAAGGTATCGTTGGCAGCAGCTGTTATGTTACCGGTCAGGAGTGTCGCCGCACTCACCCTTAAAAGACTTTTACGTTAAGTATAAGCGGATACAGCTATTTTAATTTTTTATAATAATAATATTGACACAAATTGCTAAAATTAAACAAAATCAAGTAAATAAGAAGTTGCATAAACTTTATAACTAACTTAATTAAAAAAAACTATTATCAATATTATGATATAGAAATATCTCCAAATGTTGGAAAGAATCTTTCGATGCACCTCAAATGAAACGTCATGACTGTGTGTCATTGTAAATGATTTTACAATTTATTTGTAAAACAACAAAAAAATAAGGGAAAGTCAAAATCCATACCATGTTAGCTCATTACTACTCCATCGAAAAGGCGATCGCTTTTTTCCCACCCCTGGCTTGGAAAAAATAGGGGAGATTCCTATCTTGTCGCTTCTAATTTACTTATTCCTCTTTTAAAGACTTATTTACCTTCAAAATCCCATTCTGTGAGCGGCGATCTCAAGTAACGAGGCGACCTCTCCCGCGACGTGTCAAACGAGATTTTTTTTAAAAAAGCAATAACAATTTACATAAACACCCGGTCCTAGTTAACAGTTAATAAAGAGAACGGTGTCCCAATTGACGACGTTGCCTTTTTAAATGCCTTTAAGATGGAAATGTTGATGGCATATTGTTTTACAAGGCACTTTTTGCTAGCTCCTTTGTCGAGAAAATGACTTGATTTAAATAGGGCCTATTAAACGATTGTGTGTTTATCTTTTCGGCAATGTTTTACTTTACATTTACATTCCTTTTTTAAATTAAATCTTATTTAAATGTATTTCTTTAATTGGCTGCGTACGGAGTGTGGAGAGTGTACCTAATTCTTTATATATATTAGGTTCTGTTTAATATTTTTTACTTTTTATTGTTGTGGTTATAATATAATTTGTAACATTCAAAAGTAAACTTATTCACGATCATGCCATAACAAAGTTTCTTTGGAACAAGAATCAGCGGCACATCAACGTCGTTCTATTAAAAACTTCCCGACTTCGCTTATAGTAATCCAAAACAAAGTTTGCCCAGTTCAAGGTCGCAATTTAAAGTTTTTTCGAAAACTTCTTTCCCGCCCAGTTTTTTATAAGTATATAAATCTTTTTGTCGGCAAAGTTTTCCAAAGTTTTTGGCCCAGATTGTCATCGATTTTTGTTTGAAGAGTTTGTTTTTTCATTGTTCTTCTTAACTTATTTCATGGTAACGGTTAATTCATAAAAACTTTGCCGTCCATACAAACGATAGTAGCCTTGGTGTATTGTAATGATTCTTATTAACTACATGTAACAATAATAACACATACAAATCATGTAGAATTTCTTCAATACTCCATTAACCAGTACCTAATTTATGTTAATCGTTTAATTTTATAGAATAAATAAAACCATCGGCTCGTTCAGGTTTCTCTCTACGTAAGCTATTAGTTTAGTATAAATTTCTCGAAATGAGATATTTTCCTCGTGATGCGGTCACAGGCAGACAGATGAAAAATCTAAAAATTGTACAGATTCGACTTACCTATACTTACCGTAATTATTATTTACATTTTACTTTTAATGGACATTAACAATTGATTATTATGCAAAGTTGAAATCTCATGTATCAAGAAATTTAACATACTATGAGTAACATACTTACAGTATTAAAATAAAGTTTTTTTATTCAATTTTAAATTAAGCCTACCAACCGAGAGTACGTTTTTCTTTATAAAGGAAACTATGTTTTCGGATTTTGTCGCGAATTTATTTTGATTTTAGGTTCCTAAATAAAACTACGACAAAATCTGAAAAGATAGTTTCATTTATAACCTAAGTAAACCTAAGAAAGTATTAAGTTTTACTTATTTAACGTGGAATAACTTAAACTTGAGTTTATTATTTCAGTTGTTTCATTTTATTGTTAACATAACAAACGTGACAAAAACTTAAGCAATGTTTTAAACTTTATTCACAGGATATACTTTGTTACTATTCAAAGATGTAAACACAACATAGTTGTTTCGAAACATTCTATGCGATAATTTATACGCAACAAGTGCATGTAAAAAATAAAATTCACAATAAAATCAGTCAAATAAAAACTATAGCGTATCATAAAACAGTAAGTGTTAACTTCATAACAACCTTTCGAAACAATGTAGGCTTAACTATTTTCAGTTGCCCCATAAATATAACGATTTCACACCGCCTGTAAATATTTTCCCCATCATAAAGGCTATGCATGCAGTCGACCCGAGGGCTCTCATCACCTCGGCCCTGAATATTTTTGTATGTATTGTGCGACCCTCTGTCTCAACTTATGTAAATATCCTAACACTTTCTTCGTTTTTCTCGCATTTGCCATACAATACTCTGCAATTTGATGCCAGATTTCCAACATTATCCGCATAGGTGAGCCCTCTCAACTCGCGGATTTTCAAATAGAAAGGAGTGATTTGGAGCTTATTCTCGCATTCCAAATATAAAATATTCGGAATCCATATGTCACCTTTATATTTATTAACACTTCAAAATATTTTAATATTAATAAGATTTTTTTTTAATATTAATTGCTACTTTCATAGACAAAGAAAGCATAATGAACAACCGTCCCCATTGTCCGTCACGGCTGATTTATTTCATGACTTTTCGGATATGCAAATGGCATTAACATTCAAAGATGTAAGTATGCTCCCCCTTAAGAAATCTCGGCGACCGCAAGAATGATGCCAATCCTGCAAGAATCTTAATATTTTATGTTGTGTTATTTCTATTCTTTTTCCTTCCTGATATTATTTATTTCCTCGTCGACAATGAGATTCCTACTTTGGCGCGTAATAAAAAAGAATTATTGCTCATCTTTTTATATCGTTCCGTTTTGTTGGGTTAATATTATCGAGGTTTAAAATGGGTGGGAAATTGAATTTAACAAGAAGTGTTATATTATTATACTACTAATGTATAAGTTATATTATAAAAAATATTTAAAAAAGAAAACAGAATTTCGACATTACATAACCTCCTCCATAAAAAATTGTCAAAGAAAGACAAAATATGAGTAATTAAAATCCTCTTGCGTGAGTCTTTAACTAAATATTCATGTATGTTTGTATGTATAACGTACTTTTCAAAGTACATGAAAAGGTTCAATATACTATTGATAGTAAAAAAATTTCATGTTCTTAAAGGAATACAAGAAAATTAAATGAACAAAGAAAAATTATACTTAAACTTTAATTAACAATATAACAGTTAATTTACCTTTAAAAATATTTATAGATACTTGTAATATTGTAAAGACTATTGTTTTCATTAAAATAAAATATAATAATCTTATAATGCTTTCGTCATGGATTTCAAATAACATTTCCATGTACTCACGTGATTAACAAGTCTCCTGTGTGTTAGTACAGAAGAGTGAGAAAAAATCATCGTGGACCAAGGGAGTACTCGGGCTATGATTGATCGCTTCTCTAATTGGTTGATGGATGATGCGGTGTGCTCCAGTCCCGAAATTTACTTTTTTCAATTGTGCAATATATTTGGATCAAAAGATAAACATTTCAGTGACTTTAAATGGCTGATAACTTAAGTGTTTTTATTCTGGGAAATAAAACCACTTAAAAGCGTACCTAACATATAAAAAAATATAAATTGTGTATAATATATAGTGTCTAGATTATAAAAGTTAAATAATAAAAAATTAACAATATGTTAAATAACTTAAATAGACAAAATATATTGTAATAATACAATGTTATTAATAAATATTTTGAATGTTGTTAACAAACTTTTACGTTCTTTGATGTCGCGATACATATATGTCTTTTAATCCATCAAAAGCAAATTAAACATCAAGAATGTTACCAAGCCATCATGTAACGATATTTGGAAATAGTAATTAAATTCCGCAACAGTACAAAGCAGAAGATACTCGTAGGCAGCGGAACCTAATTTTCATAGCTGATTAGACTCACCCACATGGGATGCTTGATTACGTCACGCGGCCATATTCAGGCATCAGTTGTAATGCATTAATATATTATAATCGAAATAACTAACGTTATATGTAATGTATAATTATTTTATTATAATTCTTTACTATACTACAGTTTAACCATTACTATAATACATATAAATACTGTTTTTAATTTTCCTTAATACTTTAATCTTACATCTAAACCTATTCAGAATATAAAAAAATTAAATCCTTCAATATGAGAAACTAAACAATAAAAATCCTTACGTTCTTAAAAATGTATTAAAAATGAAAATTACATAGTATTTAACTTACCATAATAGATGCGATGTTTGTTTTGCCACATGTTGATGGTACCCCTATCAGATGTCGGATACATGCCAAGCCTTGCTGACGTCATATTTGACGTCTCCGTAACGTTAAAAACACATTCCGTTATTACGTACCGAACATTATCCTGATTATTATTGGCAGAGATAATTATTTTAACCTCTTGTTCTATTTTAGTGATATGAAAACAGTTCTGAAACTTTACATTTTGAATATAAATAGAGCTTAAACTTTAAGGATTAACTCAACACATACACTAACAATATATACACAAGAAAATATATTAATTTACATAAAAATCTCCTGTTGGAGTGTTTGTTATCAAACTTCTCCGAAATGGCTTGACCGATTTTATGATTTTTTTTTGCGAAATATTCAGTCTGAGAATAGGTTGTAGGCTTTTATTTTCCTAGGTGATAAGAGATGCATTGCACTGTACTGGCATTTTTTTCAACATGCAGTGAAAGTGGTATTCGAGTAGGTAATTTATTAATATTATATAAAAGAATAAGTTTCCGTCTTTATAAGAACCCGGGCGGAGCCGCGGAAAATGCTAGTATTAACATATTTTTAAAAACTTTGTTTGTTTTTATAAAATATCTTTCTTTTGTATGATTAGAAAAATAATACCTTACATAGGTAAAACTAATGTTTATATACCAAAAGTAAACATGAAACTCGATATTAATAAATAAATAAAATTCAAATCATGAATCCAGTTAAGATCCACTTCAGTGTATTAATAAATGAAACATTACTAACGTTGTTTAAGCTCTCAATAAATATACTTTTCAGGCCTGAAACATTCGTTCGAACATGCATAATTGCGTAGTAAATGACCCGTTAGTACTAACAATACGCTCTTGATCGAATACGCTATAATACGAGTAGGTAAAGTGCATATAAAAGCTGTCTAGAAAGTTTTGTCGCTCGCGGCCGATCGATACGCAGCGCCGGGAATTACGGCGATACAGCTAGTTCGGGTAATTTGGGTTATTATGCCATTTCAGTACCTTAATTGGCTCATATAAATAAAAATACAAGAGTATAGGTCTAAATATTTCCAACAAAATCAAATAAATGTAGCTCTACTTTACATTTTATTTTATATCTGCGAGATTTGTCATATTATAGTAAAACAGTAAATAAGTAATTATTAGTAATTTCTGAAGAAATTCTTCTTGTAAGGCACATTTAACGATAATTTTCTTTTCCTTAATATAATCCAAAGCGGACTTGTGTGTAGTTGCAGATATAGCTAAGTTTTGCTTAATACATAATTGGGACCAAATCCCTATTGATCTCGAATAGGGACAGGTTTCTTAGTGCGTGTTCAAGGGGAAATTAATCAAATTAACCTATACGAGGTAGCTGCAGTAAAGGAAAAGCATTTGTATAGCAACAAGATTTATGTTATTCATTTTAAGCTAGAGATATCTATTTTTAATTGTATATAACCTGTTGGTGTAAATTTTTTTAAATGATCGATAATTATGATCAGTCGTCAATGAAGTAGTCAATATTATATTCAATATGCCATAATGATAAGGGGTGAACGCTACACATAAATTGATAAGGCAAATCTTGGTACATCTTCTCATGCCATGCCTCAAAACTATTGCACGTTGCAATGGGCAGAGCTGTGCCAGTAGCAGTGTAAAGGCGCGGACACAACGCGTGATAAATTAGCGGCGAGCGTGACGTGCGTGCTACGGTAATCCCCTACGTGACGGAGGCGGGATTTAATTGTTCGGGTTAGACTATTTATTCACCTTTTCTTATTGTTCTACACAATATTTGAGGTCTTACATAGTATATTTCATAGAGTACTTTAACTTTACAAATACATTGCATACCTAAATATTACATATACCTACGAATATATACAGCGCGCATATGATGCTAAGCTAACAGAATAAAATATTCCCATATAACAAGTTGTAATAACTTGCTAACTCAAACGCAGTTTCCGTTTCCAGTTAACCCCAACGTTACCGACTAAGTTCTTTTCAATAAAGCCAAAGTGTTTTCCGTGCGCTTCTGTTTTCGTACCGCAATTAAACTGCTGTTAAACTTCTTGCAGCTGTATTTGTAGAGCACCTGAATGGTCCGTCGAAGTTGTGCGGGTACCGCTCTTGTTTGCCTGCTAATTATGCCGGCATCTGCGGATCCTGGACCGAATCAGCACACAAAACGCTGACCCGGCATAAACGGTCAAACGGGAATGCGCCTTTTACCTTTCTATTCAACTACGGTTTCCCACTAACACGCCCCGTCACCATAGTGACCGCCTACTCCACGATATTATTTTATTGTATCAACATTCATATCGATAGAAGCCGTGGCTCGATTAAACGAGGGTTCCCCGAAGCCAGATTTGTCAAGTCTCTTTTCAAATTAGACTCCACGGTCCGGCATTGGCACTTCAAGCGTTTAAAATCAAAAGCGCAGAAGGGTTACATAATCCGAACCTTTTTCGTTGCGACTTGTGTTTGTGTGCACGTCTCGTCTTTTGTCACGTATTCTTAATTAAGGACCGCCGGCTGCCAAGCGACCCCACTCGTCACATTTTCATATTGATTGTGAGAGGGCTTCGCTTACATTTCGTATTTACCTATAATACATTAAGTATTTTTTCTTAATATATTGACATAAAATGGCAAAAACGAAATTAAATTTGCGAAATCTCCCTTTATTTGCGAAAAGGAAGCTGAGGCTAATAAACTGGCGCTTAACCTTACGCGACAAAGCCGATACAAACAGAATGACATCCCGTCTCTTAAAAAGATCTCGCGGAAAAATCCGGTGGCAACGTGTCAAAGACACCGCGGAGCGAGGGGCCCTTTGTTGCCTATCGAAATATTTTTTAAAGCTTAACTCCTTAGTGAATTGAGATATTAAGTCGTTTTTGAAGAGCCAACCGGTCCCCAGGGTCGGGCGTGATCATTCCTTCAGATCTCATTTCCGTGGATGCTCTATTTGATTGTTATTTTTGTCACTTTCCCATTTTGTGTCGGCGCCGGCGGGATTGAAGTGACAGTCGACGATTTGCACTAGAGCGCGATAAGTGTTTTTCAGCGTTTTTTATAAGCAGCTTTGTTAGTGTTTCTTGTTTTTCCTGATCAGTTCTGAGTCAAGTCAAGGGGGCAAGTCAATTACCCGACAGAACGAAAAGGGCATCTTTAACTCGAAGAAAACAAATAACAATGACAATGTCTAATACTCTTCAATAACTTATCTAAAAATAATAAAATAAATCTGTTCAATACTGTACATAAAACAAGATGCCTCTCATTAAAATCACAAATACGTTTGGTCGTTCGTCGCTAAGCCACAAGAAAATATGTAAATCGCAATAAGGCAGTAGGTAAGCGTTCGTAAGCCGTGTAATTATTCACATCGGATTTGCAAATCGCGCCTGAAGCGTTCCGTTTCTGCACACGCGAATTAAACTGACCCTTAGCGTGCGCCCAAATCAAAACACATGTGCTGAGAGCGGGTTTAGTCGGCCGCTGATTTTGAGATGAGGGCTTCCCCTTTTTGCGGGTCCCTGCGTCGATTCCTTGGCGGGTGATGATCGATACCCCGCCCCCGCCGCCGGCCGCGACCCTCCTTCCCTCGCTCTTAATTAGGACTCCGAATCTGCGTCGGACACACACGCACACACTAACGGCGGGTATAATGTTAATCAACTTTCATTATGCACTAAGGAATTATATGGGTACGCCTGAGGAGTGATTATCCGCGTTAGGCCGCGTCCCCGACCAAGAAATCATACTTTATTATGATTCCGTAGTCAGCTTTACGGTGGTACCTCGCGGGGCCACAGTCGACATCACATTAGAATTAAGTGCGCATATATCACGCGTACCGCCGCCGTTCGTCGTGTAACCACCGGATAATTAGGTTTTGTTGTTAGTTTCCATAATTTGTCAAAATATATAATTTTTCTTTGTTAATCGACGACAGTCAAATGTCATTTTTTAATAAAATTCTAATTTACACTTTCACATTTAAACGTGCTTCTCTATATTATTTTGCATACATATGGAATATCAGTAAATTTTACCTATTTAGATAGATTTATATGTAGATTCTAAAATGGAAGAATAGATTTTCTATTATAATATACATTATATTCTATTTTAAAGGCCACCAGCCTGCACACACTAAAAATAATATACACATGAGGAGGCAATTCAAATAACAGTTAAATTCTGAACTTGAAGCCCGTGTTTACATTGCTTTAGATTAGTCCGTGTTTGACCCGAGATATTACACGCTTTGAGTAAGCGTTTTCAAGTAGATTAATTCCCCTAGTTTGTTATGCCTTCCTACGTACACTATTAGAACCATGCCATCTTTAATTAAAACAATATATTGCTATAAGAAACCCTTATTATTCAAAAATTTAAATCACTTTTCTATCTACCAATACTTAAAAAGTACAAGCTATTATATATAACTTAATATTTTTTTATGTTACTAATCACGTCGAAAGTAATGACATAATAAGTCCAAGGTACGTATTTAAATATTTTATGCTTTAAAAAATGTTTTCAACATCTGTCATCGCCTGCCTACTCTTCACGCACTTTTGTATTCTAAATCACAAATAGTAAATTATAAATCCTAATAATTATTAAAATATTAGACAGACAGACAAACATGAAAAGTCATATTTCTATATTAATCATGAAAATTATGTTACGTTTATACGTAACGTAATACGAATGTGATGTGAGCATTACTCAAGCCCTTCGTACGGTACAAAGCAGGCCTAGTCGTATTGAGTAATATCGTTTAATCTACGGTTATGAGGATAAACCTCCAATAAATCTTTCACTTACCCGACCTTTAATAAACGCCTCTAATAAAATTTAATTGATCAAAGCGTATTTGCTTGAGCATGATTTACGAGCTCTATGAAGCTTACCTTCAATATCGACTGGTAGTTTAAAGTATTTACGGGGATCAGTTTAGTTCCTTACAACTCAGAAATAATAGGACCCTTCTACAAAGTAATATTTAGTTACTAAACCTATTTAATAAGTGTATCTTGACTTTATAAGGGTGATTCCGTCATTTAGCGCTTATAATTGTTATCTATTACCATTTTGTATTGTTGACTACCTGTCTTAATCTATATCATATAATACAATTCTAACTAAAATATGTAAAATGTACTAAATAATATCAAATATTTTTTGTCTGTCTGTCACAAGAAAGCACTGGACAGATTTTGATGAAATTCGGTGGGAACATAATATAATATTCTTTTTACTGTAGGAAAATATCTTATCTCTGACAAATTATTTTGTTATTGTTCAATTCAATTCAATTCAATTCTGTTGTTGATGGCTTCAAAGCGTGCCAGTTGAGCACAGATTATTTCGCCAATGTCACGTAGAATATTTGTTATTGTTATTATTTTTGTTAATGGTTTTTTGACAGCTCGCCGAATGACAAGCTATAGTGATGACAAAAATACGTAATAATCGATTTCTCTTATTTTTTTAAGTATAAAATCATATTTATTTTTATATTTATTAATATGAAAATAAATATTATTATCGTAAAAATCAAGTGTGGTGGAGAGAACTAAGAGAATCATAATGTGTTTCGGGCCGTGACATTGCATATTTTGATAATTTATGCACACAAGAGTTAATAATGAATATAATTGAAGACTCCTTATCGGAGAAATCTAATATAAATGATGATTCTGACGAATCATGTTAATAAAAGGAATTAAACTATTTTAGTTGTTTTATTTGTATGCCTTATACTAAGAAGAAAGTAAAACTTTACTATTAACTTTAATATTTTAATTTATTGGACTTCCTTATTAAATAACATATTACACCTTATATACATATTAGCATTGATTTCTATCGATTATTTGTAATCTGTGGCACAATCGTAGTAATCGTTATGTGTGGCACATCAATAAGGGGGAGGTGCCCGTCCATGAAGTACAATATTAATGTGTATGTCATTTTACCTTTATTGGCTAACCATTAAATACGAAACTTCGTGGGCGTGAGCTGTCAAAAAACCATTAACAAAATGGACAAAGTATAATGTGCGTAAAGATGAACCTGAGCGGTGTATCGCTAGTGTCAAATGAACTCGTAAAATAATTCTTGATTAATTGTATTACCAATCAAAGTTATCTAATGCAATTTATTACAAATCAATCATAGAGGCCGCGAAACACCTAACGTATGCTTGATAAATGAATTTTCGTGTTTCATTTTCTTCACGCGCAATTTATTTATTATGTTAACTTCGTATGGTATCCGTCCAATGTAGGGAGATCCATGGCTGTTATATTGAAGCTAATATTTAGAAGAATGTGTTAGTGTCTCGGTTAGTTGGTGATGTCGTACACGTAAGTATTTTCGCAGGCCCTCGAGCTAATGTAATAGATGAGGTGTTCTCATTAATTACAAAGAACGTCGGGACCAGCGGGTTGCCGGTAACTCGAACAAATTAATAAGATTATTAACTCCTTCCGACAAGTCATTCTTTTCCATATATGTTCGTGAATATTCCTTCCCTTGGAAAATCGTTTTGATTATTATATATGCGTACACAAATATTGTTTGAGTATAATGCTATGTTTATAATTTTCTTATTTACAAAATTAAATATTGAATATAGATAATATTATTTTAAAACTCTTTTAACATTTCTAATTACCTATGGACTGCACATTTTTATGATTTTCTGTGTTTTCCAAGATATTTCGACGTTTTAATTATTTTCGTTCAAAAGCAGATTTAAAGGCACATTAATTACTGGCTTTTTGCATTTTTAAGAGATTATGAAGTTGTGTAGAATATTCTTATTTATTGATATATATTATCTTGATTTTTCGTTTCATCCGCGGAACATTTTAATTTTATATTTTTGTGTCAAACAGTCACTTATTTAATTAATTATAAATTTTAATAACGAGAGTTTTACTATTAAAATAACTGAAATATTTGGGATAACTTACCGGTCCAATTATTATATAAGAAAGATATCTTTTTGTAACATAATAAAAGCAGTCAGTGCCACGACAAATGTGATTGATTAATTGATAATGAAGTAGTAGGGCGATAGTTATTAATGATGCCCGACTCCGCCCGCGCATCTTTATTTACCCACTAACACCTATTAGCCCGCAGTCGACCGTCCGATACACTGATGTATAATATATCATCCTTAGAAAAGATCAATCAATTTACCGAATTATATTGTGACGGCGAATTTGTCACCCCTTCTTGTGTCTTATATTGGAAGTTTTACAACATAGCATATATATAGATATAAAAATTTCAGTGGTATAGCTATTTATAAGTTATTCTCGGTACAGTTTAGCATAACAAATTTAAATTTAATATGAATTGGAATATAATTTTCGACAGAAATAAGATTGAAAGGTTACGATTCTAAGCCGACCCCAATCATTGAAAGGGTTTTGTTTTATTTCAATTAATTCGTAATCACAAAGAGTTTTCAGACCGCAGCAGTCACTCTATCGTCGACAATTTAAACAGATGTCGTGTTAAGGAGGTCCTCTCAGAATATTCGTTTGGAATTTAAATTGCAAATTCGTGCGGCGGCAGGTGCAGCCTCACGATTGAATGTCCGATCTCTCTGTCTAACTCAAACTAACTTCACGTACCTCCCTCTCACACCCAACGCTCAAAATCAACGAATAATGAACGTCAACAAATAAAAGTCGAGCGTTACTAATTACTGAGCTCGCTCAAACGAAGAGAGGTAATCTTTGCACTTTATTTCAGAGAGGAAATCTTGAAGCTAATGGCGTTAATTTAAAAGAGGCCGATGACTGTGATTTTTCTCACCATGAACTTTTCCACTTGTGATTTATTGACTGTACAAAAGAGGCTTTCATGATTTATACCAGCTTTTGTTATTTGAAAGACGGTAAAATAAGGTTATACGTAAAATGTCAGTCACACACTAACGGGTCTAAACTAAACAGAGGGTGTGATTCATTATGAATGGGGCAAGCGGTCGCAGGTAGTTCACTCTAAATTAAAGTTTGGCTCGTTCGCGACGTATACAGTATAGTGACTGCTCTCTACTTAGACAGGCTGGTCACGGACCTTCCTGCCTTAATGAATGAAAGAAATTCTCTTCAACCCCAACATACACACCAAAAGATTCTCGTATTAACTGCAAAGAGTTCTTGAAAGATTTAATTATTTCATTAATAATTGCTTTAGATAGCACTGGCAGTTATATACTGAGGTTTAGAAACATAATAAGAAATCGTATATATGAACATTTTGTGTTTAGGCATTATTTAATAGATGTGTAATTACCTCGATAATTTAAAGAACGTTCCACTCGGTGCCACCCATCAATCCGCTCCCCTGCCCGCCACGAATCGATAATAATTAATTATTTTTGACATAATCACAGCCAAAATCCATTCTGTTTTTGCTAATTCACGTCCCTATAATATAACGGGACGACGCTTTTAAGACCGTCCGGATGAAATTGATAAAAAATAAATAAGACTTCGCACAACTTTCCGCTAAGTCAAACAAAATTCGGTTAGCTTACGCTGCGAGATGTAACGTGATTAATTGAGCTTTTGGACGTTTAATTGATTGGTAGGGCCATCGATTAGCTATGACATAATATTCTCCATTCCACGTCCGTTCGTAAAACACAATGTATCTCACATTGATATTCGAATACGTTGAAAGTGACAAGGGATCGTGAGGTGTGCACAATCGGCGGGACATTATGTCAATATTGGACACATCACATAATAGACCAAGATTCAGATGAGGGCGTCTGTCGGATACAACAAGGCTAATAGATGTTTGAGAACCATCTACTCGATATGGTACGGGTGCAAACTTCAAAGACTCCACATGAAACAATTGTTGCTGTTCATCGAGTATTCTATTACGTACTTATGCATACGGTTTATGAAAACGACATAAATAATTGATATTTATTATATTAGTAAATGTTTTGTAAACAAATAAACAACTGGTTACCAGGTGCGGTCCGAAGGGGGGGGTCACAGGGGACATGACCCCCCCCAAAATCTAAGGTCAAATTGAAAAATCTCAAAAATTTGCCAAATAATAAAAGGAAATTTCTAGCTATCGCCTAACAGCGATTTTATAGTTTGCTGACATCTAGTGGTGTTTTTATGAACATGAAACATGTTAGAAGAGCGATTAACAGGTTTAGCTTCTAAACATTCACCCGGAAATAGAACTAGAATAGACGTCTCTAATATTATCACCCGATTCGCAAATACAAAAAGACGACTTCCATTTTTTAACCGACTTCAAAAAAGGAGGAGGTTATATGTTCCTTTGTGTGTTTTTTGTTATAGATGTTCACCGATTTCTCCGCCGTCTGTGGGCCGATTACAAAAAATTTTGTTTTGTATGGTAGGGTATAGTTCCGAGGTAGTCCCATTGTCACCAAGTCAGGATCTGATGATGGGATCCCAGGGAAATCGAAGGCAACTCTCAAAATTTACAGGCACCTATTATGTTTTTGATATATTTTCTAAAACCGATAAAGCTTTTACGTACGAAAATCATCATCTCATGTCGATGAGCTGATGATGAAAGGTTTTCATTTTTGTTAAAAAATAATTATAAGTAATGTATAAAACCGACTTCAAAACGTTACAAATCGAAACTAAAAACAGAAAAAATAATTTTAATTACTTAGTTAAAATCCACGAAGGACAGTTTTATCCTGCCTTTGCAATGAACTTTCGAACAGATATTTTGATTATATTTACAAATTGATACATTCATTAAATTGTATTAAGATTATTTTGATTTGGCTGGCACCGACTCCAACAATAACTAAGTAATTAAAATTATTTTTCTGTTTTTAGTTTCGATTTGTAACGTTTTGTTAAAAAATAATTTATTTTTAATATTGGTAGGCTAACTACTGCTCCAATAAGTCAGCAAAGTTTTGGAGTGTACGACAATAGTCAATCGAGATTTGTCGTCTATTTTTCCACGTAACTCCTAGACGTTAATAAGATGTATCTTCTATTATCAGATCAACCTAATATCTTGAAGGAATGCGACTACCGGTTCATAAGTACGTATAATATTAAAAGAATTTTCTTTCAACTCCTAACCGTTGAAGAGATATACCTTACATAATCACAAATTCTTGAACAGCTTTAGAAAATAATGAAAAACGTAATAAATGCCTATAAAATTTGAGAGTTGCCCTGGATTTCCTTAGGAACTCATCATCAGGTCCTGACTTGGTGATAATGCGAATATCTTGGAAGTATACCCTACCAAACAAAAAAAATTGTAATCGGCCAACATGTAACGCAGAAATTAATGAACAAACATAAAAAGAACCGTCGAGGAATTGTACCTTCCACCATCAGCTCATCCACATGAAATAATGATTTTCAGACACAAATGCTTGAACATCTTTAGAAAATATATCAAAAACTTAATAGGTGCCCATAAAATTTGAGAGATTTCCCTGGGATCCCATCATCAGAATCTGACTTGGTGACAATGGGACCCCCTTGGAGCTATACTCTACCGAACAAAAGAAAAATTTTTGAAATCGGCCCACAGACGGCGGAGAAATCGGTGAACATACATAAATATATATATATATATATACCTACAATGGAACATATAACCTCCTCCTTTTTTGAAGTCGGTTAAAAAAAATTGTGTCTTGTGCAATAATGTGTATTGAGTGACCCCCTCCAAAATTTCAGGCTGCGACCGCGCCTGCTGGTTACCCCCCGATTGCATAACATAAGAAACACAAGAGAAACTGAGCGTAGTATTTCACTACCATTTCCAAAAAAGTGGAACACGAAATTTCCAATTAGCGCTGTCGAAATGAAATATTTTGATATACAAGCAGAGGGAGAATAAGAATATCGAGAGTCACGAGAACGAAATACCAGCAAGTTGGCGGTACTTAAAAAATACATAGTGAAAACATTAGGCTTGCCCTGGGCGGTTTAGCCCCGTGATTAAACCCAGCGAGGCATGCATAACGAGCGCCGTATGTTTGAACGCTTGCGAATACTTTCCAAGTTTCTACGGACAGCGGTTGAGACGCGTACCGCTGGTACACCTGCGCTTGTTTATTGCCGGTTAAGACGCTACTTGAAGCTGCGCTGTTTGTTTAGGCCACGAAGCCTGCCTGACCTATTTAATATGCTCTAATAATATTCGGCTTCAATCTGAACCGCATAGTTGTTTATGTTATAGCAAAATATATGTACATTTTGAAAATATAAAACTAAAATATATACACACAATAAATTCATATTTATATTCTTTTCTTGACTAAATCACAACTACTCTACTACTGAACCGTATCAATACTATTTGGTTTTATTTTTTTTAATTTTTACTTGTATTAAAACTATTTTTAGAAGTCACATCTTTATTGAACCAATATTTCACATTTATAATTTTATACGTGAAATATATTATCAGTTTAAAATATATACTTTTACGAAACTATTCCTGCTTGTCTAACCTATTACAATATCCGTAACCAAGAATAATTATTTAATTCACAATGAGAGCTTAATAATTTTACCTTAAATTTTACTAAACCAAATATTTTTTATAATTAATATTTCGTTAAGACTTATCCCATGATTGGTTGGACACATGCTAATGCAAGAAGTTTTTAATTAAAACCGTCCGCCGTTAAGAGGCTACGTAATGGCTGATCCTCAAGAGGGTTCCTATATTGGTGTGTGGGAAGCCGAAGTACAAACATATTTAGGTCCGATGCGTTGCGTAGTGTACGCTAATCACCGGACAGATACAAAGATTCTGTGTGCACAATGCCTTATACCCCTTTCTTATTAATATAAAGTGCCTATATAATATACCCAATACCAATATTTGTAAATCGCTAATGAAACGATAAGCGATAACCGATTTTAGGAATTAATACGTAGTTTTATAATTATAATTTCACAACAAATTTCCATGGCATCAAGGAGGATAAAGACGAAGATGTAACGAAAAAGATCTTGTCCGTATTAACCAACCATTTAAAATTTCCTGACACAAAACCTGATATGTTCGAATCTTGTCACAGATTAGGCACCAAAAGGAACTCATGCAGGCCTGTTCTAGTACGATTCGTTAATCTTAAGACACGATCAACTGCTTGGAGGGCTAAAACTTCGTTAAAAGGCACAAAAATAACCATGTCAGAATTTTTAACGAAGTCACGTCAGGAAGTGTTTGTTTCTGCACGGAACTACTTCGGGATAAAGAAGTGCTGGACTGCAGATGGTATGGTAATCGTTCTTCTTCCAGACAAGACCCGAGTGAAGTTAAGCACCTCAGCTGAACTTAAAAATCTTATTTCGCAACATAGTAAAAGCGACTGATTCACGGGTATTTCTATTCCTTGTTTACATCTTTTTAATTTGGCTGGGTTATAGCTCACATTGTAAAATATGTATAGCGGGGTATACATGTGTTTTTTTTTCTTTCTAGGTAACGTTTTTTCTTTATATAAAATTAAGTGAGTAATAATATTGTAAATCGTTATTGTCACTTCACATTTTTGTTTACCTTGTAATAACTTCAAATCATCAAATGTCATATGTCACAGATTAATAATACTTCCATCAATGTTTATGTTTCGTTTAAAAATATTTAAAACATCTACTTGCAGTCAACTTATGCCTGAGCATAGTGGTATTTAATACTTATATAATATTTTGTTTTTGTGTTGCTAATTATTTAATAATTATATAGCTATATTTATTTATAATATATATTTTTATATTATTATTGTTCTTTGTATATAATATATAATATTATCTTCCTTAAATCTTAAAAATGTTTGATAATGAGGAATACTTCTCGTGTTCTTCCGACACCTTTGAAAGTGCCGAGAATAGTATTAATAGCTCTCTTACAGATGCTGAACCTCTCGAAATAAAAGTTTCGAATGTCTTTGCTAACTATACAACCTCCCTTACCATGGTGCATATCAATGCGCAGAGCATACTTGCTCATTATTCCGATCTTCTCACATCCTTTGGTACTCCCGTAGTCGACTGTATTCTCATTTCTGAAACTTGGTTGAAGCCATCACTCCCTTCTACCAGCTGCTCTCTTCCAGGCTATCAACTTTTTCGTAATGATCGTACTGATCAAGGAGGTGGTGGCGTAGGGATTTATCTCCGTAGCACTATATCCGCTCGTGTGGTTGCTCAATCTACCTCACTTACTACAGGTCATCTTGAGTATCTCTTTTTAGAATTATCTTTACACCACACCAAGATTCTTCTGGGTGTCCTGTACTGTCCAAGTGATAAAATTAATTATTTTGATGACTTAGAAGACCTTTTAGATAGTCTGGTACCGTGTTATGATCATATTATTTACATGGGTGATCTGAACACTTGTTTAATAAAAAATGATGCCAGAACGCGAGCATTGAATGACCTTACATCATCATATAATTTGCATTTACTACCCATGGCTAACCCAACCCACTACTTCCCCAACTGTCGTCCATCTCTAATAGATATAATATCTGTCTCTAAACCTACTCTTGCTATTTCGCATGGTCAAATGACTGCACCTTTCTCACACCATGACTTAATTTTCCTCGCTTACAAAGTGCGCCCTCCAAAGGTTAGAGGCAAGGTCATACTTCAGCGCAATTTTAAGCATATGGATCTAGAACGCTTGAGAGAGGATGTCAAAAACATTAATTGGACAGGATTATTGTCAGCGAACAACATCGACACCATGGTAGACTCTTTAACTGCGGAACTGATTAAACTATACGACAAGCATGCGCCGGTCAGGCCAGTTAGAATGAAGCATGCTCCTGCTCCATGGTTATCGCCTGTGATCAAAAGAACCATGGCCAAACGTGATAGGGCCAAAGCTAGGAACAAAAAGTACCCATCAACTGAAAATCTTGACACCTATAAAAAATTACGTAACATCTGCAACAGAATGTGTAGGGATGCCAAACGTCGCTATATTCACTCCACAATTCAGAATCTCTGTCAAGCGCAAGTTTGGAGATTCTTATCGTCACTGGGTGTGGGCAAGGCCACAGAAACTTGTCAAAGTTCTGTGGATCTTAATGCTTTAAATAATCATTTCACCACTCCACCCATAACCTTAGACAAAGACATAAAAACTGCTACCCTCTCATTTTTATCCAGACTTGCTCCCCCTGACGTACCTCCATTTGTCTTCAAATCAGTCTCGGTAGATGATATAAAGAAGTGTGTTCGCTCTATATCCACGAAAGCTATTGGTAGTGATAACCTCAGCCTTGACATGATTCTTCCCGTGCTGGAGGATATTGCGCCTGTTATCTCCCACATTATTAATTTTTCACTCTCACGTAATGTCTTCCCGTTATTGTGGAAGAAAGCCATCGTCATTCCACTGCCTAAGACCTCGAATCCTACCTGTCTCTCTCAATACCGTCCCATATCTATTCTCCCCATCCTCTCCAAAGTAGTCGAATCATTAGTCCACAAACAACTTTATTCCTACCTGTCTGACTGTAACCTCCTATGTCCCTATCAGTCCGGTTTTCGCTCCTCTCACAGCACGGTTGGAGCGCTGCTAAATATCACGGAGGATATTCGTGGTGCAATGGGTAACACCAAACTCACTGCGATGGTCTTACTTGATTTTAGCAGTGCCTTCAACTCTGTTGACCTTGACATCCTCATTGGAACGCTTCGTGCAATCAACATATCTCCTACTATCTTAGACTGGTTTTACTCTTATCTTTTCGGACGTCAGCAGTGCGTGAAAATCAACGATACATTATCGGATTGGTTAGATCTTACTGCTGGTGTACCTCAAGGCGGCGTACTTTCTCCTTTGCTGTTTTCTATTTTTATTAATAACATATCAAGAGTAATTTCTTCTCCCTTCCACCTGTATGCAGATGACTTACAATTGTATCGCCATTTTGAGCTGACTGAGTTACATGAAGGTATTGGTGCTTTAAACTCGGACCTTGCTAAAGTCCAGTCGTGGGCTGAGTCTTTTGGTCTTCTTGTAAATCCTAAGAAATCGCAATGCATTATATTCGGCAGTAGTAGACTGAGGTGTAAAATCGACTGGACTTCAATACCTCAAATTCAATTTTCTGGTGTCCCTATCCCTTATTGTAACAGAGTTAAAAACTTGGGCTTAATAATGGATTGTAATATGACCTGGGTAGCTCATGTCAACGAAGTCAGCAAAAAAATGCATCACTCTTTCCACTCTCTCAAGCGTCTCCAATATTTTCTCCCCTTTAATACCAAGATTATGCTTGCTCAAACCCTACTTCTCCCTATACTTGACTACGCTGATGTGTGCTATTTGGATGTGACTGAGTAGCAACTTAATAAATTAGAGCGACTCCAGAATTTAGCGATTCGCTTTATTTTTGGCTTGCGTAAGCATGATCATATATCAGACTTTCGTGCTCAACTAAAATGGCTCCCAATCCGACTTCGCCGTGATATGCACATCCTTTCTTTCCTTTTCAATATCCTTAATGACCCAAAATCTCCTCCCTATCTCCGTTCTCGAATTAAAATTCTCCCACCCCCCTCACGTTCTAGGCGATCGTGCGTCACGCCTATGCTAGACATACCAAAAAGCAAGACGAAATTTTTTTCACATTCTTTCACAGTGTATGCCGTTTCGCTCTGGAACAAATTACCTAAAGAAATCCAACGGAGCCCTTCTATAACTTCTTTTAAAAAAAATGTCAAGCAGTATCTTCTGAAGCAAATCGCACATTAATTATCAGATTAGTTATTATTATACAATGTATATATTATATACGTATGTATGTATATATGTATATGTATGTATATATGTGTGTATGTATATGTATGTATTATTTAAGTATATTGTATATATATAAACATATTATGTATGTATGTTTATTTATCCTTTTAGTATATAATGTATGGTATTAATAATAATTAACTGTATTCTATTACATCTGCACGTGTTTGCCCGTTGTTGTTTTTTAACCACTATCTCTTACTTCCATGGGTTGGCTGGAAGAGATCTCTTCTAGAGATAAGTCCACCCTTGCTAACATAAATTATTTTTAAATTATTCTATGTGTTATTTATATTGCAATAAAGAATATATACAAATTTAGCGAGAATGTACTATAAATAAACTTATATTCACATTTTTACCATTCCTTTTTATAAACGATTAACTCTTATTTTTACAGATGCACGAGACTGCGATGACGTCAACACTGACAAGGCAAGTAAATTACGACTTTAAAATCGGGTTCAACTAAAAAACAACGTTCAAAAAGCACTCGAGTCTCCCCACGAGCGCAATCCAAACTTCACCGTCGACTTTATGGCCTCTGTGACCGCCAAAAGTCGAGTCAAAGTGCAAGCTTGTTTACTCATATATCAGCAGTATCGTTTTCTTTCTGATAAGCGCGCTCCCTCGCCGCCAATAAAGTGATTAAGTCACAAATCGGTGTGGTGACTCTTGCTCCCGAACAGTGATATATGTGAAGGGGCGTGTTATGGTTGTTTAATTTATATTTTAGTACAAGTTTTTCGATAACATGACTTTTCCTATCCCATTAGTTTTATTATTTTATTGTACCAATAGTGACCAATATGAGATATGTGTACGATTGCGACACTTTTTTTACTTTACAGTGGCTACGTAAAGATGGATATATTATGTGAGTCTAAGTTTGATTAAAACAAAGTCGAGTTTAGCCTTGTGATCCAACTCACACAATCTCTACTTCTTTTCACTATATTCTCTATGTTTTATGTTCCACCCCTCAAGAGCCCTCGGTTTGCGCTACGCTCGAGGTACACATAGTTAAATAATTGATGGCGCATAATTAGTATGTCCTTCTAACCTCTTTCGTCAATAGCGGTGAACCTTGCGCTGACAATTTGTCATGTGCCGAGAAAATGTTAAAGTGCATAAGTCTGTGCATACATTTGTGCACTTCCTCTGGTCACTCTCATTCTTCAATGGGAGAAAATTGGACACGGCTAGCCATAGATCAGTAATCATTTTATGACTCTGGGCGAATCCAAGAAGTATTCTTGAGCTAAACTTGGCATGGGTTGGCCATGACTCGAACCGGGGACCTCTTAATCCACAACCGTACATACATGCCACTAAACTGCACAGGCAGTTAATAACTAATACTTACACGAAAATTAAATAATTTCAAATATTACGCACTTTTTCCCCACTATTCCTTATATCTATCGAATAGCTCCATTACAAATAAATTGCCCTTCGAAATTGCTCCACGAGTTATAAATTTCATACGTGCTGAGAAATGACATACGGCATTATTTATTACGAAGTTTTTTGTTTCGAGGAAATAGGAAGAAGACATTATTATGTAATTTTAACATTTTAAGCCCGTTATTATAAATTGTTACAAATGTTAAGTTAATAATCTACATATTATGAACACGTTTGGCTTAGTTTGTAGTAACCCTACTTTCTGCGCCCAGCGGTCATGGGTTCAAGTCACGCTGGGGGCATTCATTTGTTGAGCGCGAATGTTTGTACTCCAGTCATGGGTGTTTATATTTATAATACTTATGTATTTAAAAGTTATATATGTATATTGTATCAACTATCTGGTATCCGTAACACAAGCCTCGTAGCTTACCACGAAACTAGATGGCGCTGTGTTCAATAATGTTCCAGCGTATTTATTTATTATTATTGACTTATAGACAGAGAAAACAGAGAAATAATAAAAAAGAATCAGAAATGAAAATTTCATGTATATTTTTGCTTATTTCATTAATACATTTTAGCTGTTATAAATGTTATAAATGAAACAATTTTAGGTGGTTTTTAACCGACACTTTAACTTATATTAAAGGCACGTTTAAATGTTTCTTTTTAAAAGTTCTATTTAAAATATATAATAAAAAGCCTTTTATGGCTTTAGTTGAAAAAGCAATAAAAGTTCGACGAATAAACGAAAGGATAAATCAAATATAATTGATTGAAGAAGCAAAGACAACACACTCAATTTCCAGTACATTAACATTTGTCATCAGTAATTTACCATTCTAACCCTCAGTTCACCGCGCCTATTACCAGTATTAGCGGGAGGCGCCATTAGCTCTACAAATGACACTAAAATGAAATCTATTCATTTCCTCAAAGTCAATCGAGACTGATATTGTTCAATTTCACGCGATCCGAACATTACACGAATCGCGAGTTGCCGCTCACCTTACAAATGTAACATAAACCGGTAAATAAACGCCGCTGTCATATTATTTATAGCTTATATTAAGTTGTACGTAATTGACAGTTTTTATTTTCATAATAATTATATTTAGTACTTGGGCGATGGAACTTTGCTCGGTGATATTGTATAAGATACGATACGAATATACAGACTTATTCTATATATAGATAAACTCATAAAGCTTATATAAATGCAAAATTGTATCCAAATCGTTTGAGTTGTTACCGAGATGCACAATATCATACCAGTACATTGTAAACAATATTAACAAAAATTACTCAATTAATATTATCATGTAATGGTGACTCTAAATATTTCCTAATGTCCAATATAATATACCACTGGTTATTAAAACTACTAGTAACGCGCTAGTCTGGTAACGTAAGGCTTTTTCCCGCGACCCGCGATCCCGCGCAAATATGATTTAATAAATTAATTGCTTGCCCAGCCACTGAGTCCGTGTAAGATAGCTTTCTTTAATAATAAGTTATAAATTATAAACATAAATTCTTTGAATATCTTTAAGTATTAAATAAAACAAACAATCTCTATACAATATTAGTAAACATAAATATTTACATTAGACTACCTGAAAGCACTTCGCATTGACTTCGATTTGTAAGTTTCCACGGTGGCGAAGGAACTTTATAATAATAAAGTCATATAATTACTCATGATTACGTCATAATTAAATTGAAAATTGAATTGTTTTTTCAAATACATACTTTTACAAGGTACCTAATTGTACTTATATGAATTTTACCCTCAATAATATCTAGAATAAACTGAATTCATTGCAATGCATCAGTTTAATCAATGTCGTTATAGGCGAGTAGATATCGCGATAGGATATCACAATTTTGAACCATGTTGTGAGTTACGGGTTAATTTGTTACGGGTACAGTTATCAGAGGGATCAGAGCACATTTGTACTCTCAATTTGACTGATGAATTCTATATTGAACGTTGATGAACTGCCTGGAACAATAGGAACATAATATATAGTAGTGTCTACTAAACCACAGACTACGTGGTTAATTTTCTAGGCAAAAATATTTGCAAATTTTTAAAAAAAATATAAAGATAACTTTAATATCAAAAATAACACCCATTCCATAGATCCATTCAAGAAAGTAGACAATATAAAAAAAAACCTTATTAAATATATTATTTTCATTTTTTGTTTATTAAGTATAAAAAATTATTATAAGTAATTTTATGTGAATTATATTTCAAAACTCACTTTAATAGAGAAAAATGCAAGACAATAGCGTTTTATAAAAGAAATTACTAGAATAAAAAATAAGATTAATTGAAATCAAACGACTTCAAAATTGCTTACGAAATAACACGTCTCGGTGTATAATTTCGTCCTTAACGGAATAAACCGCTAGAAATTTCAGTAAAGTATAGTATTATCAAAAAATTGGCTTTATTACGAAACTGTTTGCCTTCGGTAACTATCTTGATCAAATAAAAAATTAACTTGCCGAGGGTGACGTCGGAACATATTACGCCATATTCCTGTACCTGTATAATTTGATTCAGTAATTGTATATCGTTTATATTATTAAAATGAAGCACAACATAATATTTTGTATTAGAAGAATTCTTTAAAGTGTAGCTCTTTATTGACGTAAGTAATGTTAATGTTAACTCTTATAAAAACCATTTAGTTATATTTTAAATAAGAAATGGATAAATTCAGAAAAAAATATTAAAAAAGTACTACAAATATTAATATAAATGTACCACAAAATATAGAAAAACGGCGATCATCTGCGACTCGATTTAGCTATTTCAATAAAATTATACAAGACTATGAAAATAAAACTGAAGCGGCTGGATGTATTCAAAAGCCAAATTAATTTTTTCCTTTTACTTATTTCTGGTCAATTTCAAACTTTATTTCTTTAAAACAAAGATCATTTTAGTATAACATATTTATCCACGTTTTAAAGTTATTTTGCAACCGCAAGGCGCATCAGACGCTACGTGTCGTGCTCTACCATTTCGAATATACTTCTTTGGATTTCCTTTAAATTATAAAATCAATTAGGCTACGTTGACATCGCGTTACCAGACAGATTTTGTTTTTTATTTAAATTAAGTTCCAATATCGATAAGACGGATACTAGGGCTACTTAATATTCCTTACATTTTTTCAGTACCGATTTTGTTGTAATTGAATGTAACATTATTTTTTATATTAAATTACTAATATAAATAATATTTATTAAAACATCAAGCATGTGGGTACTGTACTATTTTAGGCTGTTACAAAACAAAAAGATCAGGTAACCTATGTTGACGTACTAGGAGACCTGTAGAGTTATAAGGCTACTATTAAGGTAAAGGCACCTAACTCCGAGGGGTTCTAAAAATGGCACCATATTCCGAGGTATTTAAACAAACAGTGATTTCAAGTAATTTACAAGTTCGTTTTGTGTGTAAGATACCATATTGAATTCATAATTTATCTGTTCGTGTTTATATGAGTAAAAGAGTGTGTTAATGTGTGTACATTTTAAAATAATGCGTAAAATTTGCGCTAGCAGCTGACTTGAACGCACGCTCCATACATTTTGGACCTTACGCACGTAAGTACTATGTTTTACTAAATAGTGTTTTAGATGATATTTTAATGCTATATGAGTACATGTTTAGATTAAAATAGTAGAAGAGTTATATTTTTTATTTAAAACACGTAACATTTGTGTATTTTTCTTAACAATTTAAGAGTAAATAAAGTTTAAAAATACCACGGCATTAGGTGCCAAGTATTTTAGTTGGTTCCTAATGCCGATGTATACCACGGAATTGCGATTTTATAGACGTTTTCTTTTCTTTAAATTTTGATGGTAATTTTATAATTACAAAATTTACTGTTTTGGTTTTGTTTAATTAAATGGCCAATAAATATAAAAATCTATTTCCGATGTATGTTTTGGCATCAAACTCACTAATTATACATGATCAAAGATTATCTATTTAGGTACTTTATTAATTTATTATATGGAAAGACTAATAACATTAAACTGAATTATTAATGTATTTGATATATTTCTGTTTCTGTTCTATGTATTTTTTCGAAGATATTGCAATTATAAATTGATTTATTTATAAAATATTGAAAAATCTCTTGGTTTTTAATAATCGGAGTTAAAAAATGTGATATGGTATTATAAAACGCTATTCCGATGTATGTAAGTCGGAATAAGGTTCTATGAGCACCTAATTTCGTGGTATTGACACAAGTAAAATACAGTGTGTTAATTATTAAAAAGTTCAGAAGAGTTTCCAGAAAACAATATTCAACAGTTAACAATCTCATTTATTGCTCTCTCAAATGTTTGTATTATAGTTCTTAGTACTCGAATCGCTGCCTATTTAACAAATTAAAAATCAATTATCATGACACATTGAAAAACTGCCTGTTACATTATCTTACGCAGCTTTTATAGAAATTCATAAGGTATGGGCTCATAGTATTTTAAATATTGATATTATTATTTTTTTTGTTGTAGGATAATGAAGCCAAAAGAACACACGGAAGAAGATCTCCGAAATGCTATTACAGCAATCAATGAGGGTAGTAGTGTATCTATTTGTAATATTATGAAGAAAACAAAAAATACTGTTAACGAATTAATTATATATAGTTACTAGTCACTCCTATGTTTTTTACATCTTTATTTAGAATAATATTATTAATCTAAATAAATTACATGTTGTGGTGTCATTTTACCATAAAAGACTGAAGACTGATTTAAAGACCACAGTAAATAAATAGACGTGATTTTTGAACACCATGTATTATTCTCCCCACCTCCATTTCTTTGTATTTTAAACACTCGGAATTAGGAACCAAATACATCGGAATTAGAATTTTTACATCGCAATTAGGTGCTCTCGACTTCTTCACATTTTTAATTAATTAAAGATAATATAAAATTTTCTATTGCTAAACTGTAAGTGTATTTCAAGAGTTAGATAAATAATACTTCTGATAAAAATAGCGAATTCTGCAGAAAGATATAGTAAATGCTTAATATATAAAGTTCTTTCTAGTTTAGGTGAAAATACCGCGGAATTAGGTGCCTTTACCTTAGTTTATTATTAGTCACATATTTTATCAATTGGATTTATGTTCTTATATAATTTAAAAACGAAGAAGACTTAGCTTTAAAAGGACGTTATTGTTTGAAGTGAAAATTAATAACACTGCTTTAATGAAATTGATTTTAAGAAATTTATTCATCGCCGAGATTTTATAAAACTCCGCTTCTCGCTCGAGCAGTCAAAAACAATACTTATTCAAATGAAACAAAAAGCAATTAACGGAGGAGATATCCCTCCGTCCTCAGAGAATACAAGAGAGGAGAGATTATTGAAAAAATAATTAATAAATATTTATGACGGGCCACCTGAGAAACGACACGGCTCGGATTCCGTTTTTATACAGTCCTCGAGTACGCATCTGCGGGATACACCGAAAAGCGGTTTATTACGAATGCAAAATTTTCCATTCATATTCAAAATTTTATATCCCGATGTGGTCGGGAGACAGCTAATTTATTCCGGGGGCGCTAAGGAGACGTCCCAGCACCTCGCGTCTTGAGGAGGATTAAGGAAGGGTTGAACACTGCGAAATTGACAGGTGCCCGTCAAAAATTACAATTAATAATTGAGATCTGTGGTCGCTGCCGTGACTGTGCAACGGTAAAAAGTTGATCTGATAACGTAAATCACGTTAATATTTAAGTTTCTCTTACAATTTATTATTTAATGTCGAATATTTATAAGACTTAATTAAATGCTATATTATTTGCTATTTAAATTTTTTATTGATAAGTGAATCCAAATAAGTATAATAAATTATTTTTTTGTAAATAATTTATCTTGTGCTATAAACTAATTTAAAAAACATGATAAAATAATTCGATGATATTAATAAAATTAAAGAAGACTTTAAATCTAATTTAATCTTCATTTTTTATAAGTTATAATATTATATAAAGCCTTAATTAATATTAAACATTTCACTTTAAAATTCTGAGAGGAATTATTCTGCAGAGTCCCTGTCCGTTAGACGACAATAAACATGGAGGCGCATCGATTACCCGCTTTACTGCTGGGATAGCGTTTAATGGCGGTAATCCACTACTAACGAAGTTTTATTGCCAGTTACAAATGGAAAATACAACCATTAAAAGCCCACAAGAGCAACATACGCGAAGTGATATTTGTATAGTTCATGTTTTTCTTAGTAGGTATAATTTTACATTTTACTTCAAAACTTTATCTCAGAAAACAAATTTGTAGCAGACCAAAATGAAATCTAAAATCTAAAAGTATTATTATTTTCCCACACAGCTCACACAACAGTCAACGACATAACATAAAAAATCGTACAGCATTGACAACTTGCTTTTAAAACGTCCTCAGGATAACATAAATTATTATAATTAAAATATAAATTAAATTAAAAAAAATCAATTCTTTTGTTTTGTTGCTCCAAGGAGTGCGAAAAGAAAATATTATTTTAATGTATGAGTTTGTTGGTCCGAGATAAATACCGAAAGTACTTATTTGATCATAACGATTCTTTATTAAAATTATTGGTGTCAACTTTAAAAATTGTATAGTTTAATCTAATTATTTCACTTTTATGTAAATAATTAACGATTTTCACATATTAAGAATGATTTCAAAAGGAGAAGCAATATTTATAATTATCTGTAAGCTACATTATTTGGACCAATAAAAATTAAAACGAAAAGAACAAGGTACAAAGTAGTTGATTCCATAAACCATCCAGATTGCCAATATTGGTTCTGAATACTAAACTGCATAATAAAAGTGTACAAACTGCGAACGCATTCGAATAGTAACAAATGATGGTTCTCCATCAAAAAGTCAATATGGACGCAATGAATGTCCAGCGTGGCTACAGCTAGGGATAGCTCTTGATTCTGCATACTTCTTTTCTGTCATGTCTATTGATTAAGTGCATTTGAAATGAATGTTAACTGAGGGACGTGTCTTTTGAATATTTTAACTGCCAAACAATTCTTGTATTTATTAAAAGTTGACAAATCTTATATATTTAATTATTTTATATAATATTATACAAAGTATATTATACAACGATCTCAATTGGTATCATATCTAAGCCATCATTTAATATAACACCTTAATAATAAACTATGTGTATATTTATTTTGCTACAAACATATTCTGCAAAATGGTGAATAAATCAAAAATATACGAGGTGATTTGCCTTATCTCGAGGTATAGATGAGAGTAATTTTTCACGCACCGTCACCAGCCGCAGGCGCCGGTCAGTGTGTACTGGAAGCGTTCATTGATTTATTGTTTGCAGCCGTATTGAATCCAAATATAAGGGTTGTAACACATTTTTATTTTCTTTTTCATTGGCATATTTCAATGCATGTGATTTTATGAATCTTTTGTGCTTTTGCTGGCATTCTATTGAATTTTATTAATTAATTCTTTATCTCTCTATAGGAATGAAATTATGTAATTTTGTAATTTTTTATGTTTCATTTGTAATTAAGCAGAAACGACGTCTACGCAGCGCATTTTCATAATCCCAACGCTCCCCAATCGCAATTCCATGAAGGAATTTCATCTCTTCCACGTCGTAAATATTTTGTCCGATTAACCGTTCGTTCGACAGCCGCGAGGCGTAAGAAAATGTTAATTAACGAATCCATTGTTTTCTCGCCCGGCGGCTCCAAGATGGTGCCGCTTCCGTTTCCGCCGACCGCCTTCTTTATGTGCGTTTCCCTTATTTTTACGTTAGACGGGTAGAGATATTGTGGCGTCGCGGCGCACCCGAGTATAATGATTTTAATTTCCTCTAATCAAGCCTTCGGCGGAGCTTAAGAATTCTAATCATGTACACCGCCACCGCTGACAGAAACATCAGCACTTATTCTGATTGCGATGAGTGTGGCGCTGAATAATTAATATGCCGTTATTTTGCGTCATGCGGCTACGAAACAAAAGCAGTGTGATGCCTTAATTTATGAGTCATAACGCCCCATCGTGTTTCTTAAAGCATATTGTTTTCTTTTAATTTGTCGCAATACAAATAACAAGTGTTCTAAAATTTAAACCCGTAGCCGTACCCGTAAAATTAATAATTAACTATAGTTCTTATAGGTTACATAATATACGCGAAATATTTACTGGACCTGATTTATATAGCGTAGTAGCGTGTAGGTCCTTAAAAAAAATTTTATATGATTTCTATTTTTCTGTTCTATTTATACCATATAAAACCTGATAACATTCTCAAAAACATCACGGAGTAAGTTTAATTATATGGGGAATGAAGCAACCCTTCGTTCAATTCTCACTAACGACTTCGGTTATCTAAATCACGATTTGAAAATAATTTTTCATTACAAAATAATTACTTTAAAGCCTTTATGTGCTAAAACTTTGCATTCCATTTGATAATAATAGCTAAAAATAGATTTGTTATTCGAAATTTAACGTTTTTTTATGATGCAATATTTACATTTAATGAAAGAATGAATTGAATAGGAAATAAATCAAAATAAATACATGTTAATCATCTCAACTTCTGAAGTTATAATATATTCATATTTCGTATTTTATCCTGTCATTTCACACGTTCCTTTTAAAAGCATACCGCGGTGACGTTTGCCGCCTGCGGTCCGCGCTCAATTAAGACAACCCTTGCTGGTAAGCGCCTTGCATTCAAATCAGTAAACAGAAGCCCTACACCACAATACAACGCTTAACACCGCGAATTGAATGCGAAAATAAAGCGTGGAAAGGATTTACGCCACAAATAACAAAAATAGAAACAAACATTTCTTCACACTGTAAGGAATGCTTTATTTTGCTTCTAACGTTACCAAGAAATACATTATATAACATTATTAAAATGCGTATTTAAACATATGTAAAGGAAATAATAAAAATGTTTTGATGCCTACTTTACGACAAAAATAATGAAATATAAAGAGATTGATTACAGAAAAACCAAACGAAACAACTTCATCTCCCTCACACTCATAACCCTCGAATAAATAATGCAGCAATAAAATGTGAAAAACGATTACAGATCAATGAAGCGTGTCTTCCCTCTTGGGTGCAAATAAAGCCAGAGTACACACTTCAAATATGCTTTTCTTAATCGTTCTCATAAAACAAAGATCAGCCAACAATCTCCCTCGGAAAAATATAAAAATGGCCCCTTTGCTCACATCAAGTCTATCGCAGATTTTTACCACAAATTGTTTCCTAAAGCTACCCCAAATCGATATTGTTTAAACTCCGGATGTTATTGGAAGCATTCGAAAAATAAATTTTTTTACCGCTCGTTTGCAACACACTTCGGTGATTAAATATAAAGTTTACGTTTCGCATTCCACTTTTTCCTAAATGAAAAAATGCATATCGCATAATTACAACATTCACTATTTTTTATTATTTTAATTTTTGAAATAAATTGAATAACATGCTTAAAAATTTATCAAATCAGACGAATGTCGCTAACAAGTATATAGAACAACTGTCACAAGCAAGATTTAAGAAAATTAAGTAATAATTTCATTTAACATTCGCCTACGGCCAGGCGAAAGGTTCTTCTTAAAAAGCCCAAAAACTTAGATTAGTGTGGTATATATTTAATTCAATTAGTTTCACAGTTGTATAAAATCAGAAAGGTGGTAGTAATTTATGTATTTTTGTCATTGCTTTTTGAAAAAAACATTTTTTGCACATTTTATACAAACATTGTATTAATTTACATATGTTGTACAATGTACATACGAGTCTACATCCAGTTCAAAAATTTACAATATCTAAGATAAATTCAAATCAATTTTAATTATCATAATATTCAAACTAATCATATCTACAAGAAAATTAAAGAACCGATATAGATATTCTCAAATGACAAATTTATTATACTCTAGCTAACACTCCATTTCTATTTGCAATACTTAACTTTTCCTTTTGCCTAAGACCTTAGGTATTGCTAAGTTGTATTGACTTGGAATCCCAGCGGATGTGTCATTGTAATTTGCCGGGGGATGACGGATCCGCCCCGGGCCCGATTATAATACCGTAAGCCATTTTAATCTTAACTTAGTTAAAAATCTTGCGTCCGACATTAGCATTAATCACTTTTGACAGGCTCCGTTATGGATATACTGTAATTAATGTGTTTAAAATAGATCATTTTAACGGCACCATTGATGGAAAAAATATTGTAATACATATATACATAATATATAAAATTTTGGTTTATTTTACTAAAGAAGACAAGATATATTTTTTTAACAGAGCGATGCGATCTTGCTAACAGATTAAGAAGCAAACATTTCGAAGCTAGTTTTATTACAAGGAGACTCAAAGTTAACGAATTTAATACAAAGTGAATTATGATATTATTTTCTCAGAAACAAAGGAAAATGCCCTCATCAAGCACAAAACATAAAGCTTAATTGAACGCCGACATTGAGAGATTTCAATTCAATTACTAAGCCATATTTAACGAAATCCAATCCCATTTCCCCTGAGAAATATTTTATTTATTCTTAAAAAATAACACAGCGGTTACGAGACGCGGATCGTTCTGTTGGTTTAACCGAGATCATTCTATGTAAAAGACGGAGGCAGGAAGAAAACTTGTTTAAGCGAAACCCTCTAAAAATGATTGATGCCATAGAGCGGTGGGGAGCGATCAGCACTAACGCTCGATTCGAACATTTTAAAATGAATAAACGTCGATCCGCTGGAAATTTGAAAATGAAGATCATTAGCGCAATATTGACGCACGAGCCCCTGCGTTCATTATTACCCGATGGAATTTCTTACTGCGGCCCCACAGTTTTATTGGCCTCCCGTCAATCATACCGGCTAAATGATTAGATTTGAACCGGGTCGAGTGGCAGCCGATGCAACAATGGCTTTTCGTTCTCATTGCAGTCGAGTAGAGTCAATTTACTAAGGTATTGGAAACATTGAATAATTGTTCGAAGACATGTTATTAGGTGGAGCGTTTAGCCCGGGAGCTAACAAGCTGATATGGTTTGTTTCTGCGAGTCTTTGTTAGAATATAACAATTAGTAGACAAAGCGGCTGTGCGGACGGTGTTATCGCAGATGCTGCCCGCAAACAATGCGCCTCACGACAATGCATGCTCAATATCTTTATGCTACCTGCTGTTGAAGGCCGATGCACTCGCTTGTTGAATCAGACTCCTTTGCTCTATGTTTAAGGTAAGAATATATGTAGATTATAGAATGTGCAGACGCCTCATAAAAGCTTTAAATTTATTGATTGTAATGTGTACATATTTCCATTACCCTATTTAAAATAAATAAAAATCTATACATGAGCGTGTTATGCTGATATTTGAGTACATTTAAATTAATAAACATACATACTAATACGAGTATATAAATCGTTAATACTTTAATGCTGTATCGTAAAGAATGTTATCACAATTCTATGTATAAAATAAATTTCAAATCATGAATTAACTTTCAATAAATTATCGAAAAATAATAATTTAAAACTTATATTAAAATAGTTTACGTTAAGTACTTTAGAAACTAAACAATTCTATCACACCCTACTCTATGATTTCTCGGCGAGACACCACGAAGCCGTTGCTTTGTGTTCACTTCCTTGCCTCCAGCGTCTCTCACGACACTCGTTGTCCTCCCTTACCGCTGAATGCACATTTGATGTTCCCTCATATTCAGAGATAGACGTAATAACTACTACTTACCACGTCTTATAGCGTAGGTGTTATTAAGAGCTTTATAACAATGCCAGGCAGTATATATTAACGTTCTGTATTAGAAATGAAATTTGATAATTATGTCTTACGAATTTGTCATATTATATTGACGACACGTTTGGCTCAGTTTGTAGTGACTCTACTGGCTGTGCCAGCGGTCGCGGGTTCGAGTCTCGCTCTATTCATTTGTATGATGAGTACTAAACTAGATGAGTTTTAATATTTGTATTTTAGATTTAAATTTATATATGAGTACTGTGCCAACTATCTCATACCCGTGGCACAAGCCTCGTGGCCATGGAATTAGATGATGACGTGGTCTTAATATACACATTTATTTATTTTGTTTTTCTTAAAAGCTTATCATCACGACTCCAATTATGTAAATGAGTATTTTTTATATACATAAGTTAGAAGAATATATTCAATTGTTATAAATTTTTCCAATATTTGTTTAAATATTTCATAATTCATTAAATATTGTACAATTATTATACTTCAATTATGTACTGTTTTGTTTTGTTTATTGAAACGCTCCAACTACATTTCTTAATGTAATGGGCTTATAAAAATAGACTTTGATGTCATGAAGCCTTTTAAACTGAACAAAATTTTTCATAAATCAACAACTTACAAGTAAATTTTAATGGAATTTTGCAATGTAAACATTTAAAGGTCTTGTGAAAGATGTAGATGACATAATAGCTAAGTAACAGCTGTTTTTTATTTCCCAATGTATGCCATTATGTAACTTCATGGCGATGTTTTTTACGATATAGGTAACTAGAATATGACCTTTAAACTATTCTATATTACTAAAGTACTAAGATCTCAATATAAAAATCACGTTATTACTTTAAAAACGAAATCTTTCAAATAATCGCACTGTAAATAAATAATTAGTCAAGTTTGGCATTTACGAAGCCAGTTACCAATGTGCGAAACAATCACAGCCTATTTTGCAAATCAACGAGTAACAAGTGACGCGTCAGTGAACATCAACGCAATGAGCGCTTCATGACACCTGCGAATGTTAATCGTATTAGAGCTAATTGTCTGTGCGGATTCCGCAGGTAAACACTACACGCCGCGGTATTTGCGTACTACCACATATTGGATGTACGAATACAGTGAATATCATTTTCAAAAAAACTATTTTTTCACTTCGAAATTTTCAGTGGAAATTTTTAATTAACTTCGAATATGAAGTAGTGTTAATTGCTAATGATTTATTGTTACCATTTAACTAAATAATTAATGTTTGTAGTTTTTCTACACCGCAACTCATTATTATCATTAACTTTTTCTTAAGCTCGAGGTTTTCTGGTAAAGAAAATTATTTTTTAATGTTAAATATATTTTATTTTTTGTTTAAAAGAAAATATTCAAATAATTTAAAGGTAAACTTCATAATAATTGGATGTAATTAAAACTATATTTTCAATCGACCGGTAGACCCCGAGACTATGATTACTGTAAAGAATTGAAAACGTCAGGAACTAAAAATCAAAATAAATCCGTGAAAAAATCGCAAAAGAAACTAAATAGCATATAATTAGTTTCTAATATTTTAAATAATAATTAAAAATAATATCGGATAATATGTAACATATTCACACTAAAATATCTCTTCGTAGCTCTACGTAGCACTATTACAAATGTACTCTATTACTGTAATCGTCGATCGTGTAGCGGATTAATCGACGCAGAGTGATTTAATTTCGACTGATATTTACAAAACTGTTTACATTAAATTACACTTTATATCTATTGCCTATGTATTTAAATATTTTATATAAATTATTACAAATATTTTCAATGTGTTACTAAAGCTATTGTCATTTTAACATAAATTATAAATTACGAATAAAAATATTATTTACATATAAAAATATTATAGCTTACTAAGAATGTTTATGTCATACTAGCTACTTACCCTCGCTTCGCTCGGGTTCGTCCCCGGATTTAGTGCGAGCGAAGCCGCGGGTTCCGCTAGTTAAACGAAATAAAATTTCCAAAATAAAAGTAGCCTAAGTAACTCCTTATAGCGTTGGCTTTCTGCGAGTAAAGTCCCGTCATTATCGGTCCAGCAGTTTCAGAGATTTGCTGGAACAAGCAGACATACAAAATTTTAAAAGTTGATGGCATTGTCTTAGGCAATTAAGGCTTAGGCTTAAAGCAATTTTATTTATATGTAATAGATGTAGGTATAGTTAATAGATATAGATTTACGATCACATACAAAAACTTAATATTTTTACAGTAGAACACATTCTATTACAATGAAAACAAGAAATATAGAAACAAAGGTTGACATAAAAATCGGATTGATGTTTTATAGCCGACGTGCAATGAATAAAGGTACGCGTATGAGTGTACACTACAGCGGCATTGCTGGGACGAATTTGTTACTAAGGTAACACGTACCTTAGTTCAATAAAAGAGAATAAGTTTCGTAAAATTCGTAATCAAATACAAATCACTACATAGTATAAAACAAAGTCGCCTTTTCTGTCCCTATATCCCTATGTGCGCTTAAATCTTTAAAACTACGCAACGGATTTTGATGCGGTTTTTTTTAATAGATAGAGTGATTCAAGAGGAAGGTTTATATGCATAACTAGCAGATCCCGCGGCTTTACCTGTGCTAAATCTAGGAAAGAGCCCGAGCGAAGCGAGGGCGAGTCGCTAGTATGTAATAAAACACAAATATAAAAATAATAAAAAAGGCCCAAAGTGTTAATACATGGGACTAAACTATTTATTATTATGTACCGTTTGAAAAGAAATTCGTTTTTTTTTCTAAATCACGCTAATGTTAGAAAAAGATAATGAAAAACAATATGTAATGATAATGTAATTTAGGTGGATATTATTGAGTGATAACGTTTAGTGTAATGATAAAGTTACGCTCGGAAAATAGTACGGGACACAAAATAGGTTCAAAAAATTATGATATGTGTTATTTTTATAAAAGATTTTTTTCAATTATATATCTATACAATATGATATATGTATTTCTATATAGTTTACTTTAATATTTTAAAATGTTTATAACAATCCTATAACAGTTAAACAAATATTGCAAATTCGTAGTAGCAAGCCAGAGAGCGAACGAGAGAGTAAAGTTGCGTCACCACCGTCTAGCAGTTCTTTATTATTCATAGGACGATCTCGTTCAGAGTGTTTTATATGAGCGACGATCGAGTATCAATTTGTACGGAACCGCCCCGTATTAGCATTTCCCTGGGCCTACATTGTTTTACAGGAAAAAAATATTTATGTTACTCACATGCTAAATTTTTATGGATGCGGTATTAAAATCAAGATATTACATATTTTAGTATCGAAATGTAAAATTTCTTTTCGACATTTATATCACTTTTCAATATTATTTTATTAAATATTTGTATTTGATTTCAAATTTTACGAAACTTATTCTCTTTTATTGAACTAAGGTACGTGTTACCTTTTATCAATTTTGAAACGCTTGAAAGAATATAATAAGTAGGCTTACACTCGAAATACATTTATTGTTAGCACTCAAATATGTAATTAAGTGTATATGTTATAATCATATGTAGGTTATATAATTAGAGGCCAACACAATATGAACAATTATCCCTAAGAACAAATGAAATATATGTGTACATATAAATATTGCATCAAATATACAAAAGCAGCACGACACAATCGTTTACAAAACTTAAATCCCGCAAAAGACGCTTACTCTACTCAGCTCATTTCCCTGAAAGCTAGGTTCATCTCAGCCGCAGTACTGTAAGTAGTGTACGCTTATGAGTGTTCATTAAAGATACGGTAAAGACGGCGACGGCTAAATTGGCTTCTGACTATACGTGGAAGGTTATATCTGTTGAAAATGTTACTTCATTTTGAGAATGCTGATATAAAGTTAATATTCTCGAGAAATTATTATGCCTCTATTATAAAATATCTAGGGACTCCCCCTCGCTTCGCTCGTCCTGGTTTAGCGCGAGCGAAGCCGCGGATCCCGCTTGTTTATATACTAATATCTTCCTCGAGGACCACTCTATCTATAACAGCATGAAAGTCAGTGCAGTATTTTTTGAGTACTTTATGTTTAAATTGTAGTGATAGGTAAACAAGTTTAAGATTAAACCAATTTTTTAATTCATTCTGACTTTTTGTTCATGTTTTTAAGTAAAAGGTATTTTTATTATTATAAGAGCCGGTGCAGTAGTAGATTCACACAGTCTTCCATACTGGCATTTCATTTAACTTTAAATAATGTAAAAACACGTTTTATTACGACTCAAAAGTATTTGTAAAAGTCTATTTATAAATATTTTAAATAGTTTTCGTTAATACAAATTAATGAAATACTTTTTATGCACAAAGCCATTGTTTAATTATTTAATAATAATTAACAACTCGGTGTTTAAATATAATAACAAACTCGTGCTAGCACAAATGTGTTAGTCCAACTTTGTTAACTAAAATATATGGAATAATTGAAAATATTCAAATTAAAACAGTAATTGGGACTGCTACATAAGGGTGTCACGCGCACAATCCAGATTTTCGCTTAGTAAATGAACATTCATTCCACTACAATAGAATCTGTTTCCATTATAATGCATGAAAGTATTGGTTTTCTAAATAGTTTACTATAAAGCCTTTATTTTAGATATTTTTTATTTTAACCTAAAAAGATAAAAGTTCTGGTCGAGTATGAAACTCCGAACAAACATAAAAATTTTTGAGATTATTAAAATGATAAAACTTTATCATAGTATTATTAAATATTAATAACTGTAACCTATATTGCTTTTAGTTCACACTACTTTAACATACAATATATATAGATAATTCCATGGATTTCCAGGGTGATTTCCATTTTTAAAATACATTTAATTTTATTTCTATACAAGTAGGTATAAAAGCTTAATTTTTTAAATGATTTTTAGAAATGAAAGAACTTTTCAAAAACTATGCCACGATATTCAAAGTGGTTTCGTATAATGAAAACTAACATCTTCTTGTGTATAGTTCAACTAACAAGGGGCTGTTAATTTAAATTTACTATCTTAGCTTCGCGTAATGAACGGGAAGATGATTGCTATAATGGGATTGTAGATTTCGTCGCTAAGTCAAAAGTATTCTGTGTTCGCGATATACTTTGCCGTCTTACATAGCCTTAAAGCAGTAGTTAATGTTTCTAGAAATAATAACAGTACTTACTCATAAAAAGTACTGAAATATCAAGGTATTTAAGTTATGAACTACTTACCTGGCGAATAAACTTCAGTAAACTGTAAAAACTTAACGAGAAGCTTATTTTTTAACTGACTTCAAAAAAGGAGGAGGTTATAATTATGTTCCACTGTATATATATTTTTTTTATGTATGTTCACCAATTTCTCCGCCATCTGTGGGCTGATTTAAAAAAAAATTCTTTTGTTCGGTAGGGTATAGCTCCGAGGGGGTCCCATTGTGACCAAGTCAGGATCTGATGAAATCGAGGGCAACTCTCAAATTTTTAGTGTTAAAGTAACTGTTTTTACATTAGCAACACTTGGATTTGGAATATTACAAGGCTCGCTAAGGAATGTACTAATAAAAGTTTGAAGCACATATTAGTGTTTAAAATTAAGACAATACACCTTTTCTAATCATGCACACTTTACGACGGTGGCAATTTTTAATTATCGTCTGAGCATGTCTGGGGATAATTGTGGCGTGAGTGGCAGCCGGCAGGTGACAACGGCGGGAGCGGTTAAACGTAGCATTTTACCACCTTTATGCATATTTGATGGCACCGCCATAATCTCTGCGAAATACACTTCACCTATATTGGATATAAGTTACGTTAAGGTGCGGAAATATATCTTAGTGATTCATACTTAAACTTCTCTCGCTTATGGATTGCAGTGTATCTATCTACATCTTCTTCTCACATTAAATACACTAATAATACTTATTACTTAAATGTAATAAATAATATCAGCGTTATATCGTAGGAGAAATCGAATATGTTATAAACATGTTGGGACTTTATTACACAAAGCGCCATCTAGATCCGTCATAGGCTACGAGGCTTATGTTACGAATACCAGATACTATATATACTATAACATATTATAAGTATAAACTATGACAATAGTAACTTAACAAATTAATGCCAGCGGGACTCGAACCCGCGACACTTGCAAAACAAATAGGGTCACTACGATTTAATATTATTGGAAGGAGTGGACTAAAGAATGCATGACAACATATTTATTTCCTCTATTTCGGAGATGCCGGAGATGATTTCGACTTTTGCAATTACAACTCACGAGCAATTAATTTCCAAAATATTATTATTTACATAAACATGTTACTAAAAATATTTATTACATGTTTTTTTTTTAATTTTGACAAATATTTCATTATATTTATTCTTGCTTTTCAATATACCTATCTATATTCTATATAATAATCATACTTAGACCTTGCTTCATGATCTTTATATCAATCCCTAATTAAATGTGCGTAGCAAGAACACCCAACCGTAAATTAAATCGGTAATGTTGTACCTTCAAATAATCCATGGTTTTAAACTAAAACCGACGAATTCGAAAATAATTACAGACATTAGAAGCGTAAGTAGAGTGTCGTATCAATTACTGGCCGTAAACAAACAGGCATTACGCGCTTAATATTAAAATCAAATTTAGGGAACGCCCCCGTTTGTAAAACGCCTAAATAGCAACACAGAAAAGCATTGATGTCTGGATTGAAGGTTTATAAGTACTATTGACAGCAAAGCTTAAGCACAAATTTAAAAATACTTTTCCGTGTGGAATAATGTGTACACACTAACGCCTGAAAAGATTATTTAAATAACACTTAGTTTCAAAAGTAAATCATATTTGTTGATATATATTGATGTTTGCTATGAAACTTTCACTATAAACATAAGAATTAAAAATATTTAATTGATAATATATGTCCTGAAAAATATACGAAATTGTTTCCTTTATATAACGAGCTTCCTTTATTTGTCAACCGTATAAGTGACCACTGCGCAACATCAATTAAAATCACATTTCGAAACCATCTCCAAACACGTAATGCTGTCGTTTCGACAAGGTTTTGTGTCACAATATTTCAAGGAAAATAACTTTTGTACTGTTTACTTGGCTGAGCATTTTAGTAGAGTATTTTGTACTTTATACTTTACTAGCGAGCTTTTGCGCGAGCGAAGCAGCGGGTTCCACTAGTAAATATACACAAAAACTTGACAAATTATATACTAAAACCTTTCTCGTGACCACTCTATCCATTGGTAAAAACAGCATGAAAGTCGGTGCACTAGTTTTTGAGCTTATCGCGAACAGACAGACTGACACGACAGAGGACTTCGTTTTTTATGTTAACTAATTTTTTTTGGGTATTTTCAACCCCACCAATTCTATTTATAATTTTTTTTAAATCACGTAGTTACGTATGTCTCTGAAACTTGATATCATTTAAGTAATGTATTTGTTACAGGGTGAAGAAGAAATACAGATAACACATAAACTCTTCCGACCAGCCTCATCAATCACGTAAGTAAAAATATCATTAACTAATTTATGTTGTAGGTATATATTTTATGTATATGATGTTTCCTACAACTTTAAAAGAATATTTTCTATATAATATTATAAAATAACTTATTATTCATAAAAAATATTAATATGAATAAATTAAAAACATTAATTTATAAACTTATTAAAAAACTGAAGTTGTGGGAAAGATTGTTTTTAACAAAAGACAGCTTCCATCCACAATCAAAAAATTCAAAAATTACTTTTTCGACTCAAGAGCTTTTTAAATCCGAAAATATATTATTTATAAACCTTATATTAGACATTTTCTCGAACTCGATACAGTCGTTGAATCTCAGCAATTCGTACCGACTTACCATATTTACAATATTTACGCACATTTATGTGTATTTATGTTAGTCGCGTAAATATGTGCGGGGGAGATCCCTAGTCGCGGTAATTATTGCGTGACTTATTGGCGAGAAGATAACACGTACTTCACTACCAAATTATGAAGACCTCCAATTCCGAGAATAAGAACACTTGTATTTCTTACATTTAATCTTGACTTCTATAATATAATACGAATAACGAAAACTAAAATATAAATGTTACTAGCATAACCACACAACACGTTTATATATAGCAAGAATAGTTTGAATGCTATTTAATAATTTAATGTGTCATTTAAATTAAAGAAAACATTAATAATAATAAAAATCATAATGAAACTAAGTTTTAATTCAGTTTATAATAACGAACTACGATTTTAGCCACATAAAAACCATGTAAAATAAACAGAGCCAACGTGATTTAGCCATACGTTTTCATATGACATTAATATTGCGGGTCTTAACATAATGGACGCGATGTTAACCGCTTGGAGGGTTGAAGCTTTATCTCTTGCAGCTTGATCGTGACTCCCCGAAAGATTCTGTAATTACACTGATTATGAGAACGATCGTGTTACTTGCATTGCTCTTTACGCAATTATTACTATGTTAGACTTGAATTAGGTTTTTTTTACTTTATTTATTTGAAAAGATCTCGTTACTAAGGTTTGCATTAGTTTTCGGCTAAGTATATAAGTACTCGTGCGTTTACATAATATGTATGTATTTAAAATTTATATATGTGTAGTGTTTCAACTATCTGGTATCCGTAACACAAGCCTCGTAGCTTACCACGGAACTAGGTAGTAAAAATGTTCAAACATATAACATGAGCAATTGTTGATTTTCCATAAAAACATATCACCATTTTCACCCCCTAAAAGGATAATTTGTGGTATTAAAGTTCATTTATCCTATTTTCAGCAAACTCTCAGACTTTACATACCAAATTTTATCTAAATTGGTTTAAAGTCAAGAATTATAATGTAATTTACAATTGATATATAAAGTACTAAGGATATATTTGAATGAAAAAGAAGACACTGATATGTGTTCATTTTAAAACCGTAGCAATTTAATCATTAAAAATGTTATTGCTATTCCAGTTTTATTTATTTCACACGCCGTATAATAAAGGTTGGAAAATAAAAAGAAGAATCAAAAATCTATTTTCAATATTCTACTTAAACCTTTTATTATTCGAAACTGTTAGCATACCCTTTATAATCTGTACATTTTTTTAAATTTAAATATCAATGTTTAATATAATCTGTACTAATAAGAAAGAAATAATTTATGAATTAATAATTATTTATTAATTTTATTAATATGTGTAAGCATAGTCTTCACAGTTTTTACATTTCTTTAATAATATTATTTGAATTTACAGAGCAATAATAAAAGTTAACATCGATGCAACACAGCTAATGGAAACATTGACAGCTGTCACTTTTGATTACTATAAATATAGGAGAGGTGTCAATCAGAGAGCAGTACGTTAACGACCACGGTGATAGCATGAGCTATGCCCCGGTGTGATATTTCGATTATTGTGTATTATTTGTAAAAGTATAATCATTTATGTGTGTTAATAAACAAAAAGTGATAAGTGAGTCTTTTATTCTGAGTGGTATTCCAACAAATCAGAAGTGGTGGATCAGCTCACATTGGTATGTACTCTTTGTTATTTTAAAATAATTTTACAAAAACGAAGTCGGACAAAGTAAAATATTTATCAGTTTATGTTCACTTTGAAATAACAATTATTAATCTACATAATGTTACTGTCCTTACTCAACATCATTTGTCAATCTACCCTCATTTTATATTTTTTTTCTTAATTATATTATCGGTTTAAAATATCATTATCATGATATTAATGATCATAAATATATTAAACAAAATAAATTGAGAATATTAGCATTACTGTTGTTTTTTTTTCATTTATTTGAAGGATTTAAACGTGTCTTATATCCTAAGTAAAATAATTATAAATTTTCTTTAGACATTCATGACTAAATTAAATGTTATTATTATTATCAATTGGATTTTTCAAAGTAATAGTATTTATATTGAATAGATTGCACTATAATGAATTTACTACTATAATATATTTTATGATATTGTGCTTAATGTTTTTCTTTATAGTTGTAATATTTGTTTTATGATAATTTAACTTAATAAATTATTTCTTATAAAAAAAAATCACATTCAAAGAAAATTGGAATCGGATAAGAATAATAATGTTATATAATCAACTTTTATAATCAATCGAATGTGGATTGAGCATAGTTAGATTTGTTTAATATTATATTTTCAATTTTAAAAAAAAAAAAAAAAAAAAAAATGATTTAGTTTGCAGTGGTGTTGCTTAATATTTAACTTAAAATAATCAAAACACAAGTTGTTTTTAAACTATTAATCTTTAAATTATAATATATGAAAGTTTAATATTGCTTTAATAATTTATATTTTAATATAACACATTATACATATTTTAATAATAGCAACACTACTTAATATTATTTTAACAAATGTTAGAAAATTATAATAATTATAATTATAGTAGTTAAAAATAAGTTAATGATATTGCCATATTTATAATATAATTTAAATTTTAAAATCTTAAATGTTTAGAAATGAAATGTATAATTTTATAGTCTATCATTTTGAATATTTGTAAAAATTGTGGGTAGGCACTGTCTGTAACAAGTATGTAACCACCTGAGACGTCTAATACCCTAGTCTCTCCCGTGACCATGATTGCTGTAAAGCATTCGAAACGTCGGGAACCAAAAATCATAATAAATCCGCGACAAAATCCGAAAAGATAGTTTCAAAGTCATTGAAATTCAAAGAAATTCAAATAATTAATACCCATATACTGATAAATGACAATATCTACCAGTAAAACTTTGGGCTCTTAGCAAAGCGGCTATACGCCGTAAGTGACGCATGATAAACACAAGAGAAAGAAAGTAAGGAAAAAAAACTACAAGCCCACGTAGCATATGTTACATACATAATACGTTGGGAATCACGCGTCCGTTCATCGGAGATGGTTAAGAAATATTATACAAAGAAGAAGTGAAGTAGCTCATAATAATGCGAAGATAGAAGCCATTCATCACATCGAAAACTCAGAGAGAATGCCAAGACATAAAGAGTTACCCGTTCCAGTTAAGTGTTGAGATTCAGTTAACGAGATTGAGCTCAACGTGCAGTACCATTGCCAAAAAAAAAGAGAAAAGTGAAAATCGAAACGAAATCCAGTTAGACGCATTCAGGTAGCGCTATCGTCCAAATTCACAAGTTCGAATCTAGGACCGTATAACTTGATGGATAGATTCATCGATACACCCAGTAGTCATACACAGAACACGATTGGTGGTTCAAGTAAATGATACCTACGAGTAGTTTCAACCATAGCCATGAAACTCGATACATTAAATAGATCAAAAGGTTAAGGAGACGGCCGTTACGTTTAAATAGAGTGGCGGTTTTCTATGCCCTGCTCAAGATGTCTGGATTGGCACGAAGTTGATATGAAGGTTTATCCTCATTTGAATGCCTACAGAAAGCGTGGCAGAGAAAAAAATATTACTAAATTTACTTTAGTAAAGATCTTAATTAGTTGACAGATTGAAATTTTGGCAATAGGGAGCCGTAGTGAGGATACACTTGGAGACTACTTTTGTGAGAAATCCAGTCTAGTCAACTCGTGTAATGTAAGCGGAAAGGAAATATTACAACAAGGAATTTACACTAAAATTTCAAGTGAGGCAAAAAAAAAAGAGCATTAGATTAAGGCACTTGGCTCATTATATTGCAAACGCACTGAAATGACTGACACTCTTAAACGTTAAAAAAAAGTGACAATAATGCAGTTAACAAGGTTCTGCGTATCACGACCCAAGATGAGGTTTATAAGATACATACACAATATTATACTGGTAATCAGTGCACTATTAAAAAAAAAATTGGTTATTCTGAGCAATTGACTCTCACAGTAGAACAGACGGATGAATGCACTTATCAAAGGGTTTGCCTCTGGGAGTTTACGTCGCTTAGGAATGGTCGAGAATCGAGCTCAATATTTCTCTGGATTTTATATAGGTTTAAAATTGAGGCCGTTTAGTATTACCGAATGCATTTTTAAATAAATTTGCTATTTAGATAAGAAACATCACGAATGAAAATAGATATACAAATATTAGTTTAATTTTGTCCTCCGATGAGGCAGAAATGGATAGAATAAATATAATGCACACTTCATCGCCGTGAGACACATACCGGTAAAGATAGTGATGAAAACTACACTAGATATGTTTATTTACTGGAAAATACATAATTTAAAGAGAGAAAACACACTAATTACTACTTGGCGTACTTTTCGTTAAAGAAAGGAAAACTTTTAGCTTGTGATCATATGTTATGTACAAGAATATTATATTTTAAAAAGGCTTTCAACTGAATTGATGATGAGACTAATGAATCTCGATAAGAATCCTGACAAGCCTACGAGTATAAACGGAAAAGTTACATATTGAAGAAAGTCTAACGAAATATCAAGAACAATAGGTGTTGGACTTACTTAACGAATTAAGAAAATGTGTGGCATTAAGTCTGAATGAAACGAGAAAAATCAATATAACTGAGATACATATTGGATTGCACGAAGTGGCAGTAGTTTACAAACCTTATAGACTACAGCGAGAGATATATGAATAGCTATACCAATTATAAAAATGAAATAATAAAATATGCTTCCCAATAGTCCCAGTTCAAAAGAACAAAGGTGAACGCCGATTATGTTCTGATTATCAGGGGTTGAACAAGAGAACATTAAAAGACGATTGTTAGCTAGTTTATCTCAGTGGTGAGGTTTATATTACCAGTCTAGATCCTAATCCGGTTATTATCAAATATGCAAGTCAGAAGAGCACTTAACAGCACTTGTGACGCCAGAAGAGCACTATGAATTTACGCTGATGTTTGTTATGCACCAGCTGTGTATATAATAAATGAACTCCTCGGAAAAGATAGGTATGATTTGGCAATTCGATAGATGGGTAGCCTTCTATCTCCTGCTTCTGCCACTGATAAAGAAACAGCCCGACCACTTGGTATATGAAGGAAGTATTACGACTGGGTAGTAAGAAGGCGAATGCTGTATCCTAAATTGCTACACCTATGAATTAGTTTTACCAATTGAGGTAGTTTGTATAGTTAGTACATTTTCTTGGAGATTTATCTCTGGATTGCTAGCATAGCAAAACTATTTACGAATCTTATGAAGACTTATTAGTCTTCAAATCCATCTTCGAAATTGGGATGACATTCATCGCAGCGCTGCATTATCCGAAGTACATTGCAGAAGCGCAATGTTACGCAAGTAAAACTATGTGTGGGTGATATTTTCATGCAGAGACCCGATGGGAAAACCCTATTAAAACCTGTTGCATACTACAGCAAAAAGACAACCAAGGAAGTTCTTTCAGTAAGGAAGTTTCGTACATATTTTGTTGTTGATGCGCAGTCTGCATGGCATTACATGTGTATGCTTTGGGCTGCCGAACGAATGCCTTCAAGTCACAAACTGTGAACATTCCGAAGATACACGTATAATGAGTTACAAATACCGAATAGTTACAAGCGGTGCAAATACTTACAGTTATCTTATTATAATAAATAAATATCATAAAGGATAAAAGAATAAATATATGAATAGATTGAAATAGGTTTTCTTTACTATAGCCACAATGAATCAGGACATCGCGATAGGATTGATATAACTTTAGGTAAAGTTTTCTGTCCTAAAATGAGTATATTTGTACAAGAATACTATGTATCCGCATGCTTCAGTTGCACATACAACAAATCGTCTACAATGGAAAATATTTTTGCATCCAAACATAAAGCTAACACAGTTCCGTTTCTCACTTTACAATGGACCATGTAGAACAATTTCTTATAGATGAAAGTGGAAATATGTATATTTTGAGAATAATTGATGGACTTAGCGTATTTATATTCATTAAAACTCTTCGGAATCTTAAAGCAAGACAACTTAAACATTTTGAAAGATATACAATTAGAAGAGAGGATACTTAGAAAGAGGAATTAGTCTTACGTTGTCAATACTTAAAAATATATATGTAAAAGAAATTGAAACCAAACATGTTGTGAACGCTGTCGCAACCCCCTGAACAAATAGATAAATAGAGAGATATAACTGAACTTCTCGTATATTGGAATCACAAACGGCATCCCAGTAATCCAATCAAAGTTTGGACGAAAAGGTTTGAGACAATCACCCAAACAAAGTGCAGTGGAGTTTTAATAACACTAACGGAGATTACTAAATAGTACATCCAAAATAGTTTTCGACCGTAAAATCGTGAGTCTGGAAGAGGCACCTATCCTAAACATCACTCAAGATTGTTCAGAAAATTCCAAAACAACAACAGGACAGATTGTTGTTACGAACACTGAGAAAAGTCAGACTGCTTTAAAAGAATGAACATGTAATCAACAATAACATGAAAAAAAATATTTGCTCTCAATGATCGTTCTGATTACAAATCATTGTTGTTGAAATAAAAATTATTAGTACTGACGGGGTTACAAAACCTAAATACAAAAGTTTATAACAAAAATATAAAATATAATACAAAAGTTTACTACGCGAATGCGTTCAAAAGATATCATTTACTTTATCATTCAAAAGTGATAATAGAAAGATAGATCAAAAACGAGAGACGATATTGATATCGAAAACTAAGGGTTCCCTGAATTTATATATATTTTAACGAAATCAAAAAAAAAGGGACTTTGAACCCTTTATAATATCGTAAAGGGTCATGTTATGTTAGCGGAAAAAAAAAGGTCCTCCCTATCGACTAGTGGTATCATAACCAACCGATGCCCTGATGATGCTGCCATGCGTATGGAATAACGCAGATGGGAATAATTATGTGTAAATGGTATATTATACTTAACTACACAGATACGATGCTTTTTATGTCTATCATATATATATGTAATTATAAGTGAAATATGCCGCTGTATGCAGTGATTACTAGGAATAATTGTGTGAAATTTGCCCATAAATGGGGTGATCAGTTGTTTAAACTCTAGGTCATATGAAGTGAGACATTCTGCTGAATGCAGTGATCACTAATTATAAGTGAGACATTCTGCTATATGCAGTGATCACGAAAGATTTAAGTGAGACATTCTGCTAAATGCAGTTATCACGAAAGATTTAAGTGAGACATTCTGCTATATGCAGTGATCACGAAAGATTTAAGTGAGACATTCTGCTATATGCAGTGATCACGAAAGATTTAAGTGAGACATTCTGCTGAATGCAGTGATCACGAAAGATTTAAGTGAGACATTCTGCTGAATGCAGTGATCCCGAAAGATTTAAGTGAGACATGCTGCTATATGCAGTGATCACGAAAGATTTAAGTAAGACATGCTGCTATATGCAGTGATCACGAAAGATTTAAATGAGACATTCTGCTATATGCAGTGATCACGAAAGATTTAAGTGAGACATTCTGCTATATGCAGTGATCACGAAAGATTTAAGTGAAACATTCTGCTGAATGCAGTGATCACTAATTATAAGTGTTGTGGATGAAGAACGATGATGGCCGAGCGTGCACGACGGCACGCGAGAGCGAGACAGCAGCGACGACACCCGACGGCGAGGCAGCGACGACAGCTACTGAAGAAGCAACAATAAAGAAAACAAGCGAATACAAGTGAAATTAGTGTTTCATTGAAGAACCCCCATACAGTCCATGACAATAAGTGAGACATTCTGCTGAATGCAGTGATCACGAAAGATTTAAGTGAGACATTCTGCTGAATGCAGTGATCACGAAAGATTTAAGTGAGACATTCTGCTGAATGCAGTGATCACGAAAGATTTAAGTGAGACATTCTGCTATATGCAGTGATCACGAAAGATTTAAGTGAGACATTCTGCTGAATGCAGTGATCACTAATTATAAGTGAGACATGCTCTCTGTGAGCTCTCAATGAGGTGTGCTGCTTAACCGATAATGATTATTAAAATCAATAAGTGAAATATGCCGCTGTATGCGGCGATCACTAGAAATAACTAAGTAAACTTTCCTATGTCTATATGGGGTGATAATCGTTTAAGTTATAAGAAGTGAGACATTCCGCCGAATAAATTGTTAAATACTGACAAGTGAATTATGCTGTCATACATTGCAACGACATCTTTTTAATATATCACTATATGTATCACTGAATATTACGGTGTCCCAGTAAAATTCCAGCTGCGTCAATCATCTGAGAGTGCACAGTACATCAAAATCAAAATTCTATATCATGATTTAAATCTACTAATGAGAAAGCAGGAATTGTTATATAATTCTTATTGTTTATATTACTTCTCTTGTTGAGTTATATTATGTTATTCTGTTTTATTATGTTTGATTTATCTTACATTATTATGTTTCATTTTTTTTTTGCTTTCTTTTCGGATGGCCGAGCCGGAATGGGGACATTCCGTTCACAGGACGGCCGTCTGTTAGCATACCCTTTATAATCTGTACATTTTTTTAAATTTAAATATCAATGTTTAATATAATCTGTACTAATAAGAAAGAAATAATTTATGAATTAATAATTATTTATTAATTTTATTAATATGTGTAAGCATAGTCTTCACAGTTTTTACATTTCTTTAATAATATTATTTGAATTTACAGAGCAATAATAAAAGTTAACATCGATGCAACACAGCTAATGGAAACATTGACAGCTGTCACTTTTGATTACTATAAATATAGGAGAGGTGTCAATCAGAGAGCAGTACGTTAACGACCACGGTGATAGCATGAGCTATGCCCCGGTGTGATATTTCGATTATTGTGTATTATTTGTAAAAGTATAATCATTTATGTGTGTTAATAAACAAAAAGTGATAAGTGAGTCTTTTATTCTGAGTGGTATTCCAACAAAACTATAAAAACTAATGGTGTTTTAATTTATCAAACAAATAATGAAAATAAAATATTGACGTGAATTTTCAAATTTGTTTAAAAGCTTTTGGCACTCTCTATTGGCATCGCAAAAGCTAGAGATAAGCTTTTAAGCCAAACATTGCAACTTAAAATGTAAATAATGTTATGTTTGTGACGCAATAAACTAGAAACTATGACCATTAGATAGCATGTTTATTACCTTTGGCGTCTATTTTATTAAAATATACATATTATATAATACACAGATACATGAATATTAAATAATAAATAAATAGTAAAAATTTTTTTGGGACATTATTATAATAGCGCCATCTAGTTCCGTGGCAAGCTACAAAGCTTGTGTTACGGATACCAGATAGTTGATATTCGACATATATATAGTGACTTTTTTTTTATAATTTATTTATTTAAAACAAAAGATTAGGTTACAAAATTATACTCTTAACATAACTGTTTAATGTACAAGGAAAAGTATCCAGAAAGAGTGCTTAGGAGCTCGTACTAGGAAATTCCTGTATTACGAGCACCATAACCTTCCTCTAGATTTATAATACTAGACCAATAGTTAACAGTTACTAACGTTAGTACAGATAATTACTTAATAGGAGAAAAAAGAAAAATGTGTGTGTGTGTGTGTGTGTGTGTGTGTGTGTGTGTGTGTGTGTGTGTGTGTGTGTGTGTGTGTGTGTGTGTGTGTGTGTGTGTGTGTGTGTGTGTGTGTGTGTGTGTGTGTGTGTGTGTGTGTGTGTGTGTGTGTGTGTGTGTGTGTGTGTGTGTGTGTGTGTGTGTGTGTGTGTGTGTGTGAAATCTCTCTCTTTAAATACAAACTTATTATAAATATTTATGATTTTTTTGTTACTATGTTTGTAGTAGTTAGTATTTTGTATTAGTATAATAAGTATATCATAAATTACTTTATTTTAATTATTTCCCTAACTTTATAACGAAATTACATAAATTATTTAACAGAAGAAACGCGCTGCTAAGCGCAAAACCATAGGCTGGACCAATTCGGATATTTTCTCTTAATTTTGAAAACTTTTCACATGATAGTGTCGTATTAACTATAATCAAATTTAATGACTAATCTTTGTATTTCAAGATGGACATTGAAATTGCCACCGTTTGGCGGAACATATATATATGGGCTTTGCGTATCTAAAACGTTATTATTATTATTATTTCCTTATTTTTTTCAAATAATAACATACAGAAAAAAATTGTGGCCTTAGCGAAGAAATTGCCTTACCTTATTTAGGCTTTGTGATTTATGTTTCACAGCAAGGATCTAATCAGATCTAAGTTAGTCAAATACTAATAAATAGGTACCTTGCAAATGAACAATATAAACCGCCGTACCGCTATCGTTGGCCTACAATTCTTTGATTTGAGGCATATCATATATTTCTTTATATACATATGAAATAAGTTTTTAACAAATCCCATAAACCATTTTTGTATGTATTACCTTGTATATATGTGCACTTTACACTGCAAATGGTCAATAAACGAGTATAGTATAAATAGAAGCAATATACTTTAACTTATGTACACATACGTATATACTTTATTATGTACCTGAAATATAACGTTTTTTTATTAATCGCATACAGTACTACGAATAATAATTATTCTTATTAGGTAAACAAGTACTCAAACAACTTCTTTCAAATCAGTATTGTCAAAGTTCCCTCAAAAAAGTTACTTCCTTATTCTGAAGTTATAAAGTCCGAAAAACTCTTCACAAGCATAAACTTCAGTTGTAGATTTGGTTAACACAATAATACGAAACGTTAGTTAGGCTATAATGCTCAAACAAAGTAAATGAAAATACTTAACCTTGTTGGGAAGTTTGATCCAATAAAACAAAGTTTCGAACAAACGAATGCATTAAAGTCACCCGCAAACTGATCCAATCGTAATATCACACTTCCAGACATCGAAAGTTAGTATGCATTGACTTTGAAAAGTCGTCCAAAACTAAGTTGGGTTATGTTTATGAAACTATTCGGTTGCGGGTGTGTGCTGCCGATACACATGCAAGAACTCGCGCCCAACTCTAGGCATAGTTCGCTAAGTGGAACAGCTGTAAAACAAAGTAGCGAAGGGTCTAGGAACTTAGTGTGTACGTTGGCAACTATTCGGGGCCCCGAACAGTGAGCACATGTCCTCCGGAGGCACGGCTGTACGGTGCGACACGCGCCGAAGTCGCCGCGGTGCGTCGTCACTTCACAACTTTGACAGTTTAGTACGCGGCCGACGACCGCGGCCGATTTATAAATAAGTTAAACTAGGTTTAACAAAGTATTGCGGAGGATGATAACGAAGCGACGCCTACTTTCTGCCCCTCCCTCCCGCTCGCGCTGCGTGCAGATAAACTTTTAAAATGACTTTGGAAGCTTTTGAGCTTTTAATCGGCAAAGTTGTACAGACAGACAGTTCGGGTACAATCCTTGAACCGCTTGCGCCGGCGACGGCGGCCGCAAAACTTTGTTTTACAGGACTACTTTTCTTCTTGTTTCAAGGTTGGACTCTTAAAACAAACTCCGGTTCGACGGAGTTCGTGAACTCGGGCGCCAACAATTTACAAATTTCTCTCTTTCATAACAACTAACTGCCGCTCGGCGCGCGGCGAAAGTTGTCCTGCGTAGATCTTAATCGCATTGTCTGTTGCGCTCGCGGCTCGAACAGCTGATTATGACGACACAGTTTATTGAACTTTTGCATTGATATGTGCTTAATTTTTAGATTTAGAAGAAAAACCTATATTCTAGAAATAATGTAATTCATACGAAAATTTTATAAAGCATAAATAGTAAAAGTATGTTAAAAAATTATATTCTATTGAAATAAACGTCGATCTGCACCCTCTCATTCATTTATTCAATTTGCTTAAGTGACACTGATAGCACGACTGCGGTCAAAAAAACTCGTCTGCCAAATTTGACGACGCCCCCAGCGGCCGGCGGCGACTTGTTTTTTCAGTTCATGCCTCACCTGTCAGGGACATCTAAAGTGATGTCGCGTGAAAAACACTGATTGGCTTTTAATCTAATCGCTTTTTACCACTTCGGACTTTCAACAGTATTGGCGGTAAATTTTTCACCGTTTGTTGTCCTCCTACTTCATGGAAGAAAAATAATGAAAACGCTGAGAGAACAATTTCGTAGGCATATAAATTGAGTATTTCTTTACATAAAGGCAAGCTAAAATGCAGGTACATACTGGGTATTGCGCGTAAATTTTACGTAACTAGAAATAAATAGGTTGCGGGTGTGTGGGGCGGGGCGGCGTGGGCGCGGCGTGCGCGCGCAGCCGCGGGTTCCTCCCGCGCGACCTGCTCGGCCTTTGCATAGTCCGCGAATCGCGCACCACGAACGAACGCCGCGGAGTTAACTCCGCTATTCCACTCTCCGTCGCTCGCCGTACTACGGATAAACTTTTACAAGTGGCGCTACGCGGTGCTACGTTTTGTAGACGTTACGAACAAATAAAAATAAACGCTACGAATTGGCGATTTTTGTGCAGTGTATTTTTTTCGATTTTAGTGAATTCGTGTTTAGTAAAACTTTTGTGCGTGATGAGGGATCGTCCCTCCTTTTTATAACGATGTCGGCTCTCGTCCGACCCGTCTGGTAAGTTTAATAATATTTTTACGAAGTTGTTTACGTAATAAAAATTTCTCTCTTATTTCGAAGTGTCCGACACTTTCTTTGAAAATGCATGACGGATTTATTTCAGCAGTGAAATCGTCGTTAAAGGAGTGTTCAAGATTTAAATTAAACGTTTACGCACAAATCCCACGCTTGTAAAACCATTTCACGAAATGCTTTCAAATATTTAACGTGACAAAATAGAAAGTATAACTAACTTCTGCATATAATGAACTAACTTTCAGTAAATGGTATTAATTTGATTATTTCATATGCTAAATATTTCATGCCCATTTAGCATATCTACCTAATTTTGCGGTAATTGAATCACGGTTAAGCGCAAGTCGTCAAATAACCGCGACATTAGGCTGCTGAGGGAATACGTAATCACGCGACGTTTAACGTAGCAAATCTTTACATATGAGCTTCTCTATTTAAACAGCAATTTACATACAAGATTAATTTGTACTGTTCATTGAATTATGATTTAAATGTTCATATTTTTAATATTAAAGTTACTAAGAATTTCTGACACTGTTATAAGGGAAAACTTTAAAACTAAAATAAAACTGAATTTTTAGAATCTAAATTTATCTTTATTTTAGCATATTAAGAATAAATCATAAACTAAATTTATTTAGGCAATCTGTTAAAGTAAATATAATAATTATACTGCCATTTATATTTTTAAACATGTGGACATGTTAAGTAGAAACATTAAATACAATAAAGATTTCAAATTTAACCTTTAATGTACTTTGGTAAAAAATATCTACATTAATTATGTTATTGTTATGTACAATGGATGCATATTTCTGATGATTCGTTATTTAACAGTCATATATAAATAACAATAAACTGAATTCATCGGAAAAAAAGTCATAGCATTTGATGAAATTTACAAATTATTTAATTCAATTCTAATTCTAAAAATACAATTGAAGTATAAAAAAGAGACTCGTATCTACTGTTTACTAAGCTGAAGTGGCTATCCCCATTGAGTGTCTCTATTAATATCGCGATGTACAATATTTTGCTTTTTCCCCCTTTTTTACTTAAACTAGATAAAAATGTTTATTTAAATAAATTCTAGAGCTATTTTAACTCTTGAATAAAATGTTATATTATTGAAGTCATAAGAAACACCACCTTATCCTCTTTATGAATTGATAATTCTATTTAAAGATTTTTTACGAAAACTAAAGTGTAATACAACAATATAAAAAAAAATTAAAACAAATTATCTAGTACATTACAAGTAAACAAATATACAAACAGAAACAAAACACAAAAATTGTAATGACTTTATTAAACGCGGCTAAATATTTCACAAGTGTATACACAAGAATGGGTATGTTTCATGCAAGTACCATACCAGCAATACTATTTAATACTAGTTAAATAAATACTAAGTAAAATAAAACAGAAGTTACTCCATACATTTCATAATTAGTGAAAAACAGCTGTTCTTATCAAACATGAAATAACATGCTTTAAAAATTCAACATTTTCCGAATTTACTCTAAAAATTTCGAAATAGAGAATGATTTGACACAATTCCCGTGCTAGACGGCCCGCGTGTAATCGTTTAACACAGGTAGGGTTGCCACTAAACGGATTTCACGTGTGTTGATCTGATAAGCGCTCAAATTGTTTCCACTGAAGCCGCTGAAGCTATCAGATGGGACAGCGGCCCAGACAGTTAATTGTGGTTTATTTCGCACACAAATGTCGAGTAAAGCGTTTATTCTGTCGAGTGAACCATTTTATTTACACAACAGTTAACCTTGCGCTTCAATTGTTATAAGTGAAATGTTTTATAATTGAACTGAAGGAAATGTTTGTAAATTTTAAAATAGGTAGTTTTTTAGAACAACGTAGGCCTCATTAATTTATTTAAGACATTTTAATTGCAATTTTATTATCAAATGGAATTACTCGTAAATTGCAAAAATTCTGTGTCTTTAAGTTATTTTATTAATAAAAATTTATTTGTTTCGCTTGACCTTACTATTACAATGTAACGTGAATAATAAAACTATAAAAGTAAATAAGTAATGTAATATACAATTACAGAGAAAACGTTTTGAAACTGTACTATTTTTGTGTATTATAATATTTTATATATAAAATATATAAATTTCAGCTGATACTGATAATAATATAGATATTACATAAAATAAATAAACGATTACTTACTTTATACTTTATACATAATATACTCGTAAACTGAATAATTTTAACTAAGCAATTGTTTACAACATATTACATACTTTAATTTTCCTACTTGAATTCACTTTAAGTACTGAAATACTAGATTCTTTATAATAAGATAAACGACTTCAAAGAAGTAAAATAGCAAAAGAACATTTACACTGTTAAAATCATAAGTCCTTTGGTTTTACTGTACTCGAATAAAAACACGGTAGAACGTATCCGCGAGGGTCCGACACACGATACCCTCGCAACGAGTGCACCCTCCGCGTAGGGCTGCGAATTACTAAAAACAAAATATTAATATAGTTTTTTAGTATTCTATCGATAATACTTAGAAATAATGAAAAAAGAACAGAATTACTATATTTATAAATATTATTTTCCTACGTATTATATTAATTGCAAAATAATATTACTAATTTATTGATCTCACGTCTACTGTGATTCATGGAGCCACTAAGGCCATGGAACAAATAAAAAACATAAGTTATATGGTACCCTTAAAGTACCTATACCTATTTTCAAAGTCCTTAAATAAGTTTAAAAAAAATATACCTCAAATTATCTCAGGGAATTGACTTTATCACCTTTAGTGTTTTTCAAGGTGTCCTCTATTAATATAACACTTTATTCACATCATGATTTGCATAGAAGAACAAATCTTTTATGGAGCCTTCAAAGTCTGCTATGAACACTTTTGTTTGTTTGCCCGTTGGCCTGTTTCCCTGATCGGGATATCAATGTAGGGAGATGGAATGAAATATGGAATGTTGAAATTAATCATTAAATAAATGAAGAAAAATTGTATGATGAATGAAACGTTTAAGCTTTTTATTATAAAAGTATAAAAATATTTTTTGTGTAAGATACACCACAACCACATAAAACTTTATTTCTTCTGCCAATCATTGCATCGCAGTCGAAATGGAGTAATTCGTTAAAAAATATGTTACATGGTTAAAGATGTATTACGTGTCTAGCATCTTCAGAATATGGCTTTGTCTAACCAAAATCCCAATCATCCCCAAAAACCTTTTACAAATAAGCTTTATCTCATCATAAATGATTTTGTATAAATGTGTTGTATGTGTATAAAATTAAAATTAAAAAAAAGGAAAAAAAGGAGAAGCGATATACCATATAATTGGAATATCAGCGAAAGCTCATCCAATAGTTTTAACAATTTTTGAGTATGTCTTTCGAGAACATAAAAACCTTTTAGAATAGGCCCATAACTCCTGACTTATAAAAAAGTATTCGCATATGTTTTTCTTCAAACACTTTACTAGAAAATACTTACTATTAGAAAATTACATAAATTGATTAAAATAACTAAACATAAATAAAAACCGGTCAATTACTTAATAATAATAAAGTAAGAATATTTTGGTGTCCGATGTACAGTGTACACCCCTATGTCATTCCGTACTCCGTAGAGGGGTTAAACTCGTAGCGCGTGTTCGCACAGTACACCAAGCGCGGTACCATACTATTACCCCACTTATAAGCTATAACTATTGATTGATAGAAAGATATTGTTGTCTTATTTTATTTGTTTAATCTTAGATGTATTAATTTTTATATTATATTTTCTTTTACTATTTCTTTGGCTTTCATTATATTGATTAATATTAAATTTATAAATATTAGGCATTTACAACCTTACTTTTTATTATTTATTGGGTAAATATCCCACGGGAAACACAATGTCCCGACTTAATAATCCAATAATCCTATGACACTGAAAAATAAAAATTCACATATCAATAACTAATAATAACATACCGGTACGTGTACTCTGCTGTTCTATTAAAAACTAAAAACCAATTCTAATAAGTATTATTAAGTTAAGTAAATAACTTCACACGCCATTTCAAAATACGTTATCCATTTTCCGCCAATTTATTGTGAACTCAAAGTAAAGAATGTTCATTTGTTCTCTGATACATTTTTGGGCCTTTTGTTCTATGCAATCGATAAGTACTTTCATGAAAATTCGATGTTGAACCAACCCTATCTTATTTCGTTGAGGGGTAGCGCGCATTGCTAGTCACGATGCACCGCGCTCGGTACCATTACCCCAGTTATAAACTGAGTTCAACTATTGCCATATTGATTTTTAAACTCACATGTTACATTGTCAATTTAAGTGGGCCGCAAATTTTAATATAATTTGTTGTAATTACATACTTATATATATCAACCCTATTTTATTTTGAAAATGATTGATACATATTATATCATACTAGCCTTTCGCGCCTCCGCTCGCGTTCTTAAGGCTGAAAATTTAAAAGAAATATTTTTCTCCCGTTTTTGCTACATTTTTCAGTGATGCTCACTCCTATTGGTCGTAGCGTGATGTAATATAGCTTATAGCCTTCCTCGATAAATGAACTATCCAACACAAAAAGAATTTTTCAATTCGGACCAGTAGTTCCTGAAATTAGCGCGTTCAACCAAACAAACAAACAAACTCTTCTTCTTTATAATATTAGTATAGATTTATAAATTCTGAGGATAGTTGGGATTGAATACCACAAAAGTCAAATATATTTGAACTTATACTATCACTAGCTGACCCGTGCCCACTTCGTTGGGCATAATGTTAATAATCCTTTTTTAGTACAGAGTGTTTAAATAATTTAAATTATTTTATTAATATTAAAAATTAAAAATTAAAATATTTATTAAAAAAACTACTTTTTGTCACTTAAATATAAAAGTTAGACATATGCTGTCGTTGACTTTTTTGTAGGCATTTTTAAGTTCCACATCTTTTCTCTAGAACTCAAAAATATATCTTTCATAGTTAAGGCAGCGTTCGTAAGAAACGCTTTCATTCGACCGTTTTTTCTCCGATTTACTTTGCAAAACGGACTACCACGTAAAAGCCTTTTTATTTTTCGGTTTTTTATATAACCTATGACACTCAGCAATAACGTGGCTTTCTATTGGTGAAAGAATATTTAAAATCGGTTCAGTAGATCCCGAGATTACCCCTTACAATTTAACAAATAAACAAACTTTACTTTTTTATAATATTATATATAGTATAGATATAGATTAATACATAACTACTATTATTAATTTGTTGCTACTTAAAAAAGTTAGAGGTTATTTAAATAAAATTATCTTTCTTTCGGAAATTTATCCGCGGTATTATAGTGATTTTTGGCTCCTGACGTTTCGAATTCGGGAGAGACTCAGTAGAATTTACAATATATTTTTTTTTTAATTTACAATATATTTTTTTTTAAATTTACAATATATTTTTTAGGATATATTAATATCGTGCATTTTATTTCGTTAATTGCAATAGCAGCCTTAAGATACTACCAATATGTATACCAAACACCAATATGTTACAAAAAAATATTAAGATTCAACTAAAGTAGCCGTACCGCAATGTCCTCGTGTAAATATTGAATATCTGTTCTAAACACTAACTACTGCTACTGTTCTTCTTTAAAATTAAATATGTTGATTATTATTATTTTGATTTAACGCCTCATGTTCTTAATTTTAAATTACACCGATAAAATTTAAATATAGATTGGTATAATAAAACTTAAAACTCAAAATGCTTGAGACATGACGTGATCGTTTTAACAGCTTGAATTCTCTTTAAACATCTTAAAAAAGATTTTCAGTACAATCAAAGTTAACGAAATCGATTACATCTTTCCTCGTCTCCTATAAGTACAACAAAATTTTGTCCAGTTATCAGTTTGCGCCAGTTGTGTTAGCTATAAACTTAAGTTTCCGCTAAAGGCTAAAGCCATTAAACGGCGAACTCAATTCGGGGCTCAGATCAAATTGGAGGAGTATTTATCTTCCAGGGAGTCGATTTAAAAGCAGAATCACGCAAGCACACGCCATTATCGCGAACGCGCGATCCTCAGGCCGCGCCAACTCTATGAATCTAATCCACGGGATTTAGCTTCTGATTTACAGCCGAGCCGAGCCAACGAGGGCGCGACTGCTCGAAAGAAAAGTGATAATGTCTTAATCCTACCACACTCGAGTGTTCTCCCTCCAATTTTATGGTCGCGCGCCCAGACGGCATATTTTGATTTATGATTTCAATAATTAAGAATTCTAAGGTGCAATTTGAATTTGAGCCACGACACGGGGACTGCGGGAGGCCTGCCTGTTTGTTATTGCGGCGGGGCGAGAAAGGGTCGCGGGTCCCACGGCTTACCTTTCATTTTCTGAGGAATTATAATAGAGTTTCAAGAAATAAAGGCGACTTATAAGACCCACAAGAGGCCTGTTTACTTAGATTTTGTTATTGTGTTAGAAATAAAACTGACAAAACATGTAAATTCGAAATGATATCATTGAATAATATACTAAAACATTGTGTATATGCTTATACTCTGACGTCCTTTACGTCTCAGTATCTACATGTAATCCTTGCTCCGCAATATAAACCGGTTGCCCTTATATTGCGCCCTAATCTCAAGGCATTACAATTAACGCGGCCCAAGATAACCCGCCACTCGCCACCCGCTGATAAAGGGTTCTACTGGTACTAGTTTAAACTGGTTAAGCATCCACCGCCCTAAGGGTTTATCTAATTACCCTATACTAACACACGCATTTTCACAAACGTAGATTCGTGTATTTCTATGCTCTTGGTCCATTCAAAATCGGTTCACGTTTTGGGTTATCTTACATTGCCCGTGACTCAGAGTACGTCACGTACGTAAATGTTTGTCGGCATATTGGTATTTCGGCCTTCCGAAATCCCTTCTATTGTCAACCAACATCGATTCTCCAATAGACGCAATGGAGCGTTCAATTTAATATTAATATTTTGTATGCAAATAAGAAATTAAATAACTTTAATCACAATAATTAAATCTTTATTAAGAAGTACGGAAAAAGTAATGTTTCTAGAAAGATTAGTAGTAAGATAAAAATAAATGTGATGACTAACTATTTTTTACTCTTTTTTGCAAAATGGTTTTGGTTGTGTGACATTTGAATGTTTGTTTTTTATTTAATATTTTTTTAGCTTATTTTTGTGTTAACTTTACTTTTTTAAAATATATAAAAACGGAAATTCAACGTACGTTATACAAAATCACTATACATTTTGGGATTCGTATAAAATCGAAATCGGAAGCTTAAAGCAGTAAAAAATTTAAAGAAATATTTTTTTTCAACCATAAGAAGTCAGTTTAAGCAAAAGTACTAATAAAACGTATTTTTATTGTTAATATAAAACCTTTTTCAGACACAAACTTTAATAGCAAGTTGTCATACACCTACGTGTCAAGATAAAACTTCTCTTCAAACTTTTTCAAAACTTTAGTTTTCTTTGTATCGATGATACAAAATCTACGAATTAAAATTTTATAGGTTAGCTAAATTTTAATTATAAATAAAGGATACTTTTTACGCAACTTACATGTAGAAGTTAATTTAATTTGATTTGCGTGGTGCGTTTAAATTATATATTTTATAAAAATAATAATATTTAATAATTGGCTTACATCGCGCATAAGCAACGACTTGAAGATTTGAAATTTTTAATGTGTAGTACATTAGAATTCATTGCAATTTTTATCTTGTTATATATTAATTATTTATAAAATTAATTGGTCTGAAAGCTCTTGAGTGAAATGGTTTTTACGTGGGAACGATTTTTGTGCATTTAAAATTAAATTCAAAGTGTTAAAAATGTGATGACGTCGACTGGAATCGCCGAGAATCATTTCCGCGTAAAAATATTTTGGTTGTGGATGGAAAATCGAATCGCAAGTACACTATTTCTTTATCTTTGTGGATGTTATTGTTATTTCACGTGGGAAATGAGTCTGATGGAACTATTTGTTCCAGGACGGCGCCGCTGAATGCTCACCCGACGCTATCGCAGATTAATAAACGACGTTTGGAGTTCGGAGTAGATATAGAAACATTCAGACGACAGGATAGAATCGAAATCGAAGCGTCAATGGAGGAAGATTTAGCGAGTAAAAGACGCAGACGACTAATTGACGACGATAGACGTGATGAAATGGACCCATATCGTAATTTTACAACACATCGAACTAATATCTTAAGGCATCCGACCGAAGAAGAAGAAGCTTTACTACAAAGAACACAAAATGCTTTAAGGAACCTTAGTAATTGGCCTCGTGACCAAATATTGTCCATATCTAATGGTGATAACAATGAAGATGCGAATGATTTTCACAATCTTTTCAATGACAAAAGATCGGAAAAAATGTTACCATCTTCCCCGTCACAATCATCTGACAGCGTAGATCATTCACAACGAAGTTTTGCAATGCATAACCAGAATGATGTACCTCAAATACATATTTATGAAAAAGTAGATCCTGATGAAAATTCTCAAAGAACCCTAAAAGTAGAGAAGGAAAATAGTATAGATCATTATGATAAAGTAGATAAAAGTCCAAATCCCTATGATACTGCCAATTTTGATGACCTAGTTGATTCTTCGTCAAACGAATTAGAAATTGACATGGAAGACATGTATAATGACGAAAGAGAAACTAAAAGAAGGAAGGGTGAAATTGTCGCAGTAAATAAACAATCACTATATAATGCCTATAAAGCTGCAACTGCATCTTTACCATATTCAACACAATCAGCGTTTAAGCCACCAGCAGAAGTTAAGCACAAAATACATGGATCGTCATTCCCCAGCGAGCCCTTTGGTGGATACCTGAATGATCCCGATAAAAGTTCGATACATAAAGGATCCAAACAATATACAGTTTTGCAGCCAGCGGGTGCGGGGTCACGCGCCGCAACAGCTTTACAAGAAGCCCGCACAGTACCCTCAGCTCAGCCTGCACGTGATATGCGGATGTTCAATCCACATTCTCCTACGGTCGTCAGAGGTACAAGTCATCTCTGACATCAATTACTAAACTTTCTTAATGATATAATAACCTTCAACTTCGCGTTATGCACAAGTAAAGTTTGTTTTCAAGGTCTCGCTTTAATGTGGACAACAAGGAAAACTGCATGTGGTTTCTTTTAGTTCCCCAAATATTAGTCTTACTTTAAAGTATATTAGAAGCAACTATTAATTGTTCTTATTTAAAGATTTTAAAATATTTTGTGCTAGAAAACAGTTTTACAGCTACAAGAAATGTCCTCGTAATTCAATGAGCGATATGTAGTACTTAAACTCCACCTACGTCAATATCGTACATAATGTATGTAGAGGTTTTCCTCGTATTTTGAGTTTACGTCATGCAATAAAAACAGGTCAGGGGATTGGGCGGGGCGATGTGGTGCCGCCCTACAACTCTTGAAAGAAAAATTGTCAGTCGGACCGCGCAGCCGCCTCACGTTCTTTATTTTTTCTTTTGAGTTGCGGAGGGGGTTGGGCCGGAGTGGTGGGCGGCGCTGCGCAGGTACGCCCCGCGGCACGCCCGCTCGTATCGATCGCGCTCCCACGCCCCCACTCGATGATTAACAAAATACTAATTTTCATCGATTTGTCCACAGAAGGCAACAAGTGTCCAACTCCTGGTTGCAATGGGCAGGGTCATGTTACCGGCCTCTATACGCATCATCGAAGGTGAGGTCGATGATTTATATGACCTTTCAGCTTTATGTTACACGTATAATGTGATATGAAGTAGTTAAGCTTCATATATAAATTAATATCGTTAAATAGCAGAAAGTACGATACCTACCTACTAATTACATATTAACTAACAATTAACTTTTATCTAAAAACCTTTATAAATAATACTAAAATGCCTCAATTCATCGAATCAAATATACTAGTCGAAGAAAGTCTAGGTATACATTACTTATAAAATTGTTTGTTTATCAGTCTGTCAGGATGCCCAAGAAAGGATAAAGTCACACCAGAGAGTAAGTAGCTTGTATGAAATAAATGCTTTAGGTTTATTTTGTTTTTTTTTTTTTTTTGATAGCCGTATACAATTTTGCTATAGTTTTTTTCTTGTTATTATTTCATATTGTTATTTTAAATTAAATAAGTACAATACATTATTTTGTATCTAGCGTAAACTTAGAGGCTAATTATTTGCAGATTTTCATATTTCATTATTGCTATCATAATCGTTAACTTTTCATTCAAATCATATAAATACTTGCTTTAAAAGAGGATTATATATTTCTAATGAAATATATCGCTTTTACATTTAAATGCATTAGAAATCTCAACTTAACTTCAACTAAAAAATTCAGAGCAATAGTAACAACTTTGTAACAAGCATCTTTCTGACAGTCTTGGCGTTGCACGAGACAATCTTAAAGTGTCCGACCCCGGGGTGTAACGGTCGTGGTCACGTCAGCTCTAACCGCAGTACACATCGATCCCTCTCGGGCTGTCCGACAGCCGCTGCACGTAAAGCCGCCGTTCGCTCTCAACGAGGTAGACCTCCAGGTACTTTAATACTAAATATATAATAAAAGTAAAGACTATAAAATATTATGAGCTTAAAACTGTAATGTTATACGTAACGTACCTATATCACGTTCATAAATATATATCTCATCATTTTTTTATATTCATACAATGTAAATAAGATTTTTCAAAAAAAAATAATTATTATATGTTTAGTATAATACATCCGTGTAATATTATGGAATAAATAAAGCGAATTAAAAAAATACAGAATAAACGGCCAATTCATATAATTCTATCTAATTCTATCCAAAAAAATACAGAACATACGGCCAATTCATAATAATTCATATAATTTTCTTCATACTTCTAATAATATAAATGACTCTTGCATAGAAGTAGTTCCAACTTGCAATGACTTTCTTTTATCTATCCAGTGCAATTACCGCCACCAGCACCAACATTAGTGAGCGTGCCTCCGGTGCCAGTAACTACACCAAGTGAAACAAACGCGTCAAAAGAACGCGAGCAAGTACCGGCGGTGTCGCCGCAAAGTCCCCCCGTGAAACGCGAGGCCCCCGAACTGCTTGTTCCTAAGCGTGAGGCCGCCGAGCCCGAGCGCGACTCCCCCGGCATGGAGACGCGCCACGCCGGCTACGGCGCGCCGCCCGACCAGCGATCCCCATATGAACGACCGCCTGATGACCACGTACGATCTTACAGGTAACGTATTCTTTATAAAACAATATTATTTCATTATTTTATTAATAAAAAACGTTAATTATGCTTTTAAGACTTTAGAAGTCAATATTTGAAAGTAAAAGATCATATTTTTTTATTATTAGAAAATTATATGATGATATTTTATTTCAACATGACAATCGGTAAAATTTTGCTTTAGCCAAATGAATGAGGCTCGATACGGTTACGAGGCCCGATGCTATGAAGGTGCTCCTGCCTTCGAGCGGTATGATCCCGCACAATGTCCACAAAGACCCTACGGGTGGGAAGAAGAGCGGTATCACGACCCTCACCTACCAACTCCAATGAAAACTGACCAATCAGAACAAGAGACCAACTCCGGCCCTATTTATCCTAGGTACGTAATTATATTTAGTTCAAATATTGTCACCATTAAAATATTATAAGCCTTTATGTGGTAAACGGGACTTTTATAAAAAATTATATCCATAACTCACTTGTAACAAATATATAAAAACGATCATGACTCGCGAATTTTACAAATAAGTAGAGCGCAAACTGACTAGTCTTTGGGGATGTTCCGACCAGACCAATGTACCATTATGAAGCGAGTGGAGTAGGCGGTGTGGGCGTCAGCGCAATGGGGCCGGGCGTTCCGCCCGGTTTCTCCGCAATCAATCTATCAGTGAAGATAGCAGCTGCACAGGCACAGCGACCTCGCAGCCCTACGCCAAGGGATCCTCGTGATCCACGTCCAGCCATAGATCTTTCCACATCTAATGGTAGTCCACAGGTGAGAACTAACGACGACAAACTATCAACCTATAGAACCTCTTTGCATAGTTCAAAGCTTAATAAATACTTTTTTGGGTTACATATATTAATAAGGTTAAACGCTTAAAATATTTCGACTTAAACCGCGGCTTTTAATCTGAGAAATAAACCATTACTTCAACTGGGTCTCGATATTTACGTAATTAATGTCGCCCATTTATACAACAGGGTCCATATGCATCACCGGTGTACACGAGCGCCGGTGGGGGCAGTGGGGGCGGAGCTCGAAGCAGCCCGCAGCCGGGTGCTTCGCCCCAGCTCTCCGCCAGTCCCCAAGTTCCAAGTCCACAGGGCCAGACTCTCGACCTTAGTGTGTCCCGTTTACCACATAGGTGAGGCAATTTGTTTCATTACATCCATATCCATGAAATAATTATATCTTAACATTATGTAATGTATGATATTATATTTGTTAACAGTCGGAATTTCCCTGGTGGCGTTTCATATAGCCGGGAATCAACACCAGATAGTGGAGGAAGCCATCCGTACTTAGAAGCTTATCATCGAGACGCCGCCGGTAAGAGATGGATTCATAAAATTTATGATATATTCATGATTTGTTTGTCACAATCACGCATATTCGGACACTTACGATTAGATCATTTATTTAATATCATAAAAATTCTTTTCTCACAGAATCTGAGTAAAATTTTATAAATTTTAATTCAGAGCTCCCCTTTAGCGAAAGATGACGCCATAATACAAGTCGTGTAACACAAGCGCCATAAAACATGCCGTACAAATTAAAAGCGACCGCGCTAATCACTCCCGCTAGCATTGTGCACCGCACATTTGCTACATTGCTAATCCTGCTCGGCAGGCGTCTTGGTGTCCCTAGCATACGCGGTTGTACGTTCGTGTGGAATATACAAATTAATTAAAACTTGAAACAATTTACTTTAATATTTCATATCGTCATTCTTATAAAATAAACTTCTCTCATTAAAAATATCTTTGTTTCGTAAATAAAATTCGATAAATTTATTAAAATAAATAGGTATTGATTTCAAAAAAAAATTACCTACTGATTATTCACAAGTTTTGACAAAGTAAATAGTTAACCTAAAACCTTACGTTATTATAAATTCATTTTATATGTTAGATTATTAATTAAAATATAACTAATCTATAAGTAATTACATTTTTAACAATTTCTCAGTTAAAAACTTAACAATTAATAATAATGTTAAACATATGACATTACGTGTATCAAATTAGGGCGGCTTTGTAGACATTTTTCTTCATTTTTCCACATCATTTAAATCGAAGACAATATAAGCGTTTGCTCTAAATCAGATGCCAATTATCAATCCGCTCATAACCAATCTCTCATAAGAATAAATCTTATTATTACGACGCGCGTGGCGCAGTTTGTAGTGACCCTACTTGCTGTGCAAGCGGTCGCGGGTTCAAGTCCCGCTGGGGGCATACATTTGTTGAGCACGAATGTTTGTACTCCAGTCATGGATGTTTATATTTATAACATGTATGTATTTAAACTTATATATGTGAAGTACATCGACCATCTAGTATCCATAACACAAGGCCTTCGTACCTTACCGTGGAACTTAGATAGTGCTGTGTGTAAAATGTCCCAACATATGTATTATTATAATCTTACATCTAGGTTACGGCGGTGTCAGTCCACATCCCGTAGCGGGCTACGGTTTAGCGCAGCCAGACTACGCGGCCGCCGCGGCAGCAGCGGGCTATGGCGGCTACCAGTACCAGTGTGGTGCATACCCCCCGCCCCCCGCGTACCCTCCACATGCACCCCCCTACTCACCCCCTTGCTACATGCCGCCGCCACACGCACCGCACGATAAACCTAAGGATAGCAGGTGAATATTACATAGGATATATTTAATTTAGGTCATGTTTTATCCCATAGGACATACATAGCTATATATGGAGCGGTACTGACTTCTGATGTAATTTTATCATATATGTTAACGAGTTGGGTATCACCTTGGGTTGGGGTTTGGAATTCATACAAAAAAGGTAAAGTAAATAAGAATAGTGAAAGACCTTCACCATAACAACCATTTACTAGCTTTTTCGTTAAGCGTACGTACTTTGACTTCGGTTAAACTTGTTGTTGAACTTATGTGTACTTTATGAAATAAATATTTCATGGTTTTTGTGATTATTTTTTAAGTTTTACTTTTGGCAAAATAGATATCGTATTAAAAGTTTATTAAACTTCGTTATATTATTATATTATAGAAATATGTAAATATTCTTCTTTAAGATTTCTTTATTGGTTCAATGATCTATCACAATGATGAATGAAGTTATCCTCGTATAAAGAAAATAAATTAGTTAGGTACAATGTTTTTGATACTCGGAAACCAAATAAGCAGATAAAATATTATCAATGAACAAAATATTTTTGTACAATTTTAATTAGATGTTTTCCTTGCCTTATCAAATGAGCTGCTGAGTAACTTTAGGAGAGTACCTATTTTCTATATTACTCTTAGTTTTTTAGAATATTTAACGTGTAATTAATTAATTTTTGAAACTGAATTATTTTTAATAAATAAACAACATCGCGCAAGAAAATCCCATAGTGTTGCTATTTCACTCAATATATTAAAAGTAAAAATAATAAAATAATTATAAAATGAATTCAAAATTAGTACCTTGTGTGTGTGAGTGTTATTAGGTCAAGAAATTCATTACCAGATATTTTTTCTATGAAAACAAAAACGTTACAAATACCAAGCAATTGCTTCGGAGTTGGCATTTAGAACGTATCTTATAGCGAAGTCACATTCAATGGATCAGTCTAAATATACCGGCGGTGGCGCGCGCGCACGCCGCGCGTCGGACTCTACATAAATAGAGATAAGATACACGCACTGAACGTGCCAGAAAATCAACTATGCGACGAAACAGGTGAGATATTAGTTCCAACAATATTCTAACAATGGAAAACAAAAAATGACGTATTAAAAGAAATGAACAAAACACGTGCTAAATACTCTTATAAATATTTATTGCGTTTACGTAAACAGTAATCGTGCAAATAACATAATATAGTTTATGGTAGTTTTGCCAATTCATAACGTTAGGTTAATGACTTAATGGCACTCGAATGTAGACACTTATAGCGATAAAATGTAGGCGGAAATTCAATTTTATAATTAGATGTATACATTACAAATACAATTACCTACAAACGTATACAATATTTATTTTTATGTTGGGTTATTTTATTCTATTATTTTGTTATTCTATTATTTGTGATAGTTATCACCGTGACGACTTTTACGGAAAGTCGTGTTACCGAATACGAGAATCGAGAGAGCTCATCCAGTGCCCGGTGGAGAGCTGCGATGGCACCGGTCACATTTCAGGCAACTTCGCCACTCACCGCAGGCAAGCGGCGATTTTTGTCGTGCAATGTTTGCTATCGAACATAATATAATAATAATTACAATACAATACGCCATACGTAGTATAATATGTGTGACAGTTTGCTCCTTTCCACTTTGAACATTTCCGTCCTCAATTGACTGCGCCCGATTTCGTTGTGAACTAACCGCATGATTTAAACTTATAAACCGTTTTAATTTTAACTTTTGGTTTTAACTTATAATTCCCAATAGACTATTTTTATTAAAAATTAATTTCAGTCATGTTTATCAAAGGTTAATGTTCTAATATAATCAAGTTAAATAGTCAGTCACGTTATATATCTAGAGTAATCAATTAATAAAGTAACTTAAAAATTAGTTAGGAATTCAACTTCTCATATAAATGTAAACACGTGTCTATAAAATTAAGACACATAAACTTAGCGCTAATTATAGTACAGAAATGCAAAGCTGCAGCATGAAACTCAACAGATGCTTCACACTTCCGGTTATTTTTATCATTACTGAAAGTGGTTTTACTTTAGAATCCTTAACAAGTCGACAGCTCATGAAATAAATATAGAACACATAAACATCACACTAACTATTTACATTGCAAGAAACTAACAATATAGGTACCTAGTTCAGCTACTTTGCTATTGTTTAGGTACGAGTAGATACGTTAAGTATCACTAATGCGTCAATGTTAATGAATTACCATTAGTATTAGATTTACATTTTAAATAACGTCATTCTTATAGTAACTACCAATAAAGTACTTAATTCGGTGTAAATATTCTATTAAAACCAATTAGAGGCATGAACGTCAAATTGTTATCATTAACCTGAATGCATGAGAAGCTTAGCCATTTTGTCGTTTTGGGCAAAATGAACTGACATATTATTATAATGATATATACATAAGAAAACGAAGTTTTTCTTAATTTGCGGAAGATAAAACTATGAAATACCAATAAGTATAAACTGGAATCCTATCTATTTGTAGTCAAATTCATCTTGGGTTGATCTGCGAACTGGTCATATTTAAATAACTTTACATAACGTTTTGCTCAGGTCGTTTGTTAACTCAACGTTCGTGAAACGTCAAGAATTTAAATATATATTATATTGTAAGTTACCATACGTTACACCTGCACGCCATTGTAAGCAGTTTGTATATGTGCAGCCTGTCGGGTTGTCCGCGCGCTGATCGCTCGCAGCTCCAGCCTCATTCCCAAGAACTCAAGTGTCCGACCCCCGGCTGCGACGGATCCGGTCACGTGACCGGCAATTACTCTTCACACCGATCTCTCTCCGGCTGTCCTAGAGCTAATAAGCCCAAAAGCAAGCCGAGAGACGGACAGGATTCCGAGCCCCTTAGGTGAGTAAAAATATTTGGTGCGATCATCTTTTAATGAAAATTTGAATAATCAACAAATTAATAATTTTCCACAAATATCTTGCTTAATCTGATGTGCTCGGATTTTCGAACAGAATTCTTTAGATCTTTGTAACATAACGTCTTAAATAAATACGGCCACGAAATTACTGTAGTTACTTATTTACTATAAGTTTCCTTGGTATTTACACGCTGCTTAGATGCCCTATTCCGGGCTGTGACGGATCTGGCCATGCTACAGGAAAATTCTTATCACATCGAAGGTAAGGTTAATTATAAAAATAGATGTAGTATAATGTACGGTGAAACGTGACAACAATAATATAACACCATACCATATTTTGTTAAATATAATATTTTATAAAGGTATAATTTATGCATTGCTATTTATCGACAACTTGTTGATAAAAAAATATACAAAATGTACCTACTACCTACCTAACTTATCTATATAACCCATTAAACTCATTTCCATTTTAAATCTGATATAAAAGACAACACGTTGAGTAATTATAAATCTAGTATATTTTCTGCTATAGCGCTTCTGGTTGCCCGATCGCAAATCGCAATAAAATGCGGGTACTCGAGAGTGGAGGTACTGTAGAACAACATAAAGCCGCAGTAGCAGCTGCAGCGTCTGCAATAAAATTTGACGGTGTAAATTGCCCCACACCTGGATGTGACGGATCAGGACATATAAATGGGTCTTTTCTAACCCACCGTTCACTCTCCGGATGTCCGGTCGCTGGAGCTACAACACCCACACCACAACCAAAGAAACCAAAGTATCCTGATGATATCACTCCACTCTACCCCAAACCATATTCAGGTAGGTTAGGTTTGCTAGCTAATATTATTAATAACACTTCCAACTTATTTTTTTAAAATATTGTTTTCTATTTGGGTTCTAGTTGGTTTTCTATTTTTCAGTTATTACTGTTACGTGTGTTTATGTGGTTGTTTTTGCTTTTAAAGGTATGGATATAAATATGCAGACTGGTGGTGGAGAAGATCTGATGACATTAGAGCAAGAAATAACTGAACTGCAACGAGAAAATGCTAAAGTTGAGTCACAAATGATGCGCTTGAAATCTGATATTAACGCAATGGAAACTCATCTAAGCCAAGGAGAAAGAGTAAGTCAAAACATTTAAATAATGACTCTACCATTTTTTTTTTTTTTTGCTTATTATCATTCAAAAATTTAATCTGAATCCAAAATTTATTATATCTTTGTCTGACAACGTAGATGGTACAGTCATGGCTCCAAACCTCCAACTTTGAGTGCTACTAACATCACATGCACTTGTGAGTACCATTTACTTACTATGGTCTATGACGTAAAAGATAATCTAAAAATGAGCCAATATCCCAAAATTACCCCGAAAGCGTGTTATCCCTAGAAAATTTAGCCATAGTGTATCTGTAATATTTAAATATTTTATCCTTTCCAGGAGAACCAAATGATAATGCAGAGGACGAGTAATTTTAGCGATTACTACGAAAGTCTGCGCAATAACGTCATAACGTTGTTAGAACATGTCAAGATTCCCGGTGGCGGAACCGCTCCACCAACCACGGCTCCTGGCACTCCCGGTGCACCTCCGCCGCCAGGACCAGGCGTGAAACCCGCACATGAAAACTTCGACTCATATCTAACTAAATTACAAACTCTCTGCTCTCCTGATGGATATTGTCCAGATGAAAACCGGCCTATATACGAAACAGTGAAAAACGCGCTTCAGGACTTTACAGTACTGCCAACACCTATTTAAGACTCACCCAGCGCCGCCGATAAAGACAGACAGTAATCTGAATAAATACGACCGATTGCCATCGGCGGAGCTTAATAAATATTTTTGGACGATTTAGCTATTTACCAAAGGTGTACCTATTAAGACTGTTGACATAAATGTCAAATCGAATACAGTGAACGATATATGTTAGTGTACAGTGTTACCCACGAAGGGAACGGAGATTGTGTTCTATTTAGATAATGATGTCTATTTTATAAACCGTTGTATACGATGTGTGACTTCTTTAAGACATCACTAACCGATTCGATTATTAATGGTTAAGATGGACATAAAATTAAATTAAAATGAATTTTAAACACTGTTACTCGTATATGCTTATAATAAGTTATTATTAGGAAAAGTTTATACAATTAAATGTAAGCTATTTTAGCCCCACTTCACTGCAAACGGGATGTAACATGTAAATATGTACGTACTTCATTGATTAGGTTCTATGTCATAGATACCAGGCTAAAGTCCGAGAGTTCGGTGTATAGAAGAAAATCACTTTACTGAGAAAAAACTTAATAAAATATAATATTTAATTACTCTATACGTTTATGTTCATATTGGGAATGTGCCAAATGCTTCAGCAGGAGCACTCGAGCGCTGACGTATTAAGACTATCTATATAGAAATAAACAAACGAATGTAACAAACTTTTAGAAGGCTCTAGTCAGTTTGTAAATAAATTGTGAATACATAGTTGTCACGTCTCAATGACGTTCTTATTTATATTAGAAAATAATGCGATCTCATTAGATCAAGTAAGTTAATTAATTCAGTCATTAATTATTAACCAAATTAGGAATAAATTAATAATTTCTTTGTTAGCCAATGTTCACTCGCTGTGATTATGTTACATGTTACTTATTTATTGTTACCTTTAAGGATGTGATAGCTCAAATCGAGACGGGTTAGCGTTATTTTGCAATGTTTTTTTTAAGCGCTTGACTCAGTGCAATTATTGTTTTTTTTATGTTAAGGTACTTGATGCTAATGTTTTGTTGAATGATTTGTAAAGTCACCAAAAATCCTCTTTTAATCGCGATCATTACTGATCAATAATTATATTCGCATTTAAATATTAAACCTATTACTATGTTACTACTCTGATTGTCATATACGTTTCTGTAATATATTGAGTATGTGTTGTTAAAAGAATAAAAATAATAAATACTGAAATATTGCCATTTTTAATTGTTATGATTTTTATTTTCATGTAAGTATCGTACCTGTTCAATAATTGAAAACAAAAATAGATTGGAAATAAAATAACATAACTTATTACAACCTCACCTTTCTTACGCCAATTTTCCAATAAAACCTTTGAAAATTATGGTAATGTTTTGTTAAAAACCTACTTACAAAAATTTCACTCTGGAGGGTAGGCGCATTAATATAAAACCTAAACTACCATTCATTTTGGCCCATTAAAGTCAAAATTATTATATATTTATATTTAATATAATAATCAGTACATATAAATAAAATTGAAGTGTCTGTTTTTAATTTAAAATTTACAGCTTTTAACTAAAAACACATGAAAGTCTATACGGTACTTATATCAAAACAATATTTAAATTTTTGTCTGTCTGTCTGTTTGTTCCGGCTAATCTCTAAAACGGCTGAACCGATTTTGACGGGACTTTCACTCACAGGCAGCTAAGCTTATAAGGAGTAACTTAGGCTATCTACATTTATTTTAGTTTTAAAACTTTATTTAATTTTATTACGGAACGGATTTTATTATTACAAACTTTAATTTGGCAGGGAGCTCCTAGGGACGAACCCAAACGTAGCAAGGGTGAGTCGCTAGTAATATATAAATATTAGCTAAACAATAACGGTTAAGAATTTGTCTATAAGCCTAAGAACAATGAACATAATATAATAGAATATCTAAGAATATATTAAAAAAACAGCAAATTTTATTGTATGAATGTATCGAAATGTCCAAGCCATATATTTTGACTAAGGTGTAGAGTTAGTGAAGTTGGGCCTTGTAGAGTTAGGGCGTGTGGAATTAGAAGTTTGGCTCTACGTGAGATCTGATAACTTTTTGACAGTGCGAGTCATATGGTCTCATGAAAATGTTTTTGGTGGGTCCAAATTGACTGGAAGAGATTTCTGATAGAGATAAGTCCACCTTTGCCATCAATTTTTCATGTAATTACGTATATATTTTTTTCGTGTGCAATGGTAGCATGTTTCATAACTCATAAGTCTTGCGGATGTATCTACATTTTAACTTAATTCGAAATAAGATCTGGATAAGCTTTAAAGTTTTTATTTTAAATTACATATTTGGATTTTGCTTGTGTGTATTAATATTTTAATACACAAATAAAGCCATATCAGTGAAATGGAACGTTATATCATAGTATAAAGAGAGAGAACAAAGTAGGGCAACTTCGGCCCAATAGTTACCATAGTTGCCTGTCACAGGGTTGTCACTGTAGCTAAATTTTAATTCAGTGCTCAGAAATTGGCATTGGGCCGGGAAGTTTGTTATTAAAAAATATTTATTATTTATATACATTTAAGAATGTAAAACATTTTGTTTCTACATGTTTATGATTATTTTTATTAGGCCTTTAGTTACTTGCTTAACTGATATATCAGTAGCAAATAGTATTAAAAATGTTTGTTTGTTAGATTTATCTCGAAATTTATTTGTATAAATAAATAAAATAAATCCTTTAATTTCTTGCTTTTACAAAAACATAAATATGCTATTAGTAACAATTAAAAAAAATTAAAAGTATAATATATTAAAAAAATCATATCACATCCTATTAAAATAATAAACTAATACAACAAAAATAAAAGTACCAACATAAGTATTTCATCATCAAGTATAAATTATATGCTATAGTTTGTCCATTTTATTAATAGTTTTTTGACAGCTCACGCCCACAAAGTTTCGTATTTAATGGTTAGTCATTAAAGTTAAAATGCCATACAAATAATATTGTACTTCATGGACGGGCACCGCCCCCTTACTGCTGTGCCACACAACGATTACTACGATTGTGCCACAGATTACAAATAATCGGAAAAAATCAATGTTAATATTTAAATAAGGTGTAATATGTTATTTAATCAGGAAGACAACAAAATTTTAAGGTAGAAATCAATAAATTAAAACATTAACATTAAGTAAGGTTTTACTTTCTTCTTATTATAATCATATTAATAAAACAACTAAAATAGTTTAATTCCTTTTATTAACATGATTCGTCACAATCATCATTTATATTAGATTTGTCCGATGAGGAGTCTTCAGTTATATTAATTATTAACTCTTGTGTGCATAAATTATCAAATGCAATGTCACGGTCCAAATCAGACATTATGATTCTCTTAGTTCTCTCCACCACACTTGATTTTTACGATAGTAATATTTATTTTCATATTATTAAATATAAAAATAAATATTATTTTATGTTAAAAAAATAAGAGATATCGATTATTACGTCCTTTTGACATCACTATAGCTTGTCAGTCATCGAGCTGTCAAAAAACCATTAACAACATGGACAAACTATAGAATAAGTGATTTGTTTACCTTTTCTGTTCAGTAGGTAATCTGAACAAAGACAACTCTGGAATCGATGAAGAATTTAGACACCCAAACACAAAGCAATAAGTTCTTCTACGAATATCACACATTTTTCATATAGTGAAAAACCGTGACGCGCGAAACTTGTGCGGCGTCAGCCTTGACTGGCGCACTGATAAACGGTTCGAGATATTGTTTGAGTGTGCGTGCGGCAACGTAAAGATACTATGACGCACACATACAAGCCGCGCACGGTGCGTTTGTATGAAGTTGCCTTACTTTCTCTCTTTATACTATGGTTATATGAATGAATGAATGAATGTGACAACTGTCAAATGACAATCAATAATCAAAGTCATAAAGCCTTTCCCTATTGGGGATAAATTTTAAAAACAATCAAAGTCATAAACACATGGCATTTATATACTCTATGAGTTTATGTCATTTATTGTGTAAATGTTTAACATGTGCGCTGTATAATAAAAAGTAAAAACCTTACTTACTGTATAATAAAATAGAAAATGGTAAGAATATAACTTACTAACAAATGCCATTTAGCTATCATAAATAAAGTAAAAATGAATCTTGATTATGTTTCAGACCCGATACTATGATACTGAAAGCAATAACGAAAGTAAAGATACTGTGGAGGAACAAGATGTTAAAGTTTATAAGATAAAACCATCGTCAAAGTTAATAAAAAATCAAAAAATCAAGGTACTGATTTTTTCATATATTTATATTTTACAAAAATATTCTCTTGGCTATAAAAAATTAAATTGTAGGAACGAAAGGTTCTTCAGAATAAGAAAAACCAATTCATGAAACTGAAAGAAGAAGAAAAAAAGTTTCCTGGCAAAGCACCTATTGACCCAGCAAAGCTAGAAGAACATTCAAGAGGGGAAGGATTTGAAGGAAAAGGTGTAAGACATCCATTATATGCAGTTAAATTAAAGAAGAAAGAAAATAAACAAAAATATGCCCAAAAACAGGCTGCCAGAGCTGATATTCTCTTAACTGAAAATCAAGGGTGAGTAATGCATACAAAATGAAGAAAAACTCTTTGAAGTGAGATTTATTTATCTTGCTTTAAATATATAAATTTTTAAGGATTTAGATAATATATAAACTAACCATTCTTGTATTTCCAACCACTTCTATTATATGAAAGTGTAGAAAATTACTAAAAAATTATTCATTAGATTTTTAGAAGTTGATGAAGACCATAGGACAACAGCAATAACACAGAAAGTAATAGCTGATAATGTAGATATCACAGCGGCTACTAAAATATTTGAGTTAAACTTAGATTTTGGTCCTTATCAAGCCAAATATTCAAGAAATGGCAGACATTTATTGCTTGGTAGTAGAAAAGGACATTTAGCAGCCTTTGATTGGGTAACAAAGAAGTTGCACTTCGAAACAAATGTGATGGAATCTATACATGATATCAGGTTAGAATATCATTATTCTTCATTCACTTCAGATATTATTTTAAACTCAATTTTATTTGTAAACTTAATTTAAAACTAAAATAAGTATTTTTTTTATATATCTTTGTGTATTTTTATATTAGTTGGTTACATATTGAAACAATGGTGGCTGTAGCTCAAAAAGAATGGCTTTATATTTATGACAACACAGGAATGGAGATACATTGTATCAAGAAAATGGATAAGATTTTGAGAATGGAATTTTTGCCTTACCATTTCCTTCTAGGAGCTGTTGTATGTATTTTTTTTTATTTTTATTAATTTAGTTCTGTTTACAACATTAATTTATAATAATGAGTATTACCAAGTTTATTTATAAAAATAGAAATTTTCATGAAATGGAAATCTAATATTACATGGTTTTCGCTAACATTTTTTTATTGGTATTATAAAGTAAGTATGAAGTAAACAGTCATTTTGATTTGTATTTCATTACAGTAATAATTAATACTTATTATATTTTTACAGAATGAGTATGGATTCATGTCATGGCTTGACATATCTATAGGAGAAATTGTTGGTCATTATAATAACAACATGGGAAGGTGTTCAGTTATGACACAAAACCCATATAATGCTACACTATGTCTGGGAAATTCTAAAGGAGTTGTATCTCTGTGGTCACCAACAGTGAAAAAACCATTGGCTAAAATCCTGTGCCATAAAACACCTTTGACAGCAATAGCGGTAGACAATCGTGGCATGTAAGTAATTATGATTCTTTATATATTGCAAAATACCATTTTTTTACATAATTCAAAATGTTAAGTTTGATATAGTAATAATCAAGATTATTACTATATTTTTACCATTAATATTGGATCATGTACAAAAATCTATGTACTTAACAGTTTTAATACCTTTTCTCTGATATGTTTAATAGTTCCTTTTCCTCATTCTTCTACTGAAAATAGCAGTAGTAAAATTCTGTAAATCTCTAAGCATGGTATTCTTGCTAATATTTTATTGTAATATATATTATATTTTAGGTATATGGCAACTTCAGGTGTAGATAGAAGTTTGAAAATATGGGATATAAGAAATTTAGATGGACCGTTACAACATTATAAAATGCGCAGTACTCCTGTTGATTTGGAGTTTTCTCAAAAAGACATGCTAGCTGTAGGTCTTGGGGACACTGTCGAAATATACAGGTACTTACTATATACATAATAATATACATTTTTTTTTTCTGTATCCTGCTCATCACAACAATCTGTCGTTTAGACATTTAGCTGCTCTTTTGTATGAATTTATTCTGTAGATAATCTTTGTAGCAGTGAGTCCATTGACTACTCTCGCTTAGTCTATTGGGAATCGGTTTATTAAAGTCGGAATACTGTTCCTCCTCAGTCTTGTGTATGAAGTACTTCCAGATCCCGCCAAATCAGCAGCCAGGGAGTTGACATGTTCAAATAATTTTTCTGATAGTTTTGGCTATGGGTAGCAATTTCTTGTTTCACTGTTTTGAGCCTCAGATCTTGCAGAATGTATTTATTATGTATACATTTTGGTATGTTAAACATGGACCTAATGGCTTTGGTCTGAAACCTTTCTAGGATAAGAATATACATTAACATTAATATTAGTGGTATAAAATAAAAAACAAATGCCTTATATATTTTTTCTTGATTTCCAGCAACTGTTGTTCACAAACAGCCGACAAGGCCTATCTTAGGCACAGAATGGGTAAATCAATAAATAATTTTAAATTCTGCCCCTATGAAGACATCTTAGGAATTGGAACAAGCAGCGGTTTCACAAGTATTATTGTACCAGGTAAATAAATTATACATCACATTTTTAGAATACGATTCTATAATTATAATTATGTGTGAAAACTAAAAAAAATCATTTTGTTCTATTTTTAATAACTAAACTCATGTTTTCAGGCAGTGGTGAACCAAACTTTGATGCACTTGAAAGCAATCCATTCCAAAACAAGAAACAAAGGAAAGAGGCCGAAGTTAAAGCCTTGCTTGATAAAATACCCCCTGAACTCATTACTCTCAATCCTCTTGATGTTATGGAAGTTGATGTGCGTTCTTTGAAAGAGAAAATGGAGGCTAAGAAGAACCTTCTGGTTTGTATATAATTTATGTTTTTATTATGATAGACCCTAAAAGATATCATATTTGTTGATATTATTGTTTATAACTAGCAACTAACCCTCAGTCCATGCAATCCACCAGAAAGATAACTTTATCTGTTTTTATAGTCAAAATATTTTAATTATTACTACATAAAAAAAATAAAAATATATTATTTACAATAAAAAAATATTTATATAAATCTACAAATATTTTATTCTTTCAGTATCTAAAACCTAAGAAAGTTGATTTTACACCGAGACTAAAGAAGAAAGGCAAGACTAACATTGCCAGAAAGAAAATAATAAAGGAGGCTGCAAGAAAGGTATTACTATATTTAAACTTAAATACAATTAGTAGTAGTACTTGGCGTAAAGAACGATTTAGGATCATTTATTTAATTTAAATGGATACATTTGAAGGGATAGGTATTATCCATATTTTAACTGTCCAGACTTTCAAAATTTTATTTATTTCAATACTACTTTTAGTTTTCCAAGTTACTGTGATTTATATAAATTAAAAAAAACCCGAAGTACCTTAATTTACCTTGACTTAAGAGATAAGCCAAAGTTAGTTAATTTTTGATATTACTATACTTTTAATAGTACATTAAAAATTTTACTTATCCTGTCCTAAATTTTGTTGGAAATTCCAAAGCAATATAGCCTCAGTGTTACTCCCAAATCTGTCCAATCATTTCACCATGCATATATTACATGCATGCTATCAAACGCACACAACCCAAAATCTAATTTTAATATAATAGTACAAGTGCTATTTACATGTATTACTCACATTTAGCTCGGTTGGTAGTGAACCTACTTTCTGCGCCGGTGGCGGGTTCGAGTCCCACTGGGGGCATTTATTTATTGAACACAAATGTTTGTACTCTAGTCATGGGAGTTTATATTTGTAATATCAACTCTCTGGTATCCGTAATACAAGCCTCTTAGCTTACCACGGAACTATATGGTGCTGTTGTAATAATGTCCCAACATATTTATTTATATGTATTTTCTCCTAATTCTTACAGGAATACATATATCAAGCTATAGAAGCAAAGAAAATGTTAAATGTACAAGAAAATGAAAATGAACCTAAACAATCTTTTGGAGTTCTCGACAGATTTGTTTCTAAACCAAAATCTAAAAAATAAAACATTTTCTTCAATATAAAGTATTTTTATTTCTGAGTAAACTGTATTAGGTTACCCATAAAGTACGCCAAATATTAAGGGGGAGAGAGGGGGTCAATGCAGTCAGTATGACAAGGGATGGGAAGTTTTGTGATGTCACATTTCAAAATTTTATAATTGCTATTTAATTAAATATTTCTAGATGTATAATTGCAAATTATAATATTGTGATGTTCTTTATGGATAACCCCTTATATGTATACATATGTAACTTACATGATTAAAATATATGACATGTTAGATTCACAGTGAAAAATTTTGTCCTATTTACAATAAGTAATACAAAAATGTCTTACTTCTAACTATATTCATGATTATTTTCTTCTTTAACAATTAAGCAAGGTTATTAATGTCTTAAATGAATAACCAAAGTAACAAAAAATGTCAACTATATGCACAAAATACATATCAGTAAAAAGTTCTAAATTTATTTGATTTTGTTAACTTATTTGGGCTTTCTAAAATCATTGTTGAATCAGTCCACTATGTATGATTCAAGTTGATTTTTAATAGATTTTTCTTTATATACATAGAAGAACAATAACATTTTTACCATATTATTAAAATTTACGATATGATAATATAATATCAATCAATCAATAGATATCTAAAAGTGCTACATTGGAATATCGAATAAATCACATAACCCTTCGGAGTCATGCAATGAGAAATAAAAGTCTTGTCTTGTAACTGGGGGACTCAATCTTAAAAGACAATCTGAAAAAAATATACATATCAAAAATATTGATTATTCCATATTATAAGTTTTTAAATGAATATTACATAATATTATGTAGAATACTATATCAATACTTACCATGATCTAGGAACATACTACTTTCTTCATTCTCAGTGTAACATTTTACTTCTTCATCCATACTCTCTTCACTTACTGACTGAAAAAAATATATAATGTATATAAAATATAAATCATATATTTTATTGTCCTGTGACACTTTTTTGATTACATGAAAACACAAAACAGAATTTTACACAGAACTATTTATATGTAGGTATGTTATATTTACTTATACTTACTTTTTCCTTTTCTGCATCACATAATAATAATGCACTAATAGGTTCATTTGATTTAAGATGTAAAAAATAATGCTGTTCTACTGTATTTTCCTAGAAATAAATTAAATTATTATAATTTATTTACATAAGTTGTTATTGTTTCACCATAATATTAGTAAATTCAAATAAGCATATTAAGAAAATATTTTCTACATAAGCATTCCTCTATTGGTTTAAAAGTATAACTAAGGTTTTTCAATAACATATTATATTTTGTAATTTTATTTACATATAATTTAGTTCAAAGATATAGATGTAATAATTATTTACTTTATTGGGCATTGCTCCTAAAGCTATTTCAGTACCCAATGGAGCTTGTAATACAAAGACTTGATTGGTGTCTAGACATCCTTTAATGTCATTTTCTGTGACAAAAATTAATGCTTCATTTTCTGAGTCGTCTATAATATTTTTAATACTTTGTTCTATCCAGTGCCTTTGCCTAAAACAAGTTTTTTTTAAAAACGAGAAATATACAATTTTCACTATTGCATGTTAAGTATTTTATTACAAGAATATATACTTATCTATATTACATACTTATCTAATAATTCTTCATGTTCTTCTAATAAAGAAATTTGTCTTCTTAATAAATTTACTCTCCTGCCAACTTCAGATGTGTTTCCATCCGGTCCAGCTCCTCTGTCAAGTAGTATAATAATAAAATATAATGCATGAGATATATATTATTACAACGATAGAAACAAGATTGTTATTAACTTACTTCCATTGTATGCTGTTTTTACTACTCTTCTCTATCAAGCCTATGCCTTCCAATACATTTGTAATATCATATATTCTTCTTTTTTGTCTTACAGCCAATAAGTCTGTAGCCTAAAACCATAACAATTTTATTGAAGAAATATAATAATTGATAAACACTTTGGTATGTTTTATTTTTAAGCTCAAATTGACACTGCAATCAATGTAAGCATTATGTAGTACTTACGATTTTTAAATCCAAAACTCCGTCCTTTGCTTTTTGTAACAGCGATACAAATCTGGTAGTTAGCAATCCTAATGACTTTTCATAACGCTTATATCCATATAACTCTGCCATTATTTAAATTAAAGCAATTTTTCCATATTAAATTTACTACTTTGCAGATTTTGCGTTGCGGCGGGATATAAAGTTGGTACACTGTGTTCATAGACTATAGACTATAGAGTATATAATATTTAGAGTATATTGATACATATATATATATTAACGTTAGTCGTTACTCGTTAACCATCAATATTTGACATATGACATGATTATACAATTTTGAAAGGGTGAATGGAGTGAATAACGAAACCTTACTATAGTTAAATCATTAACGATATTAAATCAATTTAGTCAACCATGGTTAAAAAAATTCTCTAAACCACTGCTAACTTTTTAATAAAACGGTAAATTTTATTAAAATGTTAGCCAAAACAAAATTTGTCTATAAAATGTCTTAATACTTTTTTTCCTAAAAGTCACCGTTTTAGAGATATCATGAGATATGATGACATCAGCCCTTTTTAACGTCCCACTGCTGGGTACGGGCCTCCCTCAGTACGAGGGGAATCCGGCCATAGTTCACCGCGCTGGCCTAGTGCGAGGCGGACTTCACGTGCCTTTCGTAAACTTGTAAGGTTTCCTCACGATGTTTTCCTTCACCGTATGACAAGTGGTAATCATGATATAAATGATTCGCACATGAAAATATCAGAGGTGCGAGACCCGGATTTGAACCCCATCACTCGGTTATCCAAGCGACGCGTTACCGCTGGAGATTAACGATTCAAAAAGTTGAAAAAGTTTGAATCGTCATAATACGTATAATTGTGCCACATATATACATCACTGAAGCTGTAATACAAGTAAAAATATCGTTCAATCGGTCAGTGTAACATACATTTTATAATATAAAATATTATAAATATCTGAATTTTGGGTAAAAAGAAACCCAATCCCTCGTTTCATATTAGCCAGTGTGACCTTGCGAAACATTTTTCTCCCATTCAATTGTCAGAAGAAGATGAAGAACAAAGAGAAGCGGATCTGCAGACATTTCAGAATTATGATCCCGATTTATTTCTCTATTTTTTTTCCGTATTTTTTTATTTACACCCGTTTTATCCTTAATAACCCTTGCCAATATCTTTAATTATTCAATAATTTCAAATCAAACAGAATAACAACAGATAAGTGGAATAGGCCTACCGGAGAAACCACATTAGAAAAAACGCTAAGTACACTACCAAAGGTGGTGTGGAAACGTGAATTATAATAATATTTATCATGGACTAATGCAGAATTTAAAAACTGGTTAAGATTAGAACTTGTTAGTTTCGTTCGTCTTATTGGTATTTGGTTTTTTTTTTAATATCATCTTCAGCTGAATTTATTAGTGATTAACCTTTTTGAAGTGAAACTTCTTTAAAATCGATGTGATTTCAAACTCGATAAAATGAAAAAATAAGTCTGACGGCGCACTCAGTGCGCCATCTGGAGGTTTTGGTAAGCTTGTGAGTTGGTGAGCTCGGATTAGAGTGTGAAATCAAGCTTTGACAGCACACTCTTGTAAAGCGTCGAAGCGATGGCAGCTATAATAATAATATATTTGGACCGCCCGTGCACCACGTAATATCGACGAATTACTTATATCCGTATTTGTAAATAATTATTGATAATTTAATGTTTTATTATGTTTAGTTATGAGTGTGTTAAGTTAAATTGACTAAATGTACAGTGTTCCCTCGAAAGACATTAATAATCACGCCCACTACTATGACTACTTCTGATGTCGGCCGTCCTGCGCTTACAAGTCCATAGTACCAGGCGCTCAGAGACGGGGAAGAGTTAGCCTTATTTTAAATTCAAGTTTTACTTCTGACATGTGTACTTTGTACACACGCACTTTTTTTTAAAATATTTTCTCAGCTAATATTGTAGGTGATTTTTGGAAAAGTCTGAGGCTGCAGTACTGACGTACTGTGGCCCCCTGGAAGAGTGTTTTTTTAGATAGAGAGGATGATAATATACTCCAAATATATATAAATATCGTCCAAATATTAATCGGATAATAAATACAAGAGACTTATTTATTAAAAAATTAGGATTTGGGATCACAACTTTTAGAACGAGGATTTAGAATGATAGATAATATAAAATGGTAAGTTTTGTTATTTGTATAACCTGTGGAATTAATTGACGTTGCTTGACGTGACACCCATTGGTGACATCGGAAATTAAGAATTTATACTTTTACTATAAAAATAAATGATAAAAATAATATACTGTAAATCTTGGTTATAGCCAAGCATATTTCAGATAAAATGGCTAGTTGTGGAGATTTTCTTAAAAGTCAATTTCCCTTAATTGACGAGGAGTTAAAAAAATATGTTGAAGGTATGGATTATAAGGTTATAAAATATCTGTAATGTTTTTTTTGAAAACGCTGAAACTTTATTTAATTATATATATATTGTATTATTAGGACATTTTACTATTTAAATTTCACTAAAATTACTATAGGTATTTACAATTTACTTTTACAGACATATTGGACAATAGTGCAGGTGAATTTGAAGATACTGAGGAAGTTTATGAAGCCATAGGAGAAGTTTTACAAGGTATTTCCGAAAAGTCTGAAGAAGATATAAGGTAATCCCATATTTGAAAAATATATTTCTTTAAGAGTTAATTTAATTATTTACTTTTTTTATGTAAATATTTCTAAAAGGATAGAATTTTTATAGAGCAAATTATTTTGCCTTTAATTCTATATATAATGTAATGGCTCCTATTGTATTATTCATAACTATTGTTAAAACTCTGTTACCAGGGAAATATGTCAGCAATTGTTGAGCATGCTACAACCAGATAAAACAAATTGCACTAATGGTCCGAGGAAAATATTGAATGAGCCAATCCATATGGCATCAATGACTGTCAACACAAATGAAACAGAAGAAGTGAAAAGTATATGGCTTCCTATGAGAGATGACAGCTTAGTAAGTTGTTAGAACTCCAACATTTTGTACACATAATAGCACAATCTGTTACCTATGTAATACTTTTCAACCAGAGATCATTTTATTTTAAATTTGTGAATTAAGTCAATTTCGTTTTGAAAATCTCTTAAGCAAGGATATGTATGATTTTGTTTTTAAATTCTTAATTTGTTATTTTGTAGAAAGTAGATGCAAAAAAGCTTGAAAAAGCTGAGGCAAAATTGCAACAAAAACAGCAGAAGCAAAAAGATTTAAAAGTTCCAGTTGTAGCTCCAGTTTTGCAAAGTGCAACAGCTTCACAAGTTACTTCCAAGAAAGACAGCAAACTTGAGGCAAAAGGCACTAATAGAACTCAAGATATAAGGATAGAAAACTTTGATATTGCATATGGAGATAGGTAAAGTAAAAATAGATAGTAAAAATATATAATATATTACATTTTTTTAATTATTATTTATTAATACTAAACTAAATTTTAATCAAATTCTGGGCCTCATTTTGCCAATGTATTGATGTGCCCATGCAGTCAGAAGTTTTACTTCAAAAAAATTCAATACAATGAAATTTAAGTAAGAAATTATAATTTAAACAAAATATAAGTAGGTAAAAATCAAATATCCACATATTTACATTATATAAGAGTTTAGTATAAAATCCTTTTATTCTTTTACAGAGTATTATTACAAGGAGCAGATTTAGTGCTCGCATTTGGTAGACGATATGGTCTGGTTGGTCGTAATGGTTTGGGTAAAACAACTTTACTTCGCATGATATCAAGTAAACAGCTGAAAATACCATCTCATATATCCATATTACATGTGGAACAGGAAGTAGTCGGAGATGACACAATTGCCCTACAGAGTGTTCTAGAGTGTGATACAGTCAGAGAAAACTTATTGCGGAGAGAAAAGGAAATAACAGCTGCCATTAACAATGGGTAAGAAATTTAATTCTTATATTAATAAATTACTTTTATGTATGTACTATGTATTCAAAAAGCCTTTAGGTAATAAAAAAAATTATTGTAAAAAGGGTTCAAAAGGTTATCAGTAGACTAATATTAAATGCTTTTGGTAATTTTGCTCAATTTTATCAGATAATATTTGTTATGACTATGTAATTGGATATATTTTTTCAACTTACATAAACTTTTCGTCACTATTCTATTTATTTTTATATGAACTAGGCGACTCACTCTTGCTTTGCTCATGTTCGTCCCTAGTAAAAAATGATTATTCAAATCGTTTGCTTAACAACCCCAGGATGCTTTGCGTGTTATATTCATAAAATACATTCTTAGCAATTGCTAAAGTAACTAGACCTTTTTAATCCTGCCCTGTTGTAAAATCTGTTCTTAGCGAATGTCTACTAATTATTAACTACCTCCCTGCAAAATTTTATCTTATATTTATTAATAACAAGCTGACTTTTGTTTTGAGGCTTGCAAATGATATATTTTTTATAAAAATTACATTGGCATACACATTTGTTGGTAATTTTTTTTGAAACCTACACTCGAAAATTGTCAAGATTATGTTAATCTTTTTTTGATTAATAACCGTATGCCACGATCAATTTATATTATTTTCATATTAATTAATATCTCTGAAACAGCTGGACCGATTATGACGGGATTTTCACTCGCAGATAGCTCATATTATAAGGAGTAACTTAGGCTACTTTTATTTATTTAACTAGCGGAAGCCGCGACTTCGCTAGCGCTAAACCTAGGGATGAACCCGAGTCGTGGTAGCGAAGGTGAGTCGCTAGTATGTTTAATATAAATTTAATTAAAATGATATAATTTCAGTTCAACAGATACAACCCTATCAACAGAGCTAAGCGAAATATATGCACAGTTAGAAAACATAGAAGCAGACAAGGCCCCGGCGAGAGCGTCGATAATACTCAGTGGGTTAGGTTTCACACCGGAAATGCAAGCGCGAGCCACCAGGACGTTCTCTGGTGGATGGAGGATGAGGCTGGCACTAGCGAGGGCTTTGTTCTCAAAGTAAGTAGTATAGTTCTCCAGGCTTAAGGTCAGCTTTGCATTTGTGTGAGTGATAGCTAAAAGCCAATAGCCGCGCATCAAAAACTAGTTAAAACCGGTTTAAACCGAGCTTGCAACGCACTACGCCTTCGGCCGTACCCATCCGTACATAGCATGCACACAAATGAAAAGCTCGGCTTAAGGCGCGAGGACTGTAAAATGGGATATGATCGATATGTGCCTATTAAACTGTAAGTTAAAACATGGTGGAATTATAGCAAATTTAAGTTTGTTGCTTACAGAAAGTTTAATTTTTTTACAATATTTTCTTTTCTTCAGTGTGTTTTGAACATTGTAAAAATTTAATTGAAGAAAGTCTATTTTTATTTAAAAAGAAAAAAAATATAATAATTTACTTTCATATTTTTATGTATGAAGGTATGTATATATACAATGATATACAAAGAAAATACAAGATCATTATTATCGATAAGGGACGCTATATCTATGGTTTATAGAATATTTGTCTGTACTCTATGACCGCATTACAATGTATAATATTTTTTTTGCGGGAAAATATGTATAGTAAACGAAACCGAGCAGAGTGAGAAAGCATCACTAGTTAATATATAAAAAAAATTTTTCAGACCCGACCTACTACTTCTCGACGAGCCTACTAACATGTTGGACATTAAAGCTATCATCTGGTTAGAAAACTACTTACAAAATTGGCCGACGACGCTCCTAGTCGTCTCTCACGACAGAAACTTCTTGGACACAGTACCCACTGATATAATGCATTTACACACACAAAGGATCGACACATACAGGTATTTGAGTGATTTGTCTTATTTTAATTATTATTAACACTATTTTGTCGTATATTATTAATATTTTTTTTATTTTAAAAATAAAACAAATATTATCATTATGATTGTTAATCTTTTTTGTTATTTTCTTCCTAAGACAGTATTTACATTAATTAATTTATTTTTAAGATATCATTTAATTTTTTAATTATACACAATCTTACATCTTATCCCTTTATTTAGATTTTTGATTTGATTGCTTTAAACATAGTCACCGGCCACCATTTTATAAATCTATACTAATATTTTAAAGCTGAAGAGTTTGTTTGTTTGGTTAAACGTGCTAATCTCAGGAACTACTGGTCCGAATTGAAAAATTATATTTGTGTTGGATAGTCCGTTTATCGATTTATAGGCTATATTACATCACGCTACGACCAATAGGAGCAAGTATCAGTGAAAAATATTTCTTTTGATTTTCAGCCGTACTAAAGGCTAGAAAAGTATAAATTCTTTTGATTTTTAGCCTTTAGAACGCGAGCATAGCCCCAGTAAAGGCTAGTGAAGTATAAATTTTATATTTTTCCAGAGGTAACTACGACCAGTTCCACAAAACTAAGACGGAGAAGCACAAGAACCAGCAGCGCGAATACGAAGCGCAGCAGCAGCACCGCGCGCACACGCAGGAGTTCATCGACCGCTTCCGCTACAACGCGAACCGCGCGTCCTCAGTGCAGAGCAAGATCAAGATGCTGGATAAGTTGTACGTGCTATGTATAATAATAATAATAATATAGCCTTTTATTTCCTTAACATATATACATAACTTATTATAAACTTATTATGAAACAGTATATTATTAATATAGGAAATTTCTAAAAATATATAGTTAAGGCCCCTGGCGGGTAAAGGCCTCCTCCAACAGTTTCCAGGTAGTTCTAACTTTTGCTTTCTTTGTCCAATCTACACCAGCATTATTTTTAATTTCGTCCACCCAACGTGCTATGTATAAGTTATCTATATTTTACCGTAAAATTGTAAATACTGATAGGTTATAATCTTTTTCGCGAGATTGTAAACTGAGAAATTATAATTTGACGCTATTTGCTGCGCGCGCACACGCAGGAGTTCATCGACCGCTTCCGCTACAACGCGAACCGCGCGTCCTCAGTTCAGAGCAAGATCAAGATGCTGGATAAGTTGTACGTGCTATGTATAAGTTATCTATATTTTACCGTAAAATTGTAAATACTGGTAGGTTATAATCTTTTTCGCGAGATTGTAAACTGAGAAATTATAATTTGACGCTATTTGCTGCGCGCGCACACGCAGGAGTTCATCGACCGCTTTCGCTACAACGCGAACCGCGCTTCCTCAGTGCAGAGCAAGATCAAGATGTTGGACAAGTTGTACGTGCTATGTATATGTTACTGTAAAATTGTAAATACCGACAGATTGTAATCTAACTCGCCAGCTTTATTAATAAATTACTAGCAAACTCGGCCCGCTTCGCTGGGCGTAAATAAATTAAAACCGGTTAAACGGTTTTTATATATATTTTAATAAAATAAAATTACTACTCCTTACAAAATTTTAACTGACGACACATTTGGCTCAGTTGATAGTGACCCTACCTTCTGCGCCAGCGGTCGCGGGTTCGAGTGCCGCTGGAGGCATTCATAAGGGGGGTAAAAAAATGTCCCAACATATTTATTTATTTATTACATATTAACTAATGCGCCGTCTATACTCTAGAAATAGATATACGGCGCCATCTACCGGATATATGTGCAACTTAAATGCCAAACCGCCATCTATTAGGATTTCATAGAACTAACCGATAAATACACACTAAAGTCGTATAATAAACATTTAATTTGCAATAACGAATATTGAGTTCAATAATTGACATAAAAACTAGTTCTCCCAAGTTGGACCAAATTACAGATGCTTTCAAAATTTGATAAAAATTGGTTCAGTAGTTTCCGAGTTTATCGCGAACATACATCATCAGACGAAATTTTTATTTATATAGTTTTAATCTTAATTATTTTATTTTTAATACATTGTATGTATTTTCCAGGCCAGAATTAAAACCAGTCGAGAAAGAAATAGATGTAGTACTTCGGTTTCCAGAGACGGAACCTCTCTCCCCTCCAATACTACAGTTGAATGAAGTTGGCTTCTACTATTCCAAGGATAAAGTTATATTTTCAAATGTCAACCTCGGAGCCACTCTTGAATCTAGGATATGTATAGTGAGTAATACTTTTTTTTAATTAAAAAATCTATCATCTATGGAAATAAGTTAGAAGGCTTTTGTTATTTATATTTCAAGTATTTAAGAATAATTTATTTATTAAAATTTTAATCTTATTAAATACAATAGCTCTTTCTTTCTTGATGGTTTCTTACATCTATCGCATATAATGTAAGGGATGAACCTGAGCGAAGTGAGGGTGAACCGTCAGTTAAAATCGGTCAAACCATTCAAAAGATATTACGAATTAGAAATATAAACCTAAATAAAATGCTAATGGAATAATAAACGCAGGCAACACTGTGAGGGAGGACCGCCAAGTTTGGGAGAGTATTTCCTATGGAACGATTTTAATGAAATTTTCAGGCAACCTATAGATATCAGGCTAGCGAGTGGTCGTGTAAAGTTTAGTTGCAATTGAGAACATGAACCCGGGCGAAGCCACGTGTACTGCTAGTATACATATGAATGTTTGAATTACATCAAATTTGTGTAGCAAGTTTCATTTCCTATACACATCAATTTAGCTTAGCGTTTAATTTTTATAGTTAGTAATATATTTTTGGAGACAATACACAAAGTAAATGGTTACACACAGGTTGGTGATAATGGAGCGGGTAAAACAACGTTATTAAAAATCATAATGGGCATTCTCTCCCCCACAAGCGGGATACGAAGCGTGCACCGCGGGCTCAAGTTCGGATACTTCTCACAACATCACGTCGATCAACTAGAAATGAATGTCAATTCCGTGGAATTACTACAAAAAAGTTATCCAGGTAATTAAAATTCCATGGGTTTTATTATAATTTTAACATTATCCCACAACATTTTGTAGTGCACTTTACTGAAAAAAATATCACGCCTTTAGATTTGTGCTTTAATGTAATTTAACTTCATGTCTATACCCGGAATTATAATTCGATTCCACATTTGACATTAGCTAATGTCATTTTGTGAAATAATGATACCACATATAACAGAGTAGTGATGAACACAAAAATCGATAAACAATCGCGATTTATGTTTATGTAATCATAATATTAGTGTGCCAATTAAAGACTAAATTGTTGATTTTTATTTAAATAAATACATAATTATTCGTAATAATTATTTATTAATTAGTAACCACTGCTTTATTTTATAAAAAGTTCATATTTTTGTTTTTTATATTAAAAACAAAACTTATAATAAAAGAGACTAGAAAGATGGTTTTCTGTATTGGCAACCAGTGCGCGCTCGTGCAGCTATCGCCATTTTGTTTATCTTGTCATTCGGCTTCATAGTTCGTTATCCCAGTCTGGCTGCACGAATATTCTTTCATTGCGCATCGATATTTTGTTATTTTGTTGCGTTTTTGTTAAAGTTTTGTTACGTTGTGTTTGTTGTTACGTTTATAGTTTTTTGTGAACTTTGAGTGAATCTATTTGTTTTGGTTTTCCATCAAAATGGATCCTCAGCCAAGTACATCACAAAAAGACGTGTACGTTTTCTTGTCCCCAAGAAAAAAACGTCCACGAATAGCTTTCACTGTTACGTCTCATAATTAGCCATATAGGTAGTGAAGAAGGCTTCCTGGAAGAGGGGCTCATGATTTTTGAAACAAAGAAAAACTGTGAAGATTACCATGATGAGATGAATTCAGTTTGTTTTGAGGAGTGGTATGCTGGAGTCTTACCAAAATTAAGACTAAACTCAATTGTGGTGATGGATAACGCACCTTACCACTTCCGAAAATTGGAAACGGCACCAAAAATGAGCTGGAAAAAAGCTGCCATTCAAAACTGGCTTTTAAATAAAAATATTCATTACGATATGGTTAAAGGTACGCTTTTAGAACTGATTCCACATAACGAGTCTTTTAATAAGTACGCTGTAGACAAAATGGCAGCATAACATGGGATCACGGTTTTAAGACTGTCCCCTTACCAGTGCGAGTTGAACCCTATCGAATTGATATGGGCGCAGGTAAAGGGGCATGTAGCTCAAAATAATAAAACCTTCAAATTGACAGACCTGAGAAATTTATTTGAGGAAGGAATTCAAAAAATTACGGCTACCGAATGGTCTAAATGCGTATCCCATGTTGTCAAAGAAGAGGAAAAAATGAGTAGGCTAGATATGTTAATTGACAATATCACAGACACATTTATAATAAATGTTACAGAAAGTGTCAGCGATAGCGATAGCGATGACTGCAACGATTTATAAAATAAAATAAAATATTACCATAATAGGTACATCAGCTATTTCTTTTATTTCTCATGTTCCTTCATGATCACATTTTTTTTATTTATTCCACACACAATTATTAAAGAAAACTCTCAGATTCTTAGTAAAATTAATCGTCATAACTAAATTATCCGTTCAGAAATATTTAATTTCCTGATATACTTAGTTTCTATTAAAGTAGTAGTTGTTTAGATATACTACTATAAACGAGAGGAATCGATCCGGAAATATTCCATTTCCGTATCGAATAATTTCGCAACGTCACTATTTAGTACTTGTCATAACGTTGCAACACTGAAACTGTCAAATCTGGAATCGAATTAAAATTCCTAGTATAGTTGTTAACTGTCAAAAAAATATATAATTTTGTAACCATTAAAAAAAATGAGCATTGTACTACTTACGCCATCTGTTAGAAAATCAAATTTAACATCGCTGAAACAGAAGTAAAACTTAATACTCAAATATAAAAACTACGCGAGCCCTCACAAAGCTCAGCTTTTTGCTGTATAATAATTCATTTATTGAACGCAAATAACAGCATATGGAACGTAGAGAGAAAAATATTCTTTAAATTAATTTTTGGATTCTTATTGTTTGGGTACTCATTAATAAATAATAAATAAATATGTTGGGACATTTTTACACACAGCGCCATCTAGTTCCGTGGTAAGCTACGAAGTAAGCTTGTGTTACGGATACCAGATAGTTGATATACTACATATATAAGTTTAAATACATACGTATTATAAATATAAACACCCATCCATGACTGGAGTACAAACATTGGAGGTTTAACAAATGATGCCCCCAGCGGGACTCGAACCCGCGACCGCTGGCGCAAGAAAGTAGGGTCACTACAAACTGCGCCAAACGCGTCGTCATTTTTAATTATTTTTCTACATAACAAAAATATTTTATTGATTTCCATTTGTATTAAGGTAAAACGATAGAAGAGTACAGAAGACAGCTGGGTAGTTTCGGCGTGAGTGGAGATTTAGCACTTCAAACTATAGGAAGTTTGTCCGGAGGTCAGAAGTCTCGGGTGGCCTTCGCCAGGATGTGTATGGGCAACCCCAACTTCCTGGTTCTCGACGAACCCACCAATCATCTTGACATAGAAACTATAGAAGCGCTAGGAAAAGGGATCAATAAATATACTGTAAGTAAACTTTGCTTTCTTATTTGTTTATTATTTTTTGCTATATTTGTTTTTTGCTTAAAAGGCAAGATTTTTTTATTACCAAGAAATTTGCTTTTACCATGAGAATTGATTGATTGAATGTCTGTTTTAGTTTTCTTTTAAATCGAAAATTAGATGTTCTCCTCTAAGATCGTTTATATATTTTTTCTATTAAAATTCTTATATATTAAGAATATTATATAAATTTCACAGAAGGCTTTCCTATATTCCTATATCTTTGCATAAATTTATACCTATGTAAAATGAATTCGTGTATCTCGGAAACTAACGTCACAAGACTTGTAATATCCTTACTCAACTAATATTATAAATGCGAAAGTAATTGTTTGTCTCTTTTATTACCTTTTCATCTGTTAGTCTGTTTGTGAACGCGTCGATTTTAATGTATGATGTATCCATTTTATACTAAACGTTATAAAAACTACTGAGTCGAATTATGCAAAATTTTTATGGGGCAAAATGGCAACTATTCCGCATCAAACAAAAGAAAAATCACATAAATCGGATCATATATCACTGAGTAACAAAGAGAGTGTACATACAAAAAATACCGATCGAATTGAAAACCTCCTCCTCCTTTCGGAAGTCGGTTAAAAATGTATCCAAGTGAGAGTGTGTCGCTTGTAATATTAAAACTAAAACTCCCATTTCCCAATAAACAGGGAGGAGTAATCCTAGTGTCCCACGACGAGCGTCTCATTCGCATGGTGTGCCGCGAGTTGTGGGTGTGCGGCGGCGGTTCTGTAGCCTCCATAGAGGGCGGCTTCGACGAATACCGCAAGATCGTCGAGAGGGAACTAGAAGCCCAGAACAAATAGGACACGCTGCTCGGTTAGTTGGACTGGACTGGACTGTTATTTGGACTATACAACAAATCTATTTGGACTATTTAGACCTGTCAATGTTTTAAAAGTTTCGCATCTAGATTGGAATTTTACAATTTCATTTGGACTATATAATTGGACTATTTAGATCAGTTAATGTTTCAAGAGGTTTCCAATCTGGATTGGATTCGTACAAGTATTACGAACTTCGCTTTCAAATATGCAGGTTTTATCACTACGATATAATATAATAAATTCTAAGAAACAAAGTGTTAAGACCTAGATTTGAACTTGCTGAATATATCTGAAATATTTACTTGTAATAGTTGTTTGATTTGTAATATATCCTTTGAGCATTCATGTAGCAATTTACGCTTGTTAGTTATTGTTGATATATAGTCAGATAGATATTTACACTCAGTATGAAATTAATGTTAAATCTACTAAATCTAAATTGTTTTTAATATTTACAAAACGTAGCTTTGTAAATGTTCATAAAATTAAATTCAGATTTTTATGGACATGTCAAATTTCAAATAGCTTTTATGGTATATAGTTTAGTAACAGTGAAACAGCCCAACTAACTGGACGCGAAGATTGTGTCAACCAATGCTGTGACTGCTAATGTAATCGTGTAAAAAGTACCACTAAATTATAATTATGTATTATATACGTCGTGATGTTTTTATTTATTCATATAGCAGTTGAAGGACAAATGAAAAACTTATATTATTCAATGCAAATTTTTATTTCATACCTCCAACCTCTCTCCATTCTCATTAAATAAGTTCACCAGACAATTCCATAATGAATTGAAGTACTCGCAAAACCATGGCAAATTATAGTATAAAATTAACTTAAAGAATATTTACAAATTAAAGTTCATAATTCAAATACATAATATACAATTAAAATAGTGACTGAAGTAACAACGGAATAGAGTTAAAACGATAAAAACTCATTCGGTTCGAAAATTCAAATAAAATTTTAATATCAATAAGTAATATGTTTCATATTAAGCCATTATATACTTTCGTCTCTTAAATAAATGCATAATTGTTTCTTTTTATGAAGAACGTTACTCTATTTCTTATATCGGAGGGTAGAATATTTGTGAAATACAATAATAAATTAAATGCTGGACTATTTTTGACGGGACATAGTTATGTATGAATATACTATAGAATCAACTATATCAGAACATATTATGGCAACCGTTGACGGTTCTGGTACAAATAAAAAGTAACGCTAGCAGATCACAAAACCTCTTAAACTAAATATGTCCAGTTGACAAAGACAAATGGCGGTTGATCACTCGACTCTCGCGGACGAGAGGGGGTCGTAGAATAAAAAAAACATTACTGATGTTTCTTGCGCCTATTCTTAGTTTTGTCGGCGTTTCTCAATACTTCAGCGTAAGAGAGTTCGAGTTTTCTCAATTTATGTATCTCCTGGGATGCAGTGCTTTGTTTGACTTCCCAGGAATCGGTCTCGGAGTTCCATCCTTGATAGACCTTACACGTTCGACCGCTAGCGCTGGGGGTTGGGGAGTTCATGTTCCTATTGTAAAACTGAAGAGTCGACCCATTCCATTCGGCTTCAGTTGTTTTCACGAGAGGGCTTATCTCGATTGGTCTGTAGTCTCTTCTCTTTTTGTTCGATGATTTCTGGTAGACGATCTTGGGCGGTGAAGGAAACACAGGAGAGTCAGCACCCTGTCGTTCTTGGCTGTGTTTGCGGTTGCGATGTCTGGACTTCTTTCTAGTAGCTGCGATGTATTCCAGTGGTTGACGCACCAGTGGTGTTAAGACTTTCTCTTTTTCTTCTTCCTTTTGTTTGTTGTTCTCTTGCTCTTTTGGTTTCTCATTGGTGCTCTCTACCACTGGTTGTTTGTTGGTCTCTTTGTTGTTCACCACATTATTATCCTTGATTTCTTGCTTCTCTTGCTTTTCGCGCTTTTCTTGTTTTTCGCGCTTTTCTTGCTTTTCTTGCTTTGATTTTTCTTTGATAGGTTCCGGAAGTGGTTGATCTTTTTCTTTTAAGGTAGGTGTTTCCGGGGCAGTTATGTCAGATACTGGAATCGATTGTTCAGACATTACAGACGACAAAACGCTCTGTGTATCATCAGTGAAATTGCCAGGAGGTTCTTCCGTGGCGGGAGTCACTGGTGGTACTTTTCCAGTGGTCGTATCATCTAACAGCGGTAGCTGTTCTCCATCGTCCTTATTTTCGGCGGCCTTTTTCAATATTGTGAATATTTCTTTAAATAATACGCGATACTCCGGCCTATTACGGAAACGACTGTCCATTGGACTGACGTCATCGTAAATGCTAAAACGGTAGTCTTCACCGTCTGCAATAGTGCACAAAAAGGAGCCAGGTCTCTCGCGTTCGGTTTGGGTGGCTTTGTTGCTCGTTTCGTCTGAAAAGCCCGAGCTTGATGTTTCGGCTTCAGAAAAGTCCGGCGTTTGGATAATCTTTTTACGAGATGTAGATTCGGCTTTCTTTTGTTGACAATTTTCTTTATGACCGTCCTCACCATGTCCGCTCTCCTCATCTGTATCTTTTACGCTGAATTGGCTGTAATCGCCAGAAGTTTGCAATTCGTCCTGAAGTGAGACAGGTCCGGATTGCGTTTGTGCGCCAGGTAACGAATTCGGCTTATTTTTTCTTATATTCTTCACTTGCGACAGTTGAACCTCCAGTAGAGCTTCATACTTTTGCACCAGCTCCCTGTATGGGTTATCGTGGCCATCTTCCTTGTTAGCCCATATACCTTGCAGTAGCTTTTCCTTAGCATTCTGTAAAGAGATTACGATTTTAAACTTTTTATAGGGCTATTTGAAAATACTGGTGATTTCACATTCACAAATGGGACTAATTATGATTGACGTTGTTATAATTTTTAATTAAATAATGATGTCAGTTAAAAAATGAGATGAAAACTGTTATTTAAATAGCAAGTATAAATATAGTTACATACATACAGAGTTATGTCATAGATTTACAAGATAGAATTTTTTAATTTGAAATAAATATAGATTACCTTTTAATGTATCTGTGGAACGAGTGAATACTGCCTAGGCCTACCTACTTTTGATAATTATTAAGTGATATATGTCTAATCATTGTTACTATGTCAAAAATACACCCATTACTCCACCATTATTGTTAAAAATCGATTTAGCTGACTTAAGCACACGTTAATGAGATATGCACACAATATTAGTTGCTAGATTAGTAACTTGTTTTCAACACAAAATGAATTATTAGTAAATCGTTAGCTGTGTTGTTCAGACAATACGAGGACTATAACAAATGACGTCACACTAAACACGTTAGATGAACAGAATACCATCACCAATGACTAATTAGCGTGCATTCTCTTAGTCTAATAACGTGTCAGTAATGGACGTACCTTCAACTACATGCGATATATCCAAAGAAAACTACTGCAAATGCGCTTCATAATGCAAATGCAAAGCGTGATCAACAACATCAGGGGCAGTTCGAATAGTTTTGTCGCCTAGAAACGATCAAAACATTCTTATAAGATTATGGAGGGGATTTACCAACCGCTGCTCTCTGATTGGTTGGAGTTTAACATGGTACAACACCTTAAATATTTGATTCTTGGCTGTTCTTGATGGAAGGACCTCTTACCGATATTTTCTGTTTAGTGGTTAGTAAAATTAATGCTGCATTTTGGCGGAATTGTGAGTTAATATAGTTTAGTAAAGTATTCTAGTACAAAGAGCTACAGACATAAATCTAATGTTAAAATACAGAATTGGCAAGAGAAGGAAGCGTAGGAATAGAAAGTAAAATTGCAGTATGAATATATACGTACGTCGAATTTGACAAGTTTGCTCGTGACGTGGTCGTCCCGAGGACTTTGCTGGCCAGGAGTGAGGATGATAGAACTGATGGCGCTTCTGTCATCGTCGTCTCCATCGAGTATCGAGGACATGTCGTCACGCTCCATTCCTCGCAGACATCGCACGCAGAGTTGGCCTTGTCTAAAAGCGTTTAATATCACATTTTTGGTTAATATTTATAATTCGAATAATATTTTATTGACCTCTGTAATCAAATAAAGTTACTGTAAAATAATTAAATTATTAACTACATATTTTTGTTTTTTTTACAAATTACATTACTTTTGCAAGATAACTAATAGATTTAATTATATGAAATAACACACCTGACTTCTTCAAGGATTGAGAACTCCTCGTGCATTGATTTTGGCTCATCATCTCGTTGATGCCAATTTCTAAGCTGTTCCTGCAGTCTATTGTTCTCTTGTATTACCGATGCCAGCTGTTCTTCGAGTTCTATTACCCTCCTTTGTTCTTGAGCAAAGAGCACTTTGTTCTCTCTCAGTTCATCGCTTAGCCTCAGCAAGTCCTCATCCTCTTGTGTCAATTCAGGGAGAGGTGCCACCGACTTTTGTGGTGTAATGTTGATGTTTTTATTGTTAGGTGTCGTAGAATCCGTAGGCTTCAGTTCTTTTTCTTTGGGTTTGTCGCTTTCAGGTTTCCGCTCTGCTCGCCGTCGGACGATCTCTAATTGTGCATTCAGATCGTCCACAGTCTTTTGAAACTCCTCGCACTTGTTTTCCAGACCTTCGATGTTAGTGCATAAACTGGAATGTGAACAATTAATTATATGTAGGAGTGAATGTCTTTTAAATTAATGAGAATCAACAAAATTATATAGATACACAATCTAGTAATGTTAAAAACAGAAAACTTAATTATGACGTCGCTGCTTGCTATTGTACCTACGAATTAACATTCATTGTGACAGTAATTGGTACATGGGAAACAGTGTAATTTAAAAACAAAGATGGAAAAGAAACTTGATGAGTAGTGAATTCAAAAGATGACAAGTGTTATTTGTTACGGTAATGAACTCACGTCTTAATGTGTTTCTTGTCGGCGGCATGGTCGACTGCGAGCCTGTGATTCGCGCGTTCGAGCTCTTGGATGCTCACCTCTAGCTGCTCGTATATTCTCAGTCTTGAATCGTTTACTTCACGCAATGCTGCCGTTTGCTTTGTTAAGTACTGAAATAAGTTGATAATTTTACGTTAATAATATTATTTTAATCAGTCCGTTTTTACGTCCCACTGCTGGGCACGAACCTTCCTTCAATACGAGGGGGATCAGGCCATAGTCCACCGCGCTGGCCTAGTGTGAGTTGACGGACTTCACAAGTCTTGCATAAATATGCTAGTTTCTCTCAGACATGCAGGTTTGCTCACGATGTTTTCCTTCACCGAAAGTAAAGTGGTAATCATGTTAGAAAAGATTCACACATGAAAATATAAGATGTGCAAGACCCGAATTTGAACCCGTATCACTCGGATATCCAAGCGAGCGCGTCACCACTGGCTTACCGATGTCTTGTAATGTAATAATAGTTTTATTCATTAATTTTAAAGTTATGTAATTTAATTTTTAATCCTTACTTCGATTTCTTGAGTCTGGTCTTCAATGACATTTTGGTGTTGACGCAATGCAGTTTCTAATTCCTTATTTCGTTCCAAGAGTGTCTTTCCGAGTTCTGCCGCAAGCTGTAAATCTGAAACAAAATTAAATCGTTAGGTCTATGCATAAATCTAAGGAAAGTAGTAAATTATGCAAACGTAGTGAGAGCAATGCGGACGTGGTGACGGATGATATTAACGTCGCGGGTAGGCCGACGCGGGCGATAATGCGAAGAGAGATTATTGAATTCTGTGTAAACTATCCAAGCATTACGTTTCCGAGTTCCTTGAAGTAATCTTTGCTTATACATATTCATAATATTTTGAAGTTATCAACATATAATTTTAATATCTTACACACAATTACTAAAACACAATTTACGCATAGATAATGTATTACATATCTTGTTATTTATTACCACAAAGTATGTTAAAATCATTTCAAGGTTTCTTGTTTGCCCTGTAATCATAATAACAAGTAATCACGTTGGTGGTTGAAAAGCGGTCATAAAAGCGCCGGGCGGTTGCGCCAGATCTCGTCGAGATGAGGAATGGGTAATAACTACAACCTGGCGCAACGCAACGTACCGCCATACACTATAGTATAGCGACTGTATAGTGACTATACAGTCACGTGATCTACTTCGGCTACATAGTAATGTATGACACATTGCCACCTTGCCTCTTAACACAAAGACCGACAACGCGGCCACGGTACCAACGTGAAAGGCAACGTTAAACGTATAACCAACCTTGTAGAAGACTTAAACTTAAATTTCAAGTTTAGTAATAAGGTCGAGGAGTACTGAAACAAAACTGCTCGATTTATTCGACCGTAAATGGTATTCATATATACTTTGATCTTTGAGTAGGAAATAAAGGGATTTTTTGACAATCTTAACTCAAATGTTGAATATCTAACAAGTAATCTATTTCGATAATTCTTATTTAATTAATTACACTTAAAATAATAGTTGTTGTATATATAGAACGTAAAATTTAAATCAATACCTAGAGAACGTTGCCAATTCTGAAAAAAATCTACTTACTTTACCAGTTTAATTAGAGCCGTAAGTGGTTAATGAAGTGATATAACTACTTAGTATTTTTATGTGCATAACACCAACTACAGTCTGCCATTCATGTACGCTTGTTAAATAGTAAAACTAAAGGCAACAAAATTATAAAATTACGTAAATCAACATTAGTTAGTTTAATGAACCCAACTTGCTACAGTAATAGAAAAAGTACAAGTTATAAGTATATTATGATAAAATAACTATCGGTAATATTACATTATGAAATGTTCTTAATATTGCTGCGCTTATTTATTTTGCTGGTGTATTTCCTATTAATTGTAAATATATACAATATATTACTTACTTTATATTTTTAGTGTAGTTTTATATTTGAAAATAGACGTGGCCTCAGGACTTTTTTAACACGTTACATAATATTAGTTATATGCATAATGTACTTTAAGCAGATTCCCAGCAGCAGATGCAGGGGATATTATAGTGTACAAGTGTAGGCGAACATACAAGTGCACTCTTTTTTCTCCATATAATACTCTTCGAGTCAGATGGGATGATAATTCGACATGACTGATGAAAGATCAGGCAGTTTCAGAGGTCTCAGATTCAAATCCCAAACTATTGGGTTTTCCTTAACAGAAGAACCCACCAGCTTGAATTGGGCTTTGGTACAGAATTCACGAACTCCAGATTTGCAGACATACATGCTTGACTACACTAACGAGGCATACGACGAGCGGTAACTAGGCCTTTGACTATGCCTCTGTAAACCTCATGCCGCTCTAAAATTATTCTTCCCCGAGGTCTATTGTAAGTTAGTCATTATACTCATGAATGCTCGTCAGTCGTCATGACATGAAACTTTCTCGCGATGGTATTCAAGCTTTGAGTAATATTACAATTTATATTTAAATTGTGCTTTTGTATTCAATATCTATTGTGTATTCGTTTCCATTGTATTTTTTCATGAAAAATAATTTCCTTTTTTACCTTAATCATTTTATTTGTCGAATAATAAAAATAACTCAACATAATACATATTATGTTGAAGGAAGCCCCGTGCCCAGCAGTGGGACGTTAAAAAGGACTGAATACATAATTAAAATATTATTATTAGTCGTACTCATAAATCATACGTATTAGTTAAACAAACAAAAAGTTATTTTATCGTTATTTAGATGATCTAAATTATATATTTTCATATTCAAGTCAATATCAACAAATTATGTTTGCATAGGTTTTTACTAATGATTTTGTAATAAATTACTCCTTTTATCTTTCTGGACGAGTTACAGAAGACAATGACCTTTTCCTATAATAATATGTACTAAAATAAGACAAATATCGATTATTTTGTTATATATATGTTTACCAAATGGAGCTTTCGATATCTAGTGATTATTTTTATAATTCGACAATTTCTCAATTTTTACAGCATTTATGGATAAATATTTGTGTTTATGTAATAGCAATAGAGATTGGTTATTACTTTACTTTTTATTCTTTAAAGGAAATGTAGTTTTAATTTTTGTTGCAGATATTATTTAACTTTGACAGGATGTTTGAATCATAGTTACCTATATAGAATTTTAATTTAAATTACACAATAGATATTAAGACTATATTTATAATATGTATGTATTTAAACTTATATATGTAGTATATCAACTATCTGGTATCCGGAACACAAGCTTCGTAGCTTACCACGGAACTGGATGGCGCTGTGTGTAATAATGTCCCAACATATTTATTTATTTATTTACTTTATTTGCATTCTTATAAGTATCATAGGGGAGACCGAGGGGAGTTGAAACAATTTTGACATTTTGTTTCATATACCAAAAACTATAGACAGAAATCGTATGATATTAGTACCAATCGATAGATCATTCTTTACATTTTCAAATGACTAACATAAAGAAATTGTAATCATTAAATATTGTGGTGAAAAATCGATATAACTGTAACAAGTCAACTTGTTTCAACTCCCCTCATACCGAGGTGAGATGAAACAGGGGTCGAGGAGAGTTGAAACATTTGATTTTTTAAAAGTATTAAAGGACATAAAATAAAAATGATGATATTATCTATAGGTATTTATTAAAATAATTTTTTTCAAGTACAAAACAAAAACTTTTAAATCTTTTTTGTACTGATATATCAGTTAAGTAGGTAACTACAAGCCTAATTCAATTAATAAACTCTTAAATTAGTTAAAAGTACCATAAAGTTCTAGTCTTAGCATTAATTTAAATCGCATAAACAAAATATCTTTTCTTTCTCTTCTTTAGTGTCTAGCTGGTTTCCTCTTTATTTCTTGACAAGCTGTCTTCTGCCCTCGTCGGGCAATGATGTGGTCTGGTTTCTGTATAGTTGTGATGCCAGATACGTCAATGTTCCATATATCCCTCCCCTGCAACTTGTGTTTGTCAACTACTGCGGTATAATTTAAAAAAAATCTCTTCTATTAAAACTTGTAGCTCTAGCGATAGTTGTAGGCTGAGGTAGCCTCAGACAAAGAATAGGATGACGTTTCATAAAAGATCGTAGCCAAACCTCTGCAGATTTTTCATGCTCAGTCCAAGAAGAAGGATTTATTTCATTATATTTTACAGCCAACCTATAGGCAAAAGTTCTGGCTTCCTTAATTCTCATAGTCAGCAACAGCACAGTTTAAAAGATATCATAGAGTACATCTCCTCTGAACAGTAAGAAATGTCTTTTCGGGATATCCAACCGTTGGAGCAGTCGACGTTTTGTTAGCTTCATAAGCAGTTTTTATTTTTAATATATCTGTAGGTGTGGTTCAGGTTGTAACTCGAAGCCGCGTCTCGAAGACTTTTCTGTCGCAAAGTTTCTTCTTCTGCTGCGAGATCATATATTTCGCGACTCGTCATATCCCTGTTAGTCTTTTTTTTATAATCAGTAGGCATGTTGAAACAAATTAAATCAACAAAAATAGAACACTGTGGTTGTGCCCCTTATTTATTGACTGCTGTCTGATAGAAAACAGAAAACGAGGAGAGTTGAAACAGTCTGTTAAAAACCTCCCCATTCTTATTAAATCGACAATCAAGAAAAAAATACACAGAAATCAATTGAAACAAATATATAATTTTAAAAGTGGTAGTGCCATGCTTCTACCTTCGGGTAGCAGCCGAATGGACCGGCACGCCCCGTATAGTTCATTAGTACCACTCTCTCACAGAATACCGGCGTGAAGTGGCAGCTATGCTGTCGCGTTTCGTCCGGTGAGTGAGAGTCCGGGAGGCCCACTCTCCTTCCCCTCTCCCTCTTCCCTTCATCCTCCGCCTTCGTTCCCCCATCTCTCCCACTTCCCTCCCTCCTCCCTCCCTCCTCCATCCCTCTCTTTCCTGAAAGGCCGGCAACGCATCTGCAAGCCAGGCTTGCAGATGACCATGAGCGGAGGTGATCACTTCCCATCAGGTGAGCCTCCTGCCCGTTTGCCCCCTTTTTACCATAAAAAAAAAAAAAAATAATAAATCTCTAGTTAATGGCCTTTCGATACATATATAACTTAAACCAAAATACAAAATCATTATAAAAATATACACATCGTAAAAAAACGTTAAAAACTTACTTTTGTCGATTTTTGACACATGGCACTCAGAACTCCATAACCGTGCGACTTACGCCACCAACGAGATCTTACACGTCAGCGGGGAGGGAAGCAGTTGAAAAACGCCATTGCCCTCACTCACTAACGGTTTTAAGTTTTAAGAAATCTGTACTGTTTCAAATCACCTTTGTTTCAAATACCCTCGGTCTCCCCTACTTAGATTAATGAAAATGTGTCTGTCCGCAGCGAATAGTTAAGGCACTTCAATATGCACATTATCACTAAAAGAACAAAGAGTTTTTCTTATCATTATGTACCATGTACCTTGCAGTCGCAACCAAATACTATTATTATCAATGTGTCTTGTAAGTGAGTTTGTTTACTTCTTAATATTGTAACAGATATGACTGATGTTTTGAATGAAAATTAGTCTACGTGTTTAGTTTATGCTACTTTTATCAATACAATTAAGTTAGTAGATGCGGATACAATTAGTTTAGTTTTTCATCATTAGTTGTTTAATAAGGATGTGTCATGTTTATTGTATATTGATATTTGTTATTGGTAGTAGTTATCAAAATGATATCATTATAAATGAAAATATCTTTTCGGATATTGTCGCGGATTTATTATGATTTTTGATTCCCGAAGTTTCGAATGCTTTACAGCAATCATGGTCACGGGAGAGATAGATAGTTTCATTTACAATGTCAAATATTCGCGTAAACCTAAGAAAGTATTATGATATCATTAGTTTGGTATTTCTCTTCTCAGAGGACGCTCTGGTTCTTTATACTTGACCATGACGATTGCTACACGTCAGATGCAATACAAAAGACAGCAAATGCTCTAATAAGTAAGTAAAAATAATTAGCTTTGTAAGTAAAATAATTGGACCGCCTATTAACTACAATTAAACAATTATAGTGTTAATTAATTCGTCTTTCTTCCATGTACAAGTAGTATTTTAACCAACATTTTGATGAATATCCATTGAATTTAAAATATTCGTTGGTTATTCGTAAAAATACAGTTTTTCCGTTATCAATGATCAGTCTCATCATATTTATACTCGTAAAAACATTTTTTTGTTTGATGTATAAATCTGTTTTATATGTTTTTGCGTCACTTCAATATGGTCGGTTAAACATAATTTTCGTTGTAACCTCGAGATGTAAGCACATATGTACTATGTACCTACATGCATAACAAAAACATTCAAGAAAAAATGCATTACGTTATTCAAAACTTGCTACAGTTTGTTTTAAATTAATAAATTTAATATTTGTGTCGGTTAAAATCATTCATAATTGAAACTTATTATTATAGAACTACGTTGTGTATGAGATTTATAATGTAGACTTCATAATAACAGATTTTTCATCGTAATCATACAACCGGTTTGAGTACTAGGTATAAAACCGATTGTATCAAAAATTATGACTTTTTACAGACATACGGCAGTATTTTAAATCAACGAATATAAATCGCTGTTTTTATAATTTTGTTATTGTAGGTAAATGCTGTATGTTTTGTTTTTTTCTACATACTTAAATTAAATTATACTCTATTTAATCTAAGCAAGAAACCTTGTAATGTTAATTATCTCGTATTTGTACCATATTAAAAGAACCTCTGGATTGCCGATACAAATTCTTGACTTTAATTAACATGCATTTGCATGTAAATTTTGATTAGATGAACCAACAGTTAAAAATTTACGTAAAACGAAATGGCCAATAAAATATAAAAGTAAGTATAACGTGGTAATTGCTTTATTCAAAACTTCTTAACATAAATAATTGTATTATGTTTTGTGAAGTAACTGTGGCAAATATTTAATGAGCCATAGTTCATAATTAACTATTATATACTTTTACGGCTTTGTATATACTTATACCAGATTGTGTAAGAATTATAAGGAAATCAAGTAGAAGGTTCAAAAAGTTGGTTTAGACTCTGTCTAATAAAAGTGAATAAAAGTACTGCGTGGAGTCTGGAGATAAGAGCTGAGGGTGAAAACATGCAATCACTGAACAATGACTTAATTATCGATATAAATAGATAACGGGATCGTCGTCGCCAGAATGATAGATAATTGTTGCATTGGCTTATCTACATAGGTACCTATGTTCAGTTGTATTATTATATTTTGGGTTTATTAAGATTTCATATAATATTTTTAGGATGAAAAGAATATTTTTAACTCCAAGGCAATGACAAAAAATCAAAAAATACTGAAAACATTACAGTTAGAGCCAGTGTTTTATAGAATGATAAAATCGATGGTATAGGTAATTTTCAGATGTCGTTGCCCATTAAGAATTGTCCAACGAGCGCGACGGTCAGAGCGCCCCTCTCTTTTATGCAACACTAACCTTCGGTTCCTTGCAGACATTCCAGTTCGACGGTATAATCCCAGAGATCCAAAGAGTTTAATCCGTTCAGCTCCCAAGAGTTGAAGGAATCACATTGCTCAGTTTCCTCAGTCATTCTGCCATCGGGCACTTAACGTTCGAAGGTCACTCACGGCGAGATTATGTATTCGCGGTTGTCATAATTTATCACTGAAATCAGTAGAACCAGCGCGCCGACGCAACCACTGTGGCGGCGCAGCACGGACTGAGCGGCGGACCGAGCAAATACCACGGCAATTAAGTTCGACGCGCCATCGCCTGTCCTCCCCAATCTTTTCAATCTCGTTTCGTGTATTCAACGATAGCTTAGATAACAAAAATCTTTCGACAATATGACTGGCTTCTGTACACGCTATGGATGCTGAAGACTAATTCTGATGAGTTTTTAACAAAGCAATAACGAAGTAACTATTAACTACTTACGAAATAAAATATTTGTGCTACGTAGAGCTAAGCGATAGAATTTATTTTTTACTAGCGACTTCACACTTGCTTCGCTCGGGTTCATCTCAAGTATCTTTTAACGGTTAGTGATCTCTATATAAATTAGGCAGTTGTAATTTTTAATTTCCCAGTTTTTGGTAAAATAAAAATAGAAGAATTATACAAATGATGCAGCCGCTATTAAGTTTTAGCAAGACTAACGAACAGCAATTGATTTTACAAAATGTTACACTTTTCAAAATTAAATTGACAATCATGATCTCTTCATTTTATAACCACTTCGATAAAATTTGACACCTAACAGGAGAAAGTGCGCCAATCAATCAAACATTTGGCACGGTAATACGCTATGTCAAAATCATTGCATACCTATAAGATCACGAAGAAAGCATTCGATTATAATCGCTACAGTTGCTTCTCACGCTTCATGGACCGCGGCTATCAGATATCAAATCTATTTTAACATAAAATTACAAGTGACCAAGAATTACGCCTTATATAATGACTAATCTGCATGCAAATATGATACGTCTCTTGAATCTCTTTACTTTCTCAAAATTCATTTATGATTGGTTCTTAAAATATAAATTAATTAAAATGAAAAAATAGTGCTTCAACTTGGTATAATCGGAGCAAAATAGTACAAAAATACTTGAATTTAAGTTTCTAAAAAAATCGTTAGGAAAAACTAATAGCTTGTTCCTGCAGGATTAATGCAAATTTTTAAACTTTAATAATAACAACTTTATATTTGGAAGTTATCAATGAAATATAAAGTGGAAATAAAAAGTCGATAGGTATATTGATTAAGTCGGTGCGCTCTACCCGGAAGTAGGCTCCTGTTCAGCCGGTCGTAGACCTTTTACAGTAATTATTATATTGTTTGGGTTTACAAAACTCTTTTGCTGTATACATAACTGCAGATAATTATCACTTTATATATAAAAATATCAAAATGGGTACCCATTAGGAGATGAGTTGTTTTTCGTGAATAATTAATTAATCGATTTACTTATCAATATAGGTATCTAACTTCGCTCTACTAACTGGTTACCGTAATACATAAATGAGTCATTAGGCATTAAAGCACCGATTTTAGACAGAAATATTTTAAAAACAATCCTTTTTATTTTAAAGTAGTGATTATTTACTATACGGATATAAAAGAATGTACAAAATTATAGGAATATACAAAACTAGCATTTAGATAATAATTTTTGCAAGAAATTAAAAAAGTTAGTAATGAGATGAGAAGAGAGTTAAAAGGTATACAATGAAAGTATACAATTTTTTGTAAAGCTTGGTATTTATCTAGAACGTTTTTAATTAAATATAATCAGTGTGCTAATGTCTGCGAGGTCCTTGACCTAAGTTGCGACGCTATTACTCATTGCTAAGATTTCAATACAGCTAACAACGGTTAATTATTTTCAAACTTATTTAAGCACCAAAATTATGTTTTAAGAACGTAGTCGTACGTAGGTACTAGGTACATAAATATTCAATAGAGTTTCTTTCTTTTAAGGCAGTGCAGAAGGAGTCGTTCGAAATGTTCACAAGAATACAGAAACAAGAAGGAAGTTTAACATTTTCGTATAAACCGTCCGTGGTATTAACAAAGGTTAGCGACCGCTCGAGGTCCACGCGATAATTACGACATAATATGAAATGTGTAAGCTCCTAAAGTATCACATTCCTCTATATTTAGGCCCGATTCTCACTGTAATGCCGTTCATAGTTAGTTCTCGGTCCGATCTCAGTCTGGTAAAGAAATATATGTGTTGTTGTTCAAACTATCGGTAACAGTTAAGTTGAAAGACATGGAATACAACCAGTGGAGAGTGCGGGGGCTAAAGCGCGCACTAAACATATGCTAAATCAAGCTTACGCGACGGAATTTTAGTCAATCGTTGCAATTCTATGCTTATATACGGACGAATACGAATCAGTTGTCACTTAGTTACCAAATCACAGCTGGCGAAGCTTACCTCTCCCCCGCCGTAAATGAGTGACTTTGAGCTAATACAAAAAAGTGCCAATGCTCCACTGGTTGTTGCGTTCCATGGTTTTGTTCCATCCCATCCCAATCACGATCAATATAAAAGAAATTTAACTTCAATTTTTTTTCATTTGATGAATCATTGACTCAGATTGTATAATTTAAATATGATACTACTTTAGCAAACCAAAATCGGACCCAGAACGAACTGTAAACGACATTATAGTGAGAATGGGCCCTTATTTATAGTGAACACGTAACATCTACAGTCACTAGATAGTATAACTTCATTTCGCTCGTGCCTTGGACCTGCTCTATCTACAATGCATGACGATATTATGTGCAAGTAACAACTTAATATGCAAATTCGAATTTAAATGAAACAAGATTTTACCAAAATTATAGACGCAGTTGTCGTTAAGATCAACGCTAGTAATATGTTATGCAATTGACTTCAAATTATATAGTTTTTAGTCTTATTGTTTCAGATCATGATAATAATTATATGTAAATTTCAAGCTATAAGTATGCGAAATGTATGTAAGGAAGTCATTAAACTAATTATTTTTCTTGTATTTAGTTTATAATTGTTTTTAAATTGAGGGATATTTTATTGAAATAATATATGAAATTCAACAAATAATAATTATAATATTAATCGTATCGGTTAGATTCTGATGCAGCTAGAGATCATTAGAACTTTACAAGCACAACTAACAGTGGTTGATTGTTATTTCAGGCGCGTAATCAAAACAGCGACTAAATATGTTGTATATAAAGGCACTCGGCCTCTATCATCATTATCTATGTTATCGACATATACATATAAAAATTTTGTTTTATAGTTTACTATGATATTTAATACTATAATATATGAATGTACACAAAAAAACAGTTTATTTCCTCCGTTACATATGATTTTTAGGTTTCTATAGATAACACGCAGAAACGTCGCTGTAATTTTCAGAGCCATCTGCGTAACATACTTAGCGGTCAGTTATAATTTTAAGTCAATTAGTCCTATTTTATTTGTAAATAGGTATGTAATACAAGTATAATGTTAATAGTACCTACAGTAAATTAAAGAAGATTCTAATAAGTTTTATAATAAATTAATGTAAGTAAAGTTTTTAATTTTATTTTTATAAAAGTATATTTTATTATAATATAATATTTTCTTATTTTACATATAGGTAATATTTTTGATTGATTTACTAACTCTTGATAAACTTTGTCATTAGATTAACATCAAAAGAGAGTCATCCTACAATGTATTAAAACGGAGGGGTTTTTGGGTCATAAGCTTAGATAATCTAAGGTCATAAGTATTATTATCAGTCTGTATAACGTTTAACCTTGTAAATATTAGTTATCGCGCCCATGACCCTATCTTATATTTTTAGATATTATTAATATTTATAATTACAATCAGGTAGGAACATGATTATGAGCATGTCAAACTTTATATATAAATAATAAATATACATCAACTATATAATTAATTGTCCTACATAGTTCTTTTTTATAATATTTCAAAGGGCGGAAACAAGCACGTTCCACACCTTGCACTTATGAAGGAGAAATGATCCTGAGCAAAACATCTGGTATGTAATATAAAGATGTACCTACAGGTGACATCGAACCACGGTCTTGAAATCGAACCTCATGGCGAAAAACACTATAGCATAAGTATACGATGTAGTTAAGATTATAAACTCCTTTGTATCCTTTTCCAAAAACATGAATACATTATTAATAATCTAAGTTTAGCTTTTGTTTGTCTTGGATGTGCATAAATATAATATATTTAGGTATTAAACGGGCATATCTTGTATATATATGTATTTATTACATGTATCTCTGAAACGGCTTTGACGATTTGTATCAAATGTTGCATTAAGATAAAGTGCAAACCCGTTTTCCAATTTATCTGCCTTTCTGAAAAATCGCAATTTTTATAGGTGTCATTTCCAAAACCGCAGAGGGGACATTGAGTTGGGTATTAAAAGATCTCTATTAGCTGTTTTCAGAGAGGACTACGGTTTACAGGATTACTTTACATTAGCGGTTCTACTTACTTTATTGTCTGTGAATACTTTGTGTAAAGATTAATTTTATCGTGGGAAGTTTATTCTGCAATATGCAGATAAGTCTTAACTGCTAGAAGTATTATTTCTGAGAGATTGCTATTTAAATACATACCTACATATTCGTTTCTAATAGAAAAACGGTAGATAATAAGTTTGTATTTCGTATTGTTTTGAAGTATGTTTTTAACTTATGATTTAGGTATTCAAAGATATTGTTAAGTCATTACTGTACAAGTAAATCTATAAATAATATTGACTTCATGTCAATTATATTTAAAATTTCAATTGTTTTAAGTTAAGTAAACAATGTCAAAGACTAAACTTTGTACTGGAAAACTGTGCATATTTACTAACGAACACTTATCTGTTACATGTTATTATACTATGTAACAAAGGAAGTGTGACACCAATTACTCAAATTGAACACATTGAACTGTTTTTCTGTGACTCCACCATTATTCTAGCCTCAAGTATTGCTAAAGAAGCTCAGCAATTATTTACACGTTACTCCATCAAAGTAAACAATTTCAAAACTTAGAACAGCGGGGTCTCCTTCGTTTCTATACATTTGCTATACATCACTGAAGATTTTTAACACGTTAAAATTGCTTGTAATTTGGGATCATTAATAAAAATATATCTACATAGCACCAATTATTATCTCTATAAAATCTTATAGATTTTTTAACTAAAATTTCCGCAACAAATAATATGTTAACATTTATTATATAACTATATTATTTTTTACTATATAAATAAAAATATTTCCTTGTTTTTATAACAATGACGTAATATTCTAGTTATTATTAACTCGAATTCTTCTTAGTTAATTGAGTTAAAATTCTACTCACAGTTTACGATTAGTACCTATTTATGTATTATTTCAAACTGTGCTTTCTATAGTGTTGAATTATTAAACCAATCAAGTGTTTTGTTTTGAAAGCTTTGAAACTAATTTGTGAAAATAAATTCCTTCTAATGAATAGAGAGTCATAGAATAAGATTTATTAGACCTGTCTTTTTACTTGTTCGGATTTATCATAGGTATGATTCTGGGGAGTATAATATGAATTATGCAATTATAAAGGTATTAGGTAAATAGACATCTTAAGCGCGTCAGTTATCGATTACATTTGACAGTTATCGATACCTACCCTTAAGGTAAATAAATAATAAATAAATAAATAAATATGGGACATTTACACACAGCACTATCTAGTTCCACGGTAAGGTAGGTACAAGCCTTGTGTTATGGATACTAGATGGTTGATATACTACACATATATAAGTTTAAATACATACATATTATAAATATAAACATCCATGACTGGAGTACAAACATTCGTGCTCAACAAATGAATGCCCCCAGCGGGACTCGAACCCGCGACCGCTGGCGCAGAAAGCAGGGTCACTACCCACTGAGCCAAACGTGTCGTCATAAACTCTATTTCCCTTTAAAAAATGTTAGACACCCTTTTTTTCTTCATAAATCTTCTATCTATATATATTTCTATCTTTTCTTAATAAAAAACCTTAAGGTGCCAGGTGTGCTGTGGTTGTTCATTGCTCATAAATTGCTTGTATGTAATCTCAGGGGATGCCATGAAGACAAACTAAATTGTGGTAGTAATGGTTCATTCATCAGGGTTATGTAGTACTGTACTGCTTAAATTACATAAGGCAATTTCAAAATGTTTTGGTTTGCTTAACGTGACTATCAGCGTGATATATTGAAACCTCTCGTATTGTGAAATTAGCGCAGTGTCTTGGCCTTTTAAAACATATTTGTTCTATTGTGATACAATGTACCTACTTATGTTCTGTTTGAAATAATTTGTTATTTATAAACTAATGATGGATGATAAAACAACGATGCTGTAACACATTTGATTTTGAAACTATTATTACCGAACGTAGAACACATCATAAATACACAAAAATACAATCGTCATAATTTGAATTCTCTTCTTTGGGATATTTTGTTTGGACTAATACATAGCGCGGGCAGTTGTAGGGCAGTAAAAGATCTCACTTGGAAAACTGAGTAAAGATTCCAATCCCGTGTTTCGCATATGTGACGTTTTTATTTCTGACTAGATTTTCCCGCGACTCCGCTCGCGTTCTAAAGGCTGAAAATCTAAAGAAATGTTTTTCTCCCGTTTTTGCAACATTTTTTATTGATGCTCGTTCTTATTTGTCGTAGCGTGATGTAACATAGCCCATATCTTCCTCGATAAACGGACTATCCAACACAAAAAGAATTTTTCAATTCGGACCAGTAGTTCCAGAGATTAGCGCGTTCAACCAAACAAACAAACAAACTCTTCAGCTATATAATATTATTATAGATACGATAAGTAAGTACTATAAGTTATTCAAGTGTGCACTTGGCCAGCATGGCATCCTCATAGGAGGCCAGTGCTCAGCAGTGAGACATGAAATTAACATTTAATTTGTGTGCCTAGAAGACTTTAAAATACCATATTATATTTTTTTAATTTAAGATATAATACAATATCAATTTTTCTGCAGTTATTACTTATAAAAACAATTAAAATTCGATATAAATAACAGCTTGTACTAAAAATAGTGTATTCACTGCCCTAAATATCTACCCTAAATATTTAATAAGTTACCTGAAGTAGGTCAGGCTATACGATCTGTTTAATCTTGGATTATGAATAGGTAGTTGCAGTAGATAGTAGTAGTACTTGTAGATAATATGTGTAGTGTAGCATAATATTTTTATAAGTTTCACTTAAGCGTGGTGGTTAAATATGGAGCCATACTTGCTTTAAAATATAAGTTTAAAAACGAATAAATTCATACTGGCACACATGGCATGTAAAATACTTAGTTTATGTTTACTGTTTACATGTTACATGTTATTACGTCTAACGTCTTGGTTACATGTATGTTTGTGGGTTTATTTATGTTATGCACATTGCCTATTAGTGAGTGCGTGTGTGCATGTGAGGTTAAGTAAGTAATACATTGTTAATCTATGGGTATCAATATATATCTGCCTAGTGTCTATATTTGCAAATATAAATTTGGGAGTACCATCACATTTGGAATTTGGACCTTTAGTACTCTCGTCTCTTATATCTTCTCATGTGCGAGTCATTTTCAAGATGATTACCACTTGCTTTATGGTGAAGGAAAGCATTGTAAGGAAAGGAGGTTTTCGGACATGTGCAGTTTGCTGTCCACCTTCACGCACTTAGCCAGCGTGGTTGACTGTTAAAAAAGGCTGAATACAGATCTACAAATGATCAATTCGTAAGACTGTCAGTCCATCATGGTGAATACGTAAGTATAAGAGCATTTCGACAAGCAATTTTAAATTAATTATCGTATGTGTTTCATTTTAATAAAAACAAGTTACAGCAACTTATGACAACACACTATAACTACCAGACCACGTATTTACACTAAAAATAAGAGTATTTTCGCAAAATGTGTGCAGACGCGAGGCCATAGAACAATCTACTTTCTAAAACAAATTGATACGACTTTCAACAAATTGCGCGGCTCCCTTGCGCGTGCGCACAACAAACGCGATGAGTTGACATTTGCCGCTCCTTTGCCATTAAATTAGATGGGAATTGGAAAATGTTACATTTCTCATTTGTTTTGTACAATAGAAATGCTAATCTTCAACTATGCTTTCTCTAATAAATATTAAACTATAGATAAGGAAATTAATATTTAATGTTTGTTAAACACCGATTGTCTATCCATGGCCTAATCTTGTTCCCTTGCCCACAATCGGAAGCCGGACTTTAAAAAAGCTGTAGCCTGTAGGTATATGTAAGGTATTAATAAATTAATCTAATAAAATGTACCTACATCACTTGCTCGCTTTACAGACTAATAAATAAGGACCTTTCTATTTGAGACTCATCTAATTTATTTTCATATTAATTTTACGTAAGTTTAGATTCCCTAAAAGTATAAGTACTTATTATTATTTAATATTTTTACTTGTTTCTGTTTATAATATAGGTATATACCTTTTAAGGTAGGGCAGACCGCCAGACGTACGGACAAACGTCTATTATATACGAAAGCTCAAATACATACATAGTAAGTACTCGTAGTTATGTTCGCGCACAAGCTATTAGATACCGTCTTTTCAGTCTTAACTCTCGATAGATGAATTGTCTGTCTTCTGTCATTATATGGGGTATATGTTAGCATTCGTACTTAATAGAATTCCGATTTAAACCTGCACATGCGTAACCTTGAAAATACAAATTGCTATATTTATTTAAGTTTTATCTGGATTAATTATTCTAGAATATTCTTATAACTTTAATTTGTTGACAATATTAAGTTGTCAATATTTATATGAGTCATATTAATATTCAAAATTTAGATCTTAGTCATGCTCGATATGTCGCGTCATTTACATTGGCGGCAATATAAGTGATCACACTGATCATGTAGGTATTGACTTTATCTTGTAGATTTTTGAGTGATTACATTAGAGTATGTTTTACGAAATATTTAAAATGCATTAATAAAAGGTAGTGAATCCAACATAATGTTTTCGAGCCTAGAAAAATCGTATCAGTGAAAAAATATTTCATAAATTATTCAAAAATAGAGGTCTAAAATGCATGTTTATTTATGATTATATGTATTTTAATATAATTTTAATTATTTTATCATAAGAGTATACTTCACAAAATATTGCATAGGTATAATAAAAAAATGCCGAATTAATCCTTTTATTTTGAAGTCGATTAATAAAATTAAATTTTATTGTGTGAAATAAGTGAAAGAACAGTAATTAAACCTAGGTGCAACCAATTTGAGTTCCAGCATCGTTTTGATTTCGATCATAAATAAACCGTTACCTTTCACTAATCTTCAAAATATTCTCAGAATAAATTCTTTCTGTTAAATGCATAATATACCTAACTATTTTGTTCTAAAAATTAATTGAGCTCACTTTTGAAAGGCAAAGTCATGTCTGTTGCAGTAGAAACCCTCTTTTCAAAATTAAATTTTAATGCGCTGTGAGATCGTTAGTGTCAGGAAAGTTAAAATTTTAACGAAGACGAAGTCATTTAAATTTTCTTTTGAGAATATTCATAGCATTGCTGTTTATATTCAAATTGTGTTATGTCTTCTATATAAATAAAATAAACGTAATTATTTTACCAGTAATAAATAACTGCAAGTAGGTAGAGTAGGTACATGTATTACATAGCCTTGGATTTGTCGTAATAAGTTGGTTCAAAGAGCAAAAATATTCAATTAACCAACAGAGTAAATGCAAAAACGTCATGTTTTTATTACAATTGTGATTTAAATAGGTATTATATTTATAATGTATAGTTACACATTAATATTTCGAATATAATAATATAAAAATATACTTTAATATTATTTACATCTTCGAGTCATTATTTAAAAAAAATAAATGGCCACAATAATTACTGTTTTTCTATTTTTTATGTTTTTACAAAAATAACTAATCATTTAAAACTACAGTATAAATTCAGCTAATTTTGTAAATGATATTTTAAAAGTAAAGTAAAAACAGCTAAAACTATTACTACTTATATTACTAGGTGCAACTATACTTCTTATAGATTCTTAGATAGTGTATTTTAGAAACGTCAATCAAATTAAGTATTGAGAAAAATAAACAAAACCGGATATGGAGATGCGGTTCAGTTCAAGGGCAGGCGTACCGGTTAGCAAGTTGTTCACTTAATAAAAACCTGTAATTATTCACCATGACTTGGACCGACCTTACGGTCTATAGAAATCGCAAACATGGCTGATAGTGACAGCATCTGATTTGAGGCGCTTATTAGTCGCACAAATTTGTGATTAAAGCTCATTAATTTTCATGATAATTTTACACCATAAAAACGTAGATAAAATATTATAACTAAATGGAAAACTATTTTATGATAAGTTAAATATATCTTTAGCAGTCACCTGCTTTTATCGTCTGCTACGCAGGTGCAACATGCACCGTTTTGATGTAGAGACGTTTCGCTCCTGAGTCAAAGGAGCTTTTAGTATATTTTTGTTTTTTATTTATACACATTGTACACCATTACAATTAGAAATACACAATACATTTATTTTAAAATATTGTTAATTATTTGAAGCTAAAACTTTTCCAGTTTCGTTTTACCTAAATTACGACTGCTCGAAAAATGAACACAAATTTATAGGAATGGGTGTTTAATTAAACTTGTGATTAGGGAATGCAATCTCGATCTCGCGAGAACGAGATCTCGCGAGATCTCGGCCTTTTTTATCGAGATTGATCTCGAAAGAAAAAACGACAAGATCTCGCGAGATTAACGAGATTGCGCTCGAGCATAGAAACGTCCTATTTTATTTAATTGATAATAATATCGCAGTTTAATAACAAACAAAACATTAACTATTAAACATAGTTTACTACTTAGATGATTATTAAAAAATTATGGACAGATACGTCAAACAATGTTTGTTGCATAAAAGTCTATTGAAAAAATTGGTGAAAATAAATGTTATCTTATAATACTCACAATTTTTTTTTCCTAATCAATTTAAATTTTGTGATAATTTGCAAAAAAAACCCACAAAACTGCCAATCTTGCGAGATCTCGAAATTGGCGAGATCTCGCGAGATTGGATTCATAAGCTCGCAGGATCTCGCTTGAGCCCTAATCTCGCGAGATTTGCATTCCCTACTTGTGATATGCCTATACATAAGGTTTTTTTTTAATACATATATAGGTAATAGGCGACGTGTCATTAGATCCACTAACATCGTAACTCCGCAGTACAATAAGCTATAAATTACAGCTTCCACACGCGATTCGCCATGCACTATCGATTTGCGCAGCATTCAAGATGCTGCTAAGAATAGCTGAATTATGAACCATGATAGCTAGGTCATAAGAACCACGTTTGTTTCCATATAAAATGCTTTCTTAGGAATGTAGTCAAAAATAGAGCAAAACTTTCTGGGCGTAATAAGAAGCGCAATTTTCTATAGTGCTAAGCCTCTAAGGGATGGCTGATCCTGATACTTGAATGGTTTTAAATATAACCTGATTGCATAAATAGTACTTATCAGTTCTCTTCTTCTCAATCAATAAAATTGAAGTGTCTGATTTTAATTTGAAATTAACAGCTTTTTACTAAATGCATATGAAACTATATACGGTACTTACATCAAGAAATCAATTTTTAAAATGTATGCCTGTCTGTTTGTTTTTCTTTGTTCTGGCTAATCGTTGAAATGGCTGGACCAATTTTTAAGGGATTTTTGCTCGCAAATAGCTAATGTTAAAAGGAGTTAGTTATGGTACTTTTACTTTATTAGAAAATTATAAAAAAACCGTTTAATTTATTTTAACTCTCGCCTAGCGAAACGGGCCGGTTTTGCTAGTAATATACTGAATATTTAATTAATTATCAGAATTATCTACTTATAATATAGGACAATCTATTAAAAATTACATTAAATAAGTTACAATGATTGCTTGTTTTCAACAAATACTTTATTTCTCTTTTGAGTTTTCTTTTTTTTCATTGAGCTTTGCATTTAAAGTTTAAAAGCTCGAGTTAGTTAACCAAATAAGGATAGCTAACTCGAGCCTTATATCTTTTTTACTATAGCTTTAAGTAATCAAAATTGCAAGTTGTAGCTTAACATATATTTTTTATTTTTATTAAAAAGTAACAAACTAGATGTCGATCAGTATTAAAATTTAAAAGCTGATTATACGATTAATAAAAATAATAGTTTCAACTACGAGTATCTGAACCGCTTTGTGAAAGTCGCAATTCACTGGCATAGCGTAATTTTTTATATATAAAAAATGGCTGAAAATGATCTTTAGAACTTAAAATAGGTTTTTTGTGTTACATATTTAATACGAATTAAGAAACAACCAATTTAAACAGTATTTATCCAGTTACTAATTGGTTTTAAGTTTTATCATAAAATTTTCTAGCACCAGGCTTATAAGTGTTCATGCCACTTTAGAGTCTCTTGTTAGTTATTAGTACGTTGAAGATGATATTGTATATGACGTTGAATAACCATAAAGAAACCTTGGCATATTTTTTTAAACCTTTTCAGCGCTCTAAAGCCTCAATTCAAATGTTAGTGATGTTAAAATTTATCTATAAATACTATACGTTTATTATTTTTAATACCTACCTTTATTACTTTATTTAAATCGAGAAATGTGGAAAACAGATAAGCTATCATAAAAGTACAATTAGTAAAAACAATGTAAGTGTGCACAAGCACTTATTGCCCATTATCTCAGTTCTCATAATATTAATGATGTCCAGTGAATTAGTACCTACTATTATCTCATCGTATACAACAAATAACAGAAAATTTTTATCTACTTTACCTACGTAAAACATAGTTGATATAATAAAAAATCTTATTAAAGGCGATGATTTGTAAAACTCACAAAGAGTGTTTATTTTTAGGAGTTTTATAAATAATGCCATCTATAAATAAGTTTGAAAATTCGTAAATTTAAAAATTACTATAAAAGTACTATGTTTTTGTCCATGATATACCTACTTAGGTCATGTATAGTTGTTGAGACAAGTATCAACCATAAGTATCTTTTTAAAGTTTTACTTTACCAAACCATGTAAGTATATTTACAATTTGTTTAAGTATAAAATAAAAGAAATCTATTTACTTTATTTTAGAATGAGTTCCACGAACTTTCCCAATTTTTATTTTTATATGCGCGTTATTGTCAGCTCTACATTTAATAAACACGTAATAAACGTCCGTTTCTAAATTTAGGACGGAATCTTAAAAGAAATTAAAATTTTAACAATTAAATAAAGACTACTTTTTCTAATTTAATTTTCTAGGTAGAGTATAATATTACTCTAATGAGCATTGATTTTTTGCTACCGACAAGCTAAAGCCGTGGGAAAATGAACATGAAACGATAACGTGTCCAAACAACTTATATAAATGTATATTTATCATAAAAATAAAGTTTAATGCGACTAGAGTTATAACAATCATAGAATTTCTATCAATCCACGTGACATTGAGAATATTAACGAGATTGCAAATTAATCTATGCAGCAATGCAATTGATTCTCAGCCGCGCCGTTGCGATTAGGAAGCGTTATAAAAACACTACTCGTAGTTAAAAGGAAGCTTATAATTCATAGGGGGCTTGGTATCGATTTTAAAACCCTATAAAAGTTGAGGAGAGTCAGGGTGAATGCACGCGGCGGCACGTTGCAAGGATCCCAGCGAAGGTCCGTTTGCCAAAACGGGATGCCATCTGTCTGGACGAGCCCTTCATGCCGACTTTACTCACGTTTTTACTGTCCCGTGTGACTCATACGCTTATTTCTGTACAAACACATTAAAGGTAACCTTGTTTATTAATTTCTTTTATTAGTTATTTCATTAAGACGATAAATATGCTTGATGCAATTTTTATTGATCTTTTAAATAATGGATTTCTAATGTTTACTAGATTATACCGAAAGTTTCGGAAAAAAAATCTTTATATCACTACCATTGCAGATGCATATAGATATGTAAATAATTAGGTAAGTATTGTAAATGGTTTCACTACATATTTTCTTTAATTTTTACCTGTTGACAAATAGAGGAAAACCTTGACTTATGTACTTGACGAAAGAAATCAACAACGTCTCCCAAGATCTCAAACTGAGTAGACAACTCTTAACAAGGCGAACGAGTGAACAGTTTAATTTTAATTACATGCAAATAATTCACTGTTTAAAAAATTTAATCGTCGTGAAGGCAAACTGCCAGTGGATTTAAGCTTTAACTTTTAAGGTTCCTTTGCTTAGAGATGTATTCACAATGAGTCACATCGGAAAGGTGTCCAAACAATGAGCGAAGTATTCGCTTGTACGTAAACACGACGCCGTTGTCTCCAATGACATTTGCATGGAAAATCAATACATGCACACCGACCAACACACAGACATGTGATTTTTCCCAAGCATAAATTTATGTTGAATAATTAACGGGTACTAGTCATTCTGCAATTAAATATTTCATCGTTCGGATACTAACCATCCAGCATACATCGGCGAGAATTCCCATCGTCATCCCCAAAGTCATCGTGGAAGCCCGAATTCTGCTTTGCTACATCCATGTTCACAAGACACTACACATCACTCGAACTAATCATACACAATCACAGAATGAGGCCATTACATAAATTCGATAAAAACTTGTGAATATATAATATATAATTATAATAAGAGTGTCGCGCACCGGTCGTTCAATGTATCGACTGGACAATCATCGAATCAATTATGTGACACGGCGTAAAGAGGAGTCGCGTGTCGCAAGACTAAAGCACATTATTCGAACCGGGCGCATGCGTGAGTACCCTGCGTTATTTTAGCACGCTTGCGCGGGACGTGCTGTCGATACAGGCGGCGGGCTCTGGCGTCGACGGGTCGCCATGCCTCACTGCACACTCCTCCATAGATCACAATCCATCAATTGATTAAAATTTCCAAACATTACCCTTCGCAATCATGACGTCAGCAGCCAAAGGTCACTGCATGGTCATTAATACATTATCACTCATTCGTATTCCATTTCAAATTTGTTACTTTGGCAACAGTAAACAATAATTTTATTAAATCTGGCAGTTAATTTCTTAATTATTTTCAAAATATCTCAATTTAATTAAACTTTAATTAATAGCTATGTATTAAGAAAAGCAATCGATGACGCCTGCAAAAAGTCAGAAGCGCGAATTGCTATTTTTCGAGAATAGGCGTTTACTTGGCAGGTTATATCTTTCTCTTAATCTTTTGTTTTTAATTATTTTCAGCAGATTATAGATGATGATTACTTATGTCGTATTTTTCATTTTTATTATTTTACAGAAAATCTAATGCTAAAAATGAGTAGGTACTTAACTACTTACATATATTCACTTTCATATAATTTAATAATAGATTTTTTTTTAATTATGATATTAGCTTTCTCGGTATTTAATTATGCCATTAGCTTTCAATCTAGTTAATTATCGACTTCAAAAAATATATAACAAAGTGCATACAATTTTTTATTAATTATTTTCTTATTAAAGATTGACCGTAGGTAGTAGGTACCTGTGCTTTTTTTGTTTCACAAATGCATAACTACTAAATTTTTTAATTATTTTTATTATCTTTTCTTAATATAATTTGGTAATGTTTTTACTTTATCTGCTTCGTTCTCGGTTTTAATTCGTTGAATTGCTCTAGAAATCGTTCATTCCTTAAGGCTAATCAATCTATTATTTTAAAAATACACTTAGAAAATTTTCAATTTGATGCTTAAAATTCTTTTATTTAATATACATTTTAAACTTAACAGGTAAACGAAATATGAAGTAAGTTTCCAGTAAAGCAACTTCTTAAATAAAAATGACATCACTTTGATGACAAAAAACGGTTACTGAAGTCACACCTATTGATCATCTTAACGGAAAAATAAGTGTCATCGATTAGAATAGTTCGGAACAGGCTCATTTAAAGGTAGGAAATTCAATGGAAATATTCTCGTAACAAATCAAAAGACAAAATTAATTGAGACGAAATGAATAAAACTGTTGTACCAACATTTGATTTAAACCTGAAGATAAATAGCTAAGTATGTACGAGTACAGAGTATATAGGTACTTAATTCAAATAAAGGTTTTTTTCGATGTATGTTTTATTTGTTGTTTAATATTTTCTTACTTTATGAAATTTACTTTAAGTATGATTTGTATGTCATAAAAACATAATGTATAATATTGTATAATATTTTTAAGGATAGCTGCCTACTTACTTGTATTAAATAACATTTATATAAATAACTAGATAGATTAAAACTTGGTAAAGATCTAGGTATTATGTATCTTCTAAAATATAGCAAATTTAAAGTCGAACTAACGCTCCTTTATCCGCTCTTTTTAATCTACATGTCTAATTCTTATATCAATTAATTATTATAGTTTCCTGATTTATTTTTATTTATTTTAAATTTTAATACAAGACTATACACAATAGTAAAATTTCTTATCATAAAGGATGTACAAGCTTTAGTTTCACAATACAACACAAGTACTAAGTAGCAAATCCGCTTCAAACTATGAAAATAATACGACGATAAACGTAATACTGATATGCTATCCAAAACAGATAAGAACATAATCGGCTAATATTAGATATCAATTACTACTTGCATAACTATGAATTGTTCTAGACAATGGGAGTTTAGATACAATTTATTAGAGGCTTCGTTAACAAAGCTTCGTTCACAGGTCCATGACAATAGCCACATTATTTTATTGGCGAAAGCATCTTATGTAATTACTACGATTAAAATAATTAATGAACAATCCTAATGGCCTATGATGTAAGGCCGAAGCACAAACGTATATTAAGGCTAAGAATTAATTAGGCAATGTTTATTCAGACTAGAAGTAAGTCATTTTTCCATTGTCCAATGAAAGCCTTTTACATTTTAAACTTATAATAATTTATTGATTGGTAAAAGATGTAGGCGACACAAATGGAGACCCGTTGATTGTAATAGATTCAAATAAAATACTAAAAAAACTACTAACTCGAACAATATAGCCGGCATGTGTCACCTACATAGAAACGAAAGCCAGAAAAAGCATTACACTAGGTATCACATGTAATTTATTCGTATTTAAACGTTAAAAATATTACTTTACTGTTTAAATCTAAGTTAATTACAAAACAGATTCCACAAACCCAAACGTATAACTGATCTTGCGATAACGCTTATTACCGCGGCTGCAACACCGTCGCGTGCCAACCTTTGTGGGAGCGATTGTTCCACTTTGTCAGACTTATTAGCAGATAATTTTTATTTGCCAAAGAAACATCTATTGGAATTTACAATCGTCTATCTCCATAATTAATGGATTGCTTTACACGAAACTATAATAGTGTGTTGTAAATCATTTCTTTTACCTATATACATATAGTTAGTATAGTAGGTATATGGATTACTGCATCAATCGTAGAAGTAATGAAATAGATTTGTAAAAATTATAAATATTTATAATGCATTTTAATAGTTTTTTCAATATAAGAATATTTATTAATTGCTACCTATATCAAATAGAAAAAAATATTGGAATTGGAAGACGGTTTCGGGTTTTAAAATTCCAACCCTATAGAGCTTAGTGAAATCTTAACACTAATTTTTATTAGTAAATTAGGTCTACTAAAGACTAGAGTTGTTTACATTAAGAATCTAGAACATAAAGTGTTTAAATAATCGATTACCATAGTTTTATTATCTTAATAATATTTGAGTACAGTAGGTACCTAGTACCTACCTAGTATTAGAACAGAAAGCGGAAGTTTAGAGATAAATGCTATTAGTATTTTAATTTCGTGCCGCGACTTTACGACCACTAACTGCAATGTAACTAGAACAGTGATTTATCTTATTTTATTTGAGAACAAACACCGCCTTGTTGACAGTTAATTGATTACTTTTTTATTACATAACGCTGATGTTTGAGAAAAAAGCAACAATAGATTAATGAATGCGGCGAGATGCTTAACCAATTTAAGGAGCTTTTACAAATAAATTTGATTAATTACTATCAAATATTAGCAATGAGGCAGAAACCGAGTAAGCGGGTTCAAATACCGAGTCTAGCCCTTCTGATATTTTCAAGTCCAACGACTTACTTAACGATCTTTGTCACTTATTGAATATTATAATGAAACTACATTTGATGAATTTTGGAAAAATTATCAAATGTTAGCGCGACAATAAGATAACTTAATAATCTCAATATTATTTTTAAAATGTCAGTATAATTTATGATTAAAAACTATGATGTAAACAATTTAAATTTTAAAGTTATTATATATTATTTAATTTTATAATAATTTTTACCTCAACTAGACCAAAAGACTTCGCCATTTTAATGTTAAATTGCGAATAAATTGAGAAAATTTAAATAATGTATATCAGAAATAGTTCTAACATATTTCTTAATGATAGTATTGTATCAGGGTACTAATTTACTAATTATATAATACGTTAGACTGTCTTGTACGGAAATAACAATCTACATAGACCTAAAAAATATGAAAGGCAATTCGTCTTTTCAATTATTGAATTATAATATTAAACATTATGTCACAGCTTTCAATTAGTTTGCACCCCGTGAGATTCAGTTCTTGCATTTCCTTTATTGGGATATACTTATTTAAATAATTAAACTGGTTTAATATGTTAACAAACCATTCACATTATTTGTTTTATTTTGTTTATGCAATGTCTGGTATGACAATATAAAAAAGAAGACTGACAAGTCATGGTATTTGTTTATTCCTTGCCCCTAACTATGGTTTTTTATTGTACTTAATAATTTTTTAAACACAGTAATCACCTATTTAATAAACCCCAAAACAACCCCCCGCGAACTAATAAGCTATTCCCTATTCTAACTATCTGTATGTATAAATGGAGGTATTCGTAAATGCATTTCCCAATAAAAAAAATATCAAAATATCCCTTAGGTTCATTTTAAGTACGTGTTGATTAAATAAATTCGCATGAAGGCAAAACTGAACAAGGCAATTAGGGACTACTATTAGATATTTAGGTCTAGCATACAAATTACAATATAATAAAGAATTATTGGTTGAATGCTAACTTCCTCTCTGCTGAAGTGTACACCGGAAAGTAATTTTTGTTATACGATTTAATGTAGATAAATACGTAACTATTTTTGTCATTTGCAGCAAATTGTTTAAGCCTAAGCTATAATTATTTCATATTAAATGTTTCCTCTAAACATTGTTTCATAATTATTATGTTTCATAATTATCATTCTTAAATTGGGTCTGATCTCGCAAATCATCGTTATTACATCCCGTTAACTTCTATTCACATTACGTCAACTGCTACCGAATATCCAAAAGAAATCGATATTCGATATTCGTCTCACGCATTTCGTCGGCCTAAAAGTTACTCGCCATTCAAATTACTGAGGATGTGACGGCGGAACTACAGAACATAAACCTATTTTGCTTGTGTATATTTGCCTGCATTATTATAATATTTGACTGATTGTTTAATTAAGAAGAACAAAAATTATTTATTTGTATTGAGTAATATATATATGTATATTTCTGTTTTGATATGGAAATCTTGTTTTTAAATGGATTTTTATACTTTAACTGATTAGTTTATTTAAAATAAATATTAATAGTTTGTGGATTACAAGGTGTCTAGCAAAAATAGGAAGTAATAATTAATATCTAAATAGGGAAATAATTATCTACAATTTTTCTATGCTGGTTACTAAAAGATTTATTTGTAGATTGTTTTATTATAATTTAACAAAAATAGTAAGGAATTAATTAAACACGAGCTAGGTATATGCAAATAATAACAGAAACGTATTTTATTATATTTAAGTACATAAACACAATGAATCTAAATAATAATATGTAAAATCGAAAGGCCTCTATCATCACAAACAATCGAAAATAATTTATCATATAAAGATGAAATTTGTCAGTGACGTAGTTTGTAATAGTAGACGTCCGCTAAAAACGAATTTAGCGACAGGACCGGATAAAGGTCTAAAAGCTTTTGCAAGTTTGAATAACAGTTTCGCTCAAAAAAAAATAAAACGTACCGTACGTAATGTAATTTTCACTACATATTATAAAACTAAGTGTCTGTCTGTCTCTATTAGCGATAAACTCAAAATCTACTGCACAGATTTTCATCCTGTTTTCACCAAAGGATAGTAGTTCTCAAGGAAGGTAAGGTATAGGTATAGGCTAAATCGCTAGTATGGGTATGTATCTAAAATATAGTTTTAAATTATAATGTTAACGTAATATTTGGGTAGTTTTACTTCACTACATAGTATAAAACAAAGTCGCCTTTTCTGTCCCTATATCCCTATGTGCGCTTAAATCTTTAAAACTACGCAACGGATTTTGATGCGGTTTTTTTTAATAGATAGAGTGATTCAAGAGGAAGGTTTATATGCATAACTAGCAGATCCCGCGGCTTTACCTGTGCTAAATCTAGGGAAGAGCCCGAGCGAAGCGAGGGCGAGTCGCTAGTTAAAGATAAAAGTTAACATAAAAAAATAGGTTGCTCTACGACGTTCTACTGTTTAGTCAATCACTTAAATTGTGTGTCATTAGTGTTTCTCAACTGAACAGTTCGAATATTTGAATTTTACGTAATTTATCGAATGCAATTCAAGATCGATGTCTCTAACTGTAGCAATACGAAACATATTAGATATAGGTACAAAGGTTATATAATAATCATTGCATGATATTATATTATATGTAAATTTAACAAATTGCCTTTCATAATTAATTTCATTATAGTTTCAACGCTAAAACCTATGAATTGTATGATAATGTACCTACTGCTGCCCAAGTTTGGCAATCTTATTAAGCCATCTGCGCAGGAGATATTATAGTGCACAAGTGTACGCACAGACACAAGTGCACACTCTATTCCTGTCACTCTCATACTCCGGTGGGACGACTACTCGACACGATCAGTAAGAGCTAAGGTGCAGGACCGACGGCTTTACGTGCTCTCCGATACATGGAGATGAAACACAGCCAACTTCCAACTCCGGGCTATTACTGAAACCCACTAAACAGAAAGATTCGAGAACAAAAACTTGACCCAACCCGGGACTCAAATACAGGACCTCGGGATAAGCAGTACATGCTACATTACACCACCAAGGCAATCATAAGAATTGTAGAGATAGATAGATTTAACAACAATAAAATACAACTGTAAAGCTAATGTAAGAGTGAGTTAGGACTGGTATGCGGGTACTTCCTCCGTCATCAAGCCCGCTATTTGCAATATCATTTGCTAGTATGGAATTTGAGACCTACATAACTATACTAAGGTGTAAATAAATAATAACCTCTTTTAAATTCGAAATGACACATTTTGATTATTGTATACTATAAAATAATTATAATGATGATGACTTCATTATATTATGAAAGTACAAATACAGTACAAAACATACTTACGTTACGTTTAAGTTACAACGTATACTTATTATATATTTTAATTGCAAGTGGCTGTTAATTTTTTATGAATTCCTATATCGATTCTAGTTTCATACCAATTGTAAATAAACAGATTAAAGTCGTCGATTTAAAATCTTAAAACTTGTTATTTAAGATAGAAAATCTATTGACTGATTTATAGTTATCAACTCCAATAAGAATAATAATTAGTGTTAGAATGACATAGATACTATGTCTCGTAATAGAGTAATAAAAAATAATCAACAATGTTCTTAAAATAGATGTTGCAATATTGGAACTTAAATTTGTTGAAAATGTAAGAATGATGTTAGATGAAGGTAAAAGTTAAAAAGTCAAGGCCAGAAGTCTTTCCGAAGAGAGAGAGAGATTCAGAAGAGAAATAAAATATTTAACAAGTAAATCTATCAAAATAGAAAAAAAGTGAGTAAAAATTCCTGATAAATAATAAATAATAATTGTTAAAGCTTACGAAGTACAATAACTATATTACTTAAGTACGCTTTATACTTTGTAACAACTGCTCGAATTCGCAAATCGGCAAACAGTTAAATTTTCAGTGGACGCGATGATAAATTTTTTCAACAAAGAATTAGAAAGAGAGAGTGAAAAATCCAACTAAGATAACTTAACAATATTTCTATTTACAGAAACCCAATATAATCAATTCCGGGTTAGTTGCCCCACAAATCTAATAAATTTTCATGATAGAATAATAGGCATATAATAATATTTCGTGTAACCTAGGTGTCGATTTGTTCCACAGTAGGCATTCTAAACACCTACAATCCATGTTACGTAAAACACCACCATGGAAATGGCAATTGCTTCGAAAAGTATATTATTTGCAAACAAATCTGTTGTGCCGTATTGATAGCTTTAATTCCGCCTTCCGGATACTCGATGTCAGATCGCCAGTAACGGATAAAGTTTCTTAGTGAACACTGTAGAGTAACATTATATTTTATTTTATTTTATTTTATTTTAATATTTTAGGAAAACTTACAGCTAGACAATTATATTATAGTTTTGGAATTACTACTAAAAGGCCAATTACAAGTTTTCACTGTTAGGTAAACATTAATAAAGTGTAAACTTAAAGGTATTGCGCTACAACGATCAAACAGTTATTATTCAATTAACTGCACATGTTTCAAATATAGTCTTAAGTATTACTTGGAAAAAAAAAAAATAAAAGTATTTGTAACAGTATGAAACTTTAACTAGACAATAAAACAATTATGAACTTTTTCAATAAAAATAAATAAAAAAAAAATTAATATGTATTATTAAATTTAACATAATCTAAAACTAAACTTCATTAAAAAAGATTTTACTACAAATTTGTTTTAGTTGTCTAGGTGATGTAAAGAATAGGTCAACATCGAACTGCGTAGAAACGTCGTTAAAACATCTACTCGCTCGCAACAGGTAGCTATTATGCCTATAGTTGGTTTTAGCTTCAGGTATATAAAGTGTGGCTGGTCGTCTACAAGAATGTGGAACACGTAAACCAATAGCATGCAAAAGTTCGGAACAATCGATCGAACCATTAGCGATCTTGATTAAATAAACAAGATCGGCTATACGCCGTCTCTCATATAGTGGTAATATATGAAACTTTTTGCAACGGTTCGTATAATTAGTTATATATTGATTTGTACGGAATTGTATGTAACGTAGGAACCTTTTCTGTATCCGCTCAATGCGTGTGCTATAAACATTATACGCTGGGTTCCAGACTTGTGAGCAATATTCTAAGTGACTTCGAACGTAAGCACAATATAAAATTTTGAAAATTTTGACAGAATTGAAGTCCGCTGACATACGCAAAATAAATCCAAGGGTTTTCGAAGCTTTATTTACGATAGTGTTAATATGATCATCGAATAACAATTTGGAGTCGAACACTATTCCTAGGTCACGAATAGAGTTAACCCGAGTTAAATCTGTGTTTTTTAACTTATAAGTGGATATGATTGGAAATGGCTTACGAGTATATGAGCATATAAAGCATTTATTTACATTTAAGTCCAATTTATTCTCAAAACAATAATTTTCAAACCTAATAAGATCGTCTTGCAAGAGCTGGGTACATTGATGAGATTTTATTGGGCATAATATTTTCATGTCGTCAGCGTAAAGCAAGATTTTGGAGTTATGGAAACACGAATAAATATCATTTACAAAAATATTAAATAAAAGCGGACCGAGCAGCGAGCCCTGAGGTACTCCAGATGGTATTGGCATGGGTAATGAGGTATATCCATTAAGCACTACAGTTTGGCATCTGTTCCTAACATAAGATGTGAGCCATCGGTACAAGTTACCCCTTACGCCCATGGAATGGAGTTTACGCAACAGCAGTATATGATCTATTCTGTCGAAACATTTACTATAGTCCGTATATATGACGTCGACCTGAGAAGGCTCCGACATATGTTTTGATAGGTAGTCACTACACAGAACCAGGTTTGACACAGTGGATCGGCCTCTTATAAAACCATGCTGTTGTAGTATGAAGGTGTGTTTTAGGCACGCGTATAACTGCTTATAAACAACTCGCTCCAATACTTTAGCAAAAAGGCAGAGTTTGGATATGGGTCTGTAGTTCATTACGTCATCCTTTGGTCCCTTTTTGTGGATAGGAGTGATATACGCGGATTTCCAAATAGACGGTACCTCACCCTCTGTCAAGGAACGCCTAAATAATAGTGAAAGTGGCAGTGCGAGGCTTTTAGCGCACTTGGCTATAAATACAGATGGTATGCTGTCTGGACCGGCTGATTTATTTAAATCTAGCGACTCCAACAGCTCACAAACCTCTACAGGGTCGACCTCGATGTGTCCAATATCAACTACTGATAATGTGATGTCCGGTTCGATAAAGGAATTGAATGAGCTCTCGGAGTCAGCAATATTTAAGAAATTCGAGTGAAAATAATCGCCGAACATGTTACAGATTTCTCTTCCACAGCCCGAGGAACGCTGTCCGAATCTCAATACAGCTGGAACTGCGTTATTCCGATTTCTCGATTTTATGTAGGACCAAAACGCTTTCGGATTCTTGGATATGTTCCTCTCAATGTTAGTTATGTAATCAGTAAACAAACTTAATTCTAACAGTTTCGCACGGTCTCTAAGAACTATAAAAGATTGGAAATCCGAACAATTCTTGTATATTTTATATTTTTTATGATATTTATATTTTTCTTTTATTACTTTTATAAGAGGTTTATTGTACCAAGGTGGATATTTATTCGAGGGAAATATTGTTTTTGAATGAATGTATTTATTGCGAAGTTCATTTAATGTATCATAAAAGAAAGTTACCGCGTTTTCTAAGGTTCTACTAAACAATTCGTTATGCCAATTAATCGCATTTATTTCGGATGTAATAGCGTTATAATCAGCAGTATGATATAGGTATTTGGTATAGGGTAAAGGGCACAAGGTGTGCAGTTGAACAAAATCTGCCGATATGTTAAGTGCCGGATGGTGCAAGTCCTCTGGTACAAGGGGGTCGTGGGAACGTGTTACGGTTAACGAGCTATTACTAAAAGCTAGATCTAAAAGCCTATTATTAGTATTAGTAACAGAGTTGTATTGTGACAGGTTACACAGATTAAGATTATCAAATAATTCTGTCTGCGCCGAGCTTTGGGTACCAAAGGCTGTATAGCACCCCTCGTCAGACAATTGCCAGCTTAAATTAGGCATATTAAAATCCCCAATGATAATAAACTTATCAGAGGGGTTTTTCAAAATTATATCCGGGAGATAACTGGAAAAGGTAGCTAGTTGAGCAGAAAGTGAACTCTCAGCGACCTGGTTACAGATATAGGTTGTACATAGATGCAATTTGTACCTTACATTGGGTTTCTTGCAGTGAAGTGTTAAGGTTATCCATAGATCCTCTGCGTTTGAACACCAGTCACTACGTGCCTCTGAAGCAAGTTCACGCCGAACTGCGATCAAGACACCCCCTCCCAAGGTTTGATTGGTTCTACCATAATCACGATCACGTCGCCATACGATGTAACGATCGTCAAAAAGTTCACTATCACTTATCCCTTGCACCAACCAAGTCTCCGTTAAGCATATAACGTCATAACAATAGTTCATGCAAACGTTTCGACAGAAGATAGATGTTTTTGTACGTAAACCGCGGACGTTCTGATAATATATTTTAAGCATCATTTATAACAGGTTAAAAATAGGCATTGATAAGCGATAGAAAGGCAATAAGGGGCAAACAATATGTTATTATAATAACTGTGAGTTGGCTTAACGTCACACAAAAGTAATGAACCAGTTGCAAAAATCAAAAAATAATAATATAAGACGGCAGTATGGTAAAAAGCGTTGGCAGAGTACCAATAAGTGAGAGATAGGCAGTTAACTGAGCGAGATAAGGCGATAGCATAGGCTATAAGCGGAAAGAGATGCGCGTGCGCTAAGCGACTGTGTTGGCGTAATACCGGTTTGCGAGCGAGTCGGTGTTTCTCAAACTTTTCACAAACGTTATTTTTAAATATAATTATATAAACAAAAGTTAATTTAAATAGTATAAGAAAAAATAAAGAAATTAAATTATTTTTTTTAAATCTTATATAAACAAAAGTTAATTTAAATAGTATAAGAAAAAATAAAGAAATTAAATTATTTTTTTTAAATCTGATTCTGATATGATACGGATAACATGTGCCGTGGGGTTTTTTCGTGTAAAAATCTTGCACCCTCGCACCCATACAAAGGCAAAACCCCGCTCTTTAGCTAAATTCTTTGTTTTATTCAAAAGCAATTTATTCTGGAGGGTAAGATGGTCATTAACAAATATACGACTTTCACCGTGAAGCCCAAGGTTAGCTGCAACGATAGTCCGCTTCTTAGCTGCTGCAACGAAATCCTCTTTCAAATATCTGCTATGTACTGAAACAATTATGGACTTATTGCCTTTATCATTGCGCGTAGGAATCCTCGCAATATAGTTAATATGCTCTTTGGGGATTGCACAGCCAATGATGTCTCCAATCCTGCCAACTACTTCAAACAAATTCTCCGAGGGCGTAGATGGAACACCCTTAATCTCGATATTGTTGATCCGAGACCTCTGTTCAAATTCATTTATACTGGCTTCCATCTTAGAAAACCGTTGTTGGAGTTGTTGAAGTTCTTCTCTAGTTTTGAGAAGGCTTTGTACCTCTTGACTGATCTCAGTGCAACGATTAGACAGGGCTTCTACGGAGCATTGCACATATTCTACCGAGGCCTTTATTGTTTTTAATTCGGCAATATCGGTCTGTATAGCTTGTATGCTGGTAGCTAGCGACTGCAGTGAAGACATCTGTGTAGAAAGTCGTTTCAGTTCCAAGGCTATACTCTCCATGTTCGCAGGTGTTGGTGATTTTGCCGATGGTGCACTTGAAGTTGTAGTCGAAGAGCTGGCCACTCCTGTAGCTTTGCAAGACGAGCATTTCCAGGTGCTCTTTCGGTCTCCTAATTTTCGGTAACCTCCTTCAGTGATGCCGGCACATGGGAAGTCATAGTGCCCTTGACACAGTGAGCATTGAACGCCGTCTCTAAATTCTGCATCACATCGGGCGCAACGAAACATCTTGTTAGGTCAACTTAATTTTGTAGAAAAAAAAAAAAAAAACCAGATAAAAAACCACCACGAGTACAAGATTGAGAATTGCTGCCTACGAGCGATAGCGCGTGATTAGGTATACGGTAAACGTGCATACGATCCGACGGTTACGGAGCGACTGATATATGGTACGTAATGTTATAGGATATGTTGCGATTCAACTGCTCGTGATTGTTTTTACTGTAAACACCATTGTATAATATTATTTAATATTATATATTTTAATTTAAGTTGGTAATCTTGAGTAATATTGAAATAAGACAAGTAGTATAAGCTAATAAATAACTAGTTATGGAGTAACTACAAATAGGTACTATCGCGTAAGTCGTTACATATTAATTTCAAGGAAAAAACGTTTACTGACGACTGTTATGTTAGAAATGACTGCGCCTAGCCCTAAACTATAGGCTTGCCGTATTAGGTAAACTCATAAATTCTATTAAATGTTACTTACAATTTAATAGAAAAATATCTTTATTATGAAGTTTTTAAACAAGGATTCTTGCATATTAGTCCGGTATACCTGAATTGTAATATCAACCATTGAGCTCTTCAAACTTTAATCCGAACTACATGAAAAACATTAAAAAACAAATTCTTATCATTCAAATCGTTAACATAATATAATCCCAGCTACTTGTGAAGCTCACTCAATAAATACCCAATTTTCTAAGGCAATAATATCGGGAAATTGTTGAGGAGCTAATGAGGTTTTATATAGAATGTTATATAATAAGATTGAAACAGTAGTACGATTACTTCCTTTCTGAAATCTATATGGTAAAATTAATTTCTATCGCACAATACTAGCTTCTTGCGGACTGAAGAAAATCAAAGGTCAGACGTTTCGCATGTTAGCTTTCATTGCAACAGTGGAGCATGGACTAAAGGTGGTCTAAAGAGCAGATAAGATAACTCGACATGATTAAAAGCGGTAGAAAGTTGACTAACTATACGATATCGGAATGCTACATGTAATTGTTTAAGCTAAAGCCTAAGACCTAAGTGATTAAAGGATTACAGGTCACCGTTTATAAAGAAAATTAAATTAATGAATAAAAATAATTACCTATACTTAAAAAAAATTATTTACTTTAATTATTATGAAAAACCCAAAAAAACAATACGATACTTGGTGAAAGGGCCAGATGCAGAGTAATAGAAGCACTTACTACTTTTCCACGTTCTGTCCCTCAATTCCCTCTCCCTGACATAAAGCAGATAAATGAGTTTCATTACAAATGTAAGCAAATTGTATGGACGTGTCTTGAGCGTGAAAGCGGCGTTATTTGTCAGCGGAACTCCATTGTGGATGATCTTTATTCTGTAATCTATAAAACTCTAATGTATTAACATAAAGTGCTAACTTAAGCCTGCGACTTGGAGGTGAATAGAAAGCAAATATTTATGTAACTTTCAGAAATATGGTGACTTATGCTACCTAAAGAATTAAACTCATCATATCATATAGTAAATACATAAATTATATTTAGTACAATATAAATAACTTTATTACATCCAAAAAGAAAATATACAAAGTGGTTGTAATATTATACAAATTGCGGGGCCCTATTACTAAAAGTTAAAACAGCAGTTTCTTCCAGGCTAGTAAATAGCATAGTGTAAGAGAATGTAAACATTATAGGGGAACAATAAATACTCTAGTACCAGAGTACATGCGATAAAAATACCTATATATTCATAACAAACTAGTGCCTATTGTTATGAGATTGAAATTCGTCGGTTTAATCATCGATCAATAATAGTACTGATCGATGGGTTTAATACATGCATACCTATAAAGTTTCCTTTTGAAATAAATATCTAGTACATGTGAAATGAAAATGCACGCTACATAATTACTATCTACTCATTATAATAATAAATTAAATTGAAAGTAAGGAAAATCGTAACCAAATTCACTTTTGAATCTCTACAGAGACTTGTTATTTACAATGAGTATTCAAAGATATTTAAACTTCAATGCGTATATTTAAGATAATTTAATTTATTGTTCAATGGTGTCTGTATGGAACATTATGTAATTCAAACCTTTATTTTAATAGGCCGCTTGATTATTATACTTTGAACGTTTAGATTTGAGCTTTTGTTTAGGTAGTTCTCACGGGAGTGCTTAAGCTTTAGCGAAACGGTTTTATATAAAACAAGTAAACTTAACAATTTACTAAACTTAATATTTTTCTTTATGATCTTGAACATGTAATCTCCTCACATTCCCAACAAACTGTTCTTGAAATTAATTCTCTACGCCCCACTTAGAACAAATGCTATCATAGATTTCACGCTGTACCCAAGAAAGGTATGATAAAATATAAGGAATTTGAAGTCAGATGGTCACGAGTCGTCGTTGGCGTCCATATAATTTAAATGGCATATATACTTTAATATTATAAGAGCTTGTATTTTGCTCTTATAGCTTAGCTAAAATTCCATAAGTTTAAGCTGGTAACTAACACCTTTATTTATTTGCAAAGTAAATCAAATAAAACATTCTAATTGGCACTGACAATTTACTTCGTTGGATTAATAATTTAAGGCCGGCTAAGCTTTGTGGGAATAAGGGCTTTGATAATAAATGTTACGAAATGGTAACTATTCGTTTTATTGATGTAATGTTGGTCTTAGTTTAAAAGATAAAGCCATTAGATAAACGTTCATTTCTAATGTATATTCGCCGAACTACGTGGGAAACTTTCTAGGATAAATGTAGATAGCCAACTTTGTTAGGTGGAGATAGAATGTAGGTATTACAAACGTGATAGGTTCATTTTATCTGCTAACGTAACGCCTTATTATCATATTTTCATCATGCAAAATGAAGTGTTCAATTAAAAATTAATTATTATAAATACTAAAATATTTAATTTAGTAAGCATCTATTGCTGATGTAGTATACTTAGAGGTTTAAAATGGTCATAACAACACATGGACATGCTAAAAATGCGTAATTATATTGATTTAAACTTTACGTAACTAATAGAAAATCTAAAACAAACGGTAAACAACTATTAAATTTAAATGCTAATGATCTTTTAACTATCGCAGCATAAACTCGTGCGAGTATTGACAGTTACGGACGGAACAAAATAAAAAGTAATTATAGGTTTGTGTGCATATAATATAAAGATAGTCATTAAACATGCATTGAGATTTAATGAAAACATTCGAGGTCGATAGCTTTCCCCGCAAATCTCACCAGCTCCGTGAGACCTAGAATTTAGAACTTATAAGGAATATTAAGATGTCCGATGTCCGTGCCGCGAGTGTGTGCTAGTTTCAGTTAAGCGCAATAATACAACACATATAAGACAGTTTAATGGTTTCTAAATTCTTGCATTTTAACACTTGTCAAGAAAAATCATAAATATAATTATGATATCTATTAATTTAATAGGTTTACATACGTTTTTTTTGTCTTAAGGTGGTGTAATAAGTGTATCTTGATTATTTGAATAACGCAGACAAATCATACTACGCAATATCTCAAAATAAATAAAGCTTTTTACATTAAGTAAATAATTACTTCTCTGAGACTTATCATTTGTTAAATGCACATAAAGTATAAAAATTATAATTATTAAGAATATTTCTTTGCAAGGTGCGTAGTGCGTACATAAGTACACACATACACTTTTTTTATTAATAAATTTTGATGATACAACACAAGTGCATACCTAAACTTGTAAAGCTTTACAATATTAATAAGTTTCGGTAAATATACTTTTATAAATAGTTAGGAGTAAGCTCAATTTTGCTTACGTACAAACATAATCGATACGTGATACACAAATACTTCTAATGAACACATTTCTCTTAGGTAATTGTTATATAACCATGAGATGCCGCGTTCTTGTTAAGATAGATTATTATTCTTCTCAATTGCATTCAGATCAAAGAAGGTTAACCTGTCACGAGCTGAATTGAAATAACCGTATCAAAAGCTGCAACACGAAAGCTCTATTATCAATTGATTTTGCTTTTTGTACCGTCTAATAATGTTTAAATTGACCTATATGTATAGCGTTACTCATATGCTTCTTTAAAGCGCGCCAAGAGCTTTGACAAGAACTTTTTTAAATATAAATATTTAAATTTTTTGTCTTTAGTAACATTTATGGGAATGACAAAAACGCAGATTAAGGATAAACCAATTAAAGTTAAAAACACTTAGGAACACACTTTAGTGATAATAAATTGTTAGAAGTTGGTAGCAAAGCAATGTTAATATACTAATAATAAATAATATTTTCGTATTTACATACATCACATAATAGAAATTTCAATACTTAAACGTTTTAGTATAATTTTATAGAAACCCAATTGAATGTATGAAGAAGAAAAAGATATCTGAACTTGGATTATTGAATTGATTGTTCAATCAATTGTATTGAATCGAGTTGACTCATCTATCTTTTCAATTCTTTTGTTGTATAGTTAAACTTCGAGTAATTTGTCTGTTATTCAATGAATATGTTAAAAGGTTACATCTTCATATATATTGACGTTTGAAGTTCGGTGAAAGTGGTATATTTCATACAATACATTAAATTACCCGCCAAAATAGCAACGAGTGTTTATCTAACACATTCGTTTGATTTACGTCGATCGCTCTCAAAGGTATGAAAGGAAAGAGCTTTCTTAAGTGCTCGCGTTCTGAAGCCAAAGATAGTATCGCTATTATTAATAATATTTTTGTCACCACTCCTTAAAATATTTTTTACTAGTGGTCGTAGTCAGTTATTGAATGGAATTAAAAGTGGAAATAAAGTTATTGATTGAACTTAGTTTTCAAGACAACAAAAAAAATCATTTGACAAACAGAGACGAAAAAGATACTGTTTTGTCTCCCTCAATTTATAGGTATACTAGTGACTTACCCTCGCTTCGCTCGGGTGCTTCCTTATAGCTTACATACAGTTCAACAGATATTAAAGCTCCCAGGTAACTTGACTTTTTCAATATCGTAATATTTCATCCACTTTATACAAAACCTTAAGAAATTATTTACCTACACCTAAACCTTCCGCATGAATCACTTGGTGGTTGGTGAAAACCGCATTTCTTTTGTTTTTGAGTTTATTGTAAAAAGACAAACAGACTGGTAAATTTGTATAATGAATCTATCATTATTATTTCGATATTACATACTTATGTCCTATATAATACTATCTCAGTTTATGTAAAACAAAATAGAAATCCAATTGTAAATAAAGAGGTTAATTTAATATTTTTTTTCTTATTTAAATTATCATATTTTAATAATTAAGAAATGTAGACTAGTAATTTTCTATACATAATAATGACAACGAATAGTATCTTTGGACAAACTCATAGATGTCAGTTTTAATGACGCAAAAATACTTACGTTATACGATTTATTTTTATTTCTGGCTCAACTTACCATACGTATTATTATCATCGATAAGCTCTGTTTACGTCGTTTGCAAAACGTTTGACAATAATTGTCAACGTACCTGAAACAATACAAATATATTATTAACATTGTATTAGTTGGAAAGTGTAGACTTGCTTGTTCGTTAACTATAACACGACACCAGTAAAATAACTTTTACCAATAACTCTGCGAGACGCATTGTAAATCCTCATCGTGTCGATACGAGATCTAGTACTTGAGTTATGATCCTAGTACCGTAGGGTTGGCGAAATACGTAAACACTTAAACGACAAAAATATTAAGTAGTTTTTATATGTTGGACTTTTTATCATTCTTTAACAATTTTTTGAGCATTTTCCTCGTGAGTTTGTTTTAGGTAAAAAAATATTTAAACGGTTGTAAGTCAATAACAGAGTGCTATATAACTTATTTATATGAAAGCTGCAGGTACACATTACTTGCGGACATTACCTGGTTGCCAGCCCTGCATAGGCGTAGTCTGCGGTATGTTTTTGCACAACTTTCTTTACCTTTTTAGGTATTGGTCAAAGACCTATCTCAACCGCAGTCATATTACTTAACTATATGTGTTCTAATATGGTAGTTCAAGCGAAAGGAATATAACAAAACATTTGTCTACTTTAATGAAATAGAAAGTTCTTATACCGTGGTGCTATTTCACGGAAGAGTGTGAATAAGTTTCGTGAACAAAACACGTCAACTTCATGCAAGTTAAAGTCCCTTATGAATCATTAAATTATGACACGATGTGAAGAAAACAGAAGTCAACACTTTTCTAATGTAATAAATGTAAATGAAGCTTTTGTCTTTTAGCTTTATACTGTTACTTGTAAGTTAGTGCTTAGGTGCTAAAATTTTACAACTAATAAAAGGTTCGAAAGCTTCAATATGTAAATTAGTATCTGAAAAACGCCATAATAGTTTTAGTCTATGTTTTAGCCATAAAGCATTAATTTGCATACCTATTACTAATTATTATTAAATCTTAAAATTATCTTTGGTAATGGAAGCTTCAATATCAAGACCGAGATTTATTAGAGCATGCAAAAAATATTATGACATCGCAATACGTTAATAAGTGTACGTTTGGCAAAAGTCTTTTTATATTCTCATTTCGCAAATTGATATTTATTCGAAAACTGAATATGAACTTAAGAAACGTAATATAGTGTTTACAGTATCCAAAGCACTTGATTCAAATTACATTTTTTTCATGTCGCAATGGCTTATTCAATAAGGCGATTTGATTTCTTCTTCTATATTTTTGGTAATATTCATTTTATTTCTTCAATACAATAAAAATAGAAGTGTTATTACCTCAAAGTGCGATAAGATTAATAAAATTATGCAAAACCACTTAGTTCAAGTGCTACCACCACTCCAATTAAAAATTGCACAAGGTTTAAGTTATCGTAGCATTTACAAGGAGCCCTTTGCTACGCGTAAGGGTTGACTTTGTTTTTTAAAATTATGTACCCCACGTACTTAGTATGTATGTAATCAGCTCTTTTTAACGTCCCAATACTGGGTTCAGGACTTCTTTCAATATGATGGACGTACTTAGTAACATTTTTCTAAACATAATCAAGCTTAGTGTTAGCTTAAAACATCTGTAATGAGCTTTCTGACTTGCACTCAAATCGTTTTTATTATAATTTCTTACATAACATGTTTATTAAAATAATATATTTGATTATTAATTGTAATACTAAATTAATTATTTTTGTCTCTAAAAAGATTCTAAAGCCCAGAAAGGCTTTTCTCAAAGTAGACAGTCTGTAGTCAAACTAATCATTACCTTATAACATATTTTACTTCAACAAAACTTGATGTTATGAATACAAAATATTGTCGTCCTTAAAATCCGTATTATATATATAAAACAAACTCGATAGCCAAGACTGATAATTTTATTACGTAATTCTAGCATTTCTAACTTTAGGTAGGTAGGTATTTCTATTCAAACTCTCATGTACTAAACGCAATTATCTTGTCTTTGATGCTTCCATATTATACTTTCCTTGTATGTATGTATTAGATAAATTAATCGTATTTAATGTCCCAACATATATGTATGTATGAACATTGTACGTACGTCAACATGCTACCAGCAACTTGTACACAGAGTATCAGTATAGCCTGTCTTATTTTAAATAAGTTTACGCTGCCCTCTTTAAAGTGATGAATTAATAGGTTGTGAACTGGATCTGCATACTCTATCATTTATAGCAATTTGATTAATAGGCACGTTGTTGCATTTTATATAAAAGGAATATATACTTGGTATGAAACTCGTCTTGCCAGACTTGCCAATACCGCCTTATTGGTGTATCTTCTTACTAGTAGTGGAAGTAAGTGAGGAACTAAATTTTTATCGGATTAAAGAACTAGATATGGATCAGAGCTTTTTAGATTAAATATATGTAAAGATCTTGCATATAGTATATACCTAAGTATACCTAAGAAACAAACCATCGTCACTGGTCTTTGATGCAGATAAATAACATTCCTGGTACGGGGTACCACGAACACTGTTGCTTTGTCTGTATTTCAGTCACGCACATTAATTATACTGTTGTTTGGTTCCGTATATAAAATGGAACTAGAAATTCGTATAGGATCGCTCAATTATCAGTCTTTCTATCACATCTAATATTTTTATTCTAATAAACTTGACGGAAGAAGAGTGAGAAGAAGTGCATATTACATATATAACATAGGGTAAAAGTAGGTGATCCATATTAAAAGTATTAAATAAATAATTTCTAATTTTAAGTACTTTTACTGTGGTAATCTGATTTTGTATTAATTTTAATAATATGGCTACCCTAAATTGGACTTTACCTTGTTTTTGTAAAACGAAACCTAAAACAATTTTTAAAAGCTTGTTATACATATAATGGGACCTTTGAACATAACGTTATGAAAGTTTTTTTCGAAATCCTTAATATCAGGGGTCAGCTGCGATCCACCGAATAATATGTTTATAATAACTAAGTAAGTAAAAGGCTTTTGCGCCGCCGTGCAATGTGCAATGTATGGAAGCTAAGTGCACTTATGTCGTATGTGTAATGTATTATATTGGGTTATCGGGTTTTAAATTTGTTTCTTTAAAAAGCTTAGTTTTTCTTTTCAATAATAAAATTTCTATGAAAACATTAATCCAAGAAATGTAGAACTTAATAATAGTTTATATCATTATAAACTAGTTTTGGAAATCAAAAACGTTAAAGGCATTTTCTAATTGCTTAAAGCAACTGATTTCTCCTTGATCGTATCACTCGTCGGCCACTTCCTTCTGTTCATCTGCCATCTTATCAATGTCATTTACTTTTCTCTTCCTATCAGATACTAATCTGCATCCTATACCTATCTTTTGCAACCAAACTATTTACCGCCCATTCATAGTAAAATTATACGAGTTTTGTATTAAATATATACAACGCTCATAGTTTATTTTTATAGTTAATTTTCTCACTAGTTTTGAAGCCGCAGACAGACAGAAGCTTACGGCTTAGCTTTATTAATTCATCACCTATTTTAATACAAAAATGTAACTTATATTTTATAAAGAATTATTTGAGTTATCTGTGTCTGAAGGCCTCATAGGTTTCTCGCTAAAGGATTTTAACTGTTAGAAAAGAAAGAAAAGATATGAAGAAGATTCGTTCTTCCCCAACTTCTTATATTTTCTTTCAGAATTACCTCAATGCCAATGACACATGTCGCTATCGGTTTTGCATTGTGATGTGTTTTTGTAATTACTTAAAAGAACAGAAAACAATTGATAGTTTTAGGAACTATAAGATACTAAATAAAAAATGACATAATTGAATGCTTGCAGAGAGGAAATAAAATTAGCAAGGCTGAGCTTGAAATTGAAGCATTTATGTAACATGTAACTAGTCCCAATGTGTCTGTAGGTGTCGGATTACGAAGGCGGCTATCTACATCACAGCACCTGTTCCTTAAACAATGGTATTTGTTCACTTTCGTTCGCGCCCGGTCTCGTTAACATTTTGGAATATCGAGCGAAGTCGTGACCGTTGCTTTGTGAGTTCCCTCTCGAACGTCACGAGTACCAGACGTTGATAAGGCGTTTAACCATCTGAGAACGCAAGTAATTGCGTTCATGAATTGTGAATTAAGATACGCTTCCAACAGATTATGTAATTGTATCTCGAACTTAAAGATGTACACGTCTTTAATTTTGCATAAACTTGTGGTATTTTTTATTTGGGTTCCGTATACGTGGAGTATGCAAGGGGAACCCTATTACTAAAACTTTGCTGTCGTTGTCTATCCGTCTGTCTATATTTTATTTATATAGATTCAGGGCCCCCATTTTGACTTTACATGATATGTATGTCGTTTTATATATACCTTATGACACTCGCGTTACCTAGACTAAACTACGAGGTATGAATCATCCAGAGCAGCCCACGGCCCCCACGCGTTTAGCTTCTAGAATCTAGAGTGTCACAAACAAACATACATACATAGGCTGATAAAAACGTTACCCTCCTTTATGTAACGAACACGTAAAAAAGTAAATAAATAAATCTAGTACGATGGTACGGAACTTTTGGTGTGCAAGTCCGCCTAGCACTTGACCTATTTAAAAAATTATTTACAGCTACAAAAACAAAATCATAAACAATTTAAAATATAATCTAAATACTATTAATAGATTTTTGCTTTAAGAAGTAGGTACTAAATTTTAAGGCTTTTTTTGTAGAACTTATCTAAATTTTACCATGGAAAATCATCGGCTAGACTAAGTATGTACGTACACTCCGTAAAGATTTACCTACTACTTATACACTCCGTAAAGATTTTATAACATTTACAACTTTGCACCATCTATTATCTCAATATGGTCATGAATAATTGTAAAATAAAATTAAAATGGATTGCTTTCTTTTCAATTTACATAATAAATACGCATTTCAAAGTAAAGAAAGCATTTCAAATTTTATAACTATGCACTGCTCCCGCAATACTCATTTCCAATAAACCTTTAAATGTCAGAGTTTATATAATGTAAATCGAGTGTAGTAGAGTTCAGTTAAGGCTTTTAATATCTTGTCAGTTTTAACTTCATATCTTTTTAAGTAAAGATAATGTTGCAACCAAAAATTGTTGAAGCAATGTTCTACAAACTGTTTTTAGGGTTCCGTACCTCAAAAGGTAAAAACGGAACCCTTATAGGATCACTTTGTTGTCCGTCTGTCTGTCTGTCTGTCTGTCTGTCTGTCTGTCTGTCTGTCTGTCTGTCTGTCTGTCAAGACCTTTTTTCTCAGGAACGCGTGGAGGTATCAAGCTGAAATTCATATCAAATACTCAAGTCTATGGTCTCTTGGAGCTGTGAAAAAATCAAACTTCTAAGTCAACGCGATCAAAAGATACTCCCGTTTATGCCGCAAATTTTCGACACTCGCAAGGGAATCAAAACCTACAGGGTACTTCCCGTGAACTCAGAATCTTGAAATTTGGTACGAAGCAACGTCTTATAACACAGATAAAGGAAAAATTGCGAAAAGCATAAATTTTTAGTTACATCATATAATAAAAATATTTTTAATAATTTTAAACTTATTACCCCTTTACTCATACACCGTTCCGTACAGGTTTGTACGGAACCCTCGGTGCGCGAGTCTGACTCGCACTTGGCCGAATTTTTTTTATATGTTTGTATATGTGTGACTTTCAATATTATGAAGATTGTGATGAGACCAATACACAAAAAATATTATTTCAACATTTTTCGTTCTATCTGATTGTTCGTGGTATATTCGGAAACAATTTTAAAACTGCTTTAAAAGTAGCACAAAGATCGTCTCTAAAATTTTAATTAAAAAGTAAATATTTATTTTATTACCTAAATTAATATGGGATAGAGCATAGAAGAACAGACTTTTACTGATTTACTACTTAAAAGCTTAAAAAATAAAATCAGATAGGGAGTTCAGAAGAGGGAATGCTATGTATGTATGTATATATATGTATATTACTATATTATTTTCGTCCCAACATACTGTGAGGGCAACTAGCAAAAACTCTTTATAATTACGGAAAACGAAACCCTTTTTTCGAGACCTTAGTTAAATTCACTTTTCAAATACACCAATTTAATCTTGGTAGATGTATGAATAACATGAGGGTGAATTGAAAGATGTGGATCGAGGGGGGGCACTTATGCTTCAAAAGAATAATACGATTTCTATTAACTACAGTCTACAACAGGGAGTTCAGAAGGTAAGTAATATTAAAATATACTGAATGTAAAGAATTTTAAGGTATTCAATACATTAGAGTTTTGTTCTTACACAATAAAGTAACTTGCATTTATAAACAAGGTCAATCCCCTCTTTTATTTCACATATTACATAGTGTTTCTGTTCTAACGTTTTTTTAATATTTAACTTATTAAAAGAGCGAGATAATAAAAAATAATAAATAAGGATTGTTCCAAAGACTTAAATATTACGGCTTCTATGAAAAAGCAACTTGATCTGTAGCCATATGCTTCACTCACTTCGTTTGGCGTTGTCCGACCACATGCTATGAAATTAATATATTTTTATCCGAAACTTATACCTGCACATAGTATTTTATTATACTTATATAATTTTGAGCAATAATAAACCAATATTAGATAAATTAATCGTATGTAATGTCCCAACATACTATGTATTTTTATTTAGGCATACTACATACCCTCATCAAAGGTGCCGATTTCATTCGGCTAAAAGCTGCTCAGGATAGAAAAGAATGGCGCAATATAGTGTTGAAGGCCATGACTCGCTTTGTGTTACTGGGCCATACTATGCATTCATAAATAACAATCGATGTCACCCACTATATGTATTTCTATGTATATAAATTATATTAATTACTAGACTTTCCCGCGGCTTCGCGCGCGTTCTAATGGCTGGAAACCAAATACCTCCCGTTTTTGCAACATTGATGCTCCGCTCCTATTGGTCGTAGCGTGATGAAATATAGCCTATATCCTTCCTCGATAAATGGACTATCCAACACAAAAATATTTTTTTAATTCGGACCAGTAATTCCTGAGATGAGCGCTTTCAACCAAACAAACAAACAAACAAACTTTTCAGCTTTATAATATTAGTATAGATCAATATATAACAGTAACTTTTTACTATAATTAATCACTCTTATTTTCCTTATGCTAATTACATTAATAGAAATCATGCACCAAAATACATACAACGCGAGATTAAAATTATTAAATAAATTTTACCTGCAAATAGGAAAAAATTTAAACATGTATGAATTTTAATCACTACATGATTATAATAGTCAGAATGTGTACACGCTTAGATCGTAGAAAATAATTTACGCCTCGTGTGGCATAGAGGCCTCTCGTTCAATTCGAATAAACGGAAAAATACTTATTTTCATCATGTTATTAATTTGTAAGTATGTATAATGTATACTAAATTTGTATATAGTTACTTATAAATTACAATTAGTGTTATTATTCTCTTTATATAAAATTAATAACTATAGACTCACGCTCGCGTCGTCGCTCGGGTTCGTCCTAAATACTTTTACCTGCTATTTTATCTCTTAAAAAAAGAGATTTTCCTGCAGTAAAAAGTATTCTAATTTCTATATGATGACTCAAATTACCAGCTATATTCATACCAAATTTCATCAAAATTTGTCAAGTGGTTTTCGTATGATACAGACAGACAAACAAAAATTTTAAAACTATGGATTCAACCTTAGAATTTCATTATTATGTATTATTATTAGATATTGTGTAGATTTGTCAAGTAACTATGTTAGCATTAGCGGCCATTCAAGTTACAGTCAGTACTCAATTTTTATTAGGCATTTCTATCTCGTGTAAGAGAAATTTTATAATATTTTAGACGTCATCTCATATAAAACTTAAATTTATACTAAACAAATTTGTATCCTATCTTTATAATTTTTCTAGCATGTGTTATACTTATTTCGTTTTTACAAACGATTCACACCATCGATTGGGGTTGCCCTACAAATGACCCTGTTTGTGGCACCGACGGAAAGTCATATAACAATATATGTGAATTTAACCATGCAAAGTCTGAAGACAGAGATCTCACAATATTGTACGAGGGGCGCTGTCTGATTGGGCTTACTTCATATGGTGGTACAAAGAAGCTCCTGAAACATAACATACAAGAAGTAAATGCCCAAAATACGCTTAAATCTAAACATAAAGTTTTACAAAAACTATTGAAACCAGACGCTATGCAACAAATACCTACCTGTATATGCGGCAGACCCTAAAGTTCAGTATATTTTCAGCAATTGTTTTGCAAGATGCCGAAAAGATCTTACAGATCATATTTATTAATAAAGTGATATATTTTACACCTCTATGTATGCGGTGTTGTTTAAATAATTAAAAAGACGTTAAAAAGCATTTATTTAAAATCGAATAAAGATTTTAATTGCTTTCCTTTCATATTTCATTCTTTTAGTGACTTTCATTATCCATGCTTAACAGAAGGTACCTACTTCTATAATTATCGACTTTAGCACCGAAACTTCACTATATGTAATTAAGTGCATTAACAATAATTATTATCAACACAACAATGGCACAGATGCACTTTCTAAAATAATCTTAAATTTATGTGATACTAGTTATTGTACGCAGATTCTCTTGCATGAAAGAAATATAGCTTACATCTTTATTTTATCTTCATATGTTCCACTTCCAAATTTTATCTTCATATGTTCAGAACTTACAGACAGAATCAGTGAAGGAAAAGAGTTACGACATAATAATACTGTTTACCATTTCAATACGATTTTTTGTCAATGAAAATGTCTTGTCTATACCACTATTGGATGCTAGTAAAATGGTAGAATATTGTATTCCTTTCATGCAGTCCGTCGATAGTCAAAATCAAAATATTTTATTCAGCATAAAAATTATTACAATTTCTTACTGAACGTCATGAGTCTACTTCCAATTCGGAAAGGAATAATATGATTTTTTTTAATCTTAATCTGTTTCTTTTTTAAATTAAAATGAAAATAACAATAATTCTATAGGTTTAAATAGCCTGGCGGCTATCACATCTTTCCTAAGGCGTACTGTCTTCTAATAAATCGTTAATCAAATAATATACTTAAATATAAAAATATAAAATAAGTAAAAAGTAAAGACTTAAATAAAATAATTAATATAAGTAAAACTTGTATGTATTAAACACAAAAAAAAACAGTGAAAAAAGAAATTACGAGTGTTGTTTAGCCAATCTAATAACATGGACACAATTATAACGTTATTAAGTTCTAATGATAATTTTCAAGCTGAACTAATCAATTACTAAACAAATCATTTCAGTACTGCTGCATTAACTGAAACATTAGGTATGTTTTGTATGTTGTACGTACAGTGTTTTATTTTTCTGTGCAGACTCTCTTTATTTTATCAGGTTTGTAATATATTATCAACAACTGGTAAAATATTTAACAGATTATAATAAAGAATTATTAAATTAGTGGATCGGATAATTATAATATTTTCTGCAGTTTTAGCAGTAACGTCTGGGTTACTTACAAAGTTGTATTTAGCTCAAACGTACTCGCACGTAATAATATTAAAATGCGAATATGAAGATTGAACCAACTCTACAATATAGTAGGTAAAAAGATTACACCTGAGTTACGACTAATAAATCTTTGTTGAAGTCATACACTACAAATTTAGACACAACTATTTAAACAGTAAAATTAAAAAGAAGAAATTATGAAAGATACTTTAGACGAGTATACTTACAAAACTATGGTTAATCATATTATTTTACCTTAATGTCATACTTTAAAATAAATGGGTCCTTTGTAAAAGTTATACGTAACATGGTAGGTAGTATTTATAAAGTAGGTACGTAGTTATATAGATGGTAAAAAACAATGTGGGGTCGCATGTAGGTGCTATAGTTGCGGAAATAGTTCGAAAAATCAGAATTAAAACATTCTTATATTATTTAATGAAGTTCAACATTTTTTCAGAAATGAAAAAGAAAATTAACTTACAAAAGAACGACATCACGAGCAGAGTACAATTAGTAAATAAAACAATAATTGTATATTTAAATGGTTTTATTTTAAACCTAATGGAAAATATTATTATTTAAAAATTTATTAATACATAGTAGGTAGATATATTCTAACAATGCAAGACACATTTGTTTGGATCTAAAGGATCTTCCCGTGAACCGAAATAGTAGTCTTCACCCACCAACTTAGTTATATTCCTAAAATGAGTCAAAAGCGTCAGAGAACATTTACCTCTAAATTTAGCGTGTAATTGTTTATTATTTTTCTTTGCATATTCTAGTTGGCATTCATTATGATATGTTTTCATGTCGCTCGCACAAACGGGGGCGTAAATCTGGCAAACCTTTTTACATCTCCCTCTATGTAAAACTTCAAGATGTGGGCTCCTTTTCTTGTCTACCATAAAACGAGATCGTGATGAATAGTTTTCAAAATTCGAACCACACAGAGGACCATGTATTTCTTTAAACATAGGCTTTGGTAATACTTTAGAGCCCTCACACATATGTACTGTAAATAAAATTATCCAAGAAACTAACCTAAACATTAATTGTTATTTTATTGTAAATGTTAATTCTTTTTAATTACTCCATTAACTTACCAAATTTTAGAAGCATATCTTTTCAAAATTTACCACCACATTTCATTCAACTGTTTGATTTGAATCAATAATTCAAATTATCAACAGCATTTTCTGACATTAGGTACGTTCCTTTGTTACACGCTTTTATGAGAATGCCTAACAACAAATCATAGAATAGTAAGTACGACAGTTAATTGAATTTAGTTATGATAAGATTACAATAAAATATTACGACTTTACATATTATGGTGAAGGCAATTTCTATACAATTGTTGTCCACTAATAATTCCTCATTTTATTACGTACTTTTCTTTACAAAATAGTAAAATGTATGTTTTAAGATTAGTGAAAATGTTGAAAAATTGTTACAATATTGAGGAGTTATGGATTTGTTGATTACACTATGCATCAGAATTACACTTATTATTTGTAGTATAATACAATAAAATTATTAAATAAAATATAGTCACGTTTTACGACATATGTACGAGTTTACTTACAAACGCTAACAACTAATTATTAGGTCTTGGTTTAACGCTGCCCGACAATAAATATGCATTGAAGAGCACACAAACATACGAATAAATGGTCTCCCATCTATTCTATTCAAACGAACTATATTTTTACATCATAGCTTTGATGGCGTCGGCATTGTTTTATTCACGAGACGATAATCTAGTTACGATATAGTAATTAAAACGCGACTGATGTAAGATATCCTAAAATGTTTCACATCAGACTGCTTTAAATACCATCTTAACCATCTCTGTAATAAATTTATTAATACAACCTAACTTTTAATGTTCTTCGGACCAATAATAAGAGGTATTACGATACATATGTGTGGGATTACGTACTGAGCACTAGAAAACAACAAGATTCATATCACTATGTTACAACATAAGAAGTAATAGCTTGCACCATGAATACCCACGCACTGGACCCGCAGGCGGAGAATAAAGAAATAGCTCTGCTGATTACAATATACTACCAAATGTAAATTGATCTATATTTTTGTCTGTCCGTTATACTTTATTACTTAAAAATATGATCGATTTTTATACTACTTTCACTGTTACGTAGTGAAGTGTAATATATCCGTGAGAATAATTTGGTTACTAGACAAAAATAGTACGTTGGTGTGATATGTGATGATATGATATTACATGACAGGTGTTAGGTACTATGAATGTAAATTTTTTTGACATTATAACTTTTTAATAAATGCATTAGATAAAGACAAAGAACCATATTATTTTAATTTTAATATAGAGTGGACAGCTTTCAGACTACTATGAAGCTGAAAAAACTACCCACATGTGAAGTCTATCAGAATACAGAGAGTTCTTGATCAAATTTATTTCCCATAACAATTTACTGTAGTTATACTTAAAAAATATGGAGTTATTTCTAATAATTTGAAAATATAATAATTGCAATTGTTTCTAAATATTCTTATTTATAAGCTAACTTATTTAGGTACCGCTAACGTTACTTCAATTCTCTGCGTATTGTTAAGAATTTAGAGCATAGGCTTTTTAAGGTATGGAGGTTAAACCAAACATTGGCCACGTCTAATTTAAGTTAATACTGTTACCTTAACGAACTTAAAGTTTACCTGATTTTTCTTTCTAAGAATTATAATTTCCGTTGTCTCTTAAATGAGGCGAATCGTTAGCTGTATAACATTAACGGCTATATTATATTAATCACTTTGCAAGATATTAAGTTACATAAGAAAAACACAATTTTTAACCTGTCGAAGTACATAACAATATTAATATAAAGCGATTTATAACGAGTCGAATTAGCTTTAATTAGGTACTAACGACTACAAAATGGGCGTCAAACGCAAAACCTAAGTATTCAATACATTCATACAAGATGATTGAACTATTAACATTTTTTAAAAAGATGTACAATTTCCAGTTAGAAATCTATATTCTTACAAACACCTTAATGGTGATTATTTGCCATTCGTATAATATGCTTTTAATTTACATAATATTATATTGTTTTGCTGCTATTGCAACTGTAATGCAAAAAACATGGATTTAATGTCAACTTAATTTCGCATTACATCCTCTTTAGAGTGATATTTTCTAGATGATTTTCTAATTTTAGAAAACTATTTCCCTTACGTTTCAATGTAATTGCTAAACATTATCTATTTGACATTTCTATCTAGTTTCAATTTTATACAACAAACTTGCTGATTTCTATTTCTTCACTCGGAAAATTTATGTGAATTATACAATAATTTAATACCTTGGAAAATTTATATTTACCGTGAAATACTTCTATAGAATGAAAGCGAAAATACGTTATTTAACACTTTACATAAATATTGATGACCTTTCCAAAGTTGCATGCGTAACTTGCCCTTCAGTGTGATATGCGACTGTACTCTTATAATTGCATGTTATAAATGATTCTTTTAATTTTATTATACTTAACTATTATATAAGTATCGTTATTCTTTTTTTCTTATTTGATGAAAAAAATATTTTGTATTCGATTTTCAAATTTTAAACAAAAATACTAATATTTTAACATTGCTTAACTTTTTTGTAGCATCATGAAAGTTTTTTGGCACTAGTTCGTGACAGCGAGCTATCAAGTACGCTTGACGCTACGTAATTTTTTATGCGAGATATCATAATCAAACTTGATAGGCGCCTATCACGGAACTAATACAAATTGATGAACGTGCGAAAAAATGCGAGGGCTTTACAAAATCAAAATCTGTGTGTAATTTTTTCGTCATACATTCCGAAACAGTCATAGAGATGGACAAATATTAAAAACACTATACATTCTTCATTCAGGTCTCTGTATCTATAATAATGACTATTTCAGTTATAGATTAAATTAAAAATATTTATTTAAAAAAAAACATTTCTCAACGTTTTTCATCATACGATTCGCAAAGGTAAGTAATATTAAAAACATGTTAAAAAGTGAAGTCAAGCCATAGTAAAATGTTTTTGCTTAATACATTTTATAAATGTGAAATTGTGCTTTTTTAAAGATACGAGACTCAGAAGATTTTAGAAATGCTGAAAAGAGCTCTCGGTAACTTTCACTTTAAATTTCAGAATTTAATAAATGAAATTTACCCACTGACTTTGATAATAATATAAGAACTAATTAAATGATTGCAAAATCTCTAGATTGGAGACTTATTTTGATATGCATTTCAGTAAATTACAACAACTAGAGTATTTTCTTTCATTTCCCTTATATAAGACAAATTGTTCGGTCAAATTAACTATAGTCGCTTTATGTGACCTGAAAAAAGTAAATTAACTTACAAGTTATGTAATTTAATTCAACATAAAGTATACAAATTTTATTTATAATTATATTATAAAATTTTATTTATACTAGTTATATTTTATTTATAATGACACCAAGTTACAAAAACCGATAGTATCAGGTTGAGCCTGTGAACTGATCGATAATACCTTGTACATAGGTAGGTATAGTTTTGCCTTTTTTCAAAAGTCATTTATTTTCATTAACATGTATGGACATAGTGATTGACATTTCCTTTTTGAGTGTTTTTTCTGTAATAGAATACATATTATGCTTGATATTATGTCACAAAAACCAATTGACGTACCGAAACAAAAAGTGTAGTTAGTACTTCACTACATCGCTTAGTATAAAACAAAGTCGCTTCCCGCTGTCTGTCTGTCTCTGTCTGTTTTTTAATAGATATAGTGGTTCAATAGGAAGGTTTATATGTATATTACACTAGCGGAACCCGCGGCTTCGCTAACGCGGAATCTAGGGACGATTCCGAGCGAAGCGAGGGCGAGTCGCTAGTTGTTAATATGAAGAACAAACTAAAATATACACTATCTATAGTAGATATGAACAAGAAAATAAAATCGAATATTGTATGAAAAGAAAGCAAATGGTTTGTGTAATGGCGTATAATAATGACAATTTGGCAAACTCTTCAGCTCAGAGGAAAGCAGTATATGAAGTAAATGATATGGAAATATCTGTCTGATAGAGCACACTGTTTTATAGAAAAAGTTATGGATATCGATTTACAGTACACTGACTCTGTTTTAGTACCTACTGAAACAACAAACAGACAATTTATTAAAAACTGGCGACTCACTCTCTCTTTCTACTTTGACTTTGACGACACGTTTGGCGCAGTTTGTAGTGACCCTACTTTCTTGCGCCAGCGGTCGCGGGTTCGAGTCCCGCTGGGGGCATTCATTTGTTAAGCTCGGATGTTTGAACTCCAGTCATGGGTGTTTATATTTATAATATGTATGTATTTAAACTTATATATGTAGTATATCAACTATCTGGTATCCGTAACACAAGCTTCCTTTGTAGCTTACCACGGAACTAGATGACGCTGTGTGTAAGAAATGTGCCAATATATTTACTCGGGTTCTGTTCTGGGTAAGTTTAAACTGTTAGTATAGGTTTCTCAGAAATGAGATATTTTTCCGCAGTAAAAAGTTTCCTACATATACATAAGTTTACCCGGGTATCTAGCTATCATCATACCAAATTTCATCAAAATTCGGCCTCTTTATTAATAATAATGATAATATCAATAAGATTTTCCTATAAATATACAACTAACAATAAAATAAAAAATACAGATTCATAACAGATTCAACTAAGTTAGAACTTTATTATATGTATAGATTTTATTATTTAGACAATGTCTATAACTATATGTAGGTCTTTTGCTGCACTAGCAAGAAATATAAAAGGTGAAAAATGTTAATTTGATAGAAAAATAATAAAATAGTGTGAAAAATAAAAAAAATGTGAGTACTTCGCAATTAAAACATACAACATTGATAAACTAAACGATTTATTTATGTTTCAAGGGTATAGTTAAAGATACAGGTTATAACAGTAAAACGGATCTATACGTGACAATATAACGACAGAGGCGCATAAAGTAATTCATTTGAAATGTTCGGTGTCACTCTGCTATGCTGGGAGTAAATCAACATGATGGAATGCGGCTCGTGAGGCGTACCTACTCGCAATGTAGTGTTGCTATTCACATCGCTTAACGGCTTTAACATCTTATTAGTTACTATAAAATTTCATTTAGATTTAAAAATATAAATTTTAATCTTTAGAGCTTTTAAGCTCAAAAAAACATCCATATTGAAAAAATTCTTTAAAAACATATTTATTTCTAGCTTTGAAATTATTTTATTGACCCCTAAATGCGGGATTAGATTTAGTTATTGGAATTATCTATTTGTACAGGAAATTAAATTAAACATTTAAATGACAACCTTGTTTGAAAGAGATCGTCAGGCCAAGATACTGCCAACGATACAATTATATTATCATTAAAGTAGGTATGCTAAGTTTCTAATGGATTGCGTCTGTGGAAGTTGTTCATATCCTTTTACCGAAGATAAAAAGATGATAGTCTGCAAACAGCAAAACGGATGGTAGCCACTAGCCGCCACATATTATTTTAACATCCCGGGGGTTAAGAATAAGAGCTTTAAACTCCGATGCTAACAATGCTATTCTATGAACGCTTTGAAAATTTCATTAATGCCATTTTTTGTATAATTTCCTTAGTTCTAACCGATGGTGATGATGTAGGTGCGTCTATTAATTAGGTAGTTTCCGCATCGTAATGTATGCCTATAATAATAAGTGTAATAAAAATATCTTGGGTTATTATAATTTTATTTTATGATGAATCAAATTTTCCAGTAAATATTTAATGTATAGACGACTTAGAATTTTAATATATGTATAGAAATAAATATACTACTAATAAAAATGTTATTATTAAATGTTAATAAATATGTTTGTCTGTTTATTATAAGAAAAAGTACAAGACGCCATTATACTGTTTTTGTTTGCTCACGAGGAAAAGGGTGAAGCCGGTTATTTTTCTCCGAAATATTAACATAATCATAATTTATGTAATAATTACGTTAAACCTTGGGTTGAACTTTTATATTTGCAAATTATACTTTGTTATCATAATAAATAAAATGAAAGTACTGTTTTTATTAGTACTTTCCTTATGTGCTGATATACCTACTAAATGTTGCGTAATTGTCCTCAAGGGAAAGATTATAATGTTTTTTACTTGTCGCAGTGTTATATAATTAAATGTAGATAATTATTGACGTAATTGACGGTAATGGTGAAAATAACGTGATAATTATTATATAAATATTAAACAGTATTAAAAAATGGACGTTTTTATAACTTAGGTCATATTGGAAAGGTGGTGGAATTATTCTATCATATTGTAGTATTTAATTTTAATATAATGTTAATAAATTGCAATTTACAATAATATGAAAGTAGCCTATAAAAGAGTAAGATTTAAAAAAAAATAAGTTTATCAACTTTTTTGTATCGTTTAGATAAGGTATTAAATTATATACAATTTATATTTTTTTAGTTAAACATAATTAAAACCAACATTTTTAAGCACACTATATTTTTTTAAACTATAAATTAAACTCGCAGTCAACATTTGTTTTGTGGTTCTACGGAAAACACGGTCAAACAGCTCTGTGGTTATTTTTTTTTAAATAAACGATGTGATTTTTGAGTATAGAAATCGATTGATTACTTTTTTTAAATATAAAAACTATCTTTTCGGATTTTGTCGCGGATTTATTTTGATTTTTGCTTCCCGACGTTTCAAATACTTTACATCAATCATGGTCACGGGTTCAAAAGATAGTTTTATTCATAATGTCGAATATTCGCGTAAACCTAAGAAAATATTAGGAGTATCTTTTTTAACTTAAGCGGATTATTAGTGACCAACGTTCAATGACACCTCAGTTCACAACTTCACACCATGATCACAGTCACGCTCGACAGCAGCCCGAGTCTCACGAGTGTGACAAATATCATGTTACTGCAAAACCTCGTATTCACAAGCAAAACGACTACAATTGACTGATTCGAATCCTTTTATTGTTGTGGTGTAAGATATCCTACGACTGTATACGAGATTTGTTTTGAAAAATGACTGAAGACTGTTCAATGTATCGTGTATTGAAATTTGAACGTAGGTATTATAGAAATGTGCTTGTAGAATACAAGCCTATCAAAATCGTTATTATATATAAGTGATACCATATTTTTAAAGTACTTATGTGCTAAAATCACTGAAATGAGCTAAGCTAACATTAAATAGTCGAATGATACAATCTTACTAGTAAATAAATAATATAATATTCAATTTTATTTCTTTTATTTTATTGAAAGTACACATATTCTTAAAAAAAATATAACATTAAAAATCACTGAGATTTATGTAATGCTTCATTATTCAGTATATACTACATAATTTATTAAGTATTAGTTTATTTAATCATGTTATGCAACACTGTCCAATCATCATTTTATGGATAACCAACCCGTAATGTGCGGAACTAGAGCCCTCCTGCCTCCTGGGCTTGTATATACTATAAACTTTGTATAATGTAATATTATATATATATATATATATCTATATATAATATAATATTACAATATACAAAGTTTTATTTCAATTTTTTAGGTTTCGCGTAATGAACAAACATCACAATCAGTAGATTTTTACTCCACCTATATTATGTTACAACCAGTAAATCTCGTAATCTATTTTCCTTCCGCTCGAACTAGTCTCCAAGCTCGGTCAACGTCCTTATTTAAAAGTATTATACACATTACCTTTCAGGTGCAATTTACTGTCATTAGTTGTAAACAAGTCCCAGATGCACAAATACAACTGACTTGTCAGATATAACGTTGTTATTATATGATACGAATCTGAATCTTATAAAAAAAATAACAAAAAATAGATGAGATTGGTTTTTATTGCTAGACTAATAGCTTGATGCTAGATTATGTTGGGGCATTATTACACACAGCGCCATCTAGTTCCGTCGTAAACTACGAAGTAAGCTTGTGTTACGGATACCAGATAGTTGATATACTAAATAGTACATATATAAGTTTAAATATATACATATTATAAATATATAAACACCCATGACTGGAGTACAAACACACGAGTTTAACAAATGAATGCCCCCAGCGGGACTCGAACCCGCGAACGCTGGAGCAATAAAGTAGGGTCACTACAAACTGCGCCAAACGTGTCGTTTATTATGAATTTGCTTTACGATTATGTTTATTGCTGATCAAATCACACAATACAATACACAAAAAAATATAATTAGAGTTTTGGTACATAAGTATCATATTATTCTTGTCTTTGTTTTCAAGTCGTATCTTTTTATTGTAAGATAATATTATTGTTCAAGTCTATAGATGAGGTGCCAAAATAAAATTATTCGCGTGTAACGTGAAGGAGAATTGTCTCAATCAACACAATGTAAGGTATTTAATTTCAAAAATCAGTAATTAAATATTTTTATTATAGATACTAGTACAATTTGTATTGAAACAGCGTCGGTCAATATTGTCATATAAAGTTTGAGGCATAATAAGATTAGGATTTAGGACGCGGAAAACCAATAATCCCTACTTACGCCTGTTTTTGATGTTCACATAGAGAAAGCTACTGCCTACACGGTATTAGATTCATTTTAAAATCCATTATCGTATGTATTGCTTTGAATGATGAAACGATGCAGTGGTATGCACAATTAATTAAACTTTCGGCTCTACATGTTACATCACAGAGTTTAATCAATTACAAAAACTAAGTTTCGCCTAGGGGTCGAATATCGTATATACGGAAAAAAGTGTTTACATTCATTGCTTTATTAATTACACTAATAAAACAAGTTAATAGTAACTAAACAAAAAAAAGTGAGATGACAAACAGAAGAGAAAACGGTACTGAACAGTTCAAACAAATCTACTTATACATAATTTATAGGCAAAGACAAAACTGTCTTCGCCTATAAATTAATTATGTATACATTTGGTTATTTAACAGAGCATTGACGTATAACACAGCCCAATAAACTAGGAAATACATTGAACATAACCTCCTCTCCTGCGGAAGTCGGTTAAAAACTTCGTATACCTTTCATTCATTGTAATTTTAAGTTTTAATTTTAAAATAATGAAGCGAGAGATGTACAAGTAGGGTAGACCGGGGACAAATGAAACAATTTTGCTTCAACCGTGTACAGTGAAGTATCTATAGTATCCACATGTATCATATTTTTATAACAGAAAGAGTCGTTATCTGGCTTCTAAATTAAACGTAATTTATAACTCTATTTGGAATAGTTAACGTACAATCCCCTATTAAAGAAGACCGGGGATACTGTTTCTATTGACCCCACCCCAAGGACGGTTGAAACACTATGTAGGGATAATTGAAACACTGAAAATATTTCAGGAAATACTAAAGGTTTTTAATCAATCTTAACAACTTACCTTACCATTACTTTATTTATTAAGATCTTGCCAAATCCGTCAACGTTGCTTTATTATTTCAAAAATTATAAAGACAAAAACATCTTTAACATAAATAACTCAGTATATATTTTATTTATATCATTTTAGTGATCTTATTTGTTCTTGTGAATACTATTTCAAATAATTAACAAAATTCATATCTTACTATGCTGTAATATCACTACATGAAGGAGAAAAAATAGGTAATCCAGTTTCATACAAAACAGCTCGTTCCAATCATAACAATGTTTTAATCATGACAATTTTTCGAACATAACAATTATTTTTTTAATTTATATGACACTTCTTGTGACATTCATTTTCAGAGAAGATCAATCAACTTAGTTATTATTTGGTATTTAAAAATAAAATATTTTTTTGGGAATGAATACCCTAAAACTAGTATACAATAGATAGGTGTTCCCCATTTAATATTACAAATTTGGTCGTAGAGCCCTCAAGCTTGTCTAAGTTAATCGCACTGGAATTTCAGTTCCTGCACAAGAAATTGGCTTTGAAATCTCTCAAACCCTGATATTAGGGTTTGGTCTGTCCGTGGCATAAGAGGGTGCAAAATCCAAATCACTGAATATTTGAGTATTATATGGACAAATTCCAGAACTCGAAACTTAGTTTGAATGTTACCTAAAGTCATAGCTCGGGGAAGCGCAGTGGTGACTATGCCTTAAATGTCATACATAGCTTAACACAACATAACTTACAAACATACATTATTTATACTCTAGAAAACACAACACTTTTCTGTGCTGTCGGGTAAAAATGATGACGGACGATTGAAACGTTTCAAACGTCCACATACAAGTTGTTTCAAATGTACCCATCCCATATTTTCTACTTCAATACTCAATATTTAGTTTTCTACTAACTTAAATATTAATCTAAAGTAATAAAAACACTCTTAAATAGCTGAGAAAGACACCAAAATAAAAAAAGTATTGATCAACCAGATTTAAATAAGGAAAATATCATAATTTAAAACATAGTGAATTCCTACTTTTTGATGCAAAATTCTTTGAGGAGACCTGTGCACGACTGTGTCTCTCGCTGTCTCGAGCCGCACTTAACTACAAAACCGAATATGGTCGAAGAAGCAACGAACAATGCATCACATGCCTACGTCCCATGGTTTTCGAGAAATAGAGGTTGTTGCAATCATGAACTGTTTTAATTGTCCCCGGTCTACCCTACATGAAATGGTTCCCGTGGGATACTCATTAGAATTATTTTATAAGTCGCCTGTAATCTCTACAATATTATGTAATGTTAACGGTATAGACCTTAGAAATCGCGAATGACCTTTCTAATTAGTTTAATAACGAAGTTGTCTGATAAGGGAAGTGGTCTGCGTAGGCGTAGATTATGTTTACCTTGTCTCCTTAAATAGGTAACAAGTATTAGACTAGTATTTAATATTCATTCTTAGTCAGTCCCTCCCGGAATCACTTGCAAGTGTACAAACAACTTGCTTACTAAGTAGAACTCGGCTTAGCATCTTTATTTATTTTTTTATTATTCGCTTTAGCGCGAGCGAATCCGATGTTTCCGCTAGTATACATATAAACCTTCCTCTTGAATTACTCTATTAGTTTGTTTTAAAGATGCGTTGCGTAGTTTTAAAGATCTAAGTATACATAAGGACAGACAGACAGCGGGAAGCGACTTTATTTTATACTATGTAGTGATTTCATTTTCTTTATTGTATTGAATTTTATAAAATTTAAGCATTAAAGTACATAATTATTACCTTATCTATTATTTGACATGGTTCTGTTAGAGGACGTAGTGACCTACTTCAGGCCAGTCAAGGATGATTTTATCCTAGCAATGTCTATAAACGTTGGTAGGTGATGGTCATTGCTATATCGTCCTACAATTCCAAGGCAAATTGCTGTATATTTTTTGTGTAAACATTTTCATTGAGTGCAAATTCTTTCGTAAATTTTGATGGATTAATTGCTAATTTACGTTATAAATTAATTATAGTCATTCGTACACGAGTCTCACAGAGCAAAAACTTTTACCACGATTCTATTTACATATTATGAAACGGGTAAGTGATAATTAATAACGATTAAAATTGTAGGTTCAGCAACAGTTTATGAGTTTGATTTCTATTTATAATTTATTTCCTTGGAACTTCTAAGAATGACAAAAAGAAAGTACCTTCGCTTAATAAACTTAATTATATTTAACTCGTAAAAATAAACTTTCCTGTTTAAAAGCAGCAAGTACCTAAGCCACCTCAAATTACTATAGTATATAAATATTTATAGAGAATAACTACATAACGATGGTTTCTAAAGATAAACAATAAAAATCCTTAAACAGACGGTTTTAAATTAAATTTACTTATTATTAGAATGATGAAAAGTCCAAGGCTGTAAAAATAAGAATTACACATATGAAGAGAATTAAAAGCGTACATTAAAATATTTTGTAACATAATCTATCTACATGTATTATGTGCGGCTATTTTTCATTTGGGTTTAATATTTAGTGTGGGCAATATTTTTTATTCCACTTCGTATAACTTATTAGCTTTTGATATCATTTTTTTTCCTTACAGCTGTTTAAATAATAAAATAACTTCTTGAATAGGTATAATCTATTAGCTACAGAAAGAACAGTCTACTCGTATCATATAAGTAGTATGTTTTACAAGTACTTCCTCTTTGTATGTAATTTGTATGAATAATTAAATGAGGTATCTGCTGCATTGACAATAGCCTGATCCATACATATTCGATGTAGCTGATTTTATAGTAAATGGACGGAAAACCAATGCATCTTTTTCTATACAGCCGGATCTAAGGCTCCGACGGATCCGGGGCTGTTTCTATTATCACAAATTTTTAACCCCGACGCAAAAATATGGGTGTTATAAGTTTAACGTGTGTATGTAACCATATATATGTATGTGTATAACCAAATGGATAAAACGACTTTAAATTTTTTTGTTTGAAAAGTGACTTGATCGATAGTATTCTTAGCTATAAATGAAAAAACAGGTTTTCTAGACGCTTTTAATAATCGAAAATATAAACTAATAAATAAAATAAATAAATGACATGACGAATTTAATATTAGGAAGGTGCAATAACCAAATATGTAAATTGCACCATGTAAATTGCATTTACCATTATTCTAATACAATGCTAATTACTTACCGAGTATATACGAGGAGCGGCTACTTTAAAGAGACTACTATGTTTTCAAAATCACTTAGTAGATGAAGTGAACCTACATAATTTCTTTAAATACATTCCAAGCTAACGAGCTGTGTTGCCTACATTTGTCAAAACTAAATTCGTGTTTATATGTAAGTTTAGAAAAATAAAGGTCACACACTTTGGTGGCCCTAATGGCGAACTTAAGCGCGCCTACGAGTCAAGAATTCGGCTTCTTCGCTCTAACGGTAGTTTGGTCATGTCAGCCTTATTGTTATTCTAATGACACTTGTCCCATTCAAATGATTTAGAACGCGTTCATTATTTACATATAAATAAACAAAAATCCATACCAATATGTTTTTGTGAGTTCCGAGTAACGTCTAAAAGCACTCAATCTATTTTTCTAATATACAAACTAAACTAAGTAGTAGGTAATATAACTATAGATGATACAAAGTATTTTTTAATTTTAATTTTTATAGTTCCTCAGCATAATTGAGTGTAGCTACTCTTTTTAATTTCGTAATTCAAAAGTAAATCGTAATTTTCATAAACTAAACTACTAGCTAGAAGTTTTACAAGGCATAACGAACAATATTCTTATAACATCGTTATTTCGTATCAACAATGTTAATGATTCGTTTTTATATCATTAGTAATGGAGGTAGACCGTAGAAATAAAAAGAAATAACAGTACACTGTACGTCTAACTGACCAATAAGTATTTAACTGTCGTAATATCTGTCAGTATCTAAGTAGAACCTATGCCTTAGTAAATAACAAGCTTATAGTGAAATAAATATAATTTAAAATAATTATTATGAATGTCTTTTAAAAGCTACAATAAATATAGGTAATCCCTGTATATAGAAAGCGTAACACTAACAGTTAACGCACTCGTTTAGCAAACCAAATCAAATTCGTTCAATTCCCGGAACTCGCACCTCTGATATTTTCATGTGCGAATCAATCCTACCATTGCCATTTGTCTGACAGAGAAGGATGTTTTTTTAAAAAAAATGTAAAGTTCGTTAACTCGGACTTGGCTGGGGCGAACTGTGGCCAGATTCCGTTTCAGATTGAAGCGAGACCCATGCCCAATTACATACATTCATAAGAATAGATTCTACTATTTAGGTGATCGAAATGCGATGGCCCATATTGTACACAAAATGGAGTAATATTTTAAAAGTATTTTTTAAACACCACAAAGTAAAGATACCATTGAATTTTTTTCCCACCAAGTGTAAATAAGTAAATAACCGTAGATATTACACAACTGTTCATGTCAGAATCGTGAATATTATAACGAAGAATAATTTAGTTAGTATAAAAGGTTAGATATTTAAATCATGGACTGAATAATTTGAGATTCAAAAAAGAAACCACTGCAGTCTGTATATCGTGAGAAAACCGAGATAAAAGTTGCCGAAGCGGTAATTGCACGTAATAATTGGTTAAATTATTGTTATTACTTATAACCAATAATGCCCTTTACTGGGAACGAAAGTAAAATGAGTTATCAACTGAGAAAAATATTGCGTAATTTTAATAATTAATAATAGTTTCACTCTTCAAACAAATTTTAATATAGGTGTTATTTTGTTTACCAGTATTAACTTATCGGATATACCTACTCGTAAATTAAATTTTAACTAAATTTTATTTATTCTTTTTGTAACGTTTTCTGTCTCGGAAAATTTTGAGGTTTTAAAACATGGTATTTTGTACGAATGTACCTTCATACATTTAATGATATTTTTAATTTAGTTAATCACTTTAAAGGTCGGCGAACTTGAGGTGTAATAGCAGTTAATTGTATATATCACAATATTAAATAAACATACGATTTATTGTAAACAATATTTTATACCTTTACAAAGGTTTATAATATACTGAATTAAACGTTTATTATAATAAGCGATAATTTACTTACTTTTTTGTTTTAATGCAACTAAATTCACTATAAAGGTCACGATAAAATAAATTCGTATACTACTTTATGATTTTTCTTATGATATAGGTACTTATCGTATTAAATTAGATGTATCAGATAAAGCCATAACAACTGCAGAGCAGGATTTTTTAGGGTACCATGACTATTTTGAATATGTAATTATGGCAAAATAATTGAAAAAGTACTATAAGAAACGTGGAATATTACATCGAATTGTTTATTATTGCACTGTGCAACGTGCATAAGATATTTAGAATAAAAATAATTGTTGAAACGTCTTAGTCGTTATTTAACTAAAGCTAAGATATAAATTTCCAAAAATAACTTACTTTTGGTGAAACAATTGGTGAAAATATATATGAATAAAAAATAAAAATAAAAGTATAAGCGAGAGTTCGTTTTAAATTTCTAATAGGAGAACAAGTAACATATCATCATAAAAGCATGGTAATTAATTTGGAAAAATATAGTATTTTAATCCACTAATTGCATGTAAATTATCCTCTTGATGAATAAATCTTAAATACGACACTGAAATTATCTTAAGAGATGCCCCATACTCCGTCTTGGGTATATGAAAGCGTGACCGTGGACGCCGGCAAGTGATTAAGCAAACGTATGACAAGCGCAGATGCAAAGGCTTGCTTGCAAAACTCTCTGCATACGTAAAAACTAACAATTCTTAATACATTCTTCTTTCAAAGAAAGTTCTTATTTTACATAAACATTTCGTTTATAATCTTTTATGCTGTAATGTGATTAGTTTTGTAAAGAAATTAACTAAAATCTTTCCTATTTTAGTAGAAATAGAAAATTTTGTTTGTTTAACCTATTGCTTTTCAACATTTTTATTAGTCTAACGTACTTGATGCCATGGAGGAGGTAGTGTTGCTAATTATTCCTAAAAGCCTATTGAAGAACATGGAATGTAGATTGTAGAAGCGTAAAGAGTTTTAGTTTAAAAATTAAAATACACTATTTGATAGACTATAAAAATATATTGCTTCGTTTCGCATTTGATGTAGCCACCTGTATCTTTGAAAATGTTTTTCATACTTATAGGTATCTTGAAGCATGAAATTATAGTTTTGATTATTTTTGTACTATTTTTTTCATATCGTATCAGTATCTATGTCAGTATGTGGGAAAAAGATAGTAGGATACATTATAATTATAAAATAGGGTCAAAAACAATTTATGATAATTAAGAAACCGGTTGTTTTAACACTACATATATTATGTTTCCTATACCAGAACATTTAATTCAGGTGATAGACATCGTTATTTCTTAAAAATCATTAATAGTAACAGTATTTAGCGTAAGATATCGCGATTCACGTGAGAGTCATAAAAAGATGATCTCGAAACACCCAATTAAATATGAAAGGTGCTGAGTGAAATTGTGGGTAGTTTGCCAAAAGACACTTGCTAAAATTCAAATTAACTGCTGAAAATTTGAAAACGTTGCATTTTACATATTATAATGCATATAATGCACAATACAATACAAAATAATTTACAACTATCAGCCTTACCTGATGCTGTCCAGCATTCGGGGCATTCCTGGCAAAGCGTTGACCAGTCGAAGGCAAGGTCCTCAAAGCTCGCCATGACTATGGCTGGCTATAAGACCACTGGAACATGCTATAATGCACCAACACCATGCACTTCTCGTCAATTGTTACGAAATATTGTTTATATCACTGTAAAGTTAAATCATATGTCATAAGGTGGTAATACAAGTTCGCGGTTAACACGATAGCCCCCTATGCGCGCGCGCATACGCATTAGCGGCCGACGGAGCACTGCGCGGCAAGTGGCAACCTCGCGGGCCACTGGGATGTCGCTCTAAACCTGTTCCTCAGACTCTTAGCGAAGCATTCACCGTGCGTTCTTTCAATTTCAATGAACCGTTAACGTTTTTAAGGGTGTGCCTTATCAACTTGACGGATCGCGTAATGTGACTTCATCTACTAAGTTTCCGCGAGATATGTAAAATACGTTTCTATGCGTACTTAAACTTATTTTAATTATTCAAAAGTCAACCTTGCATCGGCACGTTTTATGTTCGCTTAAAGTGGCTGACATTGCCGACGTTAATCACCCACGCAATTTTTACATGCAAATCTATTATCTATCATATCAATTATTTTATTACACTTTATAAATATTATGTCAACATTGATATTTTTGTCTAGAATGCGGAAAGGTAGTGTCCGACCGAATATTCGGTTTCGGTTTCGGTTTCGGTCGAGTTTCGGCAAAAAAACGAGTTTCGGTTATGTTTCGGTTTCGGCAGCAAACCTGCCGAAACTACGACCGAAACCGAAACTGCATTCGGGAGTTTCCGCGCTGTGCTCGGGTGTGTTCGGCGCGGTAAATGACATCCAAGCGACGATGACATTTGGCCGCGTCCCTGGCGTAATCATGTCGTGACCTGTTTGTTTGCAGTGCATTTTGTTTGTTGTGAGTTTTCGTGGGATATGTTTTGAATTCGGTAAGTTTTATCATGTGATATAATATAAGAGTACCTCGAAAAGTAATTTAATATAACAAAGGAGTACCTAGATTATAGTAGAATCAAGTTTACCATAAAAAAATAAAAATCTAAACATTTTATGGTTAATTTAACTCTTTCGCTAATGCTATATGTAAACAAACATTAGTTATGTACATGGTATTTACTATAGTGCATTAGTTTCGCGTTCAATTTAATAATTATTAAGTAGGTACCAATATAAAAATTGTTTTTTTTACAAATTAACACTTATAATTAAACGAGTAGATACCTACCTGGTTATCCGTATAAAATTAACACTTATATTTATTTTACTAATTAAAACTGACTGATTATAATACATTTTCTTTATTTTTCTCCGAAAACATGATCCTTATAAGAAAGTTTCGGTTTCGGTTTCGGTTTCGGCCGAAACTGAGACCGTTGCCGAAATTCGGTTTCGGTTTCGGTTTCGGTCGTAAAAACCAGTTTCGGTCGGACACTACGGAAAGGCTAAGTAGTGACAACACAAACGCATAGGTACCTTGTTTAACTTGTAACTTTGTAAGGTACATAAATGAGCTTTTTTCCTTCTTTGACAGCGCATAGAAAGCCTACTATGAACTGGAAACATCATTTATGCTGTTGTTAAATTATATAAGTAAAAATATATCTACTGTCTAAAAAATAACTGTTTCTAATATGGCTCTAATAAAAAAAAGGTACTTGATATTATTAAATACCACAGAGCAGATGAATACCAATTCCGTGTTAAATACTATTTGAATATCTCAATTCCATAGGAAGGATGGATTCCATGGAAGAGATTTCTTCTTGAAAGAAGTCCACTATTTCCCACATGGAGCTCAGTCTGTTCACTACTATCTGAGTAACATATCTACTTTAATTTGCAATAAATAATTATATTATTGATTTATTAATTAAATAAAATAATACAGTACTATATAGGTAATATCCCAGTTAGAAATTGAAGCATTTTGTTCATCGCATGTGCATTCTATGTAAATGCTTACTCAATTTTATTTCGCATAAAGCATGGCATTAATTGCGAAGTCGTTGCTTTAGCTGTTGCCAAAGCAGAAAGCGGTAAGTGAACGCGTTATTTACTCATAAATATAATTTAAATCCTTTTATACTACATCTAATCTATCTTAGCATCTTAGAACGTATTTTTAAAAATTTTAGTTCTCAAATATTCAGTAATCTCTCATAATTAAATTATTCACTTAACGTGGTTACGCAGTGCTGACAGTAAAAGTTGTGAAAGTAAAGTAAATCTTATGTTATAATTATTTTATATGCAGTTAAAGTTATACGCGGCGTCCTTGAACTATAGTAGCACAGATAGTTACCCACGTTAAACGTAATGCAATGCGTAACACTACAGTGGATATTATATACATTTACAAATAAATCCAGTAAAGTACCTACTTTAAATGATAATCTAAATTTAAGAGAATTACAAAAGTAAAAATGTTAATTGTGTTTGTGATACACTTTTGGTGATAATTTTTAGGCTAATTATTATTCTCAGCTCCTTATTGAGTTCACACTACAATTTTGACATTAAAAACCGCATTAGTCACATATTTTAGCACTTTTATAATATTAAGCACTTTATTATTTGTCAGCGAGAACCTTTATTTTTAGCATGAGAATTTTAATATTTACTCACGCCACTTCCATTCACCAAACGTGGTTGAAATGGATTCACTTATTATATTAACCCAGAAAGAAGCTATTACTATTATGGGAGAATATTACTACTAAAACTAGAGAGGCTTGTGACAAATCACTAACGATGACTGTATCTGTCGCCTATAGGCTATAGTATCTTCTGCTCTATATGGAATGTTGATTCACCTGTAGAGTAGGCCGTACGATTTCAACAATAAACACTAATAAGTCGTCGGTTTTTTTATGTTTTCTTTTTTTGTATTTTAAATATTAGGTAAGACATTGAGTGCCACATTATTATTAGATTGCATGCGCCAAATTAAGTAAAAAAACGTGTAGGTATTTGTGAGTCAGTCCATTAAAAAGAAGACAGCGTTTACATAACAATACAATTTGGTTTAAGAATAAACATGCCTCGCAAAAAATATTATGAATGAAGGTATTTTAACAATTGAAAATGTTTAATGTAGTGTTACTTTTTACCTCTTATTATACTTTCATATCAAATTTTAATATGGTAAATTATTTCAATTCAAATCTTTTATTTAATTTTCTCTATCTCTAATACGATCATTCCAAAACTTACTTCTTCTTCTTCGTTACTATGTACACCATAAGTCAAAAATAGAATACTAAGCAGCAATAAGTATCCTTTAAGTTGACCCGAATAACTGGTTATTTTCATAAATTTAATTTTAAAAATAACTTACGAGAAAATCACTGAACAGATTCAAATCTATCCAGTGGTTTTCTCATGATGTGGTCACCGAAAGACAGACGAAAATTCTAAAATCTATAGATTCGGCATCTGCATCGATTTAAACTAAGTTAGAATTTTATATGTATTAGTTTTACATTTTTTATATATAATTAATACGTTAATATTGAAGAATTACAGATGTTTAAGCCACATAATGATTTCTGAGATATAAAATAAGAAAAGAAAGATAATACGCGATGATATTATATAGTAAACTATAGCAAACTTATACCATACAAACTAAAATACTTCTTACTTTTATAGATACTGAATTATTTTGGTTACAGTATTGTAACATTTTTGTAGTTCTGTGCAAAATAACTACCGTCACTTAAATTAGCGCGAACGCACGTGGTAAACAGGGCATGTGAGCTCGTGTTTCTCGTTGAGGCTTGCACTCGAGACAAATTAACACGTTCGTCGGCCGTTAACAACACATTATTTCCGAGAATATAATCAATAAGAGATAAATCATTACAAGTATTTTAAACAATTTTATCTCAAAATTTTTAAGCTTAGATAGACTTTGAATAAAACTCGCAAAATAAAGAAAATAGATTTAGCGCGAACGAAGCCGCGGGTTCTGCTAGTAAATGTACACATAAACTTGACAAATTATATACTAAAACCTTCCTCTTGAATTACTCGATCTATTAAAAAACGCATCAAAATCCGTTGCGTAGTTTTACAGATCTCTTAAGCATACATATCAAGATTACTTAAGAACAGATTTGATCGACCATTAATTTCGAAGGGAATTCGCCTTAAATATCCAAGAGCATTCAACTTTGAGCGGATCAAGGTTATTCGATCCATAAAAAGGCACCACCAAAAAGTCTTGTTCAACCTTTATTGATTCGAAAACTAATGCCATTTTAAGATATTAGAACATTTAAGTAACAAACAAGGTTTTGCTAATGTGGAATATTTCGAAACATTATCGAGTTTATATTGACATAATATGTACAGCTTTTATCGTGTTTATTTCTTTACTATGGAGTAACACTAGAGCGGTGACTGTGGCGACTTACTTAATTTTAAATGCGTTTATAGATAAATATATAGTATTTTATTTTGCAAAAGCAAATAAAGTGTTTTTTACCTACAAACGCAATTGCAGGCAACGCAACTTGGTTGAGAGCTGAGGTGAAACTATTAAAAATAAAACAAAAGCTTTTTAAAAAATTGGTTTTATTTAATTAATGTCTTCAATCACACATTTTATTAAATCATTAATTAAAAGTCCACATTGTTGGCAACTCTTAAGGAGCTACAATACAGTCACTATGTCGTCTTTTTGCCCACTGATAAGAAACCAGATGTGTTCGAAAAATATTTTGCGTTTGTTTCATTAATTCGCGTTTCAGCTGCTTGCGGATTGACGATTTCCAGACCCTGTAAAACAATTAGTAATTAAATATATTTATTTAAACCCATTATTAATATGTTTTTAAACTTACATTCGATATATTTTTGTAGGGACCTAGAGGCTAGAGAGGAATGTTGAAAGTATGAAAATGAAAGAATGCCTTCATAAATAATACATTCGCCTCAAGTAGTTCTCCCTCACAAAAATTTACTCTGTGATAAAACAGCTATCAATATCACCTAACAATAACACAACTCAAACATCTAAATCGTGATGAAGAATTGTCATTATTAGTCGCGATTAATAATATACTCGTTTTAACGATTCTAGTGTAAACCAAATGTTGTCAGATCCTTTTTGATTTGGTTGGACGTCCTGATCTCTCATTTTTAAATAATTTAATTAGATTTCTTAGATCTTCTAAGTTCAATGAAATAAAACTCAATTTATTGTTGCTTTCTTTAAAAAATATGCGATATTAAATGTTAATGTCCTTATGTACTTTAAATCGAACCCTACTTTCTCCATTTAAATCAGGAAAGTTAAACAAACACAACTAGTCATCCATTGAGGACTCTAATTATTATTATCACGATTGCAGTCAGAAGAAAGAGGTAAACGACTCTTAAAAGAATTGTGCACTTGATACTGTTTTTATAACGATAGATGCTTAATGTCTATCTGTAGCAGACAATCATTCGGATCTGTAATAACTGGACGTAGATTTGCCCCGTCATACACAAGTAAATAAGTAAGGCAATAGCTTGCGATGACTTTTCATTAATTCGTAAAAGCGACGCGTTGTTAGCAGTTGTCAGTAATTGTGAAAGATACCACCTATCTGTATATCAACGATTCATCTTTTTGATTTGTAGTTGCAAAAAAAACTGCACGCTGTTTATAAAATTTAGGCTTAACCAGTTTTAGTAAATGGTTGGATAAATTTTTGACGTACTAAAAAAATTAGGTCATATATTATTTACTAGCGACCTTGCTTCGCTCGGGTTCATCCCTGGGTATCGCACGAGCGGAGCCGCGGGTTCCGCTAGTTATCATCAGCCCTTTTTAATGTCCCACTGCACGGGCACGGCCTCCCTAAGTTATACACTTACTAAAACCTTAAACCTAAAGAAAACTCTATCCATTGCTGAAATCAGCATGAAAATCGGTGCAGTAGTTTTTGAGTTTATCGCGAACAGACAGATAGACGCGGCGGAGGACTTTGTTTTAAAATATGTAGTGATGAGCGTTTTGCCCTCGCTTCGTTCGGACTCATTCTTAGGTACGTTTAAACGATTAGTGATTCTCATACAAATTAAACAATTCTAAACTTTTTGTTTTGTGTATGGTAGAAAAATAAGTAGTAAAAATTATTTTCAACACTAACTTTAATAAATGATCGGAATTCGGAACAAACTATTGCCATATATGGAAATATCTTTGGAAATACACTTAACCTATCTTAGTAAGAAAATAACCAAAGTTTTAAGTTGTAAAACAACTTAAAGAAATTGTCAGTATTACATAATGTAATCCATTAGTCGTAGTGAAATATTTCTATTTGTGATTTAAATGTAAAAATCTAGGTTAAATAAATTCGTCCTTGATTAGTTTCCATAATTTGAATTGCCTATTTAACAATAATTTTTGTATCTAGGTTTTGCGGTTTATAAAAATCTATGCATAAAATAAAACTGGTACTGAGTCGGATTTATACATTAAAGTTGTTTTGAACATTTTTATTTATCATCATCATCATCAGCCCTTTTTAAAGTCCCACTGCTGGGCACGGGCCTCCCTCAGTACGAGGGGGATCAGACCATAGTCCACCGCGCTGGCCTAGTGCGTGTTGGCGGACTTATTTTTATTTAAAAAGTCATTATTATGGACACGGAGCTGAGGTCAAATCTATAGTTTTCAGAATGATTGTGGGAACGAGAGAAACATTGGACCTATAGATTTAGATAAAATTTAGTATGATGTTAGGTGATTATCTGGATTAACATAATATAGGATAGTTTTTGTTGCGGTAAAATTTCTTTTCATTAACACTTTTATATTGTATGTATATCACTTATTCAAATCGATGACCGAATCCAACTTGACATTGATGACTCATATCATTCCAATTTTCGTTGACCTTTATCAGCGTATGAAACAAACACTTATTCAAACTTATTTATTAATTAATATAATATTAATTTAAATGAAATTAAGGCAATTACAAAAATTACAGATAACTTTAACTACTAACACTATGAAATTATTTTAAGTCTAACGTGCAAGAGCATAAATGAACAAATGTATGCAAGGCATTTCAATTGCTAGGCGTGCTTAGTTATAAAGCGTTTATGTTTATCCATGGATGGTCATAAACACTACTAAGGAGCGCATATCCCGAGGCGTTGCGGTGCATTATAATCTTTGCTGATTGCTATCTGCCTAACGGTGATGCGGACGGATGGCTCTAGGACTTACGTTAGATACACATGCTCGCTTATTTAAAAAAACTTGGAGGATTATTTTTAAAAATATATGGCGCTAGTTCGTTTCTCATGTACAATTTTCGATTTGCAATTCAAATTTCATATTGTTATCATTTCTGAGAAACGGGACTATGGGTACATATTTCTTCCGTGGTTCTTATTCAATTTGCAGCCAATGTTATTTTCTAGATTCATTTCTAGGACAGTGATATAACAAGTCTGTTTATTCTAAGCAGCACAATAACTTCAATATCTACCTACTGGAATAATTTATTTCTATTGCACATAAACAACTAATAACTATATTAGGTATATTAGGAAGTCCAAAATGTAGTCTTATGAATGTAAACAATTTTTCCTTTATCGCGTCATCATGGAAAATCTAGTAGGAAACGTATGGGACGAATTGATATTGGATCATAGATGGTTTTGGCCTTTAGGTATATATTTTTTACCATACTCTATTTTCTTCTATGTCTCATTCATTTGTTTTTAAACCTGAATAATAATAATCAAAAAATCTAAAGAATAATATATAGGTTTATCTATATATTAATTTTGTAGCACTTTAAAAGCAAACTTAACGGATTTTATTTAAAATAATATTATAATATGATTCTATTGGACATTCCGTGTGGATCTCGCATAACGAGACATTGCAAGAAGCCGCGTTGTACCATAACAGCACCCAGTTCTCGTAGGTCGTTAGCACTTTAGAATAGTTCGTTTTAACTGAATAATATTATTGAAAACCACAGGCACGAGGAACTGAGAGCTAATGGCATTATTAAGGATATACTCTGATATAACAATTTAGGTTAGATTAAGATTGTGAAACATTTGTTACTGTAACCTTTTTTTGTAAAAAGGCTCTGTTAATGTTTATTATTCTTTTATGTATTACATTTTGAAAGTGTAAGATAGCTGTTTTTATTTTATTGATGAATGCCATAAAGTCATATATTTGCCCGATCAATATAAGCAGCGGTGGACAACGAATCGATGCGTCCATATCGTCATTGTTTATCGAATAGAAAGTAGGTATAGTATGGATATGAAATAAGTAAAGAGACAGAAGTCATCAAAACACAAAATCTAAGCTCCAAACAAAATCACAAGTAGAAAGCACAGCAGTAAAAGATTAAATGTTTACGGGCTCTCGTTCCTAACATATCGCTTGAGTTGACAATCATACCTGGGAGGTACCTATTTACATTCAACTTCACAAACCGCCACATCTAATAGAATGTCAGCGTTTAACGATATAGCAGAAGGGCGTCATTTCCATAACACAAATTCCAGCAGCGAAACGTAAAATGGTGAAAGTTCTAGTCTGAAATACAAATAGTCTATTTTCTTGCATGTAACTTGTAAATGACCAGTGCTGTATAACCCGAGTAAATGAGAATAATAATCTAAAAATAAACACAGGGCCAAGGGAATATAACAGACATATGCCAGATTTCTACTTTCCCAATGAACTTGAAATATTGCATTTGCTCCAGAAGATAGTATTAACGATACGGCCCATCACATTGAAGAAACCATCGTAATGTTTTATGGTCTATAAATTTCTTGGATCCAAAGATGTGGTAGACGATGAGAATTATACAGCTCTAAACATACATTTAGTGGGCACTTAAATTTAATATTATTGTCAAGACATCGACTTTATCGTTTTGGGAGACAAAATATTAATATTAGTTTTACACAACAGTAAAGGCGCTTCGATAAAACTAACTAGAGATAGATTCTAATTTTATGGTTTGCATTGGCCATGCTGCTTATTGCCTGCATGCTAGACATATAAATCTTCATCATACTTCATTATTAGTTATTGCAAAAATTAGTGCCCATAAATCATGTCCAAACAAACATGCAGATTTTACCAAATCGATAGCTATTTATGTAAAACAGAAAATATGTTATATTAAAGTTAGCAGTAGACACCGGTAAGCATAATCAAAGGCTGTATCTTGAGCCCTCGAGGGCAAGATTGACGTCCGATAGCTAGTAATGACGCCTCGTCGCAGTTAAACGAACACAGGCCTTATAACTCTTGCAACTTGAGCGTTAAGGTGTGTTGTATTAGAACAAATAATAATTTATCTAATACATTGAAATTCTTCTTGTTAATTGTGACACATATGTATACTATGTATACAATTAAGACTTAAAAATATGAATGAAAATACTGTGGTTAAAAAATTTTATATTACTATATAACTAACTTTCACCTAACTTCTAGCGTGAAAGCAAGCTCTAGAGTCTAGACGATTATCACTAAACATAAACGCAATTAACTTGATAAATGGTTCGTTAAATTTAACATTATAAATTATTGTTTTTATAAGCATATAAGTTATTTGCATTATATTAAAATTATAAAACTCTATCATACAATTAATATATATTTAGCGTAATACAATACCTGACCCTAAAAAAATACTCCCTCCCTTCGCTTCGGTTCTTTCCCTAGAGGTACGGAGGTAAATTTCTCAGAGACTTGATAATTTTCCGCAGTAAACAGTATCCTATATTGCCCCCATTAACCCGATTTATCATCATTATACCAAATTTGATTTAAATCCGTTTAGTGGTCTTAAAGACCAAAAATTCTAAAAACTATACAAGATTATGTTCATACGATTTTCAAAAAAAATATTTAATGAACAGATTTGACTACGAATTTTACTATTTGCCAGGAATAGAAAAAGAAAATTAAGTATGCAGACTGCAGAATCTCATCCACTGTCAAATAGTGCATAGACGGTATTTGTATCAGTCATAGTAATTATTTTCTGAACGCTAACGTACTTATGAGATATTTAACGCATTATAGTCGTGCCGAGTTATTCATATACGCTTTTTATACGCATTTCAGTGTTAATAACAATAATAGTAGTTAAATCAAGCCACAATTACAAATGACACTAATTGTTCAATCACGATTACGTACAAAAAATTACACAGCAAGGAGACATAGACGCGTATGGATATTAAGAATACGTGAGATTATGTGGTCCCCATTATAAGCAGTGATGATGACAATGGAACTCGTTAACTTGCATCGGCACAGTTTCCAACAATAGTTGATGTACATGTGTTTATGTAACGTTGTTTTTCACGATGTGCACTATTCATTGATATCTTTTAACGGATTACCGCAAGGTAATTAGTTCAAAAGAGCTCTAGTCTTTTAAAATTGCCAGTTTCTCACGTTTGTCGTTTTTTTTCCTAGTAATAATTTCACAACTAAGTTATAAATTATAATTGTCAAATATTTCATATAAATCTAGTTTATTGTGCTAATACTAAATAAAAAAATATTACTGTGTGAATCACTTAACACCTTTTGACTATTACAGTTCTTAAGAATCTTGAAAATCAAAGACACACTGGGCTCAGTTTGAAGCGACCCTACTTGCTGTGCGAGCGGTCGCAGGTTCGAGACTGGGGCATTCATTTGTGTTGTACGCACAAATATTTGTGCACCAATCATGGGTATTTATATTTATAATATTTATTATGAATTTTATTATTTAATTATAAAAACAGAAACTTAATAATAAAAAAATTAAAAATATTAAGCTTGAACAGTAAAAAAACTTAGGCTATTATAATATCAGTTAACCTTTACGATGTTGCCATATTCGATCGATAGGGCAATCTACGAAACTAATATTTTACACTGTTATACCCAATGAACGATGCTATCAATGTGCTTTATTATGATATCGTGTCGATTTTCCACAAGCGTTTTGAGATTACCGGATTGCTTTGATTCATATCGGCTTTAATTTCTCCTTAAAGGTCGGAAGGCTGTGCTCTTTATTGGTTCCTACTAATCCATTTACGACCAGCTTTACGAACTGTTGCACTTTATTTTACTGTCGTTTAAGCTTACGCAATTACGTTTGAGAAGTAACAAGTAATGTAAAGAAAACTAATTATTTATCGTTTATCTTTTATTGTTAATTAGGTACGTTTTATTCTACTGATTTTCTTATTTTTTTACTAGTATATTTACGAGTGGCTTTGCTCGGGGTCGTTCCGGTACTGTTAATTCTTCTTCTTAGAAATAGTAGCTTAAGTTACTCCTTATAACCTCACCTCTGCTTATGAAATCCCATCAAAATCAGTTCAGCTATTTAGCAGAATAGCCGGAACAAACAGACAAAAATTTTACACACAATTACATTGTGTTTTTCTTATAATTATATAATTCCATATTATGAATTTTTTAAAAAGCAATCGTAAATATAAATAGACACTACAATTTTATCTGTATAAATTGTTCTATAATATAGTGTTGTCAAATTGTTTTGAGTTTGCATAATCGATATCATTAAAATTGAAAAATCACGAAACGAAAAAACATATCACTACATAGTATAAAACAAAGTCGCCTTTTCTGTCCCTATATCCCTATATCCCTATGTGCGCTTAAATCTTTAAAACTACGCAACGGATTTTGATGCGGTTTTTTCCAATAGATAGAGTGATTCAAGAGGAAGGTTTATATGCATAGCTAGCGGATCCCGCGGCTTTGCCTGTGCTAAATCTAAGGAAGAGCCCGAGCGAAGCGAGGGCGAGTCGCTAGTTTATCAATCAAACTAAAAAAACTGTTTAATATAGCTTCATTAAACTTTAACTGGGGTTCTATTATCTTCATAGCTTTGACATTTTATTTGAATATTTTTTAAACAGTCGTATTTCCGTTAGAACTTTATTAAAACACGTGAATGAGAATTCAATTTAATCATCTTGAGATGACAAACGTATCTAAATTATTTATAAATCAACGCCTTTGTTTTGCACGACAAAACGACGATTCACAGCGTGGACAAATTGGAGGTCGAGAATAATAACGCCAAGACAAGTAAGTTACTCAGGACATGTTAAGTAATAATAATCTTAAATCTACCTTATATATGACATATAAATGAGAAGAAAGGGTGTGTACATCTTTGTTACTTGTCTTTAAGACCCGACATAAGAATAGTCTATCGTAGCGCCCGAAACCGTATCCCCGTATATAACCGTAAGGATTTTTTTTTTGGTTTAAAAGTTGATTTTATGTATAAAGCTTTTAGCTATCCATTCAGATATTTGCAGGCTATAAGAACAGGAGCAACTTCATAGCAACATAGATCTAATAAAACTTAGTGTCGCGTAATTCTAATTACGTCACCTTAAATTTATTGTATCTTACAAATCTTTTCTAAAATACAGCCGAATTATGTGTTAAGGCTATATAAATGGCAATAACAATATTTAAAAAGAAAAATTAAGAAGTTTTTTTTTAATGTAAGAGTTATCACTATAACAGTATCACGGATTACAGTGAACATATTTGGAATTACCTAGGCCGTAGGTTAAAAGCAGTTGAAAAAAAATTGTACCATTGAAAGGGATGTTATATTAGATATTTATTTCCGTATCCTGTATACATTACTATGTGTATAGTTATATTAGTTTTATCTCATAGCATAGAGTGGTTTCCGTAGGATATTAGTCCATTGCAAAAAGCAGAGTTATAATCGTAATGGAGTTCCTTACACCGACATCACGTTAATGTCATTCTAGCATATCTACTATTAAAATGCACTCATTGAGAGAATGAACTTTCGTAATGAGAGTAAATCTAATTTCAAGATGGAGGCCTAATAAGTAATTCAAGTTTCATTTCAAAAATAAGCATAACTTTTAATGGATTAAAATTATCTCGATACAATTTATCAATTTTGTTAAAATTTCTACGAATACATTAGCACTATTACGTAAACACAAAAATCATGTTTACCATCTTTTATACTGACGGTACCTACTGACACTCTTCAAATTAATATTGACCTTTAAAAAGTTCTTATACATATAAGACTTTTTTGTCAAATCATCTAAAATTTAAATATCCCAACTTCTATATTAACCTGGCAACTCTACACAGGAGTTAAGTTACTGACCTGTAAAGGCGTGAAGGCGACTGAAGACGCTGTACCAGAAACCTGTCGTCTGATACTAGTCGCTCCTCCATACTGTTGCTGTTTTTGCAGGTTCTTTTGTAGGGTCTTACTTATTCGAACTTTGGTCTTTTCGTCTATTTGCGGTAGACGGACACGCCCTGTGCCCGATTTTCCTATAGTACCACGTGTATAACCTAAGTCTTCTTGGTAAGCGTCATCTTCGATCTGTGGACAAAATATAAATAATGCATATTTATATATTTGCATTTTAGGAAACTTTGCCGTTTTACGGAAAACGGAACAACAACACAAACTTTTTTGTTATATAACTCATACAATATAATACACGATGTTTTACTTTAACTAACGAAATTGTTCTTTAGATATTTCGGTGTTATTAAATTAGACGAGAAGAGCGCCTACGTATCGGGACCTTTACAACCTTCATATAAATCATATTAATATTAATATGATAAAATTGAATAAAGTAATTTTCTAGATAGGCATACAAAATATATCAACCTTGAAACAAGTTGTAACGTTTCTGTCAAAACCTATCTTTAGTGAACTTTAAATGTATATTAAACATCTCGTTTAAACCTAGATTATATAAATAAAACCGTTCCACAAAGGATTTATAAGCAATTGTAATTAAATAGGAATAAGGAGCATAAATTTTAGACAGTTAAAATATTGCCATTGTAGTAGATTCTCTATGAATATTTCGCCATCCATCATAAACAACGCTGCATCTGCACGATTGGATGGTATCGCTTAACAGGTCACGAATAACCCACTTTTTAAACGAAGCTGAAGGGCAACATATACGTAAATCATCTTAATGAAAAGATATTTTTTAGCTAAGATTTACCAATTTTCATCTCACTGTAACTAGTAATACGGATAAAAAACAAAAATTTTATATTTCTTGTATGAAAGAGCATCACATTCACCTAGCACAGTGTGATATTTCCAAAAATGAATTCATTAAAAGTAAAGTTATCTTTATTGTAGTTAACAAACTATTTATTTACCAATAACAGTACAAATTATCCATCCTCTATAATATATGTATAATAATGCGTAGTAAGTATATATGACTTGAAATTATATAGGAGTGCCCTTAAACGTTTCACATAGTATTTAGTAATAGAACTTTTAATGTACGTGTTATAGTTTTCACCTAGTAAGCTATAAATGGTAAACTCAATACACCGAGTGTTTTCGTCTAAACGTAAGTTCCTCTAATTGAGATATTAGAGACGTTCGCGTTCATATAGAGACACTTGCACCGTGTATAATAGTACCTTAGCGTAAACCGGTCTAAGCCTGGGCGAATGAAGGGAGGAACGAGGGTGCACTTTTGCCATTAAGGATGAAAAAGTTAATTAAATTAAATTCTAATCGATACATCCCTATTTAAATGTACATTTTAATTCTATGAATCAATTTACTAAACAAGAAAAGTCTCTGGAGTAATTTTGCCGCGTTCCATAGGCCTATATACTAGTTTCGACATGCATTGGTAAAGCAACGGGTCTCGCACATCCGTGCATCACCAGCGAGTTCCGGTCTATTTGAATTGAGCGAAAAAACATTGGAACATTACTTGAAATTCTACTCATCTGCCGTAATTCTTAGAGCGTGACGTCAATTTTTCTATCAAAGAACAGCGAACAGAAATGCTATCGTGGATTGAGAAATTCCCGCGTGTTCTTAAGCATGTGAGATAATAAGATACTTATTTGAGTTTTTTTTAAAGTGAACGCAAAATAGGTTCATACACGATATACAATCATAGTGAAAGCAAATGTATTTCACGAGCAAATACTTATTTACATAAGTGAACACATTACGGTCATTTTTATGGTCTTTTATTTTTGATCCATTTAAATTCGTAGAGCAAATCGAGTTCAGTCAAAAGTTCAGCAAATAAAATGAACATGTTTATTGCAAAGGTTCATAATATTTATCATTAGTTTAAAATGACGATCATGGAATAAGGACATTTTTCATATTTTTATTAAACTTTATCATTTTAGCTTAGGCGCAATACATTACATTACGCAATACATTCTTTTTAGTTTTTATTTATTCATAATAAATCCAACCTACTTAAAAGGCTTCTATTTACTTCAATTATTTATTATAATTATTATATAAGAATAAGTAGATTAGTAATATGTGGCACTAATATATATACATTTAAACATAGTGATTAAATGTGATTTCTCAATTTCCAATCCTTGTTCTATGTTTGCAGCTAAACGTCACTACAAATGAAACGGCAAATATCGGTAATTATTACCGTAATCTTGCATAAAGCATTTGCATGTACTGGCCACTGGTCTATTTGGTGTACAAATATGGTTCACAGATTTACAAGGACGACTTTACAAACTTGGAATATATCGTACACGTTATATTATATATTATAACATGTATGTAATATTATGGAACTAATTGGAGTTTAATTTATTCGTACTTCATCGAGCCGTGTATTTATGTTATGAAATATTTATGAACATTGTATGGTAGTAAAACGTTAATATAGAATACGCTAAGTGTGGTGTAAAATACGGCACTGTTCCAAGCACTCCTTTAAATAAATAAAGGCTAATTAGCCATTAGTTTATGTTGTCTATATAAGGCGCTTTTAAAAAAAAATACTTTGACGAAAAAATATAGCCCAGAGGTAACGCGTTGGCTTTGAAAAACTGAAAGATGTGGATTCAAATCCTGGGTCTCACCTCTTTACCATTTGTCTTACCTATGGTAAAGAAAGACATAGCAAGTATTCGAACGACATATAAAGTCAGCTAAACCGCACTTGGCTATCGTGATAATCAATGGCCTGATCCCCCCATAGTGAAGTGAGATCGAAGTCCAGTAGTGGGAAGTAAAACAGGGTACACAGGAATACTATTTTATATTTATAAGATATAATTGAATATATGTTATCATATTTCACTGTTACAAGAAGGATTTATTAAGCACAATCTACATAAATCAGAAACGTTATTCTCTACAAATTGCTTTTTACGACAGTAGGTACATAAATCTGTAGTTTCGTTTCCGTATATTATTATATTATGTATTTATACAGAAGTAATATTCTTTCCTAAATTGCTTTACTACTAGCAAATACTACTGACTTTGTCCATATAGCATTAAAAAACCTATCATGCTATATTATGATTTTATTATAGTAGTATCTTATCCTGGCTTCGCTCGGGTTATCTGAGTGCCGGTCATTCGGACTACTGTTTAGATCACAAGATCTTAAGTATATGTATGTGTGTATGTATGTGTGTATGTATGTACTGCACGGTACAGTGATACCTGGAGTCATAACTCATAAGTCTAACAGTAGCCACGCAGCCGAGCGTAACGAGTGCTAGTCGTTACTAATTGATACATCTATACTAATAATATTATAAAGCTGAAAAGTTCGTTTGTTTGGTTGAACGCGCTAATCTCAGGAACTACTGGCCTGAATTGAAAAACACTTTTTGTGTTGGATAATCAGTCTCTATCGAGGAAGGCTATGAGCTATACTTATTATTACATCACGCTACGACCAATAGGAGCGGAGCATCAATGAAAAATTGCAAAAACGGGAAGTATTTGGTTTCCAGCCTTTTGAACGCGAGAAGCCGCGGGAAAGGCTAGTTATACATAAACCTATAGTAAATCATTTCCATTCAACATTAATATATTAATTTTAATGTATACAACATTACCGCTAATTAGGTATTGTTTTTAAATAATTCTTACACAATGGTGTGATTTATTTTATTTAATAATCACTAATCAGTACAAAAATTAAAATACAATTTTGCAAATTTTTTCATCTTTTTAAACGAACACTAACAACTCTTAGAATATACAATCTTGATCTATCCTCAACCCGTGAAAATTACATTTTCCGAGATAAAATTAATTTAAGTCTACCATACCATCCACTAAATAAAGTTCTGTTAAAATCTGCGCAGCCGTTTCAGAATTTAGTAAAGATAAGCAAACGAACACATAATATAACATCTTTTTGGGCTTTATATAGTGCCAACGACCAACGTTCATATAATCAATCTCAACATGTAACTATTTCGATATAATATGCACCTACAATTATTTTCTTTTCCAATTAATTAAATTGATTGTGTATCAAAATTCATAGTCAAATTAATCAATTAAAAAAAACTTTCTATAGTTTATAGATGTAAGCTAATGTTTTATTATATATATTTTTTATATAATTTGTATATCTTCTTACAATCGGGCTTTGCTTTTTTTTATTAAAAAATAAAAAAATAATACAATCAATTCCTAGTATTTTCATGAAAACAGAACTCGACTATAGTTAATCTATATTTCATTAACGTTTCCGTTAATATCCTTGGAACCATCTATTATTGCCAATTACGTGTTTCAGTTTCAATTAGCTTTCACCCAAGTAATGGGATTTTCATTATCAAGACCCTATGTCAGCGATGTATAATTTATATTGTTCTACGGATATAATTTTGTTAGGCACAATGAAATATTGCTATAGAAATTGCTACACGAGTTTTGTTATAGAAAGCAAATGAGATGTTACTATGGTAGAATTAAAAATATATTATTTATTTTTACGTAATAGTACTTTTTACGAGTTTTACATAATATCGATTCTTATTATTTGCAAAAAAAAATGTTGCCGATTACGATCTAGCAACATTCATACATAGATTTTACCAGCAGTTATAACTTAATCTTAACTCAAAATAATTAGTTGTAATTGAAATAGCGATTTTTTATCGAATTAGAAGTCGAACCTATAGTTTATAGAATATTTGTCTATCTTTCTATTTGTGACCAGTGGCATCACGAGAAAACCACTGGTGACCAAGTTTGGTGAACCTAGCTGGTTATCTGAGTCAAAATATAAGATACATATTACTGCAGGAAAATATCTAATTTGTGAGAACTCTATACTAATTTTTAAAGTGTACGTGTAATAGAAATACGTTGCGGACAAAGAGTTTATAATGCGAATGCGTCTGCGTTAATCAATCAGGCAAATGGCAATGCGTTACGTAAAATGAAGACGTAATTTTATATGTATAACATGCGACTTAAGCTCGCTTCGCTCGGGTGCGTCCATGGGTACTAAACAGTAGCCTATACCTATGTAAATCCAAATCATCTGTATGTACTAGGTATACATAAACATATATAAACTTCTGCAATTATAATAGTTGTTCCAATAATAGTAGGACATAGCCCTCATTCAATTTGAGACCATTTTAATATGTATCCACTATTCATCTACTAGCTTTTGCTGATTTGACGTGTCTTCCAAACATGCTAGGTTCTCACATACATGCAGTTTCCTCACGATATTTTTCTTCACGGTAAGACAAGTGTTAATGTTGAAAATAATCTGAAATCTGAAGTGCAAGATCCAGGGGTTTGAACCCACTCACTTCATTACAAAACACAGCATTACCACTTCTACTACCTTACTCAATCGTGGTAGGTACATATAGGTATATACACTTAAAGTACATAATATTATGTAAGCAATGCATATATTATCACTATATTTTATAAACAAAGTGCTCCGCTACGTCTATTTGTCTCTCTGTCTGTTCGCGATAAACTCAAAAACTACTGCACCGATTTTCATGTTATTTCAACCAATGGCTAGTGGTTCTGGTGTTTTAGTATATAATTTGTCAAGATTTTGTATACGATTACTATAGCTCTAAATTTTGGGACGAACTTGAGCAAAGCGAGGGTAGTCACTGGCATTAAATCTATACTAATATTATAAAGAGGAAAGGTTTGTATGTAAGTATGTTTGTAACGAATTGGCTCAAAAAGTACTGGACCGATTTTAAAAATTCTTTCACCATTTGAATGCTACATTATCACTGATTAATATACTGTTTTAATTGGAAAAAAAAATAAGGATTCCTACTAAAACTACAATAACAAGAGAGGAGTGCACGCCGCACATAATATATGAAATCAATAGCCGCGCGGCTTTGAAGTATATAAAGCTGGAGTAATTTTGGAGAATTTTCGACCCAGCGAGTGATCGAATGAAGTTTAGTAACGATTAAAAAAAAGAACGCGGGCGAAGCCGTGCGTATTGCTAGTATTATTATGTAGACAATATGTATAAATCACTACATAGTAAAAAACAAAGTCGCTTTCTCTGTCCCTATATCCCTTTGTACGCTTAAATCTTTAAAACTACGCAACGGATTTTGATGCGGTTTTTTTTAATAGATAGAGTGATTCAAGAGGAAGGTTTATATGCATAACTAGCGGATCCCGCGGCTTTGCCTGTGCTAAATCTAGGAAAAAGCCCAAGCGAAGCGAGGGCGAGTCGCTAGTAAATTATAAAGTACACTATACTCACGTCAGCAAAGTTCAGGCGGTTTGCGTTTTTCCTAAACTCTGTCATGGCGTAACGCTCTTTCATCTTGCGGACGCGCTTCCCGCCGCGTTTCTTGCGACTTTGTTCTATTGGCTTCGGGAGCGGCTTCACAAACTTTACTGGTGGCGGTTCCTGAAAACACATTTTCTCTTAGATCCTGTTTTTACTAAAGTAAAATAAAATATGTTGGGACATTATTAAACACAGCGCTATCTAGGTTCGTGGTAAGCTACGAGGCTTGTGTTACGGATACCAGATAGTTGATATAGACTGGAATAAGAGCATTCGTGCTCAACAAACAACATATTACGTGCCGTTAGCAGAACTGGAACTCGCGACCGCTGGCACAGTAAGTAGGGAATATATTTTACGATTTACAATGTAGCGGAATATTACGATGGTCGTTTTGATAGTATTTTTAAACAATACGACACGTTTGACACGGGAATGTTATGTAGGTACATATAATATACTTGCAACCAATCGAAGTATAAAACATTGTCTGACCAAAAAAGATGGCAAAATAATAAATAAATAAGTAAAAAAAAACTTATTTTACCTGCAATTTGTCCAATTTCTTTTCAATACCCTCGCGTAGCTGCCGGCCCACGCTGCCGTCTGTGCTCTCGTGGCAGGCGTCTACCCTAGCGGCTAGTGTTAACTTTGTTGACACCAGCTTTGCTGCTTTATATCGTAACTCCTACGAAAATTACTTTATTTAAAAAAAAATTACTTAATTGGTGCTAAAATATCAAAATTTCCGATAAAAGAAAGTCTAATATATTAAAATATGTAGCTTCATTAGGTACTTTAAACCTTGGAAAGACGTCCCTGTATGAAGATAAGGCATATTTGTTTATAAAAATCTTGATAAACAATTATTATTGTTAAAACATTTGCATTTGCCTTACTATTAAGTAGGTATTTGACTTATAAATTAACTTACTGGTGTTGTGTCTTGAACAATCTGTGAGAAATATATAAAACCAGTGTGAGGCAAAGACGCGGCTTGGGAAAAACCTGATAATGTCTTTCTTTGCTGGCCTAATGTTAGTAAATTACAAGCTGGCATTTTGGATAGTTTTGATAGGCCACCCGCCACACCAAGAATTTTTGCTGCTGTTGATGCACCTAAAAATGTAAAAAAACTAAGTTATATTTTAAATTGGTTTGTTTAATAGAATTTAGATCATAATAAAATATAAATTGACTTCTTACATAGTGTTCGATTTAAGTTTAAGTTATAAGGTATACATGTCAAAATGTTGCCACTCTAATCGTAATTGTTTAAAATGAAAGATAAATAAAAATTATTGCACAATCAAGAACAAGAATAATACAGAAGATGTAAAAAACATAACCAAAAGGCATTCATACAATTTTTTATTACTAACTGAGTACTTACCAACAATTGCTGTCAAATTAGGAGCTATAAATGTCATTCTGCTTTCCACATATTCATATATCCTTAATTTAAAACTGTTCAGCTCAGAGGCCATGTCACACGCTTCAAATATTTCACTTAGTTCTTTATCGGATAAGAGCTTCCTGTATGAAATGGTAACAATATGAATATAAACATGTATAAGGGTAAATATAAAAATCTATACATTGCAAAACTATTCTATGGATTGATTGAGAGAATATAAGTTTGTTTTCATCTCTTTTTTCCTGGTCACTCTATAATGAGTATTTGTCATTCTATGACACATCAGTGAAGTAAATTAAGTGTACATGGTACTTCTAGAAGACACTAATCAAATCTGAATCTAATTTTTTTTTTATAACACTGAATAATGAATTGTAGTCAACAAGTGCTAATTAAAGCCACCATAAACATAGACCTATAAGAAGAAAACTTGAAAATCAAAATTGTATGATAAATACTGGCCACATTCAAAGAAACAGCATAACATCAGTTTCTTATTGATAAATTATGCAGATACTTTTTTGTTACAATATGGTAAAACCAAAATGATATATGACTGCAATGCTGCTCTGATATTATCCTCATGGTATAGGAAACCATCAAACAATGGTGAACAAAATGAAAATCTGCATGTTCAATACATGAATATACAAACATACATATTAATTATAACATATTTTAAAATGTACTATGTATTTAAATTTGAGCTAAGACCACAGTACCCCTGCGTTGTAGATGCAGTAACAGACACAATCATAATAGTTGCTTGTGTCAGAAAGCTTTGGAGAATCTCATTATTTTTAGCTCTATCCAAATCATTGCCCAGTTCCTTCACACTTCTTATATATTCCAATGGAGTAATAATCAAAGACTCCAGTTCTGGAAACCTCTTCTGGTATTTATCCCGAACAAATCTGTGAATAATAGCTGCAAAGTGTAATACGTCTTTATAGTCAACTACAATATAAAAGCTCCTAACCATTTATTAAATATTTTGAGAGAGTAGATTGAGTCTGTACAAAATTAAATAAAGGTGTGTAAATTATGTGTATTACATATGAAAATTGCATTTAATTTAGTTATTTTTCTTATTAACTTCTACAACTATTATAAGTATAGCTTTAGTTATAAAGAGCATAAAGTGCAAACTTACCTATTTCTCCATCTATTTCCACTGCTATGTTATTGGCTTCTACAATTAACTGATACTCGGGATCTGATTCCATTAGGCCAGTTACTTCTATTTTCTTCCTGTCATTACCAACATTTTTTTCAATTTCAGTAATTACCTAAACAATAATTTTTCACATGGTTATAAGCTTATATTTAAGTTATTCTAATATGATTTAAAGTTTTGTAATAAATTACATATTATGGAGGTTAAGTTACAATACCTAAGAAAAAAGCAATTTAAATATTTACCCTTGTTAAACGTTCTGAATCTCTTAGTTTAGCTAGCTCACGAATAGATACATTTTTAATTTCTTCCTCTTTTGGTATTACTGCAGCAGGTACAGCAAATTCATGTGAATCGTTGTTTGCGTTATTATTTTCTATAAGGGCTTCTAATTCTCCGTCATCATTCTCCTCTAAATCCGCTAATAATTCATCAGCTAGAGACATATTGAATTAAAATATTTTTATTTTGTAATAATAAGTATTAACTATAAAATATAAACAAATCATTCACTAATAATCAATTCAATAATATCAAATATTTATCTGATAGTAACTGATTATATGGAATATGGATTAAGGTCACAGGTCAATAGACTAGGGCACAGAACATATATACTTGGACTAGGGCACCCGGCGCAGAGAATCTATGGTATTCAATATTTTATTTGCTATCACACAGAACACTTTGGTCACAGAGAAGATGGGTGTTGGAATCACGAATGACATTTAACTCGAGTGATTACGGTAAAAACCCGATTCAAGTGAGATTGTATGTTGATTCGTTTGTAGTGGTAAAATTCAGTAGTTTTGCAGTAATGGTTAAATTAAGTTTAGTTCGTTAGTTTTTCAGAACTAATTTGAACACGTTAATTGTTGACAAAGATATTACGTACAATACGGTAATAACTAATAATGATAAAATACTACTAGAAGTACTATTTCTTTTATCCTACCTATCTTTTACTCTTTTCACTTTTCTTAAATTTTGCATCCCTTAACGATAAGATAAAGCTTTTTCAAAATTAGGTGTATCTAATCTATACTGATATCGATTTGTATTCATTCAAAATGTCGCTTTGATTCGAATCATCATACTGATTTGAATTATTCGATTATTTGAATCATGATTCGACTTTTACCGGGTGGTTCGAGTTGATTCGAATATTAATTTTCAATTCGACTTTCAAGTCCCATCACTCATAGACCATAAATGCAGATGGTTTATGGAAATTGGAATTTGGAAGTTATTGCAAAGGCAGGATAAAAATGTCCTTCTTGTCTTTTGTACGTATTATATTGTATAATAAAGAAAATAAAAAGTCTGTACACGCCTAAAAGATTTAGTTCTTTTTATTTTAAAAAGTTTTCTGCTCATTATTGAGTCTTCAAAATAAAGATAAATTTAAAATTATTAAATGGTAACACCAAAGCCGTTTGCCATTTTTGCTGTGCTGTGCTCCTTGGAGTATATATGTTCTGTGGTGTAAAAGGTGCCTATGCTAAAAGGTCCGCAAAGACCTGGGTTTTCGGAACTGAAGTGATTTCCAGATAATTTGCTGATATTTGGGACTAACAAGTCGTCTAAATGGCGCTTAATCCTCAGTACGATGCAATTGGAAAAGGTTTTGTTCAACAATATTACACATTGTTCGATGATCCGGCACAGCGACCAAATTTGGCGAATATGTACAATGTGAGTATGAAATTAAAACTAATAAGATAGAATCAAATATATCATAGTTTAAATAAATGTGTATTAATTGTAAAAATATGTGGCTTTTAAATAATATTTTGAGGTTACAACCAATAGCCTCCCGCCGAAATGTCATTTTAATTTCATTATTTTGAATTTTGATTAGTGTCAATCAGTGTATTCAGTTACCTATTTCATAATATACAAGTTGAAGATATCGTCAGCTGAGATCTCATATGAATTTATATAAATTTAATTATAAACCTGTAAATTATTTCGTGATCTAGATGAGATTATTGCAATATAATTTCAGGTTGAAACGTCGTTTATGACTTTTGAAGGTGTACAATTACAAGGTGCTGTAAAAATAATGGAGAAACTAAATGTAAGTATGAAACTTCTCACTTTTTATATAATAACATAATTTTATTGTAATATTAGTTTAAAAGTTCATAGTGCATCTTTTTATTTTTTCATTATTTATTGTTAATTCAATAATTTTATAAGACAAAAACGTTTATTTTATGTATCAATTTGTTTACTGTTATAATTTATGGATGATACTAAGATATTATCATTTATGGTACTTTTAGTTAATTATTTGGGTTGGAAACTTATATATATGGTAGGTGTTTATTCACTGATCACAATAATAACACTCACGACACAAGGTAATTCATATTTTTTAGAGAAAATTAATAAAAACTTAATGTGAGAGAGAAGGATAACAATAGGATTTTGTATATGTGAGACAAAGACGTAAGATCATTATGTCAAAAATATGTCGAATTACTTAAATGTCATTGTCAACTATCCTAACGCCGCCATATAATGTGGCATATTTAGTCTGCGTTTCTATGGACATGTGTGAAAGTGCTTTCATCGTAAATAACATTTTTGTTCGACTTGGATAACATAGGTTCAGAAGGTTTATCTTAATTTTTTTTCGTTCTTTCTAGGTAGGTTAGGTTAGGTTAGATATATGACCACAACACACGCGAGCGAAGCGAGCGTGACGCGGCGGCGGCCGGTGAGTGCTACATTCAAAATTTATTTTCTCATGAAGTATGAATTACCTTGTAATGGGAGTAGTATAGGAATAATAGGGAGCATCTCCCCTACCAATCCACTCCCTACCATTGTCATCGTCCTGCCAAGCGATTGTAAACTGCTACCAATTATTTAAACATACCTTATCTAATCAAAGTTTTAAGTTGATGTATTGAAAGTTAATTCATAAAATTGTTTTCAGAGTCTTACATTTCAAAAAATAATTAGACTTGTGACTTCAATTGACTCACAACCTATGTTTGATGGTGGTGTTCTAATTAATGTTCTCGGCAGATTGCAGGTGAGCTATATGATTTTAACAGAAATAAATATCTTTTTTATATTAACTTGCAATTTATTAATGATTTTAGGCCATTAGTATTTTTCTAATAATTACAAATCGTTATGCCATGACTTATGAGTAACAAATAAAATAAAATCCCACATAAAATTGACTATGCAGCATGATTATTTGCAGCTAAATATTCAAAATTAGATATATGAAATATTTTTGTAGAACTAACTAAGCATATAGCTTTGTAACTATACAAAAAGCTTAAAAGTTTTAAATGTAAAAGAAGTATTAAAAAAATTCTGTTTAAATAGACAGATGAGGATCCACCACATGCATACTTCCAAACTTTTGTGTTGAAGCCCATAGGAAACTCGTTCTATGTAGAACATGACATGTTCAGGCTGGCACTTCATGATCTTTAAGGGTAAACTGCTTGGAAAGCATGTGTATGCCCTGTTTGTTCGCAGCTTATACTGTGCTAATAATACTCAATTGTAATAGCATTACATTGTAAATAGTGTCATTAAAATTCATTATAAAAAAATCACTAGTGACACACCCTCGCTTTACTCAAGTTTATACCTTCCCTTCTCTTCAAAATTTCAAGTTTGTAGCACAAAAAATGAAGGACTATTTTTTTAAGAGCCCATACACTTAAATTCTTAAAATGTATAGATGGATAAAGTGTAAATACTGTACATACCAAATAGTTTTCAGTGGATTACCCACAAAATAAATCAAACTACTTTTGAAATAAAAGTATGTTTTTGGATTTGTCACATTTATTTTGATTTTTGGACTTTTCTCAACATTTTGAAAGCTCAACAGCAATCATGGTCATGAAGACACTAAGGTTATTCTCTCATCTATCAAAGACACAAAATATCATTAAAATTGGTTGCGCGCTGCTTTGGAACTGACACAAGCTTTGTTATATTTATATATTACATAAAATATTAAATAATAATAAATTAAGCTCATAAATTACCCTAAGGAACGAAATATGTAATTACAATATTTTGTAGCTAACCTTTTGCTTGTTGAGAACTGTATCAAACAAACAATTGGGTTCATTGACATTGTCTTTATAATAAAAATTATTGAAGTATGTAGTTAAAAGATATACTTTTAAAGGTTTTTTTATTTAAATTTAAAATAGGCCCAGTTACAATTCACTCTGGGGCTTAAATTGTTTAACTTTGAGTTATCTGTCACAAAATTTTTCATATATTGATATTTCTTTTATCCATTTCACTTATTATGTGTATGGGAAACTTGTAATATAATCATATCAGACAGGATATTTCATTATTATATACTTATAGAGGTTACTCTTTGATTTAACATTAGACCTAATAATAGTTCTGTGTGGACTTGTCGGGTGTGCAACTGTAAAATTGCTAATGATATCTTACATTAATCTTATTAGATATTCCCTAATAATATGTGACTAATAAACTCTAGTAGCTCTTCAAATTTGTATTTGATAGTCTAGATTGTTTTTTTAGTGACTTAATTCACAAATATCATACTTACTATACTCCATCATGCCTGAACTATGAATGAAGAGTTATAATTATAGCCTTTCTAAATAATCTCTATCTCTAAAACATATGAAATTCTGTTTATTTTAAAATTAGCTTAACAATAGTAATATTATATTTCATTTTTTCAGTGCGATGACGACCCTCCACACCCTTATATGCAGACATTTGTTTTGAAGCCTCTAGGAGATTCTTTCTTTGTACAACACGACATATTCCGCCTCGGCATCCATGACGTCGCCTAAACCTATCATATCTAAGCAACTCAGTGGATATGACTAATCTTGCTAATTTCCATCTTGTTTTGGTTATCTAGGTATAAGCTAGTTGGTCACTGCCCACTAATTCAAATTGTAAATTATATCACAATATTTGGCAACTTTGGCTTAGATGAATTAAATATCGAGATGGCTTTAGTCATGTAAAGACGAACTTTCAGTTACATGTATACATTTTATAATAAATACATTATTTTTTATTTTAGTTGTTTTATTGACATCTTTTTTTGGCCATTTTTCAAAAATAACTATTCTTATAAATTTGTCTTTTTTGTCAAAGTAATTTTTAATATATACACTAAATAAGATTTAACGATTTATATATAAATAAATAAAACAATCATAGATGCTAAGACAATCATGTATTTTTAAATAATAAATAGTCAAAAATTAACAAAAGAACCAATGAAAACAGGTACATTTTTTTACCAAATCTCAATTTAGACTTGCAACTTTAAAATCCTTAGACGCTATACGAACACTTAAAATGCATGCACTACAGTAAAATACACGCAGATTCGCAGGCATTAGTTAGTCTAAGTGAATGACTAGGTTGCATTTTGAAACGTTTACATTCTTCTCCATTTGCGATACCTTTATAAGCAGTTCATTATTATTTAAGGAGATTGTTTATTCGAAAATGACATTTAATAACTACTGCTTACCAGAAGCGTTATGTAATTGATAAATATTGGATATGATAAAGTATGGAAATTTCTATTTAACACATTTTAAATGAATCACCGTTTTTTAATACAAATCGAACCCAATACCCACCAATTACATTTACAATACAAGAGAGTAATAATTTTACAAAACTAAACATTTCTGGTATATTAACTGCTATAAGGAACACAAGGTACAGCAGGTACTATCTATTTTAGGATGTTGAAGACTACAATGCGGAGATCAAATCGGACATGGCAAGACCTTTGGGTTGAAATGATATTTGTACATAAGCCATTTAGCCTCTTTTCCATAGTACTGTTCTGTTAAATATGGTATAGTTATAGTTAAAAAAAATGCCATTGTATTTGTCGTAGCATCCCAATATGTATAAGTTTTCGATTCACAACAAGTATTAGTAAGATTTAAAACATACACTTCAATATAGTGAATATTGATCAGTCAATGGATTTAAAACTATTTTCACATAAAATATGTAAGTCAACTCTGCTCTGAACATCTGGTAAACACATCTTATGTATATAGCATTAATATACATAAGTTTCATTCGGTTTACGTTACATAAGCTTTAGTATAATGTCTTGGGAACATTACGTCTAACATTTGCCACACCCTTCTATTCAATTCAAATGAAACTATATTTCTATATCCATATTTGAATCGCAGCCAGATATTTCTATTGCAATTCAACAATGATATTATTTAACGTTTTACATTTGTTAGTTTCCATTTGCAAAAATACTGCAGATTGAATATGCTTACGTCACATCGTGCAATTGAGTTTAGTTAAAGGAATAAAAAAATTAAGTAGGTATATAATATTTTTTTAATCATTTCTTATCTATTAACTGCAAAAATATGAATCTGTTTATTATTGACCAAAATAGTATTTAATTTTATAACCTTCTAATCTATGAAAAATGTTATTTATTGCTGAGGAAAATTTAATAGAACAGTACTACACGATCCTCGCCAAAGGTATCGATATTCGATAGCTATAAACACTATGATAGTCACTAGTATTTGCGCTTAGCAAGCGATTAAACGTTTATTAAACCTGAGTTTAAAATCTCTTACAAGTTAATTTTGGAAGTCACAACCTTAACTAAAAATGTACAAATAAATCTAAGTTATGAATAGTTTTAAGTTAAACAAGTGAAAATGTTTATTAATTAGAACTAAAATGAGGGATCTCATAATATGTTGGTTAACACGATATTTTATGTACTGTAAAACTATGAAAACTGATGGATTAGAATCGATATGTACATAACTATTTTAATAATCGATTTTGTAACGTTAAGTTGTTAATCAAATAATATTTTATACATTGTTAAGTAAAAGGCAATAGAGTCTTATTAGATCCGAGACTGACTAAATATATTCTTGTCAAAGTCATTTTAAATGTTAAACAAATTCAATCGATTGAGTGCATCATTCGATTATTCATATTATTGACATTTTTAAAACATATACATATTAAAACAACACAAGTTTCAGAATAATCTAGAACATTTGTGTTCATTTCATTATTTCTTACTAAGCAAAGCTTGTCATTCAGTTAGGCACTTTGTGGAACACACTCCATAATATTTGTACTACATTTATAAACTCACAGTTACACAAGTCAATAATATTGTCGGCGTAGATGGAGAACTTTAATATCTTTAAATTTTCTAGTTTTGAGAAAATCGCGATTTACTGATATTTTACTTCAATTTTATTAAGAAAAAAAATTATATTTTTAAATTCACATTTAACCCAGTAGTAACGCGCTTGGATAACCGAGAGATGCGGGTTCGAATCCTGGTCTCGCAATTCTGACATTTTCATATGCGAATCTTTTCTATCATGATTACCACTTGTCTTACGGTGAAGGAAAACATCGTGAGGAAACCTGCATGTCTGAGAGAACCTAGCAAGTTGTCGAAAGACATGTGAAGTCCGCCAACACGCACTAGGCCAGCGCGGTGGGCTATGGCCTGATCCCCCTCTTGTTGAAGGGAGGCCCGTATCCAGCAGTGGGACGTTAAAAAGGGCTGAATACACAAATTCACATTATCGAAAAAAAAACAACTTATTTTATTTAACTTGACTTGACTGATCACAAATTATAGTTATTGATGTATTTATTCACATGACTTTACTATTCAGTGTTAGTTTCAACATGTTTTTTACCATTTATTTTGTTATCCACCTACGCCGACGATGTTTAAGCAAGTTTGTTTAAATTACATTGGCAAATATAATAAACACGTATAATTAAATATATAGTTAGTACAAAATGAGATGACAAACAAAAATGATTCTTATTCCCATAGCATTACTGACCAATACATAATCTGCATTCAATAAGAGCATACTTTAGTCCATATTTTATTTCTGAAAAATATATTATTTTATATATACCAAATTAGAAATATGACTATTGCTATATTGCTTTGCATTATTACTTCAATGATAGTAGAGATCCCTACACAGGACTTGTATTACAAAAAAATCTATCAATGAGGGTATATTTTGAATTTTAATAAAGTAAGCCTTAAATACGAAAAAAAAAAGACAATCACGTTTAAGTTGAGCATTTATCAGTAAGTACTTTCACAGAGTCTCGAATATGCCACGAGCATAATTTTGAAATTATTATCATACATTTGTGACTTGATATAAGTTATAACATAAATGTCTACTTATGTTTGTATCACTACATAGTATAAAACAAAGTCGCTTTCTCTGTCCCTATATCCCTATTAGTGTTGCCCAAAATCGGTCTTGGTCTTGCAGTCTTGGTCTTGGTCTTGCATTTTTGCGAGACCAAGACCAAGAACAAGACCGCCTAATTTCAGCAAGACCAAGACCAAGACTGACCATGCAAGATTTGAGCAAGAACAAGACTAAGTCTGCGAGACTCTTGCGTCTTGCAATTAGGACTGAGTGTCGTTTCAGGAAGCGGACAGGCTTAATTTATAATACAAAAAATTGACACTTAGAAAACAAACGATACAAAACAAAAGAAAGTACCAGTACATAGAATTTTGAAGAAGAAAATAGGGAGAAAATAGGAAGACGTAAAGTACAGATATATTTTTATACCTAATTTAGCTTAAATCGGTAGGTACAAGTACTTTTTACTCGAAACGTGCACATCGATCCGCTAAGGAGAAAGATATTTGATGTAACAGACTTTTCTGTAATTGGCTTTTTATTACCTACATTTTCCTACTACATAGTTTTGATATATGATGTACCCATCTCTTAAGATTTAGCCACCGCTAGCTTTCTAAAGACGACTCAATAAAACCAATTAGGTACCTATTTTGTTTTCCTGTGGAAATGAATTATTTTTCTGCAATAAAAAGTATCCTAAGTCACAACCTGAGTTTTGTTTGGCTCAGTTTGTAGTGACCCTACTTTCTGCGCCAGCGGTCGCGGTTTCAAGTCCCGCTGAGGGCATTCATTCGTTGAACACGAATGTTTGTTTTGAACTCCAATCATGGGCGTTTATATTTATAATATGTATGTATTTAAAGTTATAGTACTTGGGCGACCGATTTTTGTAGGTAAAAAATAATAAAAAAATATGGGTGCGTGTACTTTATGTATGCGCGTGAGTAGTTAGACTTCTTTTCTAGTTGTAAATCAATCTCTGCAGTAAGAAAGATGAAGTCGTTCAAACAGATACAGAATATTTAATTCCTAAAAAATATACCTACTTCGTTTGTAAAATATACTTTTAAAAAAGAATAATATAATAATGTGGTCTTAACTCATAATTCCGTACTTTCACTTATCAAATGACATATAATTATTTCTCATAGATGGCGTTTTTAATATTTTTATTAGGTATTTAATTTTAGTAAATGTCAATTGTATTTTGCTATCATATTTTTAGATACTATATAGGTATAGGATGGTGACGCTTAATCAACATTCATTTAAACTGCATGTAGGGTGAGATGATATAAGTCGATAAAAATTGACAATTTGAAAAAATTCCTTCAAATAAAAAAGTGAATTTTTCACACAAAATAAATTATAAATACAATAAAAATGGTCATAAAAATAAACACTACTAGATCAGAGTTTGTTGACCCCAGCTAAAGGCGGCAACATCACACTGTCCCCGAGCAGCCGTAGGTACTACTAGCCCTAGCGACGTTTGCATAGAATAATTAATAAGAATTCGCAGGAGTGGCATAGCATATTATGTCTTAGAGTTGAGTAAAATATCTTGTAAAGTAGGTAAATAAAATACATGAAAATAATCACATTATTATGAGCATAATACGGTTCATTGAACACGCATTTTATTGATTAATCACTGTCGGTGAGATTTGTCGACCGAGACAGAAAATCCGGTTCATTAAAAGCCTTAAATCGTAAACGATAAGTTTTATAAAAAAGTTTACAAGAAATAAAAAATGCGAAATTTTATTCTCTACAATAATGGTTTCAATAACTTTTGCTCTGAAGTGCATAGTTTCTGAGATATCGCCCAAAACATTTTTTCTTGAAGTTCCACCTAGATTGGTCAGCATTTTGTGTTTTTTATGCCCATCAAGTGACCCTAAATCTTATAAAAAACAAAAATTGAAGATGGTTATAAAAAAATCATTGATGTCAATTTATCACCAGGTATTTAAAAAAATAATCTAATATGTAATAAAAACAGGAAAAGCTTTTACTATTTTCATACTATAAATTATCATTTTGCAATATTATTAAATACTAATTAAAAGTAGATTTTACCGTGTATTTTTTAGTCTATGACGCAAAAATCCTTGAGAGTCGCGCCATTTTGTCAAATCGGTAAAATTCAAAGAAATTTAAAGACACGTGTAAGCATCGCCGCCCTTTGAATGTGTACCGACAGAATTGTGAGGTGTGGTGAGGTGTCATAGGCGATAGCGGGGATAATAGCGAATTCGGAATAAGTAATTGAATTAATTTATTTTTCTGAAAACATTTCCTATAGGAAAACATTTATAAAATAATTATTTGAATTATTTTTACTAGAATATTTTTTTAATAATAATAATAGGCCTAAAAATACCAATAATAATATTAAATAAAGCAATGGAATTACCGCCTCAACTACGCTTACACTAGCACCCCAATGTCGGCATTTCTTTGACAAGGCGGCTTATGCTTTTAACTACCTATTTAGAATTTTTCTATTTCTTTAGTTGACTTTAAAGTGTTGAAGTGGGAGCACGCAGTACGCACATAAGCAAAGGACTGACTTTAATGAATCGATGTACCTAATAGTGAAAGTGTCATACTGAAGCCCCGTCATGGCGATGGTATTTGGTACCATTGCCAAGTGGTGCAGTGGTTGCCATTGATAAGGTTCGAAGGCACGAAAACATATTTTAACGGTGTCAACTGTTTCATTAACGGGAGATGATATAAAACGGCAACATCAGGAGCTCTGCAAGAAATTCGGCAGATTCACCTGAGACGCCAGAGTAGCCGCCGATCGGTCGCTGATCGCCTGGCTGGGCCTCCCTGAATAGAGTCTCACACGGATGGGCTGATCGCCCGGGCGGCTACCTACTCGATCGAAGCCTCAAGGGTCCCAGATAGTACCCTCCTAGTGACGCGCTCATAGTCGTGGGCGGCGGAAGAAGGAATGTGAGATGACCACAGAGCTCTGCGTACGTACAAGGCGGTATCAACGGTTATCTACCGCTGCGCGTACCTGGTACTTGGTTTTGAGGAACTGTTTGGTTGGTAGAGGAAGGCCAATGCCCAGTCCCTTCGCCTACTCTTACCCCGAGCAAGACTTGCTTCGATTGTTTAGTGTGTGTAGTTATGTGATACAGATAAAATTAATTGAAATCAAGAGTCAAAACTCGAGTGCCAATGTACCTATTTAATTTTTTTCTGTGGACTGTGTCATACCTACAATATTTGAAATATGCTCGTAGGTATCGTAAATGTCCTTGTAATTTTATCAGAATAATTATTTATGTTGTTTAAGTATTAAATGGATCGCCGACATTCGTTTCGAATTAAAAACTTGTGAATACATTCTAGATACATAACAGTTTGAATGTATTTTATTATAATTATTATGGTTGATAGGTATTACGAATATTTTAGCGAGTGCCTTTGCCTAATAATTTTGCAATTATTGTTATTTTTAAATTTTAAGTACACTTAAGAATTTTTACGAAAGTAAATTAAACAGTGTTTTGTTTAAAGTATGTAACGAGATATTGTAATAGATTGTAATTTCTAGTGAACGTTTTTCAATATTGCATTATTCATTATTGCATCATGCAATTTAACAATTTTATATTATAACTTTGTGTATTATTTTAATCAATATTTGTGTGAATTGATGGAGGTTTAAAATCTTTTTACTGCTACACGAATGTCTTATAATTTGTAATAAAGTAGTAACTAATAATATTATTTAGTTTAATTTATCCTGTCGCATAAAGTTACACTAAATAGAAAAGTTAGTACCTACCTACCTATTTTATTAAATAAATTTCATATTATTCCATCGTGAATTTGCCGCCCTTATAGGCTAATTGACCTCCCAGGGTCACAAGTTCGAATCCCGGTTAGATTACATTTTACTTTTTTAATTTTGCTGTTATTTTATTTAAGTTAATGTTAAGTATTGATACCACTAACAGAACCTTTAACTTCTTTCTTGCACGCATATTTTCTTGTCTCTCGTAAAATGATAAATCGAATAGATAAATTCAAAGGCATTTTGATAAATAAATCGCAGGTTATTGGTACCTAAATAGATTTTTTGAAAATTGAAAGAGTAGCTTGTGTAAAACCGTGTTAGTGAAGCACGACGCAGAAAAAATTGCCGCCCTTGTGGGCTTATTGGCCCACAGATAGAGGTTGTGGGTTCGAATCCCGGTTCGATCACATGTTTCTAATTTATTGTTGCTCTTAATTTAGTTAAAAATTGATGTTAAGTATTAACTATAAATAAAAATCGATTTACTAAGAGTTTTATGTTCATCTAATATTTAGGTAGTTTTAATAATAATAAAACGAATTCTTCAATACTTTTTCGAAATCGCTACGGCCGCACTCTAAACGTCGGAATTTGATTGAAAAGGTGGTTTGTGTTTGTTTTGCTTTTAAGTTATTTTGATTTTAGTTTAGTCAAGTTTAATGTCGTAAAGAAAAGTTGCTTTTATTAATGACTAGGACTACCTTAAAGACTTCGTAATAAATTATCTGAAAGAAGTACAAAAGTTAGTGACTACAACTGTGCTATGAAAATATTATACCTACTAGGTGCATAATTGCCAAGGTGGATGGAACAAAAAAACATTTAGGGGTTCGGTGTCAACGCTTGTTACGACTTACGAGGCAGTGTTCTAGTACAAGTAGCTCTGCCTCTGCATATCTGGGAGTAGGTATACATCTAGTATCTACGAATTACCTACTTACCTATCGCATGTACCTAATGCTTTGTTTTCAGTTAAGTACTGATTGGTTGTAGACTAGTTCTGCAACTGTTAACAACCCGGACCTGATACAAATCTATTGTTTTAGTCTACTTACCTACGTCGCAAAAAACTGGTGTTCTTAAATTAGTAGGTACAGGACTCAAGCGTAGATGTATTTTGAAATTCACATAGGTACATAATAATATGCCTTTTCATCTTTAAAAAAAATAATTAAGTAGAGGTAATTAGATAGGTACTGACTAATATCATCGTCGTGGTGCATATTATGGTAGGTACCTATCTGAAGTAAAGGCATTTACTAAGTTTTAACGAACTTATGTTGTGTGAATTAATAACATGTAGGTAGGTACCTAATTGGCCTATTAAAAAGTGGTTAAGTAGTAGATTTTGAAATTGCTTTATTAAAAATTTAAAAAATACAATAAAGTCATTGATTATCTAGGCATGCAGGTCCTATACATCCATACCTACCTCTTAATGCGTAGCGAGTACTAAGCTTTAATTTTGATATTGATGATGTTATGATAATAATTTATGTACCTACCTACTTCTAGTCCATATTATTGTTATTATGACAGTCAATAATTTTGTCTGCCTATCAATGCGGTTCACTAACCTAAGTTAGTAGGTAATGTTGTCACACAAAAGTGGCTATAAAATGAGGTGGTAGTTTGAGGTAAAAATGTTATTTAAAAAAATTGTAATTATTCGTATGTCGAAAATGATGAGGTTTTTAAAATAATTTAATGATGTGATGTTTATAATAATTAGTAATAAAGTAGTCGCTAAAAAAATCTTTTTATTTCTCTCTGAAAGACAAATTGAAAATAATTTATTAGTTTTTTTTTTGGAAATAAATTACTATACAGATACTTTTTTGATAAACGTAAGCATTTTAACTAACTATAGTAATTGATAATGTTATTACTATGATTAAAATCACATGACTATTGAGTTTCGCGGCGAACTACGCTTGCGCGTACATACGATGATGGTTTTAAATTTTAAAACGAAAAAAACTTCCTGTGGCTTCATTTTTGAATATTTTCAATTAGTTTTTTTTTGTATTCAACTCGTAATTTTTTATACTATATGTGGTTTGAAGGAACGTTGATCAAGCGTCACCATCCTGTATAATATTAAAATAATTATAAATAATATGAAAACAGTGATCAGAGGCAACTTCAACTTGCTATGAGCGGTTTAGCAGGCAATTTCAACTTGTTACTTTTGTGGTACAGTGATTCTTAAAATTTCACTCTCATCATTTTTTCATAACGCGCCCAAAGAAGTACCAATAAATTCAATTTCAAATTTCGAATTTCTCATTAAATGTTTAGACATTTATTAATTTGTTTGAAGAAAACAAAAGTCATGGTAGTAGATCGAGCTGGAACTTTTGCAAGAACGGGAGAACTCGCGGACCTGGAATTTGTAAATGAGTTTGTGTACCTGGGATCACTTATAGGCAATCAGGGAGGCTGTGACAAAGAAATTAGGAGACGTACACAGATGGCCAAAGCAGCTATGAGTAAGCTAACCAGAATCTGGCAAAACAGGAATGTGTCTAATACCACCAAGACCAGACTTGTACGAGCTTTGGTATTCTCCATATTTCTGTATGGTTCAGAATCATGGTCAATCCGTGCAGCTGACCGAAAAAAGATCGAGACTTTCGAAATGTGGTGTTACAGAAGGATGCTGCGTATGCCGTGGACAGCAAAAAGAACAAACAAATCTATCCTCGACCAACTGAAGGTTAAGACCAAACTATCCACTGTATGATACCAACGAGTTTTGGGTTATTTTGGACACATTGCCCGGAGACAACCAGACAACCTGGACAAACTGGTTGTAGTAGGGAAGATTGAAGGCAAAAGACCACGCGGTCGATCACCTACCCGCTGGTCCGATCAAATTCAAAATATAACGGGACTCAATATTCCTACTGCCCTGAGACAAGCCGAAAACAGAGTGGTGTGGAGGAAGCTAGTCAACAGATCAGTAAAAGCCTTTCAGGACAAGCACGAACTTCAGTAATGAAGCATACGACGAAGAAGAAGAATTTGTTTGCACTTTACTATGGCTATATTACATAATTCAATCTCAAAATGTACTTACTCCATTACGTTGTTCTAAGAAAAGTAACGTTTTATAAATAGCAATAGGCTAATAGGTAATTGCGAGACTTGCAAGACTCTTGCTGCAAGACCAAGACCAAGACCAAGACTGGGAGTGCAATACCAAGACCAAGACCAAGACCAGATGTGTTGGCGCAAGACCAAGACCAAGACTGGCTAAGTCTCGTCTTGTTCTTGCATTTGGGCAACACTAATCCCTATGTATGCTTAAATCTTTAAAACTACGCAACTGATTTTGATGCGGTTTTTTTAATAGATAGAGTCATTCAAGAGGAAGGTTTTTATGCATAACTAGCAGATCCCGCGGCTTTGCCTGTGCTAAATCTAGGGAAGAGCCCGAGCGAAGCGAGGTTAATAGTCGCTAGTTCAGTTATAAAGAGTTATATTTTTAGATGTTATTTAACAAAATAAACGAATTTATAACTAATATTAGTTATTCAGAAGCAAATTAAGCAATTAAATTATTTATATATTTAAGAAAAAAAGTTAATAGTTAATAAATATGGAAGTGCAAACATTCTTACAATTTACACCTCAATAAGGCCAAAGGAATTATTTATTTTAATGTTTTATAGATATATTTTTGCGCACCTGATATATTTTTGGTTTCTATAGAAATAATCCAAATAACATGAAAAAAAGCATATCTTTATAATATTTGTACATTAACAGGTACGTTGTATAGTAAAAAAATAAAAAAAAGATGTAGCGATCTGGAAAATTTTTGGTGTGACAAATAACTATTATTAAATGATTTACTTGTGAAAATAAAGTTTATCTTAGAATAATTTAAAGTATTCCACGGCTCGAAACTCCTTAAGTCACAAATGACGTCACAAGGTGTAAAAACAATTTTAGACCTTATAAATCAAACAATTAATAAAAAAAATTAAAACAAATCAGTGGGATAACACATTAGGAAGTCCTACAATCGCAATCGCTATAGAAAAAATCAAATATGGGAATGACATATCTGATCGTTATGTCACGTGACAAGAATATTCCTATACTATACGCCACCGTAAAATTGTAAATACCGTTAGATTGTCAAATTGTGAAATGGCCTGCGACAAAATGATTGGCTGAACGAATATTTGTTTGTTAATGAGTTTGTTGTTCAATAAAAACAATATTTTGGTAATTTAAACTAATTTCATGTTGAAAATAACTTAAACCTTTTTTAGAACCCTTTCTTTCTTCTTTAAAACGCACTCGCCGTGCCATGACATTTGACTTTTACTCAACAATTTGACAATCTGACGGTATTTACAATTTTACGGTTCAGATACTTTCTAGATTAGCGATATCGTTTGTAGATATCGAACGTGTGTACTAACATACTTGTAAAGGTTGTAAACTCAGGATTTTTCGGTTGTTTCTTTAGAATCCTTTCTTCCGAGTGCGGGAACTTAGTGCGACGCCTCGCAACGAACGCATTGCCATGGCGCGGTTGAAATGCCTTTGCGTTTTGTGTTCATCTGCCTCATTATTGTTTTCTACTGACGATAGTATTGCTAGTAGCACGCCCATTACCTGGACGATGATAATTGGTTAATATTGTACATTGTTTTTTTTGGTACAGCTTTAGAATATGATACTTACATAAAAAAAGGTACAGCAACTATTTTGAATAATTATCATAGTTTCCGAGATTTCCGTTTCAGTTTTCCGAGTTTCTTAGTTAGAAATTAATGGTAAGAATGCATTTTTAGGCTACACATGAGATATATAGCATTTTTTCCTAAAAATTAACCCTAAGCCCACTCAGCCGATCACTCTGAAGTTTAAACTATATAAATATGTTAGGACATTATTACACACAGCAGCGCCATCTACTTCCATGGTAAGCTACGAAGGAAGCTTGTGTTATGGATACCAGATAGTTGATATACTACATAATATATAAGTTAAAATACATACATATTATAAATTTAAACATCCATGACAGGAGTACAAACATCCGAGCTTAACAAATGAAAGCCCCCAGCGGGACTCGAACCCGCGACCGCTGGCGCAAGAAAGTAGGGTCACTACAAACTGCACCAAACGTGTCGTCAATAATTGTGTGAGCTGTTGTGAGAACTTCAGAGACTTACCTAATGGCCATGATAGTTATTATTCTACCATTATATATTTATTATTTTCAACATTAAATACAAAACAAACATTCTTAAATCAAAAATTGGTTCACAATAATTGAAAACTAATATGAAAAAAAAAATCCCACACCCCTTTTTTGAAAATCGATAAAAACGATGAACTCACCCGAGAGTCGATAAAACCGGATCAAAAATTGGTTCACAATAATTGAAAACTAATATGAAAAAAAAAATCCCACACCCTTATTTGGAAAGTCGATAAAAACTGTGAACTTACCAAACAAACAATTATGAGTAATGTGTAGATGTGTAGCGTCGCTTCGGGGATATTCTCTATGTCTTTGAGCGCGAGTAGTGCGGGTTCGAAGTCCGGCCGCAGGTCTAACGCGTGCTTTAGGTGGATCACTGCTTCCTGTTATACAGAAATTTTATTGTGTTCATTATCACTACATAGTATAAAACAAAGTCACTTTCTCTGTCCCTATATCCCTATGTATGCTTAAATCTTTAAAACTACGCAACGGATTTTGATGCGGTTTTTTTAATAGATAGAGTGATTCAAGAGGAAGGTTTATATGCATAACTAGCGAATCCCGCGGCTTTGCCTGTGCTAAATCTAGGGAAGAGCCAGAGCGAAGCGAGGGCAAGTCGCTAGTATTTTTATACTTCGCTTCTCTGGTCTTAACTTATAATGAATTAAAATTATAAAAAAATAATTTTCTATTATAATAAAAGTAGCTATTTGCAAGTGAAAGTCCCGTTAAAATCTGTCTAGCCCATTCAGAGATTACCCGGAACAAACAAACAGACAGACAGACAAAAAAATTTAAATTTGTTTTTTTTAATGTACTAAGTAAAAAGTGAAAGCGAAAATCTGGTAATTTGAAATTAAAAACAGACACTTCTATTTTATTACGTCGAGTTAACCGACAACTTGCGAACCGACATGTCACAAAACTACTTTAGTAAGAAGAAGATTGTTTTCTTGATTGATTTCTACATTATATTCACCTGACAGTGGTAACCCAGCGGTAACGCGGTCGCTTGGATATCCGAGTGATGCGGGTTCAAATCCGGGACTCGCACATCTGATATTTTCATGTGCGAATCATTTTCTATCATGATTACCACTTGTCTTACGGTGAAGGAAAACATCGTGAGGAAACCTGCATGACTGAGAAAACCTAACAAGTTTTCGAAAGACATGTGAAGTCCGCCAACTCGCACTAGGCCAGCGCGGTGGACTATGGCCTGAGCCCCCTCGTACTGAGGGAGGCCCGTGCCCAGCAGTGGGACGTTAATAAGGGCTGATGATGATGATGATTCACCTGATAATGCCCATATGCTTTAAATATCTCTCCCAAAGTGAAGTACTGTTGCCAAGTGCTGCGGTCCGGGGGTTGCACTTCGAGCGAGCGCCGCGTGAGATAGATAGCGTCGTCTAAGTACTGGAGCGTGAATAGTACACGAGCGAGGTTTAGTAGAACCTGTTGGTTGAAAATATATGGTATATTAGGTATAAATCACTACATAGTATAAAACAAAGTCGCTTTCTCTGTCCCTATATCCCTATGTATGCTTAAATCTTTAAAACTATGCAACGGATTTTGTTGCGGTTTTTTTAATAGATAGAGTGATTGAAGAGGAAGGTTTATATGTATAATAACATCCATTAAATAGTGGAGAAATACTGTTATTTTTGAGGTTTCCGTGCGAAGCCAGAGCGGGCCGCTAGTCATAATATAATAGTACTAATCTATACTAATATTATAAAGCAGAAGAGTTTGTTTGTTTGGTTGAACGCGCTAATCTCAGGAACTACTTCGTTCGATTCGATTTGAAAAATCCCTTTTGTTGGATAGTCTATTTATCGAGGAAGGCTATAGGCTATATAATATCACGCTACGACTAATAGGAGCGGAGTACCAGTGAAAATGTTGCGAAAACGGAAAAAAATATTTCTTTTGATTTGCAGCCTTTAGAACGCGAGCGGAGCCACGGGAATTGATAGTGATAAATAATAATACAAATGATTCAAATACTTGTATACTCCACCCTTACATAGAAGCAATAAGGAAATCAGTGCTCAGCTATAGAAAAACTTAAAATTATTTATCTTTCTTATAAAAAACCAGTTTTATATTTTTTAATTTCATACAGTCATTTTTTATATGTAAACAATAAAATTACGTTATTTTGCTATGATGTAGTAGTTAATATGTATATGTATAAACATTTAAGTATTTACTGTTGTAGTATGTATGTGACAAGACCATCTTTGTACTATAGAAATTATCATAATTTACTGATATCATTACCGGAAGTTGTAGGTTCGATATAGTATCAAACATAGAAATACAAATTAAAGTTTTTTTGTATGTTTTAGGTTTCAAGCCAATCTTATCAAATCAAATTATATTCAAAGACATTTTAGAATATTTTTAAATAGTCATTTTTACATTTTTAAAATTACTTCTTTAAATAAATTTTGTGAGTCTACCACCAGCTTGGAAGGCAGTTCTACTAAAAAGCTGGTGAAAGTCAACAGATAATTCTTATATTCATATTTGCGTACATAATTAAGTGGATAAATATATAAAAAACAGTATACAATATATATATGAATCAATACTTACCTCAGCATTATACGGTGACACAGCAAGTGCTCTTCTAAAGCACTCAATAGATTGTCGCGTGTCACCTTTAATTCTCCAAAAGTTGCCAATTTGATTGTAAAGTTGCACTGACTTTGGTTTCTCTCTTTTAGCTTTTTTCAGACGCTTTTCCAATGCAATTATGTCTAGTTCTGATATACCATTTTTAAATGACTTTTTTTTTGTAAATATAAGAGCAACCTGAAAAAAAAATTTTGTTCATTTTAAATCATTAATGAAAAGACAAACTCTTCTTATTTGCACAAACAAATAACAAATTTATTAATGCCAATCAGCACTAGTTTTTTTAAAGTAGATATAAAAAAAGCAAATATAACTAATATAGTGTGTAAATGTGAAAGAATTGTAATTAATAATTAATACTTGTTCATATTGAATAATTATGCTTTTCTTCTTTCTGATCTCACCTGTGGTTCAGGTACATTAGGGTGCCTATGACGCCTTGCTACTCCTACAAGAGTGTCATAATATGTAAAATTAACAGCTTTGCCACAGTCTAAATACTCATCATCTAATTCACCACCATTAGCCTCTGCTGGTGTTGATTCTTCTCCAGTATCTCCCCTGGCTCTGATAAAATATTTAAAACTTACTATAAATTAACCATATAATACTATTTCCAATTATGGAAATTGTTCAAAATCAAAGGTTATCAAATATAATATTATTATGTATTATTAAACCCATTTAGATTGATTATACCTATACATACATATACATAAAAATATTGATCTACAAATATAAAATAACTAGCAATTTCAATAACATTTTAAGAAATGTAGTATCTGTAATAATTACACTTTTTATTAAATTCTAATGTATTTATTGTAATGTTTTCTCAAAATCTGTTTAATAGTTAATTAAAACATTACAGGAATATCAAGAAATTTTCAGGAAGAAAAGTTTATACTTACAGAAAAGTGCCATAAACATTGATGGTTATAATATTAGTCATAAATATTATTTAAGAAATTTTTACTTGAGTACTTGAAAGTATTATTAGTAGTATTACACAATTTAATATTATGCATTTTTTAATATTATTTATGTAATAGATAAAAAGCAATGTTTACTTTTTAGTACAATTACTAGAAAAAAGAAAGAATACCTTTGCTTTTCATACATATGGCAATCAGTGCAAAACATATCAAAGCCATGCTTAGTCCAAGTATTGTCATGGTAAACAGTTGATGTTATTATATTGAACACAGCATCTTCTTCAGTAATTTTGGTTTTATCAGAGTCATCCTAAAAGACATTGTAAACAGAATTTTAAAATTTATACTTATCTTTGGTTAACACAACAATTTATAACATTAATACCCTTGAAAAAGTGATTGCTGAGAATAGTCAATACTCTAAATACTTAAAGGAGTTTTTATCCTATTAAGTATTCTATAAGAAACTACAGTCCAAGGCTAACAAGATTATGGAATAAAAATATAAAGTAGTGCAACAATATGTTTAAGAATATTGAACATATTTCACTCATACTATAAAATGTAATAAAGTTTTAAATAATTGAAAAACTAACCTGTGATAATGCATTGCCGTCAACGATTTGGCCTTCTTCAACGTCCAATTTCCATATATTTGAGGTACGAGAGTTAGTAGCAATAATTTGAAAAGAAAATATATACAGAACCAAACAAGTCAAGTATGGTGAGTCCCACATTTTGAATGGTAAGGTCAAAAGTAAACATGTAAATTGATTGAGAGCCTGTTTATAAAAGAAAAGTTTACATGAAATAGTTTATTCAGGACACTACAATCATACAGCTATAAATTTAATCGTAATCTCTTCTCCTCTTCCTTGTCTTTATTTTGACAGATTAAGAAGTTATGTCCACGGCACAGAACAAAAATACTACGGTCCATGGTCTAGAAAGAAGGTCTAGACTCTAGCGTTAATAGTAGTGGGGTACGTACTGTTGGCTTATCGTGACAATAGTTTCCATTTACGGTCGTGGCGTGACAATAGACTGGGGTGCTATGCAACTAAGATAGAATATTAGTATCTCTTTTTTATCCCACGTTATTTAAGCGTTCTAAACCATCATCACATTGCTCGAATTTATATAAATACTATTTAGTTGTCACTTAAAGGGCGTGTGCAGTGCGCACTGTTCAACTCCTGTCGATAGTAACGCATATAGCGGCGTTGACGCGAACCTTGGAAGTTGTCATACAAATCGTACAAATCTCTTACTACTGAAATTGAGCTTGTTGCTGTTTTACTCGATCGTGGTTATATTACACTTTGACTAATGTAATGTTAGTTCAGAAATTCTATAAAAATAATTATAATGTCAAAACTTATAAAATTAATTAAACGTACTAAATTAACTTAATTAAGTAATATATTATTGGACCTTAAACGGTCCAATAATATATTACTTAATTTAAAAAATTAATAATTATATTATTCCAATATAATTTCAAATTTTATATAATTACTAGCGATAAGATATTCTCTCGCATTAATGTTGAACTCGGGACAACCAAGTATAATCTTACCTTTTGATTTTTGAAAACTTCAGTGACCTACTTAAGGCCCCCCAGGATTTAAAAAAAAAATTTGATCTATTTTTTATTACATAGTTGGTTCGTCTTTTGTTCTTTTTTTAACTATAAACAATAGTTTGTTCTCCATTTATTTATTAAAAAAAATATTAATAAATATGTGCCCTTAAGTTAGACCCCCTATCGCATTTTTTAATATTTTGTTAGCAAATACGGGTCAACAAACTTCTTCTTATGATTGTTCATGTGTAAAAAACTACCCCCCATTACTCTGGATGCGACCTTCTTTCTAGACTGTGGCCTAAACTTAGTAAAGTCATGATACGTTCTCAGACAAACAGACGACGAAAATACTACAAATACTAAAAACTATAGGTTTGGCCTATGTTTCGGTAATAATACCTAACTATTTCAATAAGATTTTCCCAAAATTATTCAATTCAATTCTCTTGTTAATGGCTTCAAAGCGTGCTGCGTGCCAGTTGAGCACACTGGCACAGATTATTTCGCCAGTGTCACGTAGAATGGAGAAGACACGAAGGAGATTGGTCGGTAACATACCCCAAAATTATTATTAACTGTACAGATTAAAAGTATAATATTACTTTTCTCTATGTGTACAGATAATCTATGTCATTACAAAAACAAAATTTTTATCGCAAATGTTACAATCATAGATGATTATATATATATATATAGCTTCTGCCTTTGCCTTTCCCTATGATTGGGAAAAAATTATTTAAAAAAAAATATATATACATATAGCAATATACTCTATGCATAGATGGTTACAATACAAATGTCATTGTCAAATGTCAAAAAATAATAACAAACGTGTTTCTTCTTAGACGCCAATAGTTTATAATTTCGTGTTTATTGGTATTTGGTATTGTTTTTGAGTTGAGCATTTATTACAAATATTACTAAACCTTAGGCTAACAATGAAGGACTTACAATTTTTATTTATTTAAATTCCATTGCATTATTAATAAGATGAAGAAAGAAAGAACGGGCGATAATTGTCGCCCATTTAAACTATAAGTATCTTAAAAACATTTATTACAATCTCTTAAACTTATTGTTGTTGTTTTATTTAGATATCTCTATTAATTTACAGCTCACCAAATCCTCAGTTTAACTGGTATTAGTTTTGAAAGAAGAAGTGTTATTGTAAGTAAAAAATTGTTAATTGTGCTGAACGTATTTAAATTGTCATATTTGTATTCACTTTGTAAAAATTAAAAAGCGTATAAACACTTAAATATTAAAATAATATGTCTTATATTTTTAGGGATTTGTGGAATTGACCGTCGTGCCCCTAAAAGATAATTTGCGGTACATTCGCCTTAATGCTAAACAGTGTCGTATCTACAGAGTTTGCTTAAATGACCAATATGAAGCAAACTTTCAATATTTTGATCCATTCTTGGACATTTGCCAAAGTGATCCCAATACGTAAGTATAATGTGTTATTACTCAAATTTAATTTATTGGCAAATTACAATATGGACAGATTTGCAAATGAAATGTTGTACATTATTAGTAGTTAATATTGTATAATATTGTTCATTCTCAGGAGAAGTCTTGAAGCTTTTTCCCAATATCATTTATCTGCTGCACAAAAAATTGATCCTGATCACAATTCCGGTGAACTCCACATACAAATACCAGATGATGCAGCTCATTTGGTGGGTGAAGGCAGAGGGCTAAGAATTGGTATTGAATTCTCATTAGAATCACCACAGGGTGGTATGCATTTTGTTGTGCCTGAAGGAGAAGGTACTTTAGTTGAGGTATGTAATTGTTGATATACAATTTATTAAATGATAGTGCCATGCTTGTTACCTTCGGGTAGCAACCGAATGGGCCGGCACGCCCCGTATAGTTCATTAGTACCACTCTCTCACAGAAGACCGGTGTGAAGTGGCAGCTGTGCTGTCGCGTTTCGTCCGGTGAGTGAGAGTCCGGGAGGGCCACTCTCCTTTCCCCCTCCCTCTGCCTCCCTCCCTCCCTCTCCCTCCCTCCCTCTCCCTCCCTCCCTCTTCCCTTCATCCTCCGCCTTCGTTCCCCCTCCCTCCCACTTCCCTCCCTCCTCCATCCCTCCCTTTCCTGAAAGGCCGGCAACGCATCATGTCCATGGGCAGAGGTGATCACTTCCCATCAGGTGAGCCTCCTGCCCATTTGCCCCCTTTTTACCATAAAAAAAATTTAAAAAATCTCATAGTTTAGTATCTCTTAGTTTATTAATTTAAATTTTTATTTAAAAACAATATAAATATATACATTTCAGAAATCAGCTCACATGTTCACATATGGTCACTCAGCTCGACTTTGGTTCCCATGTGTGGATAGTTTTGCAGAACCATGCACTTGGAAGCTAGAATTTACTGTAGATGAAAGTTTAACAGCAGTGTCTTGTGGGGAGCTGTTAGATGTAGTGTATACACCTGACCATAGACGAAAGACATTTCACTATGTTGTAAACACACCAGCTTGTGCACCAAACATTGCTTTGGCTATAGGGTAAGATTTTATTTTTTTAATTTATTTTGATTTCTGTGCCTTACTAATAAATCACATTAAATTATTATTTATATAAGTGTTCTTTTTGTCCTGTCTATTTATCACTTACCTTATTCAATAATATTCCAAATAATGTAAATTTTAAGTTATAATTTTATTCTTTTAACTAAAGTCATGTTGTATTTTTTTTAATTCAGGCCATTTGAGACCTATGTGGATCCACACATGAATGAAGTGACACACTACTGCCTACCACAGCTGTTGCAAATACTAAAAAACACTGTACGATACTTGCATGAGGCTTTTGAGTTTTATGAAGAGACTCTGTCTACCAGATATCCTTATCCATGCTACAAACAAGTATTTGTTGATGAAGTAAGTAATACCTAATTTAACACAATATTATATGTTATTTTTATTTTAAAGTTTTACTTTTAAGTATAACATGTAAAAATAAATTATTATAAAAAACTAGCATTTCCTTTGGATCCACCCGTGTTTTAATGACTGGGAAGAAAATTCTAAATAATTCGTAAAAATTATCCTATATGTTGACCATTACATGACTAGCTATCACCATATTATACCAAATTTCATCAAAATCTGTTCCGTGGATTTCTCGTAATGCGGTCAAAGACAGACAGACAAGAATTCTAAAAACTATAGATTCAGCGTCTATATTGTTGAATGAAATGAAATGAAGCCTTTTTCATCCTGGAACTCTGTTCACGTTTTTTTCTACTCTTTGATTTATAGAATATGGGGCATTTCATATGAAGCGGACAGGAAAAAAAAAGTGAGGTTAGGAAATTTGTTCATATGCGAGTTATTTATACCTCTAGTGAATATGAAAGTGTATGCGAAATATTTTTTTTCCACGGTGTTTATTTTTAAAATTATGGGCTTTTGAAAAATAATCATAATCCAAATTTCGATGTTTTAGATTTAGTTTTTCGAATGGTTAACAAATACAAACAACTATTGAACTTAGCGTTTTGTATAGATTTTTAGTTGCTCTTTTTAATAAAGAAATATTTTTTTGAAATTAAAAATAAAATGATGTACAAAACCGGAAATGAAAATTTCAAAACAAGTTTTTGATCACTTCGACCCATGTATTTTAATTTTTTCTTGCATCCAAATATAGCCTATAGTATTATTAAAAAACACTAAAAGTTTCATTGTGTTATCTCTATTGCTTAGAAAGATTGGTAAATTAATGTATGTCGCTCTCGACATGCATGTCGCTCTGAGCGTGATGCTTCATACTAATTTATGTCAGTTACTTGGCGAAATTTAAAAATTTATCATATGTATCATTGTATTCAAGCAAGTTTAAGCTCTGAAAACTTAGGGTTTATTACTTGCTGTTTTTACAAGCTTGTATTATTAGTCAATGTCTGGTCCAACGTTCTTTAAACATAGCTAACCTTGATCTTAACAGTCAAAGCTTTCGATTACAACAAAACGCACTCGGATGCACGCGTTTGAGGAATACGAATACGTACTACAGACATACATACCACACATATACACACAAGAAACCTATAACACCACTTTTTTGTCGTGGGTTAAACTGATGTATAATTAAACTGAAAATACAATTATGAAAATAAACTTGATACCAAATTCAAAACGTTTTATTTTATATTTTTTACTATTTTACAATTAGAATCTATACTACAACTGGTTCTTTTTATAAGAAGGCCTTCTATTGTTGGAATAAATACATGAAACTTTTTAGTTCCTGTAATGATAACTGCAGAATCAAACTAAGGTTGCAAAAAATCCTCTGCCGTTGAAACATGATACAGCAACACATTACGCTTATCAAAAAAATCTTACACAAACACCTATTAGAAAATGGAGTAGTAGTGTCAAAAGTTATTTACATAACCGATGGTGCCTCACAACATTTTAAAAATAGATTCAACTTTATTCATCTAAGTCATTATGATAACTTCTCATGGTTAGGGGCCCTGCGATGGTCTTGGTGGGAACTGCAAAAATGCTTGGCGACTGATGCTTTATACGAATATGCAAAATCGTCTTTAAAACAAACAGTGATTTACTATTGCTCTAAAGAAGAAATTCAACGGCAGAGGATTTTTTGCAACCTTAGTTTGATTCTGCAGTTTTCATTACAGGAACTAAAAAGTTTCATGTATTTATTCCAACAATAGAAGGCCTTCTTATAAAAAGAACCAGTTGTAGTATAGATTCTAATTGTAAAATAGTAAAAAATATAAAATAAAACGTTTTGAATTTGGTATCAAGTTTATTTTCATAATTGTATTTTCAGTTTAATTATACATCAGTTTAACCCACGACAAAAAAGTGGTGTTATAGGTTTCTTGTGTGTATATGTGTGGTATGTATGTCTGTAGTACGTATTCGTATTCCTCAAACGCGTGCATCCGAGTGCGTTTTGTTGTAATCGAAAGCTTTGACTGTTAAGATCAAGGTTAGCTATGTTTAAAGAACGTTGGACCAGACATTGACTAATAATACAAGCTTGTAAAAACAGCAAGTAATAAACCCTAAGTTTTCAGAGCTTAAACTTGCTTGAATACAATGATACATATGATAAATTTTTAAATTTCGCCAAGTAACTGACATAAATTAGTATGAAGCATCACGCTCAGAGCGACATGCATGTCGAGAGCGACATACATTAATTTACCAATCTTTCTAAGCAATAGAGATAACACAATGAAACTTTTAGTGTTTTTTAATAATACTATAGGCTATATTTGGATGCAAGAAAAAATTAAAATACATGGGTCGAAGTGATCAAAAACTTGTTTTGAAATTTTCATTTCCGGTTTTGTACATCATTTTATTTTTAATTTCAAAAAAATATTTCTTTATTAAAAAGAGCAACTAAAAATCTATACAAAACGCTAAGTTCAATAGTTGTTTGTATTTGTTAACCATTCGAAAAACTAAATCTAAAACATCGAAATTTGGATTATGATTATTTTTCAAAAGCCCATAATTTTAAAAATAAACACCGTGGAAAAAAAATATTTCGCATACACTTTCATATCCACTAGAGGTATAAATAACCCGCATATGAACAAATTTCCTAACCTCACTTTTTTTTTCCTGTCCGCTTCATATGAAATGCCCCATATGTTAATGACTATTTCAATGACTTTTAGAGAGAAAATAATAATCAATGTGAAGCTTTGATTTTGTTGGATTTAAATAAGTGTAAATAACAAAATCTACTTTAAATTAAATGCATTATTTTCCTTTCAGACAGAAGATGATGTGACAGCATATACTACAATGTCAATACTAAGCACCCATTTACTTCACTCAATTGCTATTATAGACCAAACCTATATAAGTCGTAAAGCAATGGCTCAAGCAGTGGCAGAACAATTCTTTGGTTGCTTCATAACTATGCAAAATTGGTCAGATTTGTGGCTTGCCAAAGGAATACCTGAGTATTTATGTGGTTTATATTCGAAAAAGTGTTTTGGGAATAACGAATATAGGTATTGGATACATCAGGAATTGCAAGAGGTAATTGCATTGCTTATTTATTATACACATTTTTGTTTTGTCTAATGTATACTAATAATATATTGGCATAGTTTTTACTAATTTTTTTTGAAAAACTAACAAAGTCTTGAAGTATAGATTTTGCACATGAGTTTTATAAAAAACAAAAAAGAAGTAAAATGAAAGAGAGAGTAAAAGGGACATTAGACATTCCAGAAAACATTCAGAAATGAGAGTTAGGTCTGCCTTCCACATATTTATACATACATCTATTATGCAAATAAATAAAATTGAAGTCTGTTTAGAATGTCAAAGCGAGTGTGACTCACAATTTTTTACTATGATAAGATAAAAAAGGGTTACTTTTTTATATTTTCAATATATTGTCTTAGTATTTACTTATTAAATACTTATTTAACATATTTAATTTTTTTATTTACTCATATGATAATTATTGTTTTATTCTTACTTCTTTATTTTTTATTTATTTATATGATAATGTTAAATGAATAAATTGTTGAAACAGTGGTAGCCCAGCGGTAACGCGGTCGCTTGGATAACCGAGTGATGCGGGTTCGAATCCGGGTCTCGCACCTCTGATATTTTCATGTGCGAATCATTTCTATCATGATTACCACTTGTCTTACGGTGAAGGAAAACATCGTGAGGAAACCTAACAAAAACCTAACAAGTTTTCGAAAGACATGTGAAGTCCGCCAACTCGCACTAGGCCAGCGCGGTGGACTATGGCCTGATCCCCCTCGTACTGAGGGAGGCCCGTGCCCAGCAGTGGGACATTAATAAGGGCTGATGATGATGAAATGAATAAATAGAAATTTACAAAAATGTTTTAGAGATTGTTATTTATTTTAATTTCAGGTAGTGACATATGAAGAACAATATGGTGGAATAGTCCTCGATCCATGGCAGCCCCCCGCCAGCGGCTCGCGGGACGGGTCTAACGACGTGTTCTATTTTCCTGTTAGAAACGTGCATACTATGTCGCCGAGATATATCGAAGTGAGTGTATTTTTTGTTTTTCATGCAATTCCGTTGTTTATCTTAATAATAATAATGATAAGCTATCGGCTTTTCTAATGTCTAAATAAGAATTAATAAATTAAAATAATAATAAATTATATACTAACCTGTTTTGCTGTATAAAAAGGTTTTTTGCAAGCAAAATACAAGATAGTGTCAGTATTTTCATTAAATATTAACAGTATTGGTATTGTTTATTTAATAAATATTATAAATACATAAAAGGTACAACTGTACATGTGACTTTTTCCCCCTTAATATAACAATGGTTCGATAAAGTTATTTTTTCCATTTTATATTTCATGGGATGAAATGTATTTTAACATTTTTAATCAAAACAAGGGATTAAAAGACATATAAACTTATAATTGATGACATAAGAATTTTTAAAAATGATCTGAAATATCTAATTTTTAAAATTACTAAATATAAGGGGTGCTATGTTTGTCACATACATATAGATCTTGTTTTAGCATAGTTTTATTAATTTATAGGTAATGCGAAAGAAATCTCACCTAGTACTAAGAATGTTGGAGCAGCGTATCGGCCAAGAGTTACTCCTGCAAGTGTTCAACAAGCAGCTCTCATTGGCCACCAATGCTGCTAACACTAAAATTGGTAGCGGTTTGTGGGGACATTTGTTGTTATCCACGAATTTATTCGTAAAGGCAATATTCACAGTGACTGGCAAAGATATGGCAGTGTTTGTTGATCAGTGGGTACGCACTGGTGGACACGCTAAGTTCCATCTTACATCGGTTTTTAATAGGAAAAGGTAATTAAGATTTAGAGTATTGAAATTAAATGTATTTTAGACATATTTGGAACTCTTATTGTTATTTTAAATCTAAGTATCTTTTCGCATTTTTCCGTGCTTTTTTTGTTTTTGGATGCTTTACTGTAATAATGGTCACGAATAACGGTTTTTTTAAATGTCATTATGTAGGTATTATTATTATTAATTTAATTGTGAATTAAACATTAAAATGCGTTTTTGTACTATATTTATCTCAATTTAAATATTTTCTTATAGAAACACAGTGGAATTAGAAATTCGCCAAGACAGTGTTCACGAGCGTGGCATAAGGAAATATGTAGGACCGTTGCTAGTTCAATTGCAAGAGTTAGACGGGACATTTAAACATACATTGCAAATAGAGAATATTGTGGTGAAAGCAGACATTACCTGTCACAGCAAAAGTAGAAGAAATAAGAAAAAGAAGATTCCCTTGTGTACTGGAGAAGAAGTTGATATGGACTTATCTGCTATGGAGTAAGATTTTGTTCTTTGCAATATTCTACACTCTTAAGAGTGGTATACACGAATTAGTTACTACATTGGCTAATATTTAAACTGCATATGTTGATAATAATTGATTATAAAAAATATTTTTTCACAGTTTTTAATGTTTGATTTTAATAATACGATATTATTGTATATTTTTTTAATTTAATAATAAAATAATAGACAAATATAAGAGTGTGAGAGTGAGAAAATTTATACAAACTTTAGGAGTACAACTTAGGCCAAGAACAACAATCGAGGAGATTCCAATTTTTTCATACCAGTATACTCAAATATAAGAAAAATGATATACCTAATTTTTAAAAAGTCCCAATACTATTTACAAGAAATTAAAAACGAACACGTTTACACGAATATTTGACATTATAAATGAAACTATCTTTTCAGATATTGTCGCGGAGTTATTTGGACAGTCAGTCTCTCCCGTGACCATGATTGCTGTAAAGCATTTGAAACGTCGGGAATCAAAAATCCAAATAAATCTGCGACAAAATCCGAAAAGATAACACTAATATATACTAAGCTTTAGTAATAAACAACATAATTAACCATTCATATTTTCCGCACAGCGATTCCCCAGTGCTATGGATCCGTCTAGACCCGGAGATGTCCCTCCTCCGAAGCACAGTCATCTCTCAGCCGGACTACCAGTGGCAGTACCAGCTGCGTCACGAGCGTGACGTCACAGCGCAGAGTGAGGCTATAGATGCTCTACACAGCTACGCTGAACCCGCTACCCGGAAGGCACTCACTGATACCATAGAGAATGAACAGACATACTACAAGATTAGATGTAGAGCCGCCCATTGTTTGACTAAGGTTGGTTGGTGTTTTTAGTCTATAGTAATAATGTTCTCCGACCACGGCGGCCAATCTCATTGAGACTGGCCAACTACGCAGGAGATATTATAGTACACAAGTGCACTCTCTATTCCTATCACTCTCATACTCCGGTGGAAGACTATTCGATACGACCAGTGAGAGTTAAGGCGCAGGACCGACGGCTTTACGTGCTCTCCGAGGCACGGGGGTGACACACCGCCAACTTCCCAACTCCGGGTGGTTACTGAGGTTTACTAAAGTGTAAACAGAAAGACTTAATAACTAATCGCAGCTGCACGTTTTTGTTTTAGCTCAAAGTCACTCATTTACGGCGGGGGAAGGGGTAAGCTTCGCCAGCTGTGATTGGGTAACTTATTTGTATTGGTCCGTATTTAAGCATAGAATTGCAACGATTGATTAAAATTTCGTTGCTTAAGTTTGATTTAGCATATGTTTAGTGAGCGCGGTAGCCCCCGAACGTGCTCTCCACTAGTCGTTGTGCTTCATGGTCTATGGTTAGAAGTTGATTTTGAGTAGGGATATGTTTAGGCGAATCATATAATACACCTTTTTTCTTGGATGGATGGATGAATGTTTGTTATTCAGTGACGCCATAATGGCTGAAGTTTGAACGGATTTGATATAAAATTTGTCATAAAGGTAGGTTATAGACTCGAGAAGCTCATGCTTACTTTTTACTCCGGAAAAATTTACGGTGTCTGTGGGATAGATTTGTATTTTTTTAGCTAGAGACTTTAGACGAAACGGTGATTCGCTAGGTTAATTATAAATTCAATATAATGGCAATAAAACAATGTTACAAATACATATTAATATTTATTTTTAATATTTTTTTAAAGGTAGCAAACGCAATGATAAGCTCGTGGGCGGGGCCGCCGGCCATGTTGACGATATTCCGCAAAATGTTCGGCTCCTTCGCCGCCCCACACATCATAAAGCAGAACAATTTTGACAACTTGCAACATTACTTCTTACAGAAGACCATCCCTGTAGCTATGGCTGGTATGTATATGATTGAAATTTAAATTTTATAAGTACCAGTGTTGCATAAGTGTAAGACATACTACGATGACACGGTTGGCGCAGTTTGTAGTGACCCTACTTACTTGCGCCAGCGGTCGCGGGTTCGAGTCCCGCTGGGGACATTCATTTGTTAAACTCGGTTGTTTGTACTCCAGTTATGGGTGTTTATATTTATAATATTATATTATGTATGTATTTAAATTTATAAATGTAGTATATCAACTATCTGGTATCCGTAACACAAGACTCGTAGCTTACCACGGAACAATATGGCGCTGTGTGCTGTGTGTAATGTCTCAACATATCTCTTTATTTATTTATTCTTAGAATAAAAATATATATTATAAAAAAATCTGACTGCATAAAAGCTAACTAAAAAGATGAAAATAAGTTGACAAAAGAATATAGTATTATGCAGTCGGAGATATACACGTTTCATCCTTGTCGCGAGATCATTGGTTGAGAGGTAGCCCACTGGTCAGCCATTCGCTTAAACCGAGTGAAGCAGGTTCGGACGGGTCTTGTATTTCTGATATTTTGCAAATTATTTTCAACATGATTAACACTTTTGTATGGTAAAGGAAAACTTCGTGATGAAATATTTTCTGAGAGAACCGAAACTTCTCGAAAGACTTTTGAAGTCCGCTAACCGACCGCTGACCGTACTTGGTCAGCGTGGTTTACTATGGTCTGATCCCCGTCGAATATAATAATAAGGGAGGCCTCAGGCCCCAACAGTGGCACGTTACAAAGGGCTTACATTTAATGACCGACGAATAATATCTATAATAATTAAAATCAATTTGAATACGTATTTCCACAGTCCACACTAACAATTTTACTATTTCTTTAGGTTTAAGAAACATCCACGGCATTTGCCCGCCAGAAGTAGTGAGGTTCCTCTTAGATCTGTTCAAGTATAACGACAATTCAAAGAACCATTTCTCGGATAACTACTACAAGGCGGCGTTAGTGGACGCCCTCGCCGCCACCATCACTCCTGTTATATCCGTCTTACAACCTGTGAGTACGATAATGTAATACTTATTTAGTCCGTACTTGAAATTGTGTTAATTTAAGCTTATGAGATATGTATTTTTAAAAAAAATTAATGTTTTTTAGCGAATTATTTTATTTCTTTAAATTAAATGTATTAGTGGGGTGATAATTCGACTTAATCGGTGTGAGATAAGGCTTAGCATCTTTATTTGTTACCTGATTTCTCTACTTAAGGTTTTCCTTACCCTTTCCATTGTATTATATTGGCATGACTGACTTTCAGGTCATGAAAAAATATCGAAATCAATAATTATGTGAGCACAATAAAAGTATTCCGTATTTGCTTTGTAAATGATAAACTTGTCCTATCGAAAAGCAAACAAATCGGCACTATAACTCCATTCGATTCTTATACAGGGTGCACCAATAACAGCAGCTTTTTCTATCAAAAAGCAAACAAATCGGCACTATAACTCCATTCGTTTCTTATACAGGGTGCACCAATAACAGCAGATTCCCTATCAGCCGATACCAAGCTCGTGTTGGAGGAAATAACGAGGGTCCTCAACCTGGAGAAGGTGCTTCCTTGTTACAAGAACACGGTGACAGTGAGCTGCCTCAGAGCAATCCGGAGACTGCAACAGTGCGGCCATTTACCCAGCTTACCCACTACATTCAGAGCTTATGCGGAATATGGACAGTATATTGGTATGTTGTTCGTACTTATTAAAGGAATCATTATTAGTGAATGAAAGGTTGTAATTTGAAATGTATATTTAATTTATATAATTTATATAGTTTCTCTTACGGTGAAGGAAACATCGTGATCGCATGTTTGAGAAAACCTAGCAAGTTTTCACACGAAAGACTTGTGAAGTCCACCAACTCGCACAAGGCCAGCGCGGTGGACTATGGCCTGATCCCCCTCGTACTGAGATAGACCCGTACCCAGCAGTGGGACGTTAAAAAGGGTTGATGACATATATTTTGGTATCGGCTTTTACTTTAAGGGTCTAAAAATTGTCTCGGATGCAATTTCCTTCATTTTGTAGACATCGCCGTCAAACAAGCAAATAGGTGTAGATTTTTGACGGAAATTCGTTTAATAATATACAAGTTTAAAAAAAGCATATTTATTTCTGTCACTGCCTTAAAATATTCTAAAAACAATCAAATTTCAGATGTCCGTCTAGCTGCATTTGAGTGCTTAGTAGACTTTGTCCGAGTAGACGGGAAGCCAGAAGACCTGTCTTCTCTACTCACGGCGGTGGAAAACGATCCTGACCCCGGCGTGAGGCACGGCCTCGCTCGCCTGTTAGTTTCCATGCCGCCGTTTGAAAAAGCTGCCAGACATCGTTTAGATACGGAGGCCGTTGTTCATAGGTAAACAGTGTTTCAATATAGAAACTGACTTACTGAGTTTCTTTCGCCAGTTCTTCTCAGGTCAAAGGTTTCTTCTTTCCGAACTGGTGGTAGACTCATAACTAATTCTTAAAATACTATATTCTTTTGTATTCTAAGCCTTAATTCTCTTTCCCTTAGAAGACATTTTTTCTTTATTTCTAATAAAATAAGTTAGTATTGTTTATCTATCGATTAAAATTTATGATACGAGTACATCACCTTTTACAGATTATGGAATAACATTAATAGCCAATTATCCAACGATGCAAGACTGAGATGCGATTTAGTAGATCTCTACTACACGTTATATGGCTTGAAAAGACCATTATGTGTCCCATTACCGGAGATACAGGCTATGATGAAGCAGATGCACCATAGAGAGAGGGAGAGGTTAGACAGAGAGAGGGAGAGGATAGAGAGGGATAAAGAGAGACAAAGGGAGATGGATATAAAGCCAGTTATCAAGCAAGAGATTGAAGACGTAAGTGTAATAGTTATTGTTTTTGTTTGTTTTTTTTAGAATACTGTCTTTGGAACATTCAGTTTTAAATCATTTAGGACGTTTTTAAATCTGTTATGTCTTTACAAAAATCCTTTGATTGTCTGATGAAAATATCACTTTCCATTTTATCTGCCTTTATAAATAAACTAAAGAAAATAATATAAAGTTATGAAATACAAATTGTTAAAGTCCAAAAATTATTATTAATTAATTATATGCCAATAAGAAAAGAGAAAGCATTCTTAAAATTTTTAAAATAATAATAATTTTATAGATCCTAATATATAATAATACTAATAATTTAATATTAATATGCTTAAAAAGATTCCAGTAAAATCGGAGATGGATATAGGGCCATTGGGTGGACCTGCAGTAGACCGCGAGCTGCCAACTGATATAAACTTTCCCGTACCAATATCAAGTATAAAGGAGGAAGACGACAAAGTAGACATCATGTCCGTGACCGACGCGCCCGTACGGATATATAGTGTAAGGAATATTTTAAATTTATTATAGTTACTAAATTTATTATCTTTCAGACTATCAAGATATCGGTATATCGATTACGGCGATTCACAAATTAGTAGTATAGAAGTTTTTGTTAGACTTAATTTATGGATAGCACTAATTGAGCACTAAGTCAGTAATTAATTTCATTTGCTAATAATATGAAAATATGAAAAAAATAATTATTCCATGATTTTGTCTCATCGCATTATATTAATATCAGAGGCCTATTAACTCTTTTACGTAGGTTCTCAGCTCATACCGCTAAATAAGCTAATTTTGTTATTAAAAATTAAAAATATATTTTTTTATTTGTCTTCACGAATGGCTAGCACTAATTGCGTATTAAATGATAAATCAATATTATCAGGTTATTACCTGATAATATTGATTCTCTCTCAGGTTTCACTTTTAACTAGATTCTTTGCTCATACTCTAAGTTTTGTTAGTTAAAAATGAAAAAATAAGTTATTCCATGATTTTGTCTAATGTATTGTCAGAACAAAATTTATTATCCTCCCGACCGATGATATATATATATATATATATATATATATATATATATATATATATATATATATATATATATATATATATATATATATATATATATATAGTGATGATGACCGAATATATCTATATATAGTGTTCGTTTTATGTTATTATTCTTTAAATTATATTCTTTTTAGGATGAAGCAAAACGCGTATTCGTGTCAGATAATGCAGCGCCCTTACCAGGCATACCGGGTACGTCCGGCCCCATCGGCTTCGAGCCCGGCATGTTTAAACGAGATAAAGATGATTTGGGTGCACCTAAAGTAAGTGTTTAAGTCTAATTCAATAAAGTTTATATCATATCTATACTAATATTATAAAGCTGAAGATTTTGTTTGTTTGTATGTTTGGTTGGTTGGTTGGTTGGTTGGTTGGTTGGTTGGTTGGTTGGTTGGTTGGTTGGTTGGTTGGTTGGTTGGTTGGTTGGTTGGTTGGTTGGTTGGTTGGTTGGTTGGTTGGTTGGTTGGTTGGTTGGTTGGTTGAACGCGCTAATCTCAGGAACTACTGGGCCGAATCAAAAAAACTTTCTGTAATACTTTCTTAGGTTTACGCGAATGTTTGACATTATAAATGAAACTATATTTTCGGATTTTGTCGCGGATTTATTATGATTTTTGGTTCCCGACGTTTCGAATGCTTTACAGCAATCATGGTCACGGGAGAGACTAAGGTATTAGACGTCTCAGGGGGTTATATACTTGTTACAGACAGTGCCTACCCACAATTTTTTACAAATATTCAAAATGATAGACTATAAAATTATACATTTCAATTCTATACTTTTAAGATTTTAAAATTTTAAATTATATATATTGCCATATTTATAATATAATTTAAAATTTTAAAATCTTAAAAGTATAGAATTGAAATGTATAATTTTATAGTCTATCATTTTGAATATTTGTAAAAAATTGTGGGTAGGCACTGTCTGTAACAAGTATATAACCCCCTGAGACGTCTAATACCTTAGTCTCTCCCGTGACCATGATTGCTGTAAAGCATTCGAAACGTCGGGAACCAAAAATCATAATAAATCCGCGACAAAATCCGAAAATATAGTTTCATTTATAAAACTTTCTGTGTTGGATAGTCCGTTTTTTTCCGTTTTCCATTAGTTCCGTTCAGCGTTTACAATGCGAGCGAAGCCGCGGAAAAGGCTAGTCAATATATAAAATAGTAAAATTTATGTCATGAAAAAATACCTTATTAGTTTTATAAAGTGTTTGTTTTGGGTATATTTTTGGTGGTTATTGACTAGATAGAATTATGCGTTTTTAAGTTAAATAAAAGGCGACGAAGTGACAAACGGTAGTTTTTCTTTTCGGATTTTGTCGCGGATTTATTTTGATTTTTGGTTCCCGATGTTTCGAATGCTTTACAGCAATCTTGTTCACGGGAGACTCTCCCGTTAAAATAGAATAGGTAAATGATAAAAAAAGATAGTTTAATTTATAATGTCAAATATTCGCGTAAACGGTAGTTATGTAGTTGTCATAAAATAATTATTTATTAAAAGTTATAGTTTACGCGTATGATGAACGATGAGTTTAATTGATTGTTTCTCTTATATTTAAAGGCGAAAAAGAAAAAGAAAGAAAAGAAGAAACACAAACACAAGCACAAACATAAACATAACAAAGAGAAGTCAAAAGAGAAGGAAAAGTCTTTACCCCCGCGACCTCCATCTTCCTTCACAGAACATTTGAAAATCAAGGAAGAGACGCGTGAAACTCTTAGCTCGTTCAGTTCGAGTCAAAGTCCCTCAGAAGATATATCGTCTATGCCGTCTAATATGAGTTTTTAATATATTAAAATAATATTGTAAAATTAAGCTTTATTTAGATTCTATTGTAATGTAGATTAAATAATAAAATTATGATTAAATTTTGTTTTATTTTATTTTTATTCTACGTTTTCCCTTCTAAAACAGCGAAGACAGTAAACAGTGATAACTTAGGTAGTATTAGTATGGTGATTACATTTATATTACATTATTATATCATCACTCGGGGCGGACTTACCATAAGGTCGGATAAAATTCTCAAGTTCGTAGTAACAAAACTAATCATGGGGAGCATTAATTGTAATTTGAATTATAAGATTCTCTTGGATGTTCTCGTTAAGTCAATATAAAGATATTCTAAGAATAAAGAAGATCGAGTTGCAGAATTGTTATTTTACTTTATTTGTAACTAAAATAAAGTATACTAGAATGTTTATTTAGAAATCTAGTTGACATTTGATTAAAATTATCACGAGATGCAATTAATCAATGATTGTGTTGAATGTTATGCGTTGACCTAAAATTAATGTTATTATTTTGCTAATACATAGATACACTTTATTATCTTATTGATTTCCTAATAATTATTATTTATATTAGATACAATATATGGATATAGATTGTATGATAGAGAGAAGTGTACAAACTAGTTTATATTTTATTTGAATATGGAATAGGCGACAGGTTTTTTAAACAAGTTGTCGATATTAAAACAATGTTTATAATTATAATTTATAATAATTATTAGGTTCTACTACTAATAATGCGTGTGTGCTCTATTTTATAATAATATTCGTTAAATTATAATCTCAATGTTTTGCATAGTGATAAGTATAACACAGACTCTTGGTCTCGTAGGGTCAATAGTCAAATTTTGTTTGTAGGTACATCCAAGAGTTTGAATGGATGCCTTGTATTTAATTCAACGTTATTTATATTTTTTTATTGCCTCGGCGCGGCGCGGTGGTGTATTGCTAGCATGTACATACATCGAGTGGTCCTGGGTTCGAGTCCCGGGTTGGACCAAGTTTAGTTATTGAGTCTTTCTGTTTAGTAAGCCTCAGTAACCGCCGGAATTGGCGGTGTCACCCCCGTGCCTCGGAGAGAACGTAATGCCGTCGGTCCTGCGCCGCCGCTCTCACTGGTCGTGTAGAATTATAGTCTTCCACCGGAGTATGAGAGTGATAGAAATAGAGAGTGCACTTGTGTAGTGTAGGTATATATATCTCCTGCGCATCATAATATCTCCTGCGCAGTTATCTAGTCTCAATGAGATTGGCCGCCGTGGCCGGAATCGGTCAGAGAACATTATTTTTATTTTTCTTCCCATATGAACCTAAGTTAGTATATTCTAAAAACACATACCTACCTACTAATATGTCAGTGACTGTGTCTTACAAAGTAATCATTAGGAATTACAGAAATGTGATTATATTATTATTTATAATAATATATAAGTACATTAACTTTACTAATATATTCTAAATCTATATAAGCGAAAGGGCACTTCACGATATATCGAATAGCGCTTGACGTACCTATAAAGATGAAAGGCAGGGATGAGGGAGGTAGTTTATAGTTGGTAGATGTACGCTAATCCCAATCTCTCTTTATTCTCCGAAAGGCGAAAGTCCTTCATTTTTGTGTTACAAACATTCGGCAGGGAAACCTAGAGACGAATCTGAGCGAGGGTGACTCGCTATTAAAAAATATGTATTTTGCAATTTACAGATGAAGCTGCAGCAAGTCTTTAGACAAGACAAGGTTATCATATACTTTTTATAACATTATAACTATTTTATTTCAATATGATACTGAGTTTAAAATAGATTAGATCTGTGTAAGTTGTTCATATCGTTATAAATCGTCTATGATAAAGTAAACGCACCTGCATTTTCGAATGGCGAACGGATTTTCTTGATCTATAGTCAAGAAGTAAGGGACATTCTTGATCAACTATCACCTAACCATTAAAATAAAGTCATCATTAGCCCGTTTTAACGTCCCACTGCTGGGCACGGGCCTCCCTCAGTACGAAGGGGATCAGGCCGTAGTCCACCGCGCTGGCCTAGTGCGTGTTGGCGGTCTTCACATGTCTTTCGAAAACTTGCTAGGTTTTCTCACGATGTTTTCCTTCACCGCAAGACAAGTGCTAATAATGATAGAAATGATTCGCACATGAAAACATCAGAGGTGCGAGACCCGGATTTGATCCCGCATCACTTGGTTTTCCGAGCGAGTGTGTTACCACTGGGCTAGCACCAACGTATTATGCTACAGACACACTACGTTGCACTCATAAAAATTTTCGTCAGTAAATAAATTACATGTTTAAACTTAAATTCAACTTCATTAAGGCAAACTTTACTAGATTAATTTTAATATTAAAATTAAAATACATGTATGTAGATACACATGCAAGTGCATACAACTTATAGTCCGGGAGGTAGTGTCAAATTTTTACGGTGATTTTGGCATGGACTCTATGAACTTATTTTGATAGTTAGTACTTGTATGAGAACAAAAATAATTGTCAGCTGGCGCGACTCCGGGGCTTTTGGGCTAGAGAAAATATTAACGTAGATGAAAAAAAAATATTCTTGGACTATTTTGGCAAAGATGAAAAAGTATAAATAATTAGTTAATGAATTGTAGATCTTAAAAAAAAGTGTCAGCTGTATCATGTACGTGACAAAATATGTTAGCTGATCATGTAAACATGTTAAAAAATCAGAAAAACTTGTAGCATTTTGGCAAAGCTGAAAATTGTATATATTAAAGATTACAATTCAATAATCATAATAATTTATGTCAGCTGGAATTTTAACGAGGCACAACCTGTTAGCTTGACTTTCAAAGTTTGGTTATGAAGTATAATATCAGATCAGCTAACATATTTTGTCACGTACACGATGCAGCTGACACTTTTTTTTAAGATCTACAATTCATTAACTAATTATTTATACTTTTTCATCTTTGCCAAAATAGTCCAAAAAAATTTTTTTTACTATCAAGTTTCCTGGCATTTTCTCATCTTATGCCCCGGTTTTGGGCCAACTGACACCTCATTTATTAATAAGCGTTGGAACAACTGACTATACAAAAAAACAAAAGTCATGCCAAAATGATCTGATATTATACTTCATAACCAAACTTTGAAAGTCAAGCTAACAGGTTGTGCCTCGTTAAAATTCCAGCTGACATAAATTATTATGATTATTGAATTATAATCTTTAATATATACAATTTTCAGCTTTGCCAAAATGCTACAAGTTTTTCTGATTTTTTTACATGTTTACATGATCAGCTAACATATTTTGTCACGTACATGATACAGCTGACACTTTTTTTTAAGATCTACAATTCATTAACTAATTATTTATACTTTTTCATCTTTGCCAAAATAGTCCAAAAAAATTTTTTTTTATTGAAGTTTCTTGGCATTTTCTCATCTTATGCCCCGGTTTTGGGCCAACTGATACCTCATTTATTAATAAGCGATGGAACAACTGACTATACAAAAAACCAAAAACCATGCCATAATGATCTGATATACCTAATAACCAAACTTTGAAAGTAAAGCTAACAGGTTGTGCCATGTTAAAATTCCAGCTGACATAAATTATTATGATTATTGAATTATAATCTTCAATATATACAATTTTCAGCTTTGCCAAAATGCTACAAGGTTTTCTGATTTTTGACATGTTCACATGATCAGCTAACATATTTTGTCACGTACATGATACAGCTGACACTTTTTTTTGAGATCTACAATTCATAAACTAATTATTTATACTTTTTTATCTTTGCCAAAATAGTCCAAGAACATTTTTTTACTATCAAGTTTCCTGGCATTTTCTCATCTTATGCCCCGGTTTTGGGCCAACTGACAATTTGTTTATTAATAAGCGTTGGAACAACTGACTATACAAAAAAACAAAAGCCATGCCAAAATGCTCCGGTCAAATTTGACACTACCTCCCAGACTATTAAGTCCGGTTTTGTTTAAGCGCTCGACTTGTCTAAATAGGGGCAATGAAACTTAGCTGTGGTTCGGCAGTTGCAGATACTATCCTTCAACTTTGTTCAAGCAAAACGTGTATTTGGTCTGCATATTAAATACACATGCTTTTGAATCCCTGCATAATAAGAATCAATTTTAGGTCATTGACCGAGTAACGAGTACATATTTTAGGGTCCTGTTTCTATGTCAAAAGCTTTGTTTATCTGTATTTTGTAAATAGACTGTTTTTTTTTTCACTGAGATATATACATCTGTACTAAGATTATAAAGCTGAAGAGCTGTTTGTTTGTTTGTTTGTTTGTTTGGTTGGTTGGTTGGTTGAACACGCTAATCTCAGGAACTACTGGTCTGACTAAAAAATCTTTTTGTGTTGGATAGTCCGCTTATGGAGGACGGCTATAGCCTATATTACATCACGCTAGGACCAATAGGAGCGGAGCATCAATGAAAAATGTTGCAAGAACGGGAGAAAAATATTTCTTTTGATATTTAGCCTTTAGAACGCGAGCGGAGACGCGGGAATAGCTAGTAGATATATAATTCCCAATAAAAGTAGCTTGGAAAAAATCTATTGATTGACTACGTCGGCTTTTGATTATTGTGAATTAAGTAGTCTATTGAGCTTTGACCTGGACCTATTTTGCTCATTTAATAATTCAATATCTATTTTAATAATTGACCTAATCTAGTATTTAAGTTGTAAAGACATTATATTTTTGGCATTATTTAAAGAGAAATCAGAGACAACTTTTGTTCATTTTCGAATATATAAAAACACAAATATAATAAGCTAGGAATTACCTTGCTCCGCCTGAGTTCGTCCCTACATACGTTTTAACGGTTGGATTTCTCAGAATTTAGATAGCTTCAAGCTGTAAAAAGTGTCCAGTATGTTAAACCAAACAACCATAATCGGTCTAACTACCATCATATAAAATATTATCAAAATCTACCCTGTGGTTTTCGTGTGATACGTTCACAGACAGAATGGTCAGATGACCGATTCATTTTAAAGAGGGCTGTATACTTCGTTCTAAATTTGTTTACTTGATTAACTTTACTGTATTTATCTAATTTATTTTTTAGTATAGGACAGCCTGTTTATCGAAGAAGGCTAACATCACATCACACATGGTTGATGGTATATTAATAGAAATGCCAGTAGTTGATATTTAGAATTATGTAGGTATCCGTATTTCCCTAATATAGGTTAGCTACCACATATATTTAAGATATAAAAGCACAATTGTAATATAATATGTATTCTAAATTGAATGTAAAATAATAATTATACAATCTGATAAGTGGTTTATTTAATAATTATTATCAGTATGCAGCTCCTAAATAGGATGATTTAAGAGAGGGAGTTTATTTCTTAAATTATTAAATAAATTTCGTCATACATAAGAGTAATAAAGTCAAGGCACATAAAATATATGGAATGTAAAGATTTCAAATTTTACCAAGTTTCTTTAAATGAATTAGTGCACTGATAAAAATTTTAAACATAGGTACCTAATAGGTAGTTTCATAATAAGGCACCTAATGTGTGTAAGAAATATAAAGAAGCTCATAGACGAATTGGGGCTTAGCAGTAAAAAAACTACAGGTGTACTCGAATAGGACAGGTGTCATATTTGAGTACACTTCTTTATACATCAATTTAGATTTATTTGAAAAAAGGTTTTTTCAAATAAATCAAAATTGTAGGTATTTGGAAGATATGTATTTGATATATCGGTTTCGAATCTTACAAGTTCCCACTTGAAAAAACAGCTAAATTTACTTCTGTTCATTGACCAGTGACTTTGCGTCGCTTCGCTCGGGATCGTGCCTTAGAATAGATGTTAAATAATTAAACAGGTATGTGTTAAATAGGTAAGCCTAAAATAACACTAACCTTAAGATTTATTTACAACCAAACAATTTAGTAAAATTGTAGTTCTTAAAATGGCTTACAGATCTGCAAACGTAGAAATAAGTTTTTTACTTAAATTACTCTTGCATTAACAGCTTTCCTTATCGATTAAAAAAGTAGCTAGGGAGGGAATAGGGACGCTTTGCTCGGGTAATACCCCTAGGCCCTAGGTACGTTTCTAGAGTTAGTCTCATGTTATTATTAAATCAATTAAAATTATTAATAAATAATTTTCTAGCAGTTGATTTTTTAAGGAGAGTCGATACAAAATTTCAAGTTTACACGCGTCCATACAACCAAAGTTAGTATGTATATTGACAAAATATTTATTGGATTACGGACAGCAAGCGATGTGTAGTAAGTAAGTAACCGAATACTTCAACCTCAGTATCAAGTGTCAATTAACAATGCGAGTACGTAGTAAGTGTTAAATTACATCGAAATGACAATCATATTCTCATAGAAATCTAAAACTTAGTTAATTTTTGTGAGAACAACAGAATCGGCAAGTGGTATACGCACTTTCAGTGTTCCGTAGCCTTGGAATATTCTCAATATATGGGCTGAAGCCCATTCCAGTCCCCAGACTTTTCATATCTTTCGAAAACTTTGTGGTTCTCTTAGACATACAGTTTAACTTCAGGTTTTACTTAATTATAAATTATTTGTTTTTACTAATTAGCTCACAAAGAAATGCAAGTGACATGTAATTTATAATGGTATGTAGCTACTATGTATTTAAGTAAAATAAGCGTTTATTTGTTAACTAGAACCTAGATATCATTTTCACTATACCTACACTTATTTACGTCATTGATAGGCATTTGTTATGACAGAAAATCGAAGAGCCATTTATGGCTCTTCGATTTTTAATTCTGTTTTAAATAGCAACGATTTTAATTATCTTATTAATTTTAAATTCGTTCGATTTTAATGTCGTTTTTATAAGTAGAATAAATAAATTGAAAATATTTTTATTATGAATATTTATTACGGAATCCTAATAAACTGGTTAATTACAGAGCACGTCTCTTACTTTGATGATCACTTGTATTACTTGTGTCCCGGTCTGCGCATGTTGCAGAGGTTTTGGCCGGTTTGACGACCTATCGAATATATCGTAAGAATTTTGGTGCAACAATTGAAATATTACTAAAATGGCAGTGCAAAATGGAAAAATAAATAATAAGTTAGACATAGCGATTATCGGCGGAGGATTGGTAAGAAATTAAAAATAATAATTTATACTTAGAACTTAAAAGTTTTGATTAGATAATTCAAATATTCGATATATATAATATATATTTTTATGTACGCTTAGATTTAAATATTTTTATTAAGATTTCGCTTACTTGACACATTAGTATAAAATTATGCAATAATGCGTAACACTCACTAATGCGATTTTGATTGAACTATTTTTTATTATATTATTATTTATATAAAAAAACATGCTTAGTTATTTATAAAGAGATAGTTCCAAAAAACGGATAACCGGACAAGTAAAAAAAATATTCATCCGCCAGTTTTTATATTGGCGTAAGTTTTTCTCTACTGTATATGCTATAATTAAATAATAAATAATTTAATATTTTCTTTAATTCTTTTTTACTTTTAATTATTTACAGTATCACTTAGGTTAAGATACGAATAAATATAGTAATTTTTGATTTCCTTTTTTTAAACATTTACATTTACATTTTTAAACATTTAACAATAACATTATCTAAAAAATTAGAAATTTAAGAAATTACCCATCTCTAAAAGAAACTATCTTTTCTGATTTTGTCGCGGATTTATTTTGATTTTTGGTTCCCGACGTTTCGAATGCTTTACAGCAATCATAGTCCGACAAAATCCGAAAAGATAGTTTCATTTATAATGTCAAATATTCGCGTAAACCTAAGAAAGTATTACCCATCTCTATTATTTTTAGGTTGGATCTTTAGAAGCAATTTATTTGGCCAAAAGAGGGCATCGCGTGTCTCTCTACGAGTATCGTGAAGGTAAACTTCATAATAATAATAACGTGGCTCGTGCTATACAATCGTTTTATTATGTAGATATTATATTCTTGTTTATCGGTTTATAATATGTTTATTATGTTATTTCAATTTGCTTTTATTAGGACATCTTATGCAATACATTCGTTTTAAAAGCTAAAATAATAGTTTCCTTTTTAATATTCTTTAGTATAATAAAAGTATAAGTTGGCTCGATATTTTTAATTTCATAGCTTTTTTCCCCTCTCATTTTAATGCTGCTAGAACATCGTAGCCACCTAATTATTTATTTTCTCAAAAAAAAATCTTTTTGTCAAGGGTTAAAGAATTATAGTTATGAATTAATTATAATTAAAGAATTATATTATGATTATGAATTAAATGTGAGTATTAAACATAATATTACTTAATATTGGTGATAATTTGCCAATGTATTAGGTTTTATTCAAAATCGTCCATTTCAGCATCTACTTAGAAGTAAATAGTAAGTTCACACGTATTAGGAAAAGTTGATTATGTGTCACTAAAGATTTATTTTGAAATTCGATAAAACCGCACGACATCAATTTATATACAGTATTGTTTTCGAATACATCAGTTGCAGGTTGACTAAGTCTTATAAAAACTAGTTAGGTTCATGTTATTTGCCGTGATTTACATTATTTTTAAGTAAAATAGTGTTGATTGTGTCAGGTTATATTTACATAAATATTTTAGATATTAGGAAAACTCCGCTTGTCCGAGGACGTTCTATAAACTTAGCTCTATCAGTGCGCGGGCGCAAAGCTCTTAAGGGTGTTGGAGTCGAAGATCACATGGTCAATGAGCATGGTATTCCTATGAGAGCGAGAATGATCCACAGACCTGATGGAACAACTTACTCTATACCATATGACGCTAGAACGAATCAGGTAAGTCGCGGCACTCAGTCGGGTTCCTAAGCGAGGTGTCATTCAACCTTCATAAAAAACTTACCTATTGAAAAATTATTACATCACATGTGTTTTTATATATGTTTATTATTTAATGAAAAGATTTAACGTGGTTTTGGCTTTTTTAAGTTTTTGTGGTATATGCAAGTTTGTCTTGTAATCTAAAATAAACAAATTAATTATAATTTCTAATGATAATGACAAGGTAATAAGGTATTTGAGCGGTAACAGGTAATATCGAATTGAGTCAGCTAAAAAGTGTACTGCAAATTAATAATTATGTAAATAATAATTACAATTAAACTGTCTTTGTTTGCAAATATTTCATTTACTTACTTTCATAACAATGTCCTCATTGCAATTCTCTCATTGCTAATATCTTTAAAGACGGTATTTAATGAATTAGTTGTCTGTAAATTTAAGAGGTATCTCTAATTCTGCTGTAAGGTTAGTCCAATAATCAATATAACGACGACGTCTTCTGTGCTCCGAGAATTACTTAAAATAAACTCAATAATTATAGTGATTCGAATCCAAAACTCCAGGAACTGTAGCCGTACATGCTACCCTCTAAGCCCAGAGACTTCCTAACACTGTGAATATGATATGTAGGTACATTCGAGCTCTTTATATTATTCTAGTATTTCTCGCGGCTTCGCCCGCGTTTTAAAGGCTGGAAACTAAATTCTATCAAAAGGATTTTTTCCTGTTTTACTTTTTAGCAAATCTTTTCATTGATTTTCAATTCGAACCAATAGTTACTAGATTAGCGAGTTCAACCAAACATACAAACAATAAACTCTTCAGCTTTATAACATTATAAGCATAGATTCGTTTATTACATTAATCATGCGTCTATCATAACGTTATTTTTCTTAATTTTATTGGACTCTGGGAAGATTGATAAATATGTATATTGTACATACTCGTATATATAAAGTTAGGGACGTGTGGTGTCCATTCTGATTGTTAATGTCTGGATGTTAATATTGTTACAGAAAATTATATGTCGAGTGCGTCATGTGCCTTAATTATTACCCATTATCCAATATATAGTACAAATGATAATTGAAATTTATGCCCATTTTCTTGTCTTTTGACATCTTTAGTAAAGTTTATCTTAAAATAAGTTAATTGATTGTATTAATATTTGTACTGAGAGTACCTATTTCTCTTTGAAGCAACTTCTTACTTAAAAACAAACTTTAAATAAATAATGTTATTGTAATGGAATATTAAATAGTAAACACTTTTTTACAGTGCATTTATTCAGTGGGCAGAAACTACTTAAACAGCATCCTGTTGAAAGGTAAATTAATACATACTTACAATAACTTATTTCCGCGTTGCCTTTACATTTAATATTTATTGATAATCTTATTGAAATAGTAAAAATTACCGATATGATCGATCCGGCCCTGTGGATCTATAGTTTTAAGACTTTTTGTCTGTTTATTTGTCTGGAAACACATCACGAGAAAACCACTAGACAGATTTTGATGTAATTTGCCATTATCGTAGTTAGTTATCCGGGTTCAACATTTAGTATACTTCTTACTGCAGGAAAATATATCTTTTCTGAGTAATCTACACTGACCGTTTAAAAGTACCTAGGGATGTATCCGAGCGGAGCAATAAAGAGTCACTAGCCTCTATTAAATATACTTAATTGAAGTCAATACAACTATTAAAATAAGGTTAAAATAATAAGAAGCGGTGTTTTGTTTTCATATTTATAATTTCTAAAAATAAAACAAAGAAACAATATTTCTTTTCAGAATCCGAGAACTATGACAATGTTGCAAGATATTTCAATCATAAGCTGATACAGTCTAATTTACAAAAGGGCTCGCTAACTTTCCTTAAGTAAGTTTGAAAAGTATTTATTTATGTAGACGGTGGGAAGCGACTTTGTTTTATATTATGTAAAGATGTGTTTTAGTTTTATGATAAATAAATAAATATGTTGGGACATAATTACACACAGAGCCATCTAGTTCCGTGGTAAGCTACGAAGCTTGTATTACGGATACCAGATACACTAATATTGAGTGAATGAGTGATTACACTCATGACTGGAGTACAAATAATAGTGTACTGTTATAAAACAGTGCTTATCAACAGGGCTATCAACAGGGTTATCTTAATAGCACAGAGAAAAATATTTCATCTATTATAATATTTAGTATTTATTATTAACTCTAAGTATTTTAAGTTTAGTAATAACTTTTACTTCTCTCTCTTCCGTAATAATACTTTTGTGCTTAAGTGCTTTTTTACTATCTTAAGTCAAGGATTCACTTAAAAACTCTACTTATATAAAGACAAAGTGTTATCTACCGTCTATCTCTAATTGCAAGGATACAATATTAAGAATTCACTTATTACCTACTACCAAAAAAAAAACATTTAACACAAAAAAGTCATGGAAAAATAATTTCAGAACAGACTCAAAAGAGACAGTACAAGTCAATGCTGATTTAATCATAGGAGCGGACGGTGCATTTTCTGCCGTCCGAAAGGAAATGATGAAGCAACCGTTGTTCGACTTTAGCCAGCAGTACATCGAGCATGGGTACTTAGAGCTGTGCATACCGGCCTCTGAAGATGGAGGAGTAAGTTGGGACATTTGTAAATGAATTTACTCGTAATAATCTATTAGTAATTACTAGTAAGCCACATATATTATTCAGCTTTAAAAGTATTACATTTTTTACTAAACGTTTACTATGAGTTGCACAGCAATTCTCAGATTTTCATGTGCGAATTATTTTTAACTTGAACGGTGCAGTAAACTTTTTAAAAAACATGTGAAGTCCAAACCTGTCTTTATGCCGTCGGAGTGGTTATCCATTGTCATAAGGAAGCCTTAAAAATACAAGTCTCGATTCAGAAGAATGAATGGAGCATGTGAAGTTATTTAGTTATATTACATTTTTACTATGTATTTATTTCTATAATGAAACAAATAATGGAAATGACATAACCAAATAATAATACTGCATAGTGTATTCTGAAATCGGTTAGATGAAATATTTTAAATGATTTTTTAAAGTGTTTGTGAGTTGAAACATACTGATCATAAATAACTGATAATTGTCGTTTTAATAGCCCTGTCTCCAAGTGGTAAGTAGTGTATCTCTGAAATTTATCGAGAAGAGGAAATCCACGTCTGGTATACATAGCAAGCATCAAGTCCCTTGAGTGTTTCCAACTGTCTAATTTTCGATTCCCATTTTCGTCTACGTAAATATGCTCCCTCATAATGTAACTATAATCCATTTCTAATGTATATGCTGTCGAAAAATTTGCCACAGTGTCTAATGTATCATCAGACTTCCTACAACTTGGTTTTATTTTACCAGGTAATATCTCGTTGAATGTAAATTCATAAAATTCTCTAATAGGATCGCTTATACACGGCTCCCAAGGCAAATTATCCAGAGATTGTGGCTTAATGTTTTTTACTTTCACTTTTCTCGAAAGCAAACTATAAAGTGCAGAAGTATAAAAACTTGAAATCAAAAATGCAAACCAAATCCAAATTATCATAAGTTTTCTCGTTTTCTTGAATCTAAATAACCTAGTATCCGTGTGACCATAGAGATAGCCCCATATATTTAAAAGTACTCTCTTCTTATCTTCGTCACCTAATAAAAACCGACGTATTGTAATAATTACAAGTGTCGTAAATAAAAATGATGAGACAATTAATAACCATGTTCCGACACTAAATCCTTCAAAGACAATCTTCCAATTTTCTTCGCCTTTTGCTGGAATAAATACACATACATTGGCGTAACTATAACCCCAAATAAACTCAAAAAATCTTATACGATTCTTCATCAATAAGAAACCTCCCATGACAATGTGGGCTGTGTTATTTTCTAAAAATCCCAATAAACCTGTTATCGTCATGTTTGATAAAATAACTCCATAGTCACTATCTATATCCAAGTACACGTATTGAATTGTAAGATTTTCTTTTGCTGCTATATTTTCCAATATGTATTGTTCTATCCCTAATTCATCTTCTTCGAGATAAGGATTATTGTTCTCCACATCAAATATAACGTTAGGTGTATCATCAGCTGCAGCCACATTTATTATGCAATTCTGGGACTTATTTTCTAGGTGTTCATAATCCATTTTAATAGATGTGATCTCTTCGCAGTTATTTATACTTTCTAATTCATTTATGGATTTACCGCAATTACCGCCATCAAACGGATGATATGTGTGCATTTGAAATGTCCCTGAGATAGACTTTGTTATAAGAAAAACATTATACACATTGAGATTCAGAAAAACTTGAAATGTTTGGGAGTATTCTGAAATATGTAAATGTTTTATTACCACATACATATGTGCTTTAGGATTCCAAGTAATATCTTTTGATAGCCCAGTGAAGCTTATTAAAAGCTCTTCATAATTATCTACATAAAATATGTATACATTTGTCCATAAATTCAACTTGTCAATGTCGATACGAAATGATCTAGCAATAAATGTATAGCAGCTTTTATTACTCAATAAGGTTGCAACATTTTCAAAATAATAATTGTTGTGGACTAATGCGATAGGCATCCCACAAGGAACATATTTGTTGATCGTTGTCACAATGCAGTCGACTACAGTATCTTGATAGATGTAATTTGTTGTATTATTTGTATGAATATCAAAATCTGATATACTACACATTACTGCTGGTCCATGAATAGCGAGGTATGCAAGATATATTAGAAACATTTTCGAGAACTCGTTGATTCGACTGTGTTTGAACTACTGACTTACAGTTATCTTGTTTTTTGATAATTGCCACAAATTATTATAAATAATTATATGAATCAGTTGTCCAATTATGTGATATATGATTTATTAACGATATAATTATATTTGTAGTGGTTGACATGATTTATTGTTTTTATGGGGAAATCATGTAACTCCATAATAATGTCCTTTTGATCGATTACTCCGAAGAAGCCTAATTTTACTGATCTGCGCGTGAGATACTCGTACAATCTAGAAAGTAGGTACTAGGTATGGTAGTAAGCTATCTTTTAATACACTGCTGAGAACTCTTACGAAAGACCCTGTTTAAACTAGCCACTGGACCTATAAGGTAGTCTAAACATTCAAAACTATAGGTAACCACTAGTACAACAGGTATATATAGTTCTTACGATAGTAACAAAAGGTACCCTAAGCAGTAAGTACCTTCAAGAAACTCAAGTAATTATTTATATTTTCGTTCTAGGTATATAGATTTTTTTATATCTGCTAGTTTTTATTTGTTTTATTTTATGTTTCCAAAATCCAAAGCAAGGTCTTCGGCTTAAAAATAAATAATAGAAATCGCAGATGGGTTGTCCAATGAAATATGACCTTAGGTCATTTATCCTCTGCAAAAATGCTTTATAATTTAAAATAATAATTTTTATTTTTTTTAAAGTATTTTTTTACTTAATGGTACTGTTATTTAACTTCGCTTAGTGTTCTTTGTTTCAGTTTCAGATGCCGCCAAATTTCTTACATATTTGGCCAAGAGGTAATTTTATGATGATTGCTCTCCCAAATCAAGACTGTTCGTGGACAGTTACACTGTTCATGCCATTTAAAAATTTCAAAAATATAAACACAGAAGAACAACTTTTGGACTTTTTTAACAAATATTTTCCTGATTCCGTACCATTAATTGGGGAGAAGAAACTGATAGAAGATTTCTTTGGAGGGTCTCCTTCTGCGCTAGTAGCAGTTAAGGTAATTATAATTTAAAATCTTTAATCATATTATGTATTAGTTGAAAGCACGCAATGTAAAATGCAAAATTTAATTATTTTGTGTATCTCGAAATGGCTGTAACGATTTGGATGTAATGTAAACATATAATTTAGTTATGTTTATTTACATAGGTGTCATTTCATTCGATATGTATTTTTCCGAAATAATGAGTGATGTGGTCGCCCAAGTACTAAATATTTCCAAAAATAATTTTGTAATTTGATTTCACAACATTGCACAATGTTTATTTGTTAAGACTAGATATAAGATGAGAAATAAAAATCCAGAACATGGTCAGGTCAAGCTTTTTATGTATTAATTATATTTTTCAGTGTCGCCCGTATCATGTACATGACAAAGCTCTTATAATCGGCGATGCCGCACACGCCGTAGTTCCCTTCTACGGGCAAGGTATGAACGGCGGGTTCGAAGACTGTTCCATTCTTGATGAATTGTTCCAAAAATATGATGACAACGTTCCGAACGTCCTCGAAGAATTCTCAAGTACCAGATGGAGAGATGCATTCGCGATTAGCGATTTGGCGATGTATAATTATATTGAGGTAATAAAAATGTCCGAAATTTTCGTAAGAATATTTTTAAGTTAAAGTTTAACTTTAAAAAAATATTCTAACCTACTAATAATATTTCTGACATTTTTTTAACCATGTAGGTTTTGGTTAGTTTAAACTTTAAGTTGCATTTCTAGGCGCTTTTTCGTATCATAATTACAATTAATTAATAAGAATTATTATATTATTTTTTCCCTCCTTTGTTTATGTAACTTGGCTTTCTTGTCTATTTATTCAGTACAAAAACGAAATCGATTAATTATATACAAACTTATTGATGGACTACAATGTATGAGATAATGGATAAGGCGTATTAGTTAATATTAACAATTTATTTCAGATGCGTGATTTAGTGACTCGTCCATCGTATCGTTTCCGAAAAGCTGTAGATGATTTCATATTTTGGCTCTTACCAGACGTATGGGTTCCCCTCTACAATTCTGTTACCTTCACTACAATGCCTTACAGCCAGTGCGTAAAAAATCGTCAGTGGCAGAATAAGGTACTAAATGAAAACATATGTTTATAAATAAATGCTGTACTAATATATTACCTCTAACTAAACATTTCACATTTACTTTAACAATTATATCAGCTTTGATTAACAATTTAATTAGTTTACTTTTAGACTACCAATGGCTTTTTTTTCTTTACCCTCATCTACTTGGGATCGGCACAACATATATCTTTTTTTCATTTTCCTCTATAATTTTATGTTCACAGCAAACACACATTTAATACCCATACTCTTTTTCACACAGTGCACTCATATCTCCTTCGGCCCATTTTTACTTTTATTACTACTAATATACCTAATATTATGTGGCTTAATTATGACTTTTCTCCATCCTCGTAAGATGCGAATCCCAAATTCCTCTATCTAATGTATTTATTCGTCCCTAATATCTCTAACTAATAAGTACGAATGTTTGCTAGTTTATGCAATAGATCATTGTTATCACAATTGTACTTTTTTGGATGATTTATTTTTATTTTACAGGTTCTCGCACTCGCTGCCATCTTCTTAATATTATCTGTTATGGCTCTCTACATGTATTCTAAGTAATAATAAATTATGTACAACATGGTACTTAAATAGATAAACATTCTTTGTAATTGTTCTATGCAAATTAAAATCCTCCTGATTTGGAAGTGTGTTTTAAGTTGTAAAGGTATATACAAATACTATACTTAAGTAAGTTGACAAATTCATAGAATGATAGATTCAAAGTAAATTGGGACTATATTCACGCATGTTATTTAAAGTAGCATTGTATATTAAAATAAATAATTTTTAATATATAACTTGTTATTGTTCATGTGACATTAAATTGTGTTTTAAAAATTACATCTCCATTATTTTATTGGCAACCCTTTAATGTTCATATATGACTCGACTTGGGAGTTGGGACTCCTAACCTAAACCTAGGGTGAATCTCACTATAGCTATTAAGTCATCGAAGCAGTCACGGCATGATAATTTGAGATGCAATCGCTGTGAAGAATATAAAACATTACCAAGGGTGGTCTTAGTTCCTTTAACTTACACAAAAGAGTTTAAAATACTCATCAGATTTTTCCTAGGTTCCTCTCGCAATTTTCTAGTTGCCGTCATGATTTATTACCCCGTTTACTATGAGCGATGAAGTCTAAGCTGATAAAGAGACATGGCATTTCAGCAAGAAACTTTATGTCCATTATTATTTTTTAAGTATAGTCTTAACTATGCTTCACTTTGAACATTTGATTATCAGTAAATACAAAATATTGTGAGAAAACCTGTTTGTCTCAGATGTGAAAATTGAAAATGACGTAAATGGTGATTACGATAAAATAGAGGACAAAACTCACACTAAGTTTTAATTTGTGTGTTCGCATCTTTTTTCAGAACCTGTGAATATTTATAATTAAAGTTTAACTAATTAAATCTAGCTCTTTTAGGGAGCTCTGGGTCCACGATTATTTCGAATCGGGTTAAAACTAATACTTTTTTTTTTTTTTTTTTTTATCTTTATTTAAAGGACTTGTTCACAAATAATGAAGGAACATGTCGTCCTGTTCAAGCTTCTTACATTAAAAGAATAACAACTTTAAATTCTTAGCACTATATACATATTATTCTTAAGAAATCATGCATAAATAGGCGACTTAAACTATATCTGGTAGGTGAGCTAAATAATAGTATATATATAATAAATGATAAAGCTACTTTTACTGCAAATTTATACATAATTTCTCAACATTTATCTCTTATTTAAGCCTAATTTAACTAATTTATACACATTTTTTGCCGAACTTGAGTGTGGGAATGTTAACATACTATTGCAAACTCCAATATTCATATCACCATTAGTGATTATATGCCTTCTAAACGATTCGTTCCGAACACATTCCATCAAAATATGATAAGTATCCTCATTTTTCCCACACACTACACACAAGGGAGATGCAACCTTTTTCATTACAAATGCAAAATAGTTAAGAGGAATGTGTCCAGAACGAATTCTAAAAGCTAGGGTTAGAGTTGATCTATCTAAATTACCGGATTCAAACCAAGGAAAGCGAAAGGGTACAGGTTGAATAGTCCTATACCATATCCCCTTGTTTTGTGAAGTCTTATCAAAGTTTTCCTCCCACAACTTACAGATATGTTCTTTTAATATAGGTAACAGATCACTATAGAAAGGCATTATGCTTAGAGGTATTCCAACGGATCCTGCCTCCCTTGCAAGGTGATCTACCAGCTCATTTCCCGTAAGTCCTATATGAGACGGAATCCATTGGAAAATTACTTTCTTATTAGAAAGTTCTAAATTCAGAATTGAGTTCAATATATTGTAAGCTATCGGAACTCCTCGAAAGTTCGAGGTGCACCGAGCCACATGTTGGAGCGCACTTCTAGCATCTGTTAAAATAACAAATTTATTATGGCTAATATTATTTACATAAGACAGTGCCTCCGCAATAGCGAACAATTCAATGTACATAATGGAAACATTGGTTTCAATCTTTAACTTAACCTTAATATCTAACTGTGGGTCTAAAATAGCTGCTCCTAAACCATTATCGCCTTTAGATCCATCAGTATAAATCTTATAACAATCAGAATATTTTTTTTGTATCATTTCTAAACATTTATATCTTAAGCTTAAAACATCTATATCTTTTTTTGATTCAGTGAAATTTTCAATGAAGCAGAATATTTTATTGTCTAAATTAATATTTTGTACCCACGTATTGAGACTATACATTCCTAATTTTCTTGAAGAATGGATAGGGAAAGAATTTAAAAGATTATATACATTAATTAACAAAGGTTTCTTTTTAGTCTTCCAATAGCTAGATCTAATGCTCTGAGAATATAATTGACTTATTAACTCAATATTTTTATTGTTTCGGAAAGCTCGACTTCTTAACCAAAACTTCCCTGCCAGAAATAATCTACGCAAAGAAAGCGGATGTAAGTGCAGTTCGCTTTCCATGACATGAAGAGGAGTTGTTTTGATAAACCCACCAATAATACGCATGCAATGATTTTGGACTTTATCAAGTTTGTATAGGTTCCTCTTAGAACTTGTATCATAAAGAAAGCACGCATAATCCATACGACTACGTATCATAGAAATATACAACCTTCTTAGATGTTTAGGATGCATACCCCAGTCTGATCCTGCCAAAACCTTAAACATGTTTATACATTTGTGCGTTTTATCTAAAATTTTATTAATATGATTAGTCCATTTAAGATTGCTGTCTAACCAAAGACCTAAGTATTGGACACATTCAACAGGTTGTATTTGGATACCTTTGAGTTTTATGTCTATATTCATAGGTAATTTATTTTTTCCTTTCCTAAATAAACAGACTTTAGTCTTTTTCTCAGAAATCTCCAAACCCAAATCCTGTACTAAATTGTTAAATATATCTAGTGCCAATTGTAATTGTAACGATCCTTCTTCTATTGACTTAAATGAACCAAATAGTACAAAATCATCCGCATATTGAGATATGGAAACATTTTCTATCCCCTGGCATATATATATTGTGACTACGTTAAACAGGAGTGGCGATAAAGGATCACCTTGTGCGAGCCCACAGCTTGTTATTCTTGATATTTTGTCGTTATCTAAGAGTCTTATATTTAATTCTCTATATCTCATGAATTCCCACAAATAGCTGCAAATAATTGATCCCACTCCAAGATTATCTAACGTTTTCAATAAAATAGAAATATCAACGTTGTTATACGCGCTCTCTATATCCACAAAGCACCCTAAAGTAAACATGTTATCCCCAAATCCTAATTGAATGTGTGAAACTAATCTAGTCAAACAATCCAAACAGGAGTGGGCTTTTCTATATCCAACAGTATTTGTGGAAAAGGAATTGAAATTTTCAAAAAACCATTCTAGTCGGTGTTTTAAGATTGTATGGAAGATTTTACAAGGGCAAGACAGAAGAGCAATAGGTCTTATATCTGAAGACGATTGAGACGTGCTACCAGACTTAGGAATAGGGACAATTGAAGTTTTTCTCCACTGAGTTGGCACGTATCCAGAATCCAGAAACATATTATATATCCGAACCAATATCTCCTTCCCATTAATGGGAAGATATTTTATCATGGAGAAGGAAATGGCATCATCACCAGGAGCTGTGTCTTTGTTTTTTATAGCACGATTAAGTTCGTGTAGAGTTATAGTGCTTTCAAGGGCTTGGTTACTCGAATTAAAGGAAGGCCTGTTTGGCAAAACATAGTCTGGGGATAACTTACGTAAAAGTGTATTAGCAATGTCTTCATCCAGCTTAGCTCTTGGTAAACGGTACCCTTTTAACCACCTCATACGGCGGCACATTTCACTAAGGGAAACAATTTCATTAATACTGCTACAGAATTTTCTCCAAGCTTCCCTTTTAGCTTTACGGATATTTCTTCGTGCAGAAGCAATTTTTGCTTGAAGGTTGACTAAATTATGAGGCGTGGGATTTTTCCTAAAAATTGCTAAAGCAAGTCTTCTTTCTGCTATAGCGCGAGAGACATCTGAATTCCAATATGGTTTAGGAATAAACTTATTTAGTCGTAACGGGTCTTGGCAAATGTTGACTAGAGGTATGTATATATTAGCAGCAGAATTAATAGCATCAAGGAATTGATTATACGCCTTCTGAGGATTGGCGTCCAATATCAAAATAGAGAAAATGCTTAGAAGATAACTAGTATAACCATGCCAATTGGCTTTTTTAAAATTCCTCTTTTTAATGAAACTAGAAGTCTGATCATTATTACATAATGAATGCTTTATAATGAGATGATCACTCCCTAGCGATTCATTTGACACTGTCCAAGAAAACTTTAACGCAATATCACTCGTTACCAAGGTAATGTCGGGTGAGGATTTTTGTAGATTACCATTTACCAATTTAATTCTAGTAGGGGAACCGTCGTTAAGAGTGATATAGCTCTTATCCAGTAATACATCAAAAATCTGACAACCTCTAATATCTGTCTTGTATGACCAATTCGAGTGGTGAGCGTTAAAATCTCCAGCAATCAATGTTTTATTATTATAGATGCCAAAAATATACTCCCAATCTGATGTTGTAGTCTGCACGGACGGCGGACAATAGATAGCAATAATATTTTCGATTTGAAAGCAGTTTAATAATTTTAAATGTAATAGTTGTATTCCAGGATTTGTACAATTTAATTTAGCTACTTGGTATCTAATGGAGGCATGTAATATAATTGCTACCCCACCATATCCGTCGTCCCTGTCTTCACGAAATATATTATAGCCAGACATCCTAAATGTAATATTGGAGTTTAACCACGTTTCACATAACACCGCAATATGAATTTTCTCCTGACTCAAAAAAAGTTCCAACTCAGTTAACTTCGGACGTATGCTTTGGCAGTTCCATTGCATTATATTAACGTAACTTAAGAAATTGGTATCCATTTTGAAATAGATTTTTGAAGTTAGACCACTGTGATATATATTCTACTAATGAATCCATGAACCAGTCACACAACACCTTTACACAACACTTGATCTTTTTGCTAAAATTAATTTTTTTCATAAATATTATGTCTTTAATTCGTTTAATTAACTGCTGCACATCGAATTTATTAAACTTCTCTCTCTGTTGAATATCTTCTCCCTCTTGTAGCTCTAACTCAGCATCCGAATCTAATTCTACAACATCTTCCTCATCAGATTGCACCTTTTCTTGCCTTGTTTTTTTCTTTTTATTTATTTTAAATACTGGTGAATTATAATTTATGTTTGAGTCCTGTTCCTTATGCACTTCGGCTGTAGTTTTTAAAACCTCTGCGTATGTAATATTATTATTTGATTCAGTTGTCGGGTGTAGGTTTTCCTGAGCAGGTTCATCTTGGTGTGTTTCATATTGAGGTGACGGTTGTACATACAAAGTGAGAGCCCTTTTGTAAGTACAATTGTATTCTGCCATCAATTCCCTTATTTTCTTTTCTTTTATGTAAATAGGGCAAACCTTTGCCAGCGCCATGTGTTTCCCTTTACAGTTCACACACTTGAAATTTATTGTTTCGCAATTATTATGAAACTTTCCACACTTAGGACAAGTGATCTTATTTTGTGAGCATTCTTTATGGTTATGGCCAAATCGCCAGCACTTGGAACATTGCGTAACAGGGAAAACAAAAGGGAGTACTTTTATCCGTGTACCATAAGTATAAATATATGACGGCAAGGACGACCCTTTAAAACATACCCTTACACATTCACTGTCTTCGAATCCGTCATTGTCAAAGTTCCGCCGTTTCAGACGTTTTACATTTAATATAGCAGTAGTGCTACTTAAATCTTGCAAAATTTCCGACTCAGTCATTTCTATATCAATATCCCTAATTACTCCATAAGAAATGCCAACTTCAAAGGTCTTTTGACACCGATATTCCTTGTCAAGAAAGTATTTACATTGCATAAGTTTTTCTGCACTTTCGTTTTTACTGAACTTAAGCATAACTTTATAGGCATTTATATATTTCACTCTAATAATATCTAATATATTTTCCTGTTTCAGTATACGTGCCAATCCTATTTGCTTAGGTAACTTCTCCTTTTTCGATGTCATACTTATTTCAATTTGTTCCTCTGGTATCCTAGTCATGTCGTCATCAGAAGCACTACGTGCCACTACTTTACCCCTTCTCCCAACTTCTGTCCAGACTTCTTCTTCATCTACCGCCCGAGTCCTCTTTTCTGCTCGACTACTTTCCATCCTCTCAAATAATAACAAGTTGTCGTCATTACTGTTAATATCATCCCTGTATTCTAGTAAAACACTTCCATCACATTCTCGGTCTATATCTAACGAGTTTATATCGCTATCCATTTTCAACGTGTAAACAATTCATTGCAGTTTGTAAAATAACAAATACGCGTACGCTTAAACAAAACCGGTTCTAAACGACCGCCGACAGAAAGCGAACGCAAGCAACTGAAAACTAATACTTGAGATATTGTCTCATTTTTAGCGTTTCAGATTAATTATTAAAAATCCCCAGAGTTCATTAAAGTTTAAGAAATACATTAATAAATTTATTAATGTATTTTATATAAGAAATACATTAATAATATATTAATAAATTTGTTTATGTCATACATTGTGTATTTCGCTTGGAGCTATGATGCCATAAATTACGATAGTTGTACCCAATTTCTTCAATAATTACCTAATTACCATTGACGATACAGGATACTGTATTACACTCCTATAGTTAAAACATAACAAAATCTATTATAAGCACAGAACATCTCTCATTAATCTTTATTTATACGTTGACAAATGATAGTGTCAGTTCCATGGATAAAATCAATAAATGTATGGCAACAATGCAGATCTCAGATGTACGGAGTAAATAACATAACAAAACTAAAACAGGAAAGTAATGATGCAGTGGCGCTGTTATGAGCATTGCTTATTAAAGTATGTAGGAGTTATCGAGTTTGATTCTATTAAATTCATTTCTTATAATAAGTAACAAAATAATTATTAATAAATATTAATAATCATAAATAGTCATAACAAAATAATTATAAATATTAATGATGTAAATAATAATTGTGGTAACAATTTAAAGGCTCCATTTGAACTTTGAGCATACAATGTGTAATATTTCCGTTTAACATACGATACGATATAATAATAACACAATTTTTTACTCGCGTACAGTTTTCTTTCTAATTTTCTTCTTTTTATAAATTCTCATTGATTGTTGCTAATAATTTATTTATAAAATATTTTTATTGCAGATAGGCAATTTCTTGGTCTTTTATAGGAGGGTTGATATTATTAGTGGTAATATTAATATAAAATATCACTTACAATATAAATTCTTAAATTTTCTTACATTCGTACTGAAATGGATAGAAATTGTACCTAATCTCTTAAACCAGACAACTTATTCTGAAAATTTATATTAATGAATGTGAAAGAAAGCTTTATTATCCATTAGTGACGTGGCTATTTTCTGTTAAAGTAACGTTATGTAAGCACTATCTCGTAGCTCACCCATTTAATTTTGTAAATCTGAACATATAAATAAAATTGGAGTTTCTTTTTTTAATTAGCAGCTTTTCACTTAATGCATATGAAAGTATATACGGTACTAGCATCAAAAATATTTTTTTTTAATTTTTGTCCGTTTGTCTGTTTGTTCCGGCTAATCTCTGAAACGGATTATTATACTTCAACCAAGGTAATATTAGGAAAGTACATGTATACATGTGTACTTGTACATAGTACACAATACATGCTAAATACGGGTTGGCAGACTTCACATGTCTTTCGAAAACTTACTAGATTCTCTTCAAGTTGTCATCAAGTCTAGGTGTCATCAAGTTAGAATTGATTCGCACGTGAAAATATCAGAGAAGAGAGACGTTAGTTGAACCCGTTTCACTCGGTTTTCCAAGCGAGTGCATTACCACTGCGCTTCTACTTCCTTTTTTAACTAAGGATAATTATTTTTTAATTTATTGTAAATGTAAAAATTTTAAGCATGTCTCCTAAAATACAAGGACGGGTTAAATTTCATCCATTTTAAACTATATAAAATTTGAAATTAATCGTACTTTATTACACTTTAAAATTAGGTTGATAGTGCAGGTGTTCGCTTCCAATCTGAATCAAAGTTTCTGTATGCATAATTTTTGCTCCATTAAACTTTAAGCTCTACTGAAAGTACTGTTAGGTCTGGTCGTAATCGTAAAATTATGCATGAATTCTGAGACTCGGTTTTGTTTAAGAATTAGATAATATATTCGGGTTTAACATTACTTGTCTACATTTTACATATGTTTGACATAGTATCACTAGCAAATCCCGCGGCTCTGCTCGCATTCTTATCACTATTAAAAATAGGAAAATAAAGATAAAAAGAAGTATGAAGTTTTAGGTTTGTAAGTTTTTTATGGTAAATCATAGAACAATAAAAAAATTGGTCTTAACATAAAAAAGGTCTGGAGAGGGCCACCCTTATAACATAGGGAAATAAAAATTGCCTACGACCTATTCTCAGACCTAACAAATACACACAAAAAAGTCATAAAAATCGGTTCTGAGGAGTCAAATAACCAACATTGTGACACGTGATTTTTATATATTAGATTAGATTAGACAAGAAAATAGATAATAATTGACAAATAGGTACCTATTTTTCATAAGAGATGTGTGACAAGTGATAAGAAAGTTCGTTTCATTTTATATATAATATATGTGTGTGCTTTCACTAATGTGCGTATTTGCAGGTGTATTTTAGGCAATATTGTTGCTAAATTAACTAACTTTTGGAGCTAAAGTATTTTTTATTTTTCTTGAATTCAATATTTATTGGATATGTAATTCATACTTCAGATTTTTAACTACAAGATCATTACAAGGGTATCTTCAAAAAAGTTATCTGTCGAACTAATTACATAAAGCGAAATCTGTGTAACTTTTTACTTAAGAAGTTATTATTATTAGTATAAACATAACAGATTCAAAATGGGTGTCATAAGATGTACAATTTGCTATTAAACTTTAGCAGGGGACAAAATTGTAGAGTACTTTTGTGACGAAGTCTTTTAAAGCGTTGAAATATTTCAAATATATTTTTAATCCCAGACGCAATAGTGGTTTTAAAAGTTTACGTTTAACGTACTTGTTAAGCCATGGCAAGCATCAGGCCAAGTCTTGGCCTGGCGCCTAGCCGTTAGTTGGCGGACTTCACATGTCTTTCGAAAACTTGCTAGGTTTTCTCAGACATGCAGGTTTCCTCAAGATGTTTTCCTTCACCGTAAGACAAGTGGTAATCATGATAGAAATGATTGCACACTCGGTTATCCGAGCGACGCGTTACCGCTGGGCTACTACTACTGCCTGCTAAAAAATAGACATAATTTAATGAAATTTAACTGCAGGAAAATATTGCATTTCTGAAAATTAAGAAACATTATTAACGCAAGAAACGAACCCGAGTGGTGCAAGGTGAATCTCTAGTTATATTGAAGTATGTATGTCCTACCTATATACAATTCTGAGGCTCGTTATAATACTCTTAAAACTCTTAAAATGCTAACGCATATGCTTTGCATATTGTCATGAATAGGCGTTATTGTGAAATCTAATTATTCAGACTGTGCCACTTCTTTCTAGCACATATTCAGAAAATAGAGCTAAATCTGAGGTATGAAACTTTAATAGAATTAATTAAGAGCATTATAAGGATCGTAACGATGCTTTTTAAAACACTAGCTAAGGATTTTTTTATAAAATACAAGAATTAAGTGAAAGTATGACAATCTATCGAATAATATATACCTAGTCTTATCTAAGAAAAAACAAATTACTGTTTATAATTTTTTTTCCACTGTTTCACCAATCTTTTGTTTCTTTATTAAGCTTTAGTATTCTTTATCAATAAAAAAATTAGAATTTTTCATATTGACAGGTAAATTCTATTCACAGTGATTGTGATTAATCTAATTGGCAACTGGGTGAACACTAGTTTTTAAAATTTGAAGAAACAGCTTTAATTTTTTAATGTAAAATAATATAAAATCTATCTATGCAACGGGAAAAAATATACGTATATAATGCCTATATGGTGTAGATGAATCAAGGCGTTCCCAGGACACACGGCATTCCAGGCTTTTAGCGACGAATCGAAAGTTCCCACCAAATTAATTGGTCCTCAGATTTGACAAGGAGAAAAAGAACAAACTATGTTGACGCTAATGAAAATTTATTGTCTTAGGGCAGGTACCGACTGAAGGTCTTATTTAGCGCTTGAAAAGTAGCGAATTTGATGTTTTTAAGAAAATGTTTAGCTCAGTTTTAACTATTTAAAAACACATTTAGTTTAAGTTAACTACAATAACGTAGTTATTGTTAATTCATAAGTTTATATTTACATACTGTTTACGAGAATAAAAGTGTGAAAGAGAGTTAATAATATAAAAGCTATTTAAGTTTTTATGCATACTATAAAAGTCATCAATCCTCCTATCTACACCTATTTCTAATGTTTTTTTTTATAAATGGTATGTCCTTAAAATTCCACTGATATGGTTAGATGACGATGATTATATTATAATTCATTATACATCTCGCATAATTTTCCTCATTTATTGGGTTTTACGTGAATATACTTATAACTAATCCAAAGAATATTAAAATAAAAAATATATCTGACAAATATATTCGAGTTCTCTATTTCTGCAAGTCTTGATACCTCGTTACCTACTCGTAGCTAATGATCTTCCTTAGTCCGGGTGGGGGCTGCTTTAGGAAGGTATTTTAATTGGCGGCTTCGTCAAAGCCTCTTGCGACCACAACTTCGGAATTTGAACTGTTTGGATTTCGTACCTATGTATTGCTTTTTAGTTTCACATAAAGGAAGTTGGGTTAACTTCATTTAATTAACTAAATAATATAAATAGTTTTTGTTTTCTTTCAAAATTATTGTAGCTATAAAAATCCATTTTGTTATTTCTGCGAAAAATTATAGTTTCCTTATAAACATGTTTCTAAATAATCTATACATGAGTATATGTAGGTATATATGTATGAGTTATTTACTTATATACTAAGATATTATAACTTATAGGACTTTATTACTATAATATTATATCGTTATGTAACAATATTTTCACATTAATAAGGGTAAAGGGTTCGGATGTATTAGTTGTTGTTACTTTAAATGAGGGACAAAGGGACGGTTTATTACCCTTTCCGTATTAATACGACTGTCCATATGCATACTGTTATGTCGCTATTAATTACACTAAATCTTAACAAATAAGTGATATTGTAATACTACTACAAGATATTTTACTATTTTTAGGAACCAGATATAAAACGTGAATAAAATTGTTTGTTATTCCTTCATGGTGAAACGGCTGGACGGTTTTCGATGAATTTTGTACAAAAATGGACTATGAGCTACATTAACGTAATAGGTAAGAGCTTACTAAGTATCTACTTACAAATCAAAAATTGCAAAAAGGTGCATCTGTTTGTATATAACACAAAAACAATATAATATAAATAGTAAACAATAATTTACTATAATTCATAACATCGTGTTAAATTAAAATTATAACAACTTTAAAAGTTTAAAATTTAACAATGTACAAGCGTACTTAAACTTTAAGCCATAAATATATACAGACATAAATATTATGTCTTTACTTTATCGTACATAGCATCAAATTGAGTTGTTACCTGTTAGATCACTAATTTCAAATTGTAATTTATTATAGGATATGGGAACATCTTTAGATAGAGCAACCAATTAAGACAACGTGCAATGGATGCAAAGAGACAAATGTGTTTTATTTATTTATTTTTACAGGTGCACCTTGACTTTGTAACGAATGTTTTATTTTACTTTAAACTGGTCTGTTTATAAATGATACAGATATTTTAAATAAAACTAGTTTGTCGGATTTTTAACAGTGGTGTACGTCCATTACAACTAGGTAACTATAATAAATTTCATTGATGCTCCGCTCCTATTGGTCGTAGCGTGATGCCTATAGCCTTCCTCGATAAACGGACCATCCAACACAAAAAGGATTTTTCAATTCGGACCAGTAGTTCCTGAGATTAGCGCGTTCAACTTGTCCTAACTCCTAACTCAACCAAACAAACAAACAAATTCTTCAGCTTTATAATATTAATATAGATAGAGTCGAAAACCAAAACACAAAATAAGATAGATATATTTAAAATATAAAATATTCGGAAATATTCTCACTAATCTAAGAATGTTACAACATTAATATTTTTGGTACATTAAAATATAACTTTACTAAGACAATAAATACGTAGAAGTGTGATCCAACCTGTTGCTTTGTACAAAAACAGAATTGAGAGAAAATAGACTATATTTGTACGAGAAACTGAAAAAAATGTTCTCAGGCGAATGTTTACTAAAATAATGTGATCCCACATGGTATATTAAACACGTCCCCTTAAACAAACAGTAGGCTTAACACATGTGATGCATTATAGAACGTATACGTAAATCTTATACGGTAAAACTTCTTTCTTAATTTAATATAAGTAAAATTAATTTGGTATTAAGATAATTTAGATCTTTAGAAAACAAAGTTTTTTATGACTTTTTGATGCTCTCTCAGCCTCCTGTTTCTTTTCAGTCTTTAAATAATAACTTTCCACAGAAAAAAAATCGTAATTATTCAAAATTCTGTACATAATAATTATTCAGTAAATAATTTAATAAATATATTTCTTTTATAAAAAATTCTGCGACGTTATCTCACTATTCTCTCATTGTGAGTTTGTGGGTATCTTTAGATTTATTCATGGCTTTAGTCTTGACGATGTTTGCTTTTCCAATGCCGAGCACGAGATGAATTTAAAATACAATGTCTGAAATTCTCAAGAGTTCTAGCCTGGTTTTATACCTACAAGAGATATATGAGATTTCAGAGATCTGCCAACAATGTGATATTTTTCTGCAGTAAAAAGTATTCTATATGTAGACCTGAATAACTAGCTATAATTATACCAAATTTCATTAAAATCTGCAAAATGAAAAAAAGAAAAAAAATGCAAAATCTATAGATTCTGCCTCTATATCGATAATAGTCACTATTTCAATAACTTTTTCCAAAGAATATTTAATGTACAGAATCGATTCAGATTTTTTATATGTAAGTATGGATTTTATTATTTACGATACTTGTCTATTTCATTAGAGATCGTAAGTGCGCCTGATATTTATACCCCTATTATATTGATGTTCCTTCAACATGGAGGACGAATAATGGGTGAGGTTTATATATGTATTACTAAAATAAACACAGTGTATAGTGTATATATATGTATTATGTACTGCATGTATATATAAATTATAATATTATATTATATGCTTTATTGATATTTGTAATAAGATGGAGAAAATCAAAGCAATAATTTCATCAACCTTGAGAGTCAGTCAATCAAAAATTATGGTACTTGAATGAGTTGCTTATTCGAAGAAATCTTTTCACATTCGCAAGTGCATCCGAGAGGGCACCCTTAAATGAGGTCGTCAGAGCTTAAGTGGCCTAACCTATATTCTTTTGTAACAAAATTTTAACCAAAGATTTCCAGATTAAAGTCCCATCAAAGAACAGAAATATTTAATTTCTTAATTTATAAATAACTTGCATTTTACGCTGCTCCGTCCACATTCTAAAGATATCAAATTTTTAAATTTTATATATTAATATAACATGTAAAGGCATATTATAGCTTTCCTTGATAAATAGGTTATTAAAATAATATTAAAATAATTTATCAATTCAAACTATGCTGGTTCGAATTCATGAGATTAGCGCGGATAACACACAAACTCTTCAGCTTTATATTATTTATTATTTAGTAGGTTCAGATAATGGTAATTACAAGTTAGTATTACGTTTCTATAAGTTTATTATATACTTATTAATGTAGATAAAAATATGTACCTAAGTATAATAGAAAGCATATCAGATATCAAGAATTAGCATATATAGAGTCGGTGATGTGTGCACATGCTGTGCATGAACCCAACCGTTACGTCCGATTCGATAAACCACAAAATCCTCGCTGGAAATATCAAATCGAAAACGACTAAGGCGAGGCTATTGAAATTCAAAAATATTCAAATTTTTTAAGAGATTAGGTTTCAATCTACTGCAATAACCTTTTACAAAATGATTGAATTCTATTCAATTAATGAGTAATTGCAAATAAGTAAGTAATTCCAACTAAAGTATACAGTAAGAATAAATAATAGTAAGTACTATAGGAGTGAAAATTATCTACCTATATGGTAAAGTATTCTTATAAGTAATTTTTTCTACTAAATTCATTTATCCTTTACTGTATATTAAAAAAAAATGATATTGATATGTTGATATTAAAATTTGATACGAACTGATATTAAGAAAAACAAAATGTGCATTATACATGTCGACAAATAACAATACAACATTTATAATACTAGTAGGTACTGATTGATGTCAACTTGAGATTCCGGATATCCTTTCCGATTATATCATATACATAGTTGTGGGTTAAATAAAATAATTCCTAACACTGGTCATGTGCAGGTTGGCGGACTTCACGTCTTTTTGATTTTAAACGAACTTTCTAGATTCTCTCAGACTTGCATATTCCTCACGATGTTTACTTCACCGTAAGATAAGACGTTATGCTGAAAACAAGCGCATTACCACTGGGCTACTGTGCTGCATTGTGCATTATACAAAACATACTTAGTGATATATTTCCCAATTAATCAAATTAATCAAATTATTTTTCATATTCTAATAATAAATAATCTGATACTCAGTATTACATTTGCTTAACCAATAAAAATAATACAAACAGCAAAAGCCTTTTATACGGTTAATATATTTTTTAAACCAAGCTTTCTCTTTACAATGGATTATTAATAACACTTTGAATGAGCCAATTATTGAACTTTCTTGACCTATATTATTATTTCTCAAGACGTTCGAAGAAAATTCTTTTGCGTTTTATGCATTCTTTACGGCAAAATGGAGCGATTGAGATCGAGTAAGTAATATAATCGTACGTATAAGAATTCTTATAGTAGGTTATAGGTACCTTATGATATCTGTTTCTTAAGTGTTGATTTATATACTAGGATTATGCAAAGGTCTTCATGATTAAAAATTAATTTTAATTTTAGAAAATAAACAAATGAAATTAATTAATTTCCCGTTTCGTTAAAAATTAAAATGAATGCTCCCAGCGGGACTCGAGCCCAGCAAGTAGGATTACTACAAACTGAGACTGTTTGCCTCTAGTCATCTTAGTACCTATCTACCTCATTATTGGACTGATGTGCAGTCAATGTACATGGTGTAAACAGTAAACATATGTAGATTGGATATTACAGCTGCGCAAATCCAATATGTGCAATATTTCACACATTTTTTACAACGATTTCAGACTCTGATATCTATATGCTGTATCTATTGTGTTGTTTTAGTATAAATAATAATCTAGCTTTAATTTTTGTAATGTAACTTTAAACATTTTCGCTACAACCACCAATGTCTTATTTAACCATCCATACTCACTTGTAATTTCATTTTGCACGTCTTATTCTTACTATAACGCTTCGCAAATTTTAAACAATTTTGATAAGATGTGAATTTCGTGGTATTCGTTAGCAGTCGTTCCATAATTCTGGGAGCTCAGTGCACATTCCTTTGAAAACGACTGAATAATCTGAATCGATGCCGTTTAGTTCGAGGCATGTTTGACTAGGTATGGCTGTAAGCGTTAGAGAAATTCATTTCGATTAAGAAACGGTTATTAAATTGCTGATAATATTATAATGTTATTGCTAAAACAACAATGTTTCGATTTTCCAGAAGCACTGAATATGATTCTATAAATTTGGTTGTACACTGATAAGGTATGTGATCGTGAGATTTTAAAATGAAGTTTATTTTAAAAATAAAAATTGTTTTTCCTTCTTTTAAGTGTTACCGAAATATTTTTTTCAAAATTAATTAGCCTTATTGAAATTAGACAAATAAGTACATAAATAACATCAAAATTATAAAGAGCGCGATAATAGGATAATAATAATAAATTATACAATAATTTACTAACATTTAAAAAATGTGACCGTATAGATGAATTTTAAATATTTGTTAGATATAAGTAATTTGTCTAAAATCCACATTAAACTATATCATGTTTGTGATGTTACCTACTTGGCACTGAGGAAGTGTTTGTTTTTAAATTAATGGTCAAATTCAACTTCTGTTCAGGACGAGCATTGGTGAAATAATTTTATTGTGTACGCTTCTAGCAATGGGCAAATTAATAAATGCCGTCTAGCTTAAATTCTATGTACACGTACGATTATCATTTATATAGATTTTAGGCGTGAATGTGTACTGTGAATACATACATTGATATTTATTTTCACATATTATATACTTATTGAATACATTTTATAAAGTCTTTTATTACGTTTAATACTCGTATTATGTTTTAAAGGATTATGTTTTATAAGGAGTAGTAGTAGTGTTAAAAGCCACTGGAAGTAAAATAAAATAAAAATTAAAAATATAAAATAAAAAATGATAGTCGTGGTTTTGTTTCTCACCTAAATTAATGGGAACTCCATAGATTCATATTTTTATCACTATACTATAAATTCTTTTACTCCATTATTTATGTATCTACAGTTGAATAAACCCGTTACTAGTGAACTATGTGTGAATTTTATAAAACTTATACTAATTTACCACTTTGTATAATGTTTAAGCATTAATACGATAGAATCGACACGTTTATAAAGGTGTGTTAATTTCAAGCAAAAACAGCTACTGCACGGTGTGAGAGTGGGAGAGTAGTAGGTGGCTACATATATATGCATAATTTGTCGCATTTGCATAACTATGGGAACATATTCTTTTCATTTTATGATAACAGAACATGTTTTTTGATAGTATTATAAAGATATTGCTTTTTGTTCAAGGAAGAATGCTAAAGAACTATACGTGAATTCTAAATCGGTATTCATTTATTTCAATAAAAATATTTATTTAGTAATAAGATATGACATTATGACGATTTGGTATCGATTGTGCTAGCGCAAGAAAGAAAAGTATTTTTTACAGTCGCGATGTTAACAATGGAAGAAAAAATAAATTGGTTCAAATTCTACTGTTATAAATGTCAAGTTCGTTATTGACTGAAGAGAATGTACATAATATGTATAAATCTCATATACATAAATAATAAATACATAAATTTGTTTGTTATTTAGAAAAAAATAAAACTTATAAATCGTTAAAAGTCGCCGTACAAAAATAAAATCAATGTGATGCTTTATAGCATAACTTTCTTGATTTTCTCAGCTTTGCTTTCTAACTCTAACGTTAGAAGTTGGCAAGCTTATAGAGGTTAAATTTATGATCGTCATACAGATATTAACTTTATAAAATAAGAGTGTTAACTTGAGGTATATACCAGCTCTAAATACGTATTTGACAATGAAATTAAATATTTTTTAGCATGAGTAGGTAATATTTGCCTTATGGCGAAGAGAAACTGCATTGAGTGGAAAACTGCGTGTCTGCGGTTATTTAGCAGGTTTTCGCAAGACAAGTGAAGCTCTTTAAGTTGCACGTAACCAACGTAGACTGGCTGGTGGACCTGATGTTTGATCCCCTGATGACTGATCCCAGAAGTAGGACGTTAAAACATGGCTAAATACAATCTTATTATTATACAATTTACGAAGTTAGTAATAAATTACTGTACAACATAAACTGAATAAATAATAATGAATTAGTATCAAACTATGGAAGAAATAAATGTTATTACCTCGAGGCACGATAACAAAACTATATGGGAGTGATATAGAACTAATGAGTCGAGAACTTACAAAAGGGCAATAAAAATGAATGTACTATCAATGAACACGTTATTCCACTTATTTGCGCTTAACTGCATCTGAGATCACATTTATATGTTAATTTGTTTCGTGACTTTGTTTATTATGCGTATTGTTCAGAGTTATCTCAAAAATGTACGGCATTCTCAAATACATGAGAGAGAACGAGAGAGAGAGAGAGAGAGATAGAGAAAGGTCAATGTTGTCATTGACTGAAATTACTACATTTTATTACAAAGTACGCTTGTTATTCTTAGGCTATATATTTAATTCAACACATGAAAATTGAGAATGCAGAATGTAATATTATGAATTATTTCTTTTTAAGGATTCATGAATAAATTAACATCTAAACGTGTATTTTTATACGTATTTTCCCAATGCCTAGTAATTAGCGTAAAGCCTGAAGTATTTTCGTTGGTCTAGACTCTAGACTGTAATGGCGTACTGCGACTAATCATTTGGCGTACCGTATAAACAACGATTTACTGTTAGATGCTTGTAGTTGTGAGTACATACACCTAAATATCCTGCTATTAAAGGAGAGATAAGGCTCTCCTTTAATAGCAGGATAATAATAACAACAAAGAAGTCATTAAAAATAAAATGTCCTGTCACGTGGCCTCTTCTATTTGCTTACTGTGCATTATTAAATATTTAGCGCGAGCGAAGTCACGGGTTCCGTTAGTTATACATATAAACCTTCCTCTTGAATCACTCTATCTATTAAAATAAATCGCATCAAAATCAGTTGCGTAGTTTTAAAGATTTAAGCATACATAGGGACAGACAGACGTCTCGAGGCGACTTTATTTTATACTACTTTATGTATAAACTGCTTTACTAATATTTTATATTTTAATAAAATTGTTAATTATTGTAGAAAGATTATAATTATAATATAATATATCTTTAATTATATAAATGCTGCACCATAATACGTTATGTATTACGTAGATTATAGATAGTATATAAGTACATATTCGAGTTTCAAGAGAAGGGGCAATAGCCCTTGTTCTAACTACCGATATAAGGCTATGTGTTCATAAGGTATTTATTCTTATAATAGATTATTTTGAAAATGTTGAAAAATTAAACATTTTATTTCACTGAAATTCGTGAAATATCTTTAAAAAATCATTTTTATTTAAGTTAATCAGTTAATTTAAATTGATAGGGATAAGGTATTGATTAGGTACCTATATAACTAACTAATCGCTCGTAATTTTTTTATCAATAACATTTTTAATAGGTACTTTTAAAAAAGGTTTTATATTAACAAATGTAAATAAATAGACGTCAACCCACGATATAAACCTGCTTAAAGCGTTTTATCTAGACACTGTATAGCGTCGCGTGCGCAGGTCAGTGGTAACTAGGTAAACCAGACTAATACATTACGTAGGATAAATTTAAAAGCATTTTATTATATACTAATAATTATCACGTGGCACAGGGCATACCATATTCTTGATATAAGTTTTTAAGTTTTCATTATCACTGATGTTATTGTAATGATGTGAATGGCGATATTTTCTATGTTTCCCATTTTTTACAGATGCCGATATTTTAGCGCTGTTGCGAGTGTCATGGTTGTTAGTCTGTCTGTCTGCTTCTTTCGGTTAATCTGTGGAACGGCTGGACTGATTTTGACGGGACTTTCACTTGCAGATAGCTAATGTTATAAGGAGTAACTTACTTATTTATTTTATTAGAAAATTATAAAATTAATTTATTTTAACTTGCGCCCAGCTACGCCGGCTGGGTTTGTTGGTATTATAATAAAAATGACTTTCTACTATCGATTTCGTAAATAAAGCTTTAAATAAATATTTAGGGCTGATTATGCCTTACGCAATGAACCATTTAAATCTTTTTACTATAGAAAATAAAACTACAATAATTTAAGTAATAGTATTAAAAGCAGGCCTTTTCCACTGATTTGGGGATAGATGGTAACCGTCCTAATATTAACCGTGAAATGAGATCGCAGACTCAGTGTAGAGATACCTGGCACGCGCACCTTCCAAGTCCTTTCCTTATTACTTTTGGATTGCGACCTAAATTCTAAAGATATTACCGTATTAAATATTCTATTCCTAATTAACTAACCGAATTCAAAAATGGAGGTTATTAGTCTCTAATACTGTAATATATTTTAATTATATTTAATTAAAAAAGCTTATCATATTTTTTGTCATTGGTCGGAATGACGTTGGTTGTAGTTGTGTTACGATACTATACTTAGCAGGGAATCTTATCTTTACATACCAGAGAATACGGAATATAAAATGCGTATCTCTTAGATATCTTACACATACGAGTATCTCTTTGCTTAATCAGCTATCATTTCCTTTCCTCGGTTTTCGACTTATATGATTATAACATAAATAAAACCAAAGAATGGTTATGTTTGTGTATAAACATACATATTAGCTGTAAGTTAAGCTTTATATAAAACAAAGTGAGCATAAAATCGCATTTATGGATAAAAAGAGGTATAGATAGGTATAATTTGTAACATGTTTATCTTCGCTTCGTTTGCTCTTGTCTCTAGGTATTATATACATTTTTTTAAATCTAATTCTGTTTTCTAAAATTAATAATAACATAACTATATGTTGGGACATTATTACAACAGCGCCATCTAGTTACTTGGTAAGCTACGAGGATTGTATTACGGATACATTATACTTGATATACTGCAAACTTTTAAATAAATATATATTATAAATATTAACAGCCATGAATGGATTACAAACATTCATGCTCAACAAAGGCACTTTGTTGAGCACAAAGGAATGCCCCCAGCGGGACTCGATCCCGCGACCGCTGGCGCAGAAAGTAGAGTCACTACCAACTGAGCCAAACGTGTCTTCAATAGTTAAAGTTTCTTTAGTTACTTTGCCACTGAAAGTACCGTCAAAATCTGACCAGCCCCTTCAAACAGACAAAAATTTTCAAAATTGTGTTTTTATTATAAGGACAGTACATTATATGCCTTTAAATCACATACATAAATTACCAATGGAATTAAGGAACGATTTCGAAAGAAGCGAAATTAAGTCATTATTTAATAATAGTCTAGCAGTAATCCTATATAATGAAAGATACCGTCACGTGCGAAAGCCAGTGGTCAGAGTAAAATAAGACTGAACCCACGGAAACTGGGACGTGTGCGATTACAATCTCCTATTACCTTGATTTTCGACTTGCTATATAAAACAGAGCCTTTCCCGCGGCTCTGCTTGCGTTCTAAAGGTTGAAAATTAAAAGAAATATTTTTCTCCCGTTTTTGCAATATTTTTCATTGATGCTCCGCTCCTATTGGTCGTAGCGCGATGTTATATAGCCTATAGCTTTCCTCGATAAACGGACTATCTAACACAAAAAGATTATTAAGATTAGCGCGTTCAACCAAACAAACAAACTCTTCAGCTTTATAATATAGTATAAATGTACCTACAAATAATTATTTAAGTAGACAAACAAATATTTTTCTTAAGATAACAAAGAAATTCTTTCCTGAAATGTCTTTGTACAAATTAATTAATTAAAAATGTCATTTCCATGGATTCTTATGAAAAAATTTAGACCATTTATTTTGAAACGTAAACAAATTATAAGGGTCGCTTACTATGAACAAACTTTAACTCGCTTTTCTGATAAAAAAACTCTTCTGCTTCTTGAGTAAATATCATATTTTCCCTATGAAAAATCTTTACATATGAGTATTTGTTTATTTGTTAAATTTATAATTAAGGTAAAAATAGTAGGGGACTGATTTTGTATAACTAAAAATAATTTTGGTATTTAAACATACTCGTAGATGAAAATAATTTATATCGGTCCAGAATACTTATTAATTATTATAATATTAATATTATAATTATTTACCTACCGCATGTAGATAATGAAAATGAATTTTGTTAGCGCGCCGAGAGCCGAGCGAGAGTTTAAAATTAATTAAACATGGCTAATGTTTAATTTTATGGCGATTAGTGCGCTTTTTTTAAATAGTTCAGGCTTTATATAATTGGTATAGATAACTCATATATACTAGATACCTACCTAGTAATTTCCCGCCATGTTGCCATTTAAAGTAAAATACGGATCCAGATTGTTTTTTTAAATACCTCTCGTGTATGATCAGCTCATTATAATTTGGATAACGAAAGTATGAAGATATATATATATATATATATATATATATATATATATATATATATATATATATATATATATATATATATAAATAGTACATGCGATTTTGATGGTACTTTTGACTCAGTTTATTAGCGGCCGCGGGTTCGAGCCCCGCTAGAGGCATTCATTTGCGTATATATAATTATATATATGTATGTATTTAAAGTTATATATGTATAATGTCAATCGATAATCTGGTGTTATTAATAACCTCGTACCTTACCATGGAACTAGATGGTACTGCGTATTGTTGTCCCAACGTCTTTTTTAATTATTATTTATTATTTACTTATTGTTTAACCCAACAATTAATGAAACTTATAGGCTTAGAATGTCATCGAAGGAATTAAATGAACAAATAAAAAACTATCAATCCTATTTGAAAAATACGTAGGGAAAAATACTTGGGACTTTATTACATCTGTGCTATCTACTTCCGTGGTAAGCTACGAGGCTTGTGTGACGGATACCAGATGGTGGATACACTACACATATATTACATTTTAAATACATACATATTATAAATATATACTCCCATGACTGGAGTACAAACATTCGTGCTCAACAAATGAATACCCCCAGCGGTACTCGAACCCGCGACCGCTGGCGCAGAAAGCAGAGCAACTACCAACTGAGCCAAACGTGTCGTCAATCACAATGTACAACATTAATAAAACTTATAGGCTTAGAACGTAATCAAAGGAATTAAATGAACAAATAAAAAACTATTAACCCTATTTGAAAAATACTTAGGAATCCAATCAAATAATGTTCCTAATAAACTATTTATCTAGTTACATGAAACTATATTCTCATCAGAGATCAGGTATGCAATGTTCAACTCGCAAAAATGTTTCATAAATGATATCCATGCTGCAAGTTGCATATCCGGAGTTGGTAACTATTCCATATCGCAACTCTCTGATTTAATTAAACTGGAATTTGATTACGACCAGATATGCGGGGACGCGTTTTGGGAATAAATTTTTATAATTTTTTATTTCGTTACATTTCAATCATGATGGAAGTAGCAAAATTTTAATATTACTTGGTTTGTTATTAACGAATATAGTTGTAACAGGATATTAAATTAATTTAAGTATTTTTAGTTATTATGATGATATATTTTAATAATTCAAATTAGTCTCTTGTCTTTGATAACCTATAGTACATCTATACATCAATACCAACTATACATCTATACATATAAATACAATAATTGAAGTGTCTGTTTTTAATTTTAAATTAACAGTTTTTCACTAACTGCATAATATGAAATTGAATTTGTAAAATTTCTGTCTGTCTGTCTGTCTGCTTGTTCCGGCTTATCTCAGAAACGGCTGTACCGATTTTGACGGAACTTTCACTAGCAGATATAACTAATGTTATAAGGAGTAATTTAGGCTACTTTTATTTAAGAAATTTTATTTATTTTAACTAGCGTAACCCACGGCTTCACTCGCGCTGAATATAGGGACGGATGAGTCTCTAGTAGTACATATAAATGAAAATAGAGTTCTTAGTAAAGTTGTTGCATCTTACTAAAGTTTGGGAATCTTGCATATTTTTAAATTTTTTTAAACAAATTTTATTCGATAGCACTGTAATATACAAAGTAAATAAAGTACTGTAGAGGAAAATAGAAAAACAAGAATTACAGAATATATTTGGATTGTAGTCACAAAGCGGAAAACAACGGAAAGAATGGGGTCGAATAGACGCTATCAAAGAAAGAAAATTGTTACGGTTATTTTGTAAATTACACTTTGTGTTGTGTGTTTTAATGAATGATGAAGGAATTTTAAATATGTTTCATATATTATATTACTTTACTACGAAATGAATTGAAGTAAAATATTTTAATATTTTATTTTTCAGCCATATTTTTCAAAGTAAAACTTTATTTTATAACTAGCGATTCACCCTCACTTCCCTCGGTAGTATATAGATAGCCCGGGTTCCGCTAGTTTATTAATATCGAATCAATAGCCTAAAAATAAGTTTCAAGCTTAAAGCTCTAAAAATAAAACTTAATAAATTTCAATACAAATTTTCATCCCCCTTTTCATCCCCCCTTTCAACCCCTTACAACAACCCTTTTCTCGAATTAAAAAGTTTTAAATTTCATTGAAATTCAGTAGGTTTTGCGTGAATGCGCGACAGACAGACAGAAAGATAGAGTTACTTTCGCATTTATAATATTAAGTAAGAATTTTCGATTATCGTGTCGTGTTGTAGTTATTATTTGAAAAATCATTCGAAAATTGGTTATGTCTATATCTGTATATCTCTATATAAATAGCTAATAGCTTTTTCACTACTGTGAGATTGAGTATGAGCTTTCGTAACTTTGGTGACCAAAAATCTAAATGAAATAACCCAGAAGGTAGTTTTATTTAAAAATCGACATATTAATCTAAAATATCTGATTTATCTTTAAAATATACGTTATACTCTAAACAAACTATAATATTGAAAGTACGGAAAATGTTTGCGCGGATATTTGTGTATAGTAGAACTATATTGAATGAAAATGTATTGAAATTCATGCGCTTTCTAGACATCTCTACCATCTGTATAGATCCTTTTAATAAACTGGTGACTATTGTTGACCTGCAAAAGGCTATTATGTAACTGCAAAGAGGTCGAGTGAAAGGTTTTTAGATATTTTATATACATACTCGTAGGTAATTTATAATAAGTAGGTTGCTATCTAAAAATACTATATAAAAAATTAAATCAAAGCAAGATTTATGTTATCTACATCTGTAAATATATTGTACTAGCCATTCCCGCGGCTCCGCTCGCGTTGTAAATGCTGAAAATCAAAAGAAATATTTTTCTCCCGTTTTTGCAACGTTTTTCATAGATGCTCCGCTCCTATTGGTCGTAGCGTGATGTAAATTCGGACCTATAGTTCCTGAGATTAGCGCGTTCAACCAACCAAACAAACTCTTCAGCTTTATAATATTAGTATAGACACGTATGTTCATAAGTTTTCGGAGTATAATAATAATATTGGACTAGACTACACATACAAAACTGTAAATACATAGATATTATAACTAGAAACACCCATGACTAGAGTTCGAACGTTTGTGCTCATCATAAAAATGAATGCCCCCAGCTGGACTCGAACCGGCGCGGACCGCTGGTACAACAAATGGAGTCGAACATTTTGTTAAAACTAAAATGAAATCGTTACTATAAAGACAAGACTACGCAAATTCGTCTATAGTATAACTGATATCATTTTCATTCGCATTACGGATTCAGTTCGACGGCAGTGCGGGAACGTTTGACAATGAACGCGTGCCCTTTGTTCAATTTTGACTCATTGTTGAAGAGAACCGTTGTTATTTAACCGTGAGAATTTTTGTGAATAATTTGGCTGAATAATAGAATATATTTAATGTATAAAATTAGATTTATATTTAAAACATTTTTAGCTCATGTCTGAAAATGTTAATAATTTACTACCGAAAATATTGTAAAGCTTTTACTTAGGTATGATAATTAAACGATGAATAATGTATATATCGTTTTAATTTACAAGTGATCCTCACTTTTAATAACATCAAGAACGCTAAATGCGTTCACTTGTAGAATAACAATACTGAGTTTAGGTGTAAAATCCGAGCCTTTTTACCGGTGGAAGTAAAAAGACGGGAGAATAGATGTTCTCATAAAAGACGTAAACTCTAAACAAGACTTCGCTGTTTACCCTAAATATGTAGTTGTTTACTAGTAGAATGGTGGGAATTATTTTGGCTGGATATAAAATGGCCTTGATCATGCTCCGATTCATAAACAATACATTATTTGTATAAAAAAATATCAGCCGTGATTAATTCTAATGACTAATTAAAACTGCGTTTTTATTTAAAAAAAATGCAGCATTTATGATAATTACTAATTAGTGATAGTTGCCTTTATTTATACGATGTAATTTAAGGTTGAGAATGCTCAATTATACTTTGTACTGACAATGTAACAAGTCGTTAAGGGTTCATATCGCGAGAGTTACGTACGATTGACAATGGGCGTGTGCGTTTTGTTCATTTTGGTATTGAACATTTGAATTCATTGTTACTATATTGATAGATTTTAGCTTTGAATGGGAAAATTTGCCGTTTATTAAAAATCTATTGTAAAAAAATTTACAAATCGCTACCTACTTGTGAATAATATTATAAATGTAAAGTTTAGGTAGGTATTTGGATGTATGTTTGTAACATAATCAGGCTAGAACGGCTAAACGGTCAGTCTGGTATTCTAGCACATAGGTTTTTATCCCAGAAAATGTAAGATTCTAGTGGTATAGATTAGTTTTAATTTTACTAGAAAAGAACCCAAGCGAAGCGAGGGTGAGATGCTATAGTGAGTAGTTTTTATATATTAAATACATTAAATAAATATAAAAAAATAAATATGTTGGTGCATTATTACAATAGCGCCATCTAGTTCCGTGGTAAGCTACGAGGCCTGTGTTACGGATTAGTTATTTGATAGATGTGTGTTAGATAATTGATATACTACTGTATATAAATACATACATATTATATATATAAACACCAATGACTGGAGTAGAAACATTCGTGCTCAACAAATAACTGCACCCAGCGGAACTCGAACCCGCGACCGATGGCGCAGAAAGTAGGGTTATGTTTAGTGTAAAGCTTTACATTTTCATGTATTTAAATAATAGTTTTATGTAAGCATTTTCTTTATTAATACAAAATGTTTACTAAATAAAATATTTTCGCATATTCATTTAAAAAAACTCAATGGACTTCTACCTCTTCGCTGTTAATACTGGAGTGAGTGATTAAATTTAAAAGAGATAACTTTTATTTAACAAAAATGACGTACAGCTCACTTAATGAAATCGCAGAAAAACAATTCTACTATTGTGTCCTTAAAAAATAAAAATATGGAAAAGGTTAAATAATAAAAAATAACGAGGTCAACCATAAAGTGAAGTAAAGTCTATTTGTCTCGCTGTAGGCTTTTGTTTTAATGAGGCGGTGACTCTCACCTTGTAACCTTGTTGCTCAAAATGTAGGCTTCCTTGACGCCGGGTCGACTGGCCGTTTGCGTTAATTAGGCACTAATATGTTAAGAAAATATCTTCATGCCTATCTTACTTGCAAAGTGCCCACATTACTGTCATTAAGTTACACTTATGCCTTTACACCTTTTTTTAATAAAAAAACTACTTTTTAAATTAAGTGGAAACATAGCTCTTGAATTATCTTTTATACATACATATGTGTGTATAAATACGGAGAACTCAAATAATATGTATTGTAAATAGTCCATTTTGATCATATAATATATTCTGCTTGATCTTACGAAAGTAATCTGTTCGTATTATTACGTTAAGCTCTACTCTGGAGGGTTAGAGCGATTCACGATACGAGTTAAACCGTGGCTGTTATCATCAATGCCACTTGTTCTGGAACACAGTTAAGCAAGACAATAAAGTTACTGAAACTGGAATATTTTAGGTAAATTCTCTTTAGTACACCGTATCTCTCAAATGCATAATGAATCATTGAAGACAGTTTTCATTTCGAACAATAACTAAAGCGACTATTATAACTGTGAGTTGAATGATGGACTAGAATTAGAGCGTCTGCCGCCCGCAGCTGGCCAGACCACTGCAATCCTTTGATATAAATAATACAGCTCTTATCTTCGAGGTTAAGTCGCTTTGTATGCCCTAACTGTACTTTCATAACTAATGTAATGAAATTATCTTAGACTGTCCGTTGCAATATAATATTATTGGTTGCTTATAGTTCTCAAATTCGTATATAGTTATATAACAACTACTCGAAGGTATATGACTGAGTTAACTTTGTAGTTTACTTTGTTAGAAATAATAGTTTGTAAGGTATACTTTAGGTATGTCGATTTTCGAATAGTAATCAAGTTTAAGCTCAAATTATTATACCTATATTAAAGAAGCTTTTTTATTTTATTTTCGTACTTATTACACGTAATATTAACGGTTTTTATGAAATTATTATATTTTTTGCATAAAGAACCTTTTGAGATGAGATAAAAAATAAATAAATAATGTAAGTAAGAAAATTAAAAAAATCTGCATTTCATTAATGAAGCATGGTTCACAAGACAAGCTGTACCGTAAAGCATAGGCAACGGTGCATTTTAAATAAGTCGCTTATGCCTCGATGCATTTTGAAAATTGCCTTTCAAGGTTGAAATGTTATTCATCCTTTTGCAATAAAAAATACTATATATAAAGGATTTTTTACTTTCCACCCGTTTTATAGGTGCATATAGAATGATATTATGCAACATTACTCTTACTTAAGCCGAGACCGATAGCTGATATGGACTCACTGAGAATTAACTCACGACGTAACTACTGCACTGCACCAAACAGATTTGGACAAGAATTGCAATGAAATATAATTAGTTACCACAAAAGTTACCACAGTAAAGAAATAATTAAGAATTGTAGAATACACAGTAAAGAGCCTAAATATGGGTTTTTGTTTATGGAAATGTATGTGTAGTAATAATTAGAAATAGTTTAAATTGCTAATTGGGAATGACGTATTTAGTGAGAGTATGATACCACACTGTATTATAATATCAACTTAGTTTGAAAAAGCTTCAAAAGTGTATATTATATTTCAAGGTTTTACTGTTTAAAAATATGGGTTAGTCCATTTTTTCGCCAACTTTTATCCAGAGTAGCCGGATTTTACAATGTTAAGATGTACTATTGTTTTGAAAATGAAATACGTCTCGAACAACACAGTCCAACACGAGGCCAACAATACATTTCTCTGAGACGTGATGAGAATATTTTATGTTGATGGCGGGGCTCAACCGATTCCATTTCCAATTTTGTTTTTATGCTTTAAATATACTACAATTGCTAAAATACTGAGCACCTTCACGAATTGAGTATTCGAATTATTTGTTTTTGAAATATAATAGTGTTTAATAAATTGCTTTAAGTAAGTATTGTAGTACGTACGTAAGTACTTAATATGACTGGATGTTTTGGTCGTCGACGGTAGTGGATTCGAGTTCTGATCATCATAGTTTACAAATAGACGAATATAACCCCATATATACTAATTAATAAATAGTCTTTAATATACATAGAATATAATATTTGGCGTAAAGAATTTATTAACAAACATTTCTAATTATGATATTTTTTCTTACATATATATTTCTATTACATATACGTAGGGTATGCATTTTATTTTATATCGTAAGGGCCAAATCACAATACTTATATAAAAGTTAAGTCTTAATTTGGATTTTGCCTTGAGTTGAATCATGCTTATAAAGCGAGCTCAGCTTTTAGCCAATGTCATTGGCAGTATAATTTAGTTTCTGTGGATCTGGGTCGCTAGTATTAGATAGGGGTTGAAATTAGAAAGGAAAAATATGTACTCGTATTTTTAGGTGAATAATAAAAATGTTATTCAATACGCTTGTGATTTTAAAATTAATTGAGCTTATTGATATTTGTTAACAAACTGCAACTTTTTACCAAAATCAAGAAATATAATAATACTTATTATAAATTTTGCAAATTTTTTTTTATATTGACGATATATTCTTAATTAATTAAAAAAATCTGTTTGCATGAGTTTGAAACTATTATTATTAAAATAATAACGGGTTTAGTGGCCCCTTAAAAAGTTCACGTTAACGGATTTAACCGATTTGCGAATTAAGGTATCGATGTAAAAAGTTTGCACTGAAGTCATAAATAGTTGATCATCTATATTTTTAGGCTAGGCCATTTTTATCGTGTGAAGAAGGATTTTTATCACAGCTTAAATTACAAATATAAATTTTTGTTATTAATTATATTAACTATATTTGTGTCTTTAAGGCCAAAAGATTTATTGGCGTTTTCTCATAAACAAAACGTCAGTAGTAAGACAGTGAAAGGTAGTAGGTGGTGACTGACTAGGGGTAGCCGCTCGGGAAATAGAGTAAAGCTATTCAAAATCCTGGGCACTCGCACCTCTAATATTTTCCTATAATAATCATTTCCAACATGGATACGACTTGTCTTATAGTGAAAGAAAAATCGTGAGGAACCTGCATGTCTGCGAGAACTTCTCAAGTTTTCGAAAGACATGTGAAGTCCACCAGTTTTGGTTGAATACAGGTTAGGAGTAAAATATTGCGAATGGGTACATCACATAATGGAGTACATATTATCAATAATAACACATAGTTTATATCTTATTACATCTATAATAAAATGTATCCAATGTGTTATGTTGGAAAAATTTATCAATGTACTCAAACCTTCTCTATCAAACTACGCGATCAAAAACTAGTATAACTAGCCAAATGGCTTTTAGTATTACTAAAATTTAATTTATACTTCGCACGACAACGTAAACTAAGTTTCCGCAACGACACAAATGTACCGGATCGTGTTAAAAGGACAACGAAGGGGACTTTTAAAAATGGCTCTCGTAAATTGACAGCGCTTGTGAAATATAAGTGCTATTTGTTAAGGTCCCTATTACTTTAAGGGTAATAAATTGGTATTTGAAACTTTCTAGATGGCTTTTACGGTGGAGATGATTTATTTAGAAGTATTATATTATAAGTTTACAAATAAATAATAGTAGGTTTGTATTAGAGAACAAAATAATTTACTACCCAATCTACAAAGAAATGCAGGCGGTTCTTTTAGGTAGGTACAATCTAAACGACTTTGACTGAGGAAACACTAGTGCTTTCATATTACTCGTACATAATATTGAAATGCGAAAATTTTAAATGTTTTAGAAAGTTATAAGGATATTCTTAATAAAAAATTATATGAGAAGGAACTGTCAAGTATATTTTGCTAAATTATTAAAATTACTAAGCATTCACCAAGAATTACGCATAAACATACATAAACTTCATTTTATTAAAATTTAATTATATTTTAATCTCATCGAAATATAGTACAATAAATTCTTCACGTCTGCTCCGCGAGAGTCCAAAGCAAGTTGATGACCCTAATACGCGTAGTTACCACTTACTGTGCGTTGACCACAACTTATTTCTTTATTGATAATAACATGTAAACTTGTAAGTACTCAATTGTCTGAATACGTAGAATAAATTCATACGCTCTGGCTGTTTTATGACAAATTAAAAAAATAGTATGTAATTGCTGGCATTAAAGTAGTTTTATTTGTTTTTGAATACTACATTTATGATTATTTGCTCTATATTGTAATTTTATACGTTTTAAAACGTTATTTAAATAACTTTTTTATGTCATAATATCACACTTTGGATTGTGGAATAAAACTTGATTTTGGTTTTGAAACGACCCCACATTTTATTCTTTCGAGGTAGTATTAGTTTATTTGTGTTTGATTTAGCTATATTAGTTAAAAGTCTGTTAAGTATAAATTCTCATATTTTTAATCTTATAATTTTTTTGACGACACGTTTGGCTCAGTGGGTAATTTAGTACTTTTTGTACCAGCGGTCGCGGGATCGAGTCCCCCTGGGGGCATTCATATTTTGAGCATGAATGTTTGTACTCCGAGCATGTATTTAAAATTTTTATGTGTAGTATAACTATCAACTATCTGGTCCATAATACAATATACCTCGTAGCTTACGTTACTAGATGGCGCTGTTGTAATAATGTCCCAACATATTTATTTACTATATTATATTTTGGGTCAATAACATTCGTAAATAAAACAATTGCGATTCATTACGGAAATGGCATAAGTAATATGATTCGTTAAACTCTTACAATATGCGAGTTGGTTAACCGTAACTGGTTAGTCAGAACTTGGTGACCACAACTCAACTTTTTATTGTTGGTACCAACAACTAACAAGTGGACCTATTGTATGCGCTCAATTGCCTGGAACCGTTTAGGAGTCGTAGAGTTAATATGTGCCACGTTTGTGACTGATGTTTTACGATGGATACCTAGTAATAATTACTATAATAGTGTTTTTTTGTTATTATCAATACATTTATATTATTATGTGAAGGTGAAATTTGGTTTAGTTACTACTACTTAAGTATTTCTTGACTTGAAGCTTTCAGAGAAGCTCTAGAATTTTTGGTTCTAGTTAGATGTATTTTTTATTAAAGAAGAAAGAAGCAAAGTTTTATTAAAGAAGTGACAGTAATTTCATAAATAAGCTTGAACAAAATAATAAAATGAATACAAAAATATAAAATGTATGTAAACATATAAAACAAATGACGCTATACATTTGATTTTGATAGCGTTCTATTAAGTTAAATGATATTCCCACAATTCCACGGTAATGTAAAACTTCGAGATGTGTTCTTGTTTGTGACACTTACGTCAATGAGTCGAATTATTTAGCAGCAAGATGATCTCAAATTTATTGCTAATGTTTATTCATAGTTAATTAATACATGAGATTGGAATGAATATGCGAGTGAATTTCTTCTATTTCGACGAAATCCTTACTTATAATTATTATTCATGTTGAGAAAAAATATTTGTTAACTTGCTTTTTGTGACAGTGGATATAAATAATTTTGAACAAAGTAGTTTATATTTTATAAGCTAGGAAGTAGTATGGGCTTTTTTTAAATTTATGCATAAAAATACAGTGTACTGGAAACACTACAAGATTCAAGATATGTAACAAGTTTTTTCAATCATATATGATAGTATTTTAATATTCGAAATCTTTTCCTTCTATTGTCTAAATGTAACAATTATAATATTATGGACACAATATATCAAGGCGCTCTTACAAACGGACTTGGCAATTTGAACGTATTGACTTAATTGTTGTAACATATATACATATGTATTAAATGCAGTGACCAGGGTCGCATTAGCTCACAGTGGGTCATTTGGCGTACAGCCAATGTGATTGTGATCTCGGCAAACGAACGTCGATAGCCTAGTTAGTTTAGAAGTGCTTCAATAGCTTGTCCATTGATTATCCCTTTAGTCTTCTAATAAAGTTTAGGTAGGTATTCTACTCTCAATCATAATAACAACGTTACTATTTAAGTTAAAAATTTTAAAAAATGAGAGCAGAAAAATACAATGTAATTTTTATATGATACCTAATATAAGTTAGTAATTTATGAACTTGATACGAGAAATAATAAAATTACTATATTAATCATCATCATATATTTATATGTATAGAAACAATTGTGAAATTGTTGTGATATAATATCGTGTATCAGGATATTAAAAAATTGAGAGAATTAGATAATTGAATATGCATAAATAATATCGGACTGATAATAATAATGAGTTCGTGGTATGAAAACGAAAAATAAGGAAAACATTTATATTGACTTCAAAATTTTTTCATACCATGTTTAAGCATTGTGTTGCTATGACATTATTTTTATATAGAAATATGAATTGAAAAGTCAACGAGTTACATTTATTTAATTCATTATAAGTAAAAATAAGTTTATATAGAACAATGTATATTCATATATTACAATTAATAGCACGTTAGAGATTATGCAAGTTTAATTACAGATCAGTAAAGCTTATTGCTCCTTAGAATATATAAGCGCCGTAGGGCCTAAATCAACATTGGAGAGGCGGGGCTATGCCTGTCAGATGTGGACGTGAAAGCTTAATGTGTTTAGCTATTATTGCTTATTATTATGCAGTAATAAGTTTCGTTAATATTATAATATTAGTTTTGCCCATATACTTACTATAAAATACATAAAATAAACACTTTTATCACTAGAGTGGACGCTATTAACTCTGCGTAGGCTTGAAAGTTATATTATGTCATCACACTCAGTTCCTTTGCTGAGATGAAATGTGATGAAAGTATAAAGGGAGAGGTTGAAAAATTTTTTTCAAATAGGTGCTATAAATATTTCCAGATCTTTAAAGACTGTCTTATCCGACATAAAAGTATCTTAAGCCCAATACGTGTACCTATATAAATATAAGTTATATACATACATTAATATATAAAACCTTTCATTTATATCAATAACGAGGCATGGCAAAACCACAGAAATTAAATTCAACGGTTTATTACAACTGCATTTACTATGGTAGGTATAGTGCGAGAGCCTAGGGGAGCAATTAATGCTGAAAGCTCGAGCAACTCAAAGCTAATATGTACGTGTCAAATAATATTTACGCGCTTGCGGCTACATCCTACGCTATTATATTTGTCTATGACGACTAACTTCAGCTACGTAGGCATTTGGTTAGAAAAGGCAGAGTGACCAACCTTAAGTATGAATTTTAATACCCCTAAATATTAAGTTGCAATAGATGTCTTTATTTTAACTTTTTCGTTACATAGAAGTAAGAGAAAATGTAAGAATGAAAGCTTCAAACGGTAACTTGGAAATGTGTTGAATTTGATAAGAAACGCAATGATATGATGTAGGTATATTAAGGAAACGTGACATCAGAAAATGAAAGTGCTCAGATGGTATAGGCACGTAGAAATGTAATAAAATAATATTAAATGCAGGAACGATATATAAAATACTGGCATATGTTATATGTTTTCCATAAAATCTCACTCTGGATGAGTTTGTAGTGACCCAGTGGTATCGGGTTCGAGTCCGGCTGGGGACATTTGTTGAGCGTGAATGTTTTTACTCCAGTCGTGGGTGTTTATATTTATAATACATATGTATATATTTAAAGTTATAAAATATGTGTAGTGTATAAACTATGCTGTATCCGTAACACAAGTCAATCCGTAACTAGATGGTGCTGTGTATAATATAGTCCCAACATATTTACTTATTTATTATTTATTTATTATTATTATTAATTCATCATCTCTTCAGTAGAACTTGAACTCGTAAAATAGCCTCTCAACCGATTTAAAAAAAGAGGAGATTCTCAATTTAAATGAAATATTGTTTGATACCCCAGAACTCTGTCATTTTACCGCTTTGGAAATTCCTTTATGTTTTAAAAATTCGATTTGAAGATAATTTGAAGAAATCATACTGTATGCATGATACAATTAATGAAAAATCTTATTGACTTGAGAAGATCTGAAGGCGATAATGAGTTATGGTGAATAGTGAAACTCTTCAAAGGTACTCGTATTAGTATTAGAATACTCTATATCTTATAACAGAAGCATAATATGCATTAATGTATTTCCTAACATTGAAAAAAAGGTAAAAATAACTTCTGTGTATATAAAATAAAAAAACATCTTTATTGTAAACTGTACATCTTTAAAACCTCTTAGCTTTAATTCCCAATTTAATAACAGCTAAAACCTTTACTTCTATAACTTCCCGAAAGTTAATAATATTATTTTGCATTTATATTTCTAGAACTTTTTTAATTTTCTACTTGGCAAAAAATGGAACAAAACTTGTTTGTCTCAGACATGTAATCGTAACACGCATACAGTTATGTTATAATCACGGGAAGCGGCCCGAGAACTTTTCTATACTATATACTTCGTTGATGGGAAAGGAAAATTCACACGCAACGAATCACTAATAGGTCTAATCACTTCCTATCTGATCTCAAATAGAATACTGTGAAAGTGAGATACATATACATAATATTTTTATGAATGTACATGTTACACTAGTTTTTACTAAATGCCTTTGTTAAAACTAGAATTAACTATTGCTCAAATTGGAATAATACGCTGCGTATGCAAGAAAGGATGTATGTCAAAAATGTGTCTCGGCAAGAAAAATGGTTGCTTTTGCAACTCAAAATGCCACGATGGCTTGTTTTGCAATAACAAGTAGATCCTCATCCTTTTTAATTTTAAGGTTGTTTGATTTACTACTGTCTTTTTTGGTCATCTTGTTATTAGGTAGATTATTTTTTTTGACACGTTTGCTCAGTTTGTAGTAACCTTGCTTGCTGCGTCAGCGCTCGCGGGTTCGATTCTCGCTGGAGGCTTTCATTTGTTGAGCATGAATATTTGTACTCTATTCATGGGTGTTTATATTTATAATATGTATATATTTAAAGTCATATATTATGTGTAGTGTATGAACAGTCTGGTATCCATAACACAAGCCTCGTGGCTTACCATGGAATTAGATGGCGCTGTGTATTAATGTCCTAATATATTTATTTATTATTAATTTATTTCATATAAAGTTTAGTAAAAGTGAAAAACTATAAAACTACTCATTGGTGTCATTACAAAAAACTAACACAAAAGAACACATGTAATATTGTTATACATTTCGAAAACACACTTAAACGAATGCCATACAAGTTTACTGTTCAGTGTAAACAGATGGTACACTAAATTGGGTGTGATTAGATGAAATTGGTATGGTCACGCAACGTCCTAATATAGCATATGCGCACGCATTTGTAGAAATTCTAGTTTTTATAAGATTTTTACCTTTATGTACCTATCTCGTTTTTGCAGTTTGTCACTAAAGTTGTAATTGAAAAATGAAAAAAAAAACTTTTATTTTATAATTTAGAAAAGTTAGTTAAATATAGAAAAGTATATATTTTCTGAGGATATAAAATTAGACTAGTGACTCACCCTCGCTTCGTTCGGGCTCGTAACGTATGTAGGGATACTCGTACATACGTTAGTAAAACATTTCTTAGGGTTGAGATATTTTCCTGCAGTAAAAATTATTCTCTATATTGACCTGAATAACCAGTTGTCAGACAGACAGACAGACAGACAAAAATTCTAAAAACTATAGATACGACGCTTTTGATGTTCAAAAAATATTTTATGTACAGATTCGACTAATTAATAATTTGATCAATTATTCTATACTTCAAATTCGCCTATTTTTATAATATTTTCAATATATACCACAAAGTTATATTAAATATTAATCATGCATCTATTGTAATTCAAGCAGTTCAAATTTCAGTTCATCATCGTTCTCTCGTGTGCGAATAAAATCAGTTCTGTGTATAGGAAATGATACAATAGTGACGGTATTAACTAAGAAAAATGATAAGCAATTTTAAATATGCTTCAATGTAGAATCATCGAGGGTTATAAAGAAAAATTAAGTATTTTTATATCGACATAAGTGACTTTTTATGTATATTCCCATAAAAATACTATGCTTTATGTCTTAATAACCACTTAAGTCTAAGAAAGTATCAACTTTTGTATTTAATTCTTTTTTATATTGCTTGATGTCCATTTTAAAAATATTCGGGTTCAAAATGAAAAAAATATATATTAATGCAATACAACTTTATTACTAGCGCAAATAAAAATCCTTATAAACCATTTAACGTGCAATCATATGATATTTGCTTAAAGTATTAAATATAATAATACAGTTTCCATTTACAAGCATTCGTCAAGGATACCTTTTTTATCCAAGGAAGTTAAAAAACTACATACGTAGGTTCTATAGTAATACCACAGTCAATGTTTCGTGTAGATAAATGGAAATAGCCATCAATGCCCCAATTTCTACCCCACGAGTTCTTAAGGATCCAGTATTCTTCACCATCAAGGTTACCGTATCCAACTAATGTAACTTCGTGGTTCAGATTTGATTTGTTACTAAAACGAATAATTGTTAGTATCCATTAATTTTCTTGCATAAGTTTAACATTAGTCAAAATAATATGTATTTTCTAAAGTTTTTTGTGATTTTTAAACGAAATAAACGTTTGCAAAAAGTTTTTATATCAACTGTGTGGTCACTTAAAAATGTTTTTTTCTTAAGATTAATTTATTATAGGCAGCGGCCTCTTATTCACAAACTTATTTTTGAAGATATTTGCATAACAATTCAAGAACTTTGAAACCGAACAGCAGCTTTATCGATCGATCTCTTTATCGATCTTATAAAAAACACTAATAAAAATTCCACTAAACTTACCAATCCGTGTCAAACAAGATACCCCCTGTGTAGGCATTGAGTATGTCTGTTGCATCAATAGATACGGAAAGTGGTCCATGATTAACTAAGGCAACCTAAAATGATAGAAGGAAAATGATTGATTAGCAATTATGTTAATTAGATTATTTGTATTGGAAATTAATTTCAAAACTTAGACAACAACGTATGTATGTATGTATGTATGTATGTATGTATGTATGTATGTATGTATGCAAACATTCGACCCGTTTTCTTATAATATAGAACACAGCGTTTCAACTGCTGACAGATAGTACCTAGTTTTTAAATATTTTTTTGTCTTGGCTGTCTTCCAAAAACTTGGTGAACTTTTTTCATTAATATTAGCAATTTTAAGATATTATGGAAACTTTTAGAAACAGTCAATTAATTTTTATGTTCAAGAAAGAAGGAAGACAATAAGAGAACATTAATTATAATATTGTTATAGATAAATTGAATTCATTATATTTGTTACCTTGAGAGCTTCCACGCTGAAAGGAGTGACGTCAGTAAAGCCTTTTATTGGGTATAGTCGTGTCATATTTTTTATTTTACAAAAACCATCCTGGAAATGAGATGACCATTCAGGTTTAAAAACTATTTAGTAATAATTTAGCGTAAGTTGATTTTCAATATATTTTTCAAAGACTTTACATTAGGTCAGTTTAAATATTAAAAAAAATAATTACATTGTTAGTGTAAGGACCATATTCTTCCTCTGTCGGTAAACCATATTTCATCATCCAGTGGTAGGCAGCGGCATCGGTACCTCCGTCACAACCGAAAGCGTTGAATCTAGAATTCCATCATATTTTAAAATTAGTTATAACATATTTTTATCGGTGGTAATGTACGCAAAATTTTATCCATAAAATATTTAAAATTAATCTATCATTTCGGATTTTTTTCCGAATTTTGATATTTTATTTCCGACGGTTCTTATGCTTTTTAACTGATCATTTTAGATGTAAGTATTGAATTGAAAGTGAAATGTGAATAAAAAAATGTATAAGGGTCATACCCCCAAGCGCAATCAATTAGAGCCTGGTTCGCTAATCTTAAAAGCCTGCCTCCATTTTGACGTGCTAGAGCTCCTTCTACAGCACTTGTTGTACCAAACGTCCAACACGAGCCACACATATCTTGATCTAAAATTGTATTAAGTATAAAAATGCGAAAAAGTGCTTGCTCGACTTTTTGTGGCATACAGCAAGATTCGTTGTTATTGTTATTATGTGTGGCAGTCTATGGACACGTCACACGATACATATGCATTCTTTATTTTATGAGACATTTAAAACTATTAATAAGGTATTGAATTGAATAGGTGAAATAATATTCCAGAGCAAAAATACAAATATGTACCTTTTTCGATAAGAACGGTATCTAAATGGAATGAGTGTTGGTCGCTAATTAAATAACTTTAACGTTCTATGTCTCTATCTTGGTTATACTTCATATTTATTATATTTTTGTTGCACTAATAAAATAAAAAGGTCAAGGACATGATATGAACAGAGGTCGAATATCTCTATAAGAGTTCCATGTTTGGGGGATATAGTATTAAGTAGCGGAAAAAGAAGGTGTACAGAAATGATCAATTCACATTAAATTGTAAGTGATAAAAGCGTTTATGTAAATATTTTAGATTTCAATTATTGTTTAATAAAAATGATTATACTTGTAACAGGTGATATAACTCCTAACATCCTCAAGTCGAATTCTTTAGGTAAGTCTTTAGAAATTTCAGCAATTCTAGTTTTATTGTATGGGAACGGAACTGTTCCTGTTTGTCCCACTTTCCTTCTTCGAAGACCTTTCATTTTTTCCATTTCTTTAGGTGTACGGTCAGAAAACTGGTTGATACCAAGTTTGAACGATGTGTTTTTACGATTATGAATTTGAATACGCCTATAACAAAATATTGCAAATTTTAATAAAAATATTTTTTAGGAATAATGCATATTATAAATTTATAATGTATAATTATTATATATAAAGTATTTAAAATAAACTTTATATTACCTTAGATTTTTAGCGAAAATTTCTCTTCTCATTTCATGTTCACTTAGGTCCTCGTATTGCCTTCCATGTTCAGCTACAAACCTTTTTCAAATATATAAAATCATCAATTAAAGAAAGTAATTTAGTATTTTCTATTAATTATACCTAATTATTATTATATCAAGTTATTGGTCTAACAATTAACAAGTATAAAGACTTGAGTTTTTATGAAATAGTATAAGTATTCATAAAAAGACTGTACTTTGTGAATATCAACATAATGAATATTCTGTGTGCATGATAATTTAAAATACTTTTTAAACCAATAATTTTGTTTGTTTCATATTATATTAATTTTAAATATTGGAGCTACGTTTTAGCAAATGAAATATATTGTATGTGTTTTTACCTTTTAAATGCGAGGTCTACGTGCTTTTCCTCGTGATAATGGGGTTTTATTTTATTTTCACTCTCGGCTTCTCCAACATTGAAACATGTATCTATAACATATTTAATAATGAATAAAGTTAATATTTAAAAAAAGTTTTTACTTAATTGTTTATTCAAATTACTGACATTGATCGACGTTAAAGACACTATCTTCGAAATCCTTCCGATAATTGACGATATTCCATACATAGTGATGTTTAGTACTTCCCACCCATGTATTGTATATAATTTTTTCCATTCTAAAACCAAGAAGAGCATACGTAAAGTAAATATTTTAAACGGTGTATTGTAGGTTAATGGAAATATGTTATGTTTATGATATTCATAGAGATTTGTTTTTTAATTTTTATTAACATCCAACTTTTACCCCTTTAGGGGTAAATGTCTGTTATTATAAAGTTAGAAATAATAAAGCTGAATAACTACTTCTGTATACAGTAATTCAACGGGGTAGAAAAATAAGGAATGATTCGCTTCTAGCATTTAGATTTCTAAATTATACATACTTTACAGGAATCCAAGATTCATCACTCTCATCTAACTTAGCCCATACATATGTCTTTGCTTCAGTGTTTTCATAATCGTTTTCCTCGGTAGTATCAAACTTATAAACTTCACCCGTTTCTAATATATCTTTGCCTAAAATTATAAAAGTCATGTTATTATTAATAATTGAAATAAATAAGGAATTTTGAGAACTCTGATACTGATTCTTTAAAGTAGAATTAAAGTTATATATTTGAAACTGGGTTTAAGGAATACAGTTATAGAATTTTATTATAAAAACTTTTTACTAACCAACATACTCGAAATTGCCTGCCGGTGGCAATATCTCCTCAAGTTTGATCATATGTCCTATGGAACCATTCACACGTTCACAAATGATTTTATTATCATACTCCTCTGTTGTTTTGGGGTAAATCTGTATTAGAAAATTAATTTATTAAAAATAAATAAATAAATTAAATAATTCAAACAAATTTTCAAAATCACGTTTAGAATATTTTGTAAAACAGTACTATTTTATAACGAATCAACTTTAAGGTGTACCTAAATGTCGCAAAGTAGTTAGTATATTAACTACTTTGCGACATTTAGGTACACCTTAATTATATCAGTATATATAAATAAAATTAAAGTGTCTGTTTTTAATTTCAAATTTACAGCTTTTTCACTAAATGTATATAAAAGTAAGGGTATACGGTACTTACATCAAAAAATCTCTTTTTAAAATATTTGTGCTTGTCCGTCTGTCTGTTTGTTTTTACCGACTAATAATAAAAAATTGTGATATATTTTGTTATTAGTATAATAATTATAAATAATGTGGATATTTTTACCGTATATTTCGCTCCAAATTGTAAACTCTTCCTTTTGCCAGCAACCGAGATCGATTTTACAGCGCCATTATTGTAGTCCAGTCTAGATTTTTTGTCTGAACGCCTTAAAATATAAAAAATATGTAGAATACACTGGTATTTAAACATTATCAGAACATTATGTACTGTAAAAAGGTATTCAATTAAAATATAACAAATTTAATTTTTCTAGTATTAATAATTCTTTTATTAAAAAATATTTAATAAAATATTTAGTAATATGAAAAAAAATATATATTTGTCGTTTTTATTTAATTCTTTGTTTCCAAAGTTTTAAATGTTTTATTGCAAACGTGATCACAGGAGATATTTAAGCTTTTGCTAAGTTTTAAGCTTGGTTTTATTACACATGCTCTCCTAATTAATAAGCTCTCCTAACAGAGACGTGTGTCGAGTAGAAGAGGACGTAGTACTTTTCTTATTTCGATGGCAGCTAAAACTTACAAAATCCCTAAATATAGATTAAAAATCTATTTTTCGTTCATTTTTAGTTATAAAAGACGATGTCTAACTATAAAATTTTAGGAGTATTTTAAATACCAATTTTTCACATCATCAGCCCTTTTAAGCGTCCCACTGCTGGGCACGGGCCTCCCTCAGTACGAGGGGGATCAGGTCATAGTCCACCGCGCTGGCCTAGTGCGCGTTGGCGGACTACACATGTCTTTCGAAAACTTGCTAGGTTTTCTGAGACATGATGGTTTCCTCACGATGTTTTTCTTTACCGTAAGATAAGTGGTAATCATGATAGAAATGATTCGCACATGAAAAATATCGGAGGCGCGAGACCCGGATTCGAACCCGCATCACTCGGTTATCCAAGCGAACGTGTTACCGCTGGGCTACCTGTCATTTTACCTACTGTCATTTTTCACATAAATCTGACAAATTATGTACTTACTCATCTAAATCTAACAAAAGTACACCTACTAATACCACCTGTAATGTATGTATCGATAAAATACGGTGTTTAATAAGATATTAAACAAAATTATACCAGTATTTGATGTCTTCCATTAACCCAGAACTAAGATGTAACTTCACCGCATCCAATGTATATTTTTTCTGCCATTTTAATGATGGAGGTTCATCATCTCGAACTGAAAAGTTTTCTCTTTAAAGTTCTTTGACTCTAGTAAGCTTAGAAAGTTAACGTTTATTGTTTCGTTTTATACAAGGATTTAAAAACATATTATATTAATGTAAATACATATGTAAAAATCGATTGCCGTTTGTTAGACTTGCTAAAAATCAAAAACGACTGGACAGATTTCAATTATTATTTTTTGTTGTGTTGGGGGGTTTCCAGGGGTCGTTAAGTACCAAAAAGTAGGAAGAATCCAAAGGGGAATCCAAAAGGAGTGATTTTTATTTAATAATGGAATTACTAAGCGTTTAAACGTAAACCTAGTTAGGGACGAAACCGAGCAGCGCGAGGTGAGTTTAGAAGACTATATAATATAATCTGGAGCAATACACTGATTGATGTAAAGCATCTAGGGATCATAGCCATATTTAATACAATGATAAAATATATTTAATACAGTATAATAAAATGAACTTACCAGATTTCCCAGTCGCAAATGCAACCAAGAGTAAAAATATTATTTTTACTAGTAACAAATTCATTATTTGTTCTGTAGGTTGCACCTTCAGTTTGAATAAAATAAAACACATATACCTACTCGTTATATATAAAACGTTATCTGAAATGTTAATTAATCACACCATTCTGGACTAGATTTCAAATAATTATTATGGATAAGACTTAACAATTATTTTAATACTTTCGTGGTAAAAAAAATAAAAAAAATGCTAGGGAAAATAATTTGGTTCACATATTTTATTAAAAATATGAAAACTCATTTAATTACATTGAGTGAAAATTATTTAAAAGGGATTATCGGAAATTTAATCCCTAAAACCTTAACAGGGAAAAGTTAGTATGAAATGTGAAAACGGCAATATAGAAATATTAAAGTCTCTTCTACCCAAAATAAATCACGCAAGTGTAGAAATAGCTACAATTTTAACTCATTTCAATTACTGGCTAATATAAAAATATAAATAATGTATGGGTATATGTTATGTAATTAGGCGAAGACAAAACAGCTCAATACAATATTATTTTCTGTTTGACAATTGATTGTTTTTATTAGTAAACAAAATACTACTCTACAAGTGTCCGGTAACATCTATATTTCGACTTTCGTTTGTAAAGGAAAATTTGTAATACTAAAAAAATTTCGGGAGCATTCATTAACTTTTAATGAAGTTGATAGTCAACCTTTAATTATAGTTTTGATAAAACATAACCAAATTATTCATTAACTAGCAACACGCGCAGCTTCGCCCGCGTTATTTTTTTTAATCATTACTAAACTTCAATCGATCACTCGCTGGGTTGAAAATTCTCCAAAATGACTCTAGCTTATACTCCTGAGCCGCGCTGCTACATATTTCTTCCTCTCCTGTTATTGTAGTTTTAGTAGGGATCCTTATTTTTTCTTGCAATTAAAATAGCCTATATTAATCAGTGATAATGTAGCATACAAATGGTGAAAGAATTTTTAAAATAAGTCAAGTACTTAATTCGTTACAAACATACTCACAAATCTTTACTCTTTATAATATTAAATATAGATGTAATAGTAATAGGCGCTTTTTTATATCCCCTGCTGATCTCCTTTGTATTCGAGGGGTTCAAGCTAGTCGACCACCATGGCTAAGTGATTGGCAGACTTCACACGTCTTTGGAAAACTAGTTAGCTTATATACGTTATAAGTTTCGTCTTGATATTCTCAACGTACACTTACTATTAGTGTCGAATATGATTCGCACTTAAGAATATCAGAGGTGTGAGCTCCGGGATTTAATTAACTCTACTTGGTTTCATGCGTTAGTAACCACTAGGCTATCATTACACACAAATTGAAAAAAAAATGAAGAATCTGATGTGTTTCAGTAAAACACTTGATGTCAAAACTATGATTTTTTGTTTATCGAAATACACATAGATATATAAGTATTTATATATTGTGTTAATTAACAATAATTACATTACGTAGTCCCAAATGCCAAAAGAGAAAATAAAGAAAGACCTCCAGGATGTCAACCTATTCTTTTTTTTCATCTAATCTTTCGCATTTATAATATACTCAGAGGCACAATTAACCGCCCACTTACATTTTTCGATGTTACTTCAAAAATTTATTTCGGAATGAATTTTTTCTTGGCAATATTATAGATTGGATAATATCAGATATAAAAAAATAATAAAAAAATCGGATATTGCTTGATTTTTAAAAAATGAAAAAAATTTTAAAATTACCGAATAATAAACAAAAATAAAGGTAATGATAAACAACCTAAAACTTTTTGTTGACATTAAAACATAAATTTTAATAACAAGTATTGCCTCCTCTGGCTCTAATGACCTCCTCCAGTCGATTTGGAACACCAGCCATTATGTCCTGAATATCTGACTGCGGTATATTCCCCCACTCTTCGACCACAGCAATCTTCAGCTTATTAATGGAGGAAGGGGCTGGTACCCGACTTTGTACCGGCCTTTTAAGATTGTCCCAAACATATTCGATACGGTTTAGGTCCGGGCTTCGAGCTGGCCAGGGTATTCGTTCAATACCCACGGCATCAAGGTACTCCGTAACCACTCTAGCGACGTGCGCACGTGCATTATTATGCATTAAAAGAAAATCTTTTCCAATAAATGAGGCAAACGGGATGACGTGAGGTTCTAAGACCTCTCCCACGTACTTCTGAGCGTTTACGCTGCCTCTTTCAAACACAACCAACTCTGTACGAGCCTCATAAGAAATACCACCCCATACCATTACTAAGCCACCTTAATAGCCTATTGTTTCAACAACAACACATTATGCAAACTCTTACCGGGGCGTCGATACACGTGCTGGCGTCCATCGGGACCTCTTAGAGCTACTCTGGACTTATCAGAGAAGAGGACGTTCTTCCATTGCTTCATGGTCCAGTTCCGGTATTGTTGAGCAAATCGAAGTCTGGCTCTTCGGCGCTCTGTGGTCAACGCTGGAACTCGAGCTGGCCGGAATCCAGTCAATGTACGCTCTGACAGCCTTCTTCTTATAGTCCAAATGTTTACGCTTACATTTCGTATTTCATATAGGCGATTACGGGCCTCGGAAGCCGTAGTAAACGGATTTCTTAGAACGTTGAACATGATGAAGCGGTCATCTCGTTCAGAAGTGCACCTCCTACGACCTTTTCCTGGTCTTCTAGTGTAAGATCCAGTTTCTCTGTATCGTCGGATGGCATCACGTATCGTGGTTCGAGGATATCCCAGCATACGGCCTATATGACGCTGGCTATAGACAGCATCTGACAGCGCCACCGCTCTAGCTGCATCGGCTGCATCCAATGGCATTTTACTGAGTAAAACGCAACTGTCAAACCCTGACGCACCTTATGAACCAATAAATGTATCTAAAAACTTCACAGGCAATACTTTATTTACAATGAAAACAATAAGTTGGAAAGTAAATTTTCGACTATACTCAGTAAAAGAGACTCAGACTTCAGGGTATCTTCGAAAACGGGGCATAAATTGTCTTAATTTATCATAAACTACCTACTTAACAAATGGTCATTCAATTTCATAAGCGTTTAGTTATTATAAACAAAGTTACGTCGCTTTAGCCTGGTGGGCGGTTAATTGTGCCTTTGTGGGGGTATATAATAACAGCAAAGTGTTTTTTTCATCATGTAACACCATGTATTTTTCTACATAATACGCTCATCCTATTTATAAACCGTGTCCAGTAAGGCGTACTTTCACTGTATAGGCGTTTTATGCTAACGTGCGTACAACCCTTGGCAATTTACTCTACTCTATAGTGTTATATAGCCAGATATACCTGTAGGCGATAGGCATATTCTATACGCTATGCTACGAAGCTTACGGTTCAGTGATTCACTAAGCGTAGCATTTTTTCCTTGATAAATACTATTTTTATCACAATATATCAACTTTTACATTATTTCTCATATATTTATGAAAAAATATTGTCGTCTTGTTTTTATAAAATGTTCAGGTAAATGAAGTAGAAATTTAAAGAAGATGGCTTTTGTCCCTAATATTTTTCTAATATGTATATAAATGTAGGAATAAAAATAACATTAGATTTTTTGTTATATAATATTTTATACATTATATATTTTATTGGTTACATATTTAATAATTTATTTCTAAGTAGATAGGTTTTAAGTATAAAAGGTTCACTTGTTCAATATCAAGATTGATAAAGTCTTCAAATATTACTAAGACACATCTAGAATTTAGAAGATATACATGTATGTATAAGTTACTTAGTCATAATAGGGATGGATCGCTTTACTTCCTAATCTATACTTTAATATTATAAAGCTGAAGAGTTCGTTTGTTTGTTTGTCCGTCCGTTCGTTCGTTCGTTTGTTTGTTTGGTTGAATGTGCTAATCTCAGGAACTACTGGTATAAATTTAAAAATTCTTTTTGTGTTGGATAGTCTGTTTATTGAAGGAGGATATTGGCTATATTACATCACGCTACGACCAATAGCAGCTAGGCATCAATGAAAAATGCTGTGCACAATCGGGATAAAAATATTGCTTTTAAGAGCTTAACGTTAACGTTGCGTAAACGGTTTAAGTTTTGCAAAAATCATATACATAAGTATTTCCCATTTTCTAAAGAAAAGTCAGCGATAGCATATGCCTATCTTTTAAGATTGACTCGCTATAACCTCTTTTATGGAAATTAAATTTGTTTTAAGATAATGCATTATGGTGAAGGTGTTTTATATACATGGTATTATTCCTTACCTAACTAAATAAGTATACCATCACAAGTATTAAATTTTGAACAAAATCGCTCCTGGAATTATTTGTATATAGGTAGCATAGTATGAAAGAATTGGCTCTGTTTATTGTGTTCGTACTACTACTATACTATTGTACTTCTATGACATCTTGTTATTTTTGTTATGGTTATTAATTTTCATTTGAAATTTGTCATGTCAGATGATTTTGGAGGGAGCTTGAGCCCTCTAGCCCCCCGCCCTTCTATTTTCTTCTATTCTATTTTCTTCTAATTCTTCTATTTTCTTGCACATTGCCCTAAAATATCGTATTAAATGTTATTATTTTTAAGCAACTAAGTTTAAAAAAACAAATGTGAATACTCAACAGACCAGACATTTTCATTTATATATACTTTAAATCAAAGAGACTAAGGTTTTGTAGTTTTGTTACATTTAAAAGAACAACAAAAATCAAATAAAAACTCAAAGGCTACGTCCGTACAGACAGCTTGCTTAGCGCCTAGAGTCTAGCAGCTCTGGCTGCATGCTAGGATACACGGTGGCCGCACTTCAGGAGATTTGCGTGGTGGCTCGCTAAGTGCCTCGGTCATTTGCTTGCCTGAAAATATATTCCAACGGCATATTATACATTCACCGCATTAACTTATCATTGTAAAAAAAAACTATGACATAAAATATATCTTTTAGTACTTACCATCTTTTTTTTACTTTGACTTATATCTCTTCCCATAGTTTTTTTTAAATATTTGTATTTTTCGTAGTTCATTTGTCGGTTTCCACAAAGGTTTTCTTTTAAAAATTGATGCAATTAATATTTCATCCATTATTTCTTAAATGAAATGCCTCGCGGCTATAATAGTGTTAAAAAACCAACATGTTTGTTTACTTAGATACACGTTTAGCGACTAGCTAGGCGCTAAGCGCGCAGTGCGGCGGGTCGCGATCATTCTAGTACGTTCGTTTTAGTAATACTACAGCGTAGTTTTAGTAATAAAAATACCTGCGCTGTATTTTTTATAGGATTAATATACCGAATGACTTTTATTTCAAACAGTTGTTTAATGTTCAGAAATCTGTAAAGTGAGCGTGAGTCGCCGCACCAGCGGTGGAGCTAAGAGAGACAGCATTAAGAAGTCATTGGAAAAAAATATGCTCCAATGATTTTTATACTGAGCAAAAATGAATTATATTATTGTTTTCATCACATTTTTAAAAAAAATCATCGACAGCTATATTGACGATGGGCGATTATATGTCATTTGCGTGCATGAACCTCATTGAAAATTTCACAAATAAAGTAATTTTAGACTTTATGAGATTTTAATATCTTAATTTTTATACTTTTAAAATAATAAAGAAAATCGTCAGCTGTATTTTTGATGGAGGAAAGATCATCAGCCACCGTGATAAACATTTCGCGAGGTCGATGCATTTGAGCGTTGCATAGTTTCTTTGGAAAAAAAACTCACGATCTTTACATCCACAAACAGCTGATGACGACTTATGTTTCTTCAATAATCTAGCTATTTTACGCTTAGAATTCAATGAGTATAGTACACATTGACATAGATTGACACAGTCAATCTAAGGTCTTATTATAGGCTCTGGTTGTATGGTGTATCAAACTAGTTGTATGGTGGTGGTGGTATACCAAATATCGGTTTGAGATCGGTCATTAAAATTTTCTTTCCAAAACATAAAACAAAAATCCCTAATTATGTGTATATAATCCGAAAATACAGGTTTAATATCTATTGGCAGGCCATCCGTAATGCCTCCTTTGCCAAGTGTATCAGCTGTTTCGTTTCCTAAAATATTAACGTGGGAATGTAATCCATTGTAAAATTTTAAGATTGCTGATGACACTCGAAAAGTAATTTTAAAATAACATATGCTACGGGAGAACCTCTAGGACTAGAGATACATCGAGCTGTTTTGAAGAGAACTCTTTGTGTCAGAAAATATTTCAAGTTTGTTGTGTTTAACAGATAAAATATAACATGAAGCTTCACAAATGACCGTTTTTAATTTAGTAAATTCTGAAGTTTCAGCATCGAAAAATGCTGCTCCCGAATTATCACCATCTTTAGACCCGTCTGTTAATATCTTGTACAATCCACTGTATTCATTAATTATTTATAAAATTTTGGCAATAGTCGTTATAATAATTTACATTATAAAACTTTTTAGGTTTACCTAAATTATTAATGTTGACTTTAATAGACATTTTTAAATTTAAATTACTCATCCACGTGTCAAAAGAGAAGAAATTTAGAATATTACTGTGACTTATTTCGAGAAGTTTCAATCGTTCATGTTTTTTATTAATAATGGTTTACGCTTTCTGTTCCAAGTATTCAAAGTATTAATGTCAATTGAATTCTGTATAGTTTGTAACTGTGCAGAATTGAAATGCCTTCCACTTCAACCAAAACTTACCAGCCAGATAATATATTTTTAGGTATAGAGGTTGTATACCCAAATCTGATTCGGAGTACTCCTGATATTATATCCCCCAATTATACGTAAAGCTTTATTTTGTAGAATATCAAGTTATTTTGAATGAGCTATCATCTAGCAAAAAACTTTCATAACCTATCCGACTTCGAATAGACATCATATAAATACGTCTCAGATGTTTGGGGTGAACTCCCCATCCTGACCCAGCTAACACTTTAAAGACGTTGAGGAATTTCAATGTTTAGGAAATTTATAATTCTCGCTTGTAATTCATTAATTTATTTTGCCCATCTGAGTTATCTGTCTAGTCAAAATACTTGACACTTCTACTACTAGTTTTATTATAGTAGTGTAAAGATTTAGCTATAATTTCTAAAATATGCAATTGTTTATGATATACTCCTACAATAGTGTCAAGAAAGTAATTCAGTAGAAGTAAAAACGACAAATCTTGTATGTCAATGTATTTTAATTAAAATATGATTGTTTGCTTGCATTTAATGATTTTTTTTGTGAATTATATTATAATTGATTCATTTAGTAAATACTCGTATCTCTATCATTCTTCAAACCAAGGTTTAATATAACAGTAGGTATGCTTATGAGTTTCCATTTCTCTTACTTAAAGAGCTTGATTATACTTGTTGACCATTATAGAAGAAAATATAGGTACCTACTGCCTAGTTTATGTATTATTATTGTTCTTCCAATTGTAAATTCATTCATTTAAATTCATTCCTGCGTATAGCAAAAGATAAAATAGCGACGGTACTATCTAACAAATATGATAAGCTATTTTAAACATGCATCAATGTAGGATCATTGAGGGTTTATTTATATTTTAAGTACATTTAAAGAAAGTAAATAAAACTTAAATATTTGTATATCGAAATAAGTGACTATTTAAAATTTATTATTGTTAACTATTGTGTTTAATACTTTTTTATATTTCTTGATGTCAATTTTAAAAATATTTGGGTTCAAAATGAAAAAAATAACTTAATGCCACACAACTTTATTACTAGCGCAAATAAAAATCCTTATAAACCATTTAACGTGCAATCATATGCTATTTGCTTAAACTATTACGAATATTAATACAATTTTCATTCTCCATTTACTAGCATTTGTCAAGGATACCTTTTTTTATATCCAAAAAATCCAAGGAAGTTTATAAAACTACATACGTAGGTTCTGTAGTAATACCACAGTCACTGTTTCGTGTAGATATATGGAAATAGCCATCAATGCCCCAATTTCTACCCCACGAGTTCTTAACGATCCAGTATTCTTCACCATCAAGGTTACCGTATCCAACTAATGTAACTTCGTGGTTCAGATTTGATTTGTTACTAAAAGGAATAATTGTTAGTATCAATTAATTTGCTTCCATGAGTTTAACATTAGTCAAAATGTTGAGGATTTATTTCTAAGTTATTTGTGATTTTTAAACGAAATATATGTACGTTTGCAAAAAGTTTTTTATATAAACTGTGTGGTCATTTAAAAATGTTTTTTTATAAGATTAATTGATTATAGGCAGCGGATTCTTATTCATCCACTTATTTTTGAAGATTTGTGCAAAACGGTTCAAGAATTTTAAAACCGAACAGCAGCTTTATAGCTTTGATAATAATTGATCTTATAAAAATACAAATAAAAATTCCATTATTAAACTTACCAATCCATGTCGAACAAGATACCGCCTGTGTAGGCAGTGAGTATGTCTGTTGCATCAATGGATACGGAGAGTGGTCCATGATTAACTAAGGCAACCTGAAATGATAGAAGTAAAATGATTGATTATAGCAATTATTTTAACTAGATTATTTGTATTGGAAATTAATTTCAAAACTTAGACAACAACGTATGTATGTATGTATGTATGTATGTATGTATGTATGTATGTATGTATGTATGTATGTATGTATGTATGTATGTATGTATGTATGTATGTATGTATGTATGTATGCAAACATTCGACCTGTTTTCTTATAATATAGTACACAGCGTTTCAACTGCTGACAGACAGTACCTACCTAGTTTTTAAATATTTTTTTCGTCTTGGCTATCTTCCAAAAAACCTTAGAGGTGAACTTTTTTCATTAATATTAGCAATTTTAAGATATTATGGAAACTTTTAGAATCAGACAATTAATTTTTATGTACAAGATTATAATATTGTTATAGATAAATTGAATTCATTATCATTGTTACCTTTAGAGCTTCCACGCTGAAAGGAGTGACGTCAGTAAAGCCTTTTATTGGGTATAGTTGCGTCATATTTTTAATTTTGCAAAATCCATCCTGGACATGAGATGACAATTCAGGTTTAAAAAATATTTAGTAATAATTTAGCGTAAGTTGATTTTCAATACATTTTTCAAAGATTTTACATGAGGTCAGTTTAAATATTAAAAAAAATAATTACATTGTTAGTGTAAGGACCATATTCTTCCTCTGTTGGTAAACCATATTTCATCATCCAGTGGTAGGCAGCGGTATCGGTACCTCCTTCACAACCGTCAGCGTCGAATCTAGAATTCCATCATATTTTAAAATTAGTTATAACATATTTTTATCGGTGGTAATGTACGCAAAATTTTATCTATAAAATATTTAAAATTAATCTATCATTTCGGATTTTATTCCGAATTTTGATATTTTATTTCCGACGGTTCTTATATTTTTAACTGATTATTTTAGATGTAAGTATTCAATTGGAAGCGAAATGAGAATAAAAAAATGTATAAAGGTCATACCCCCAAGCGCAATCAATTAGAGCCTGGTTCGCTAATCTTAAAAGCCTGCCTCCATTTTGACGTGCTAGAGCTCCTTCTACAGCACTTGTTGTACCAAACGTCCAACACGAACCACACATATCTTGATCTAAAATTGTATTAAGTATAAAAATGCGAAAATATGCTTGCTCGATTTTTTGTGGCATGCAGCAAGAGTCGTTGTTATTGTTATTTATTTAGGCACAGAAACAGATAACAAATTATAAAAAATATAAAAACATGTTAATAACTGAAAATAACACATTAAATTTGTTATCCAATTATATCTGTACACAACGCTCAAAAAACAAAAAAAAACATTTAGTTAATTAATTAACACAAATTTAATTAAAAAGAAGAAAGAGAAATAAAAAGGATATAGTACAATATGTGCAGGTAAAATAAAAATAATACATAATATTAAATAATATTTAAATTAAAATTAAAATGTGAAAAAAAAGGAAGAAGATAGATCAAACGAAAGGAAATAAAGCTAAGCATATTATAGAAAATTGTTGAAGATGTTTAAAAAAACTATAATTTATATAATTTTTTCTTGAATGATAAAATGTTATTATTAAAAATATCGTAATCATTGCTTAAATTGTTATAGGTATTACACATTCTATGTATAAGATTATTTTGTGAAACGTTATTTGTTGTGGAAGGAATGTTTAAAAGTTGAGGCTGACGGATTGCATGTGTGTGAATTTTGAATTCTAGTTTTTCTAATAATTTACTGTTCATAATGCCATTGGCTATTTTGTGCAGGATACACAAATCTGAGATAATGCAGCGATCTTCAAGGCTTTTCAGCTTATATTTATTAAGTCTGTCATTGTAAGTATGTAATTTACACCTGAGACCTTGCCGACTGCATAGTATTTTTAGAAATTTACTTTGTATAGCCTCTAATCTGTTAATATGAATGTCATAAATTGGTTTCCATACAGAAGAGCAGTATTCCAATATGCTTCTTACCATAGTGGTATACAAAATGTGTAACAGTCTATGGACACGATAGATTTACGATATTAATGCATTCTTTATTTTATAAGACATTTAAAACTATTAATAAGGTATTGAATTGAATAGGTGAAATAATATTCCAGAGCAAAAATACAATTATGTACCTTTTTCGATACGAACGGTATCTAAATGGAATGAGTGTTGGTCGCTAAATAACTTTAACGTTCTATGTCTCTATCTTGGTTATACTTCATATTTATTATATTTTTTGTTGCACTAATAAAATAAAAAGGTCAAGGACATGATATAAACAGAGGTCGAATATCTCTATAAGAGTCCCATGTTTGGGGGATATAGTATTAAGTAGCGGTATAGAAAAAGAAGGTGTACAGAAACGATCAATTGACATTATATTGTAAGTGTTGAATGCGTTTATGTAAATACTAGCTGATACCCGCGACTTCGTCCGCGTTGCTTGAAATATTAACAAAGATTTCCGCATGGCGCTACGCCGCTTGCCCCACTACTCCGCGAGAAGGAAACATACATACTGCATCACTGAACACGCAGTACATATACATATCATTTTTTCTTGAAACTTTAATAAATTTTTATTAAATGAAGATATCGCAATCTTTTTTTATATAAGGGCCAAGTGTCTAAGAAATAAAACTTAGAAAGTTTCATTTAAATCTATCCAGTACTTTTTCCGTGATGCGCGCACAACTGCAGACCTCTATCATTTTATTTATATAGATTATTAGGTTATATAAAAACAAATGAAATTAATTAAATAAAAAAAAACAATTAACTTTAACCTTTTCTATTTAAACAGTAAAAAAATAATCATTTGGAGTCTGTAGAAGTTACAGTTTGGAAATATAAATTTAACATTCTCACACCCACCCCCGCAATCCCTATTGGAAATAGAATTTCGTAAAATCCTATTTGAGATGATTTCTGCATGACAAATAAAAGATTACTACCAAATTTAAAGTTACAGTTTGGAAATAGAAACTTCACATTTTAACACCCACTACCGCAATCTTTTTCGGCGGTGGATTGTTGTAAAATCCGCTCTTAAATCATTTCTGCATCACATATAGACGACTCTAGCTAAATTTGGAGTCTGTAGGAGCTACGGTTTAAAAAATGAAAATTTTCATTGTTAAACCACCCCAGCAACCCCCTGTGGGGTGAGCTACCGTAAAATTCGTTCATAGACTATTTCTACATCTCTTACAGAAGATTCCTACCAAATTTGGAATTTATAGGAGCTATAGTTTAAAAACGGGAATTGTTCATTGTTAACGCCCCCGCAATCCCCTTTGGGGGATGAATTTCTTTAAATCCGTTTTTAGTTGACCTCTACATAACGAAAGTAATATTCCTACCAAGTTTCACATTTCTAAGTCCTATAGTTCCCGAGATTTCGTGATGAGTAACTATAGAAATTGGAATACTTCGATTATCATCGAAATTTTTAACGTTTTAGCAGACTTTTTTAAAATTTTCTTACATATATAAACATTCTCCTGACAATTCTGAAGACAACAAAAAAAATTAACCCAATCGGTCCAGCCGTTCTCAAGTGATACTCGATCATAGATACGGCATTTTATTTTTATCAAAAAATGAGAGTGGGTGTGCAGGGGTGCGTGGGAGTTGGTGGGTGGATGCGTGGAAGTTTGTAAGTAGATTCTTAGCTGAATGTAAAAGAACATTATCCGTTTAGTAAACTCCGTTGAAATCCATGAAAACAAAAGAATCAAGAGAAAACGCTTGTCTTTTGTTTTTATTAGCGGGATGAATGTTCATAAAAGTAAAACAGCAATAAAAAAATGAAGGAACGTTAGAATTCGAAAAATAAATAGCCATAAACCATCTAGGAAAAATTTCGCATCGAATGGTGGTAGTTTCATGTCGATACGATCAGTGGTTTAGGCGTGATTGAGCCTCAAACGAACACCATTTTCATTATATATATATAGATTTTAGATTTCAATTATTGTTTAATAAAAATGATTATACTTGTAACAGGTGATATAACTCCTAACATCCTCAAGTCGAATTCTTTAGGTAAGTCTTTAGAAATTTCAGCAATTCTAGTTTTATTGTATGGGAACGGAACTGTTCCTGTTTGTCCCACTTTCCTTCTTCGAAGACCTTTCATTTTCTCCATTTCTTTGGGTGTACGGTCAGAAAACTGGTTGATACCAAGTTTGAACGATGTGTTTTTATGATTATGAATTTGAATACGCCTATAACAAAATACTGCAAAGTTTAATAAAAATATTTTTTAGTAATAATGCATATTATAAATGTATCATGTATAATTCTGTTATATAAAGTATCTAAAATAAACTTTATATTACCTTAGATTTTTAGCGAAAATTTCTCTTCTCATTTCATGTTCACTTTGGTCCTCGTATTGCCTTCCATGATCAGCTACAAACCTTTTTCAAATATATAAAATCATCAATTAAAGAAAATAATTTAGTATTTTCTATTAATTATACCTAATTATTATTATATCAAGTTATTGGTATAACAATTAACAAGTATAAAGACTTGAGTTTTATGAAATAGTATAAGTACTCATAAAAAGATTGTACTTTGTGAATATCAACATAATAAAAATTCTGTGTGCATGACAATTTAAAATACTTGCCAACCCAATAAATTTGTTTGTTTTTTTGTTTTTTTTTTTTTTTTTTATGGTAAAAAGGGGGCAAACGGGCAGGAGGCTCACCTGATGGGAAGTGATCACCTCCGCCCATGGACATCTGCAAGCCAGGCTTGCAGATGCGTTGCCGGCCTTTCAGGAAAGGGAGGGATGGAGGAGGGAGGGAAGTGGGAGGGAGGGGGGAACGAAGGCGGAGGATGATGGGAAGAGGGAGGGGGAACGAAGGCGGAGGATGATGGGAAGAGGGAGGGGGGAAGGAGCGTGGGCCTCCCGGACTCTCACTCACCGGTCGAAACGCGACAGCATAGCTGCCACTTCACGCCGGTCTTCTGTGAGAGAGTGGTGCTAATGAACTATACGGGGCGTGCCGGCCCATTCGGTTGCTACCCGAAGGTAACAAGCATGGCACTACCACTTTAAATGGCACTACCACTTTAAATATTGGAGCTACTTTTTAGCGATTGAAACATATTGTAGGTATGTGTTTACCTTTTAAATGCGAGGTCTACGTGCTTTTCCTTGTAATGATGGGTTTTTATTTCATTTTCATTTTCGGCTTCTTCAGAATCAATACAATTATCTATAACATATTTAATTTTTTTTATTTATTTTATTTATTTAATAAATTGTACAATGTAGTTACAATCTAGTGGGTGAAGTTCTGTACTCCTTGCTAGGTTATAAAGTAATCTGTATTAAGGAGTAACAGTCCCGTTCCCCTTTGGGTATTTTACAAAATTTAGGTACAATATATTTTTATATAAAAATTTCCACTGCATACAATGGTACAATATAATATTAACTTCTATCTTAATTAATTATGAAGTTTGTTGAGGTGTGTGCGTGCGTGTGCGCGCGCGCGTGTGTGTGTGTGTGTGTGTGTCTGTATGTGTGTCTCTCTCTCTCTGTGTGTGTGTGTGTGTGTGTGTGTGTGTGTGTGTGTGTGTGTGTGTGTGTGTGTGTGTGTGTGTGTGTGTGTGAGTGTGTGTGTGTGTGTGTGTGTGTGTGTGTATGTGTGTGTTGTGCGTGTGTGTGTGTGTGTTGTGCGTGTGTGTGTGTGTGTCTGTGTGTGTTTGTGTGTCTGTGTGTGTGTGTCTCTGTGTGTGTGTGTGTGTGTGTGTGTGTGTGTGTTGTGTGTGTGTGTGTGTGTCTGTGCGTGTGCGCATGTTGTGTCAGCTTACACGTCTAGGTAAAGAAATTTTCTGTTTCGTTGTATGTTTTGTTTTGTAAGAAAGAACGAATAATATAATGAATAATAATGAAATAAATAATAATGAATAAAGTTCATATTTAAAAACAAGTTTTTACTTAATTGTTCAATCAAATTACTCACATTGATCGACGTTAAAGACACTATCTTCGAAATCCTTTCGATAATTGACGATATTCCATACATAGTGATCTGTAGGACTTCCCACCCATGTATTGTATACAATTTTTTCCATTCTAAAAACAAGAAGAGCATACGTAAAGTAAATATTTTAAACGGTGTATTATAGGTTAATGGATAATATATGTTATGTTTATGATAATTGATATTCATAGAGATTTGTTTTTTGGAACGAAGTTCCTTACGGCAGGCTGGAGGAGATAGGTATTTTGCTGCGCGACCGAACTGAAAAAAATGTGATAGTAAAAGCGTGGAATAAAAGCGTTAAATAGTGCGCAGGCGCGACAGTCGTCATAGTAACAATGGCAAGTGAAGTAACAAGTGACTTGAATGCAATTGACAGTGATAATAGTGGGAAATTATTTAGTGCAAAAGAATTAAATACGTAAGTATTAGTTTATTTATAAATAAAAAAATATTTTACATTGGTTATTTTATTATTATTATTTTACTTCCGAACTCATTACTCATGTACTATATTAATATAATTCTATCTGATTAATATTTTAGAACAAAAGTAAAGTCTTACAGTAAATGTGTGAGCACTGGAAATCTAATTCGTCACCTTCGCGATGTTCATGGTCTACGAGAAAAGGGTATATGTGCTAAAAAGACAATACAAGATTTTTTTACTACCAGCAGGCCTTCAACTTCAAAGCAGAGTATATCCTCAGCGTCGTCAACTAATGACAAGTGGTTCCTAGCGCGAGATCTAGCTCTCTGGTTTTGTCGCTCTTTGATGCCATTTAACTCAGTATCAGACAAATGAATGCAGGACTTTTTCATGGTAGGTACACGTGGTGTACGTAGATAACTTAAAATAAAGAATTTCTTCATTTAATCCATAGACTTGACTTCAATGATTAAAGTTAGTTACCTTTTTTTAGAAATACAAGGTAATTGGGAACACGGCAGATTTACCATCTCGTTTTACAATATCTGGAACGGCTCTGGACGATGTATTTGAAAGCTGTTTATCACATGTGAAAAAGACAATTCAGCTAGATGCGTCATGCTGTGGAGCAATAACCTTTGATTTGTGGAGCGATCAATATCGGAATCAAAATTATATCACTTTCACATACCATTATCTGACAGAAGGTATAAATTTTTCCCCTTTCCTTTATTTAAAGTACAATTTAAAGTGAGAATCTAATTGTAACAATATGTTTTATACAGATATGCAACTCAAATATTTCACGTTATTAACGACCTTAATAACCGAAAAAAAACTGGTCAAAAAATTGGTGATATGATCGCTGAAGTAAGAAATGACTTTGGATTGCTTGATAAAACTATTTTTGCTGTCACGGACGCCGGAGCAAATGTTTGGGCCATGGTCTTCATAATTTGGTGAATGTCGATGGAATTAATTCGGCCCAAGAAGTAAAGAGACTGGTTACAAAGTGCAAAAAATAGTGAAGAAGCTGCGATATAGATTACCTGAATTAGAAGCTGAAGCTGATAAGGAACAGCGAAAAATAATTGTTTTACTAGAAAAAACAGGAGAAGATTTGGAAAACGACGAGAGGGATCCAATCCTTGATAATTTTGTGTATGATTATAATGAGATGGATGATGGTGATTCCAGTGAAATCGATGATTTTATGAAGCCAATACCAAGCATAAAAACTTCGACACCGACCCGCTGGCACAGCGTTTTGGCCATGCTAGAAAGTTTAAATCATTCTTGCAATCGTTACGCTGTCAACATCTTGCTTGATAAAATTGGCGAAGAGCAACTTAAATTAAACAATTTTGAGTGGAAGTTAATGACAGATTTACTCACATTTCTAAAAAAAATCAAGGTCATTGCAAAAATACTAAGCTCTCAAAAATCCACATCTTTAAATGTTGCGCTGATATTCCGATCAGAAATTAAAGACGCATACAGTCCTCAGATGATGATGAACCACTTGTATTGTTAACTCTTAAAAGAAATATGATGGATAAATAAAATCACCGATTCCCGATCAAAAAACTAATAGTGGCTGCAACTTTGTTGGACTGTCGCTTTCAAGAGATACGTGAAGTAGATGTGTATCTTGAGATTTCCAATCAAACAAGGGTGTCTTTCTTATCAGATTACATCAGAGAAATTGTTAAAAGTCGTCCACATCTAATCCCTTCTATGGAGACTTCTGAATCTCAAGTAGCAAGACCGACTACGACATCTTATACCGTTACCGTTAGTTCCTTTCTAATCAGGCTTTCCGAAAAGCATTCTGGCATTGAAACTCAGTCTGTACCTGTAGATGATCCAATTGAACAAGAATGTTGGAAATATTTTGCAACATGCAAGCTGCAGAATCTTAAAGATGTAGATTTCTTGAATTACTGGCTTGTAAATAAGGATTCTTTCCCGTGGCTTTCTTCGCTAGTGACGTCGATTTTAGGAGTACCCGCAACAAGTACGCCTAGTGAAAGAGTTTTCTCGACCGCTGGGTTAGTTTTGTCTGCCAAAAGGTCTAGATGGACTTATAATCGTGTAAACAAAGTGATATTTATTCATGACGATTATAGTGCATGCAAAAGCGCTTTTTTATAGTAGTCCAGATTTATTAAATTTTATTTATGTCAGGTTTCACTTCACATTTATTGTTGATTAATGTAGTACAATATGTTTTTCAGATGCAAGATTATTGTATATTTATATTTTATATAATATATATTTCAGGATTATTTTACGTTTCGGTTGCGGTGATTTTGTAAATCGATCTCATCGGATGGTTTACAAAACAATTTTGGGTTTAATAAAACTAAAGCTTTGTTTTCTCTTTAAGATAATTAGGTAAATGAAAATTATTCAAATTACTACTAAACTCTATTGTTATATTTATTTTATTTGATTTCATTTTAGTTTTACTTAAAGAGACATATTTTATTATTTTAGTTGATAATTTGAATTACGATTTTTTTTATTTTACGTTATTTATTATTTCCTAAAATACTGAATTTCCTAAATACTTTCCTGTCCTTAAATAAAAACTAATCAGCAAAATTTATGAGAAAAATCAAGAAAACCTACATAAAATTGAGCACGATTTTTTTTTTGCAAATTGTGTCGATTCTACATTAACCGAAGGAACTTCGTTCCTACCTGGTGTCCCACGACACCATTTATATATTATTATTTTTTATTAACATCCAACTTTTACCCCTTTAGTGGTAAATGTCTGTTATTATAAAGTTGGAAATAATAAAGCTGAATAACTACTTCTGTATACGGGCGATTCTACGATAAGAGGTAACTTGTGCGGCAATCAGTTTAAAACAGTTTTTTTATTCTATATGTTACAATTTTTTACATTTACTCACATCATCTTAATGTACTTTATTAAATAACATCACGATTGAATGCCTAAATCAAACACATTTTTCTGAAATTCCTTACAAAGTGTAAAAAAGTCTCTACCCTGGCCTGTCCCTTTGCCGGTTTCAATTGAACTTTCAGACATTACATATCTTTTTTGTATCAAATGTTAAACTGAAGTATGTTTGATCGGAACGTAAATAGTTATACTTAAGTGTTATAAAATAAAAAATAAAATAATGTTGTTTATTTCAAATAATTTTTAAAATTAACTTTTGTCCCAATTTTTTTGTGTATCTATCTTGCCAAATTTCGTTCCGCTAATATATACATAAATTCAAGGATCGCCATATTTTAAATAGCACTCAAGAATACCTATTGGTGTAAAGTTAGCAAAACTAATCGTAAAAACCATTTGAGCTGATCTATTTTTTTGTTCTTGAGACGTGAATGTGCAGTTTAGAGGTTTCGCAAGGTAACTGTGTATCTACACTGGCAAGTCATAAAACCTAGGTATAATATTTATTTAATTTATTTGCCTTTATTACCCTAATTTAACAATACCGTGACAATTAAAGTGAGATATACGATTAACCCAAACAACAATTTAGTCATTTAAAAAAAATGAATTTGTCATGAAAACGTCTCTCCCCTGCCGTATTTCCCCTGTCAAGATAACTGCCAAACGCGGAAATAACTAACTTTTCAGTAGTATCTGGTTATCCTGCCGGGCGTGAATCGAAGAAAGGACAAGTGCGAGTCGGACTCGCCGACCAAGAGTTCCGTACAACTGTAAATCCTTTTACTAGTAGTACCTACAAGACGTTATTTTTTATTACTTTTTTTAATATGTTGGGACATTATTACACTTAGCAATTTAGTTGTGTGGTAAGGTACAAGGCTAGTGTTACGGATACCAGTTAGTTAATATACATATATAACTTAAAATACATACGTCATACATATTACAAATATATAACACTCATGATTGGAGTGCAAAAATTCGTGCTCAAAAAATGAATGCCTCCCGTGGGACTCGAACCTGCTACCGCTCGCACAGCAAGTACAAACTGACCCAACGATATTACTTACCAAATTTTATAGTTTTAAGTTAACGGAAAGTACTCTATTAAATATTTATGAAAATACCATCTAAGTCTCTAATTATTAAGATAATGAGTATATGTTAAGATTTAAGAACAATTTTTAATAAAGTACATTTTATTGATTTTATTAATAACGTTTTTGTTTCAAAATATCTCACCTCATTGAAATAAGTATCTAACTTGATATGGATGTCTCTCTCCTGTTCGATGTCTTTACCCTGGCCATCGAAAAAGTAATAAAATATGTATAAAATAACTTGCGTTACGTGAAAACGTTGATAAACGGGAGAACAATCATAATGTAAATGTTTCATTAAAAAACTCCAACTTTTCTTCTTGGCCGTATCCTCTAAGTACTTGAAACCTCTTATCGTAGAATCACCCATACAGTAATTCAACGGGGAAGAAAAATAAGGAATGATTCGCTTCTAACATTTAGATTTCTAAATTATACATACTTTACAGGAATCCAAGATTCATCACTCTCATCTAACTTAGCCCATACATATGTCTTTTCTTCAGTGTTTTCATAATCGTTTTCCTCGGTAGTAACAAACTTATAAACTTCACCCGTTTCCAATATATCTTTGCCTAAAATTATAGAAGTAATGATATTATTAATATTTTAAAAAACAAAGGAATTTTAAGAACCCTGATACTGATTCTTTAAAGTAGAATTAAAGTAATATATTTGAAACTGGGTTTAAGGAATACAGTTCTAGAATTTTATTATAAAAACTTTTTACTTACCAACATACTCGAAATTGCCTGCCGGTGGCAATATCTCCTCAAGTTTGATCCTATGTCTTCTGGAACCATTGTCACGTTCACAAATGATTTTATTATCATACTCCTCTGTTGTTTTGGGGTAAATCTGTATTAGAAAATTAATTTATTAAAAATAAATAAATAAATTAAATAATTCATACAAATTTTCAAAATCACGTTTAGAATATTTTGTAAAACAGTACTATTTTATAACGAATCAACTTTAATGTGTACCTAAATGTCGCAAAGTAGTTAGTATATTAAGTAATGTATATCAGTACATATATAAATAAAATTGAAGTGTCTGTTTTTAATTTCAAATTTACAGCTTTTTCACTAAATGTATTTAAAAGTAAGTGTATAATAATAATAATGTTGTCTTGGCCGATTTTGACCACAGCGACTGTTATTACTGGGTTTTTTTTCGCTCTAGTCAGACTAAGGGTTTCATTGTTCTAACCTTTGGTGCGCTCTTGCATGACTTGTATATCCGATTTTATTTACGAATGTACGTGCGCATTGTGGACATTCCAATACACCACCCACATAACCCACTGGTGGTCGTGCCTTAAGTTCATGCCTTTTCTTGTCGAGCTCCTTGCATCGCTCCATTTCAAATGTATTTACCTGGTGATAAATGAGCTAACACCACTCAGACCGTTGTGCTGCCTTTGCCTCCCACTGAGAGGGTTCTATTTTGCACCGTTTCATTTGTCTTTTCAGAAGATCCTTATATCTTAGGTACTGGCCACCACTTTTACGCTTACCGTACTGGAGTTCTGAAAAGAAGATACGCTTTGCCAGCCTGTCGAGTATACGTTTGTGTTTGCGGTATAAGGTCCATGTCTTAGATGCATACAGGAGGCTTGGCAGCACTATACTCATATAAACCTTTATTATATTTATTATATAAATATTTTGGCACGTAATTTGCCATAAGCAGCAGCTGCAGCAATTAGTCTATTGTTTATCTCAGAATCTAGGTCACATTTTGAAGTTATTGTGCTACAAAGATACCTAAACTTCTCCACGTGTTTTAATGTTTCTGTGTCGATGCTTATTTTCGCTGCTTCGGTGTCAATGGCATCCATATTAGTCATAATTTCTGTCTTTTTGACATTAATTTTAAGACCAAATCTATTGCAAGCATCGTTAAGACAACAGATAAGGTTCAGCACAGAAACGACCACTCTCCCCGTGTCGCCTATGTGCAGATCTTGGACAAAGCCTGACCTGCAAAGTCAGACCTCTCTACCTCAATCCATTGCCACAGGGCTTTAAGTCTCAAGAGCCAGTATCCAGAAACAGTCCGTTGCGCAGGATATATTATGGTGCGTAAGCGTACGCGCAAACACAGACGCACCCTCTCTTCCCTACTCCTTTTCGCCCAATGGAACGGATAGCCGCTACGATTGGAAAAGAGTAAGGCTGCAGTGTCTGAGTAACTACAACGAGACCCCTATAAAGAGAGAGAAGAGTAACTCTTCAGGCCGTTCACATTGCCTAGCTGCCTCGCCATTGGAGATGGGTCGCTACTAAAGCCGAGGTAGTCTCTGTGCACTATGCGGAGGGTGACCGCTAGGTTTGAGCGCAAAAGCAGCCAAACTCCCCTCAGCCAGGTTTGGCCCACGAGTCGACGTGGTTGCCCGGGGTGTGGCCGCTGCGTGCAAACAGCTACTAGGAGCCACTGGTGAGAGTTATGGATATCAACGATTTTAACTAGAAAATCCACCCGCCATGAGGCCTACTGGGAGGATCCGACGCTGAAAACCCACTACACCCCGTGTAAAAGTATACGGTACTTACATCAAAAAATCTCTTTTTAAAATATTTGTGTTTATCCGTCTGTCTGTCTGTTTGTTCCGACTAATCTCTGAAATGCCTAAACTTTTTTTGTTGGGATTTTATGGCTATTTTTACCGTATATTTCGCTCCATATTGTCTCTTCTTTCTGCCAGCAACCGAGATCGATTTTACAGCGCCATTATTGTAGTCCAGTCTAGATTTTTTGCCTGAACGCCTTAAAATATAAAAATATATAGAATACACTGGTATTTAAACATTATCAGAACAATATGTACTGTTAAAAGTTATTTAATTAAAATATAATTTATTTAATTTTTCTAGTATTAATTATATTGTTGGAAGAATAGTAAGAAAACGTCATCGTGGAAGGGATATCATGTAGTGGTGGTAAAGGCGAGCTTATATAAGCCTGTGCGCGCTTCATTCGAGACGAATTTCACGTACTGTAAACTAGTGTAAGGGGAAACCTTGTCCGTTTGGAAAGTCTTTTTATTTTTTCTAAATTTCACTTCTGGTTCCTAAAATATATATATATATATATATATATATATATATATATATATATATTTGTCGTTTTTACTTAATTCTTTGTTCCCAAAGTTTTGAATGTTTTATAGCAAACATGATCACAGGAGATATTTAAGCTTTTCCTAAGTTTTAAGCTTGGTTTTATTATGAAAAAATAGCTCTCCTAACAAAGTCATGTGTCGAGTAGAAGAGCACGTAGTACTTTTCTTATTGCGATGTTGCTAAAACTTACAAAATCCCTAAATATACATTGAAAATCTATTTTTACGTTGATTTTCATTTATTAAAGACGATGTCTAACTTTAACATTTTAGGAGTATTTTAAATACCAATTTTTCACATAAATCTGACAAATTACTTACTTATCTAAATCTAACAAAAGTACACTCTACTGTAATGTATGAATCGATAAAATACGGGATGTAATAAAATATTAAACACATTATACCAGTATTTGATGTCTTCCATTAGTCCAGAACTAAGATGTAACTTCACCGCATCCAATGTATATTGTTTCTGCCATTTTAATGATGGAGGTTCATCATTTCGAACTGAAAAGTTTTCTCTTTAAAGTTCTTTGACTATAGTAAGCTTAGAAAGTTAACGTTTATTGTTTCGTTTTATATTGATTTACGGGATTTAAAAACATATTATATTAATGTAAATATATAAAAATCAATTGCCGTTTGTTAGACTTGCTAAAACTCAAAAACGACTGGACAGATTTTAATTATTATTTTTTGTTGTGTTGGGGGTTTTCAGGGGTGGTTGAAGTACCAAAAAGTAGGAAGAATCCAAAGGGAAGAAGGGATTTTTATTTTGTAAGGGAATTACTAAGCGTTTAAACGTAAAGGACGAAACTGAGCAGCGCGAGGGTGAGTTTAGAAGACTATATTATATTGTCGTGGAATAGAGTGCGAACCCATCATAATAGCACGCTTGTACTATGCTTTACAACAGCGAATGTCAATTTCTAACTTTTGACAATTAGATAACAAGAACAGTTTATTGCAAATTTTAATGTGTCAGAGAGAGATAAAGCATTTTCAGGAATGATTTGGAAGTTACTAGAAACATTTTGAATTTTCGATACTAGAATGTTCTAAATTTACACATATAAAAAGGCCGGCAGTGTGTCGAGAGATCAGTTGATGTTCGGAGTTAAGTGAAGATTGCGAAGAGATAAGAAATAGTGAAAAAGTGAAGAAGAGTATAGTGAATTGTTAAAAGTGGTGAATTATAGAGCTCAGAGACTCAATTGAACTAGTGCTGTGTACAAACTGCGCGTGTATATAAAGTGTACATAAAACATCTTTAGTGCGAGAACGCTTTTATTTTCCGATCCCGAACCCGTAGTACGTAACAATATAATCGGGAGCAATACACTGATTGATGTAAAGCATCTAGGGATCATAGCCATATTTAATACAATGATAAAATATATTTAATACAGTATAATAAAATGAACTTACCAGATTTTCCAGTCGCAAATGCAACCAAGAGTAAAAATAATATTTTTACTAGTAACAAATTCATTATTTGTTCTGTAGGTTGCACCTTCAGTTTGAATAAAATAAAACACATATACCTACTCGTTATATATAAAACGTTATCTGAACTGTTAATTAATCACACCATTCTGGACCAGGTTTCAAATAATTATTATGGATAAGACTTAACAATTATTTTAATACTTTCGTGGTAAAAAAAAATTGAAAAAATGCTAGGGAAAATAATTTGGTTCACATATTTTATTATAAATATGAAAACTCATTTAATGACATTGAGTGAAAATTATTTAAAAGGAATTATCGGAAATTTAATCCCTAAAACCTTAACAGGGAAAAGGTAGTATGAAATGTGAAAACGACAATATAGAAAAACCTTTTATGTTGGAGTATGCCTCTTTATAAATAAATAGGTAGTAGGTTATATCATTTTTAGTCATGCCACTTTACTTTAACGAAATGTCTATTCATCCGCTAAGCGGACGAATAAATTAAATATTATTCGTCCGACTATTGGTGTTTGGTATATCGCGTCTGACACTTTTGCTTCTTAAATGGCTCAAAGAGAAATCAATTTGTTTTTTAAATTTTAACATACTCGTGTATGCAATTGCGGATGTTTCTATAGTACTTTTTACAAAATACCATTTTCTAGTACATTGATTTGATGTAGGTACATCTACTCTTAGTGAGTGTTAGTGATGTAAATTTCGTAGGACGACTCTATAAAACCAGCTCTTTTACATATAAAAACTCTTGGACTTAAAAGTGGGTGGGATTTTAATAATAAATTTTCAGCTCGGTAGGTTAGGGTTATTTTTTTATTATTTTGGTATATCGCGTCTGACACTTTTGCTTCTTAAATGGCTCAAAGAGAAATCAATTTGTTTTTTAAATTTTAACATACTCGTGTATGCAATTGCGGATGTTTCTATAGTACTTTTTACAAAATACCATTTTCTAGTACATTGATTTGATGTAGGTACATCTACTCTTAGTGAGTGTTAGTGATGTAAATTTCGTAGGACGACTCTATAAAACCAGCTCTTTTACATATAAAAACTCTTGGACTTAAAAGTGGGTGGGATTTTAATAATAAATTTTCAGCTCGGTAGGTTAGGGTTATTTTTTTATTATTTTTGGCATACGTATATCCTGCACATAAAAATCACTTATTTTATATTAGAAATCAAAAAAGTGATAGATATTCGTACAAACCGACAATAGTCGGACGAATAACATATTTTTATTCATACGATTACCGGATGACTAGCAACAGCCTTACTTTAAATAGAACGCAAGTGTAGAAATAGCTACTACTTTAACTCATTTCAATTACCGGCTAATAAAAAAATATAATTATAATGTATGGGTATATGTTATGTAATTAGGCGAAGACAAAACAGCTCAGTACAATATTCTTTTCTGTTTGACAATTGATTGTTTTTATTAGTAAACAAAATACTACTCTACAAGTGTCCGGTAACATCTATACTTCGACTTTCGTTTGTAAAGGAAAATATGTAACACTAACAAAAATTTCGGGAGCATTCATTAACTTTTAATGAAGTTGATAGCCAACCTTTAATTATAGTTTTGATAAAACAACCAAATTATTCATTAACTAGTAATACGCGCAGCTTCGCCCGCGTTAATTTTTTTAATTACTACTAAACTTCAATCGATCACTCGCTGGGTTGAAAATTCTCCAAAATGACTCCAGCTTTAATATACTTCTGAGCCGCGCGGCTCATATACGAACATAATATATGAAATACGGTGCGGCGTGCACTCCTCCTCCTCTCCTGTTATTTGTAGTTTTAGTAGGGATCCTTATTTTTTCTTGCAATTAAAATAGCCTATATTAATCAGTGATAATGTAGCATTCAAATGGTGAAAGAATTTTTAAAATAAGTCCAGTACTTAATTCGTTACAAACATACTTACAAATCTTTACTCTTTATAATATTAAAAATAGATGTAATAGTAATAGGCGCTTTTTTATATCCCCTGCTGATCTCCTTTGTATGCGAGGGGTTCATTACAAGTTTCGTCTTGATATTCTCAACGTACACTTACTGTTAGTGTTGAAAATTATTCGTACTTAAGAATATCAGAGGTGTGAGCTCCGGGATTTTTTTTATAAATATAAATATGTTGGGACTATCTAGTAGTACACACAGCACTATCTAGTTCCACGGTAAGGTACGAGCCTTGTGTTATGGATACTAGATGGTTGATATACTACACATATTATATAAGTTTAAATACATACATATTATAAATATAAACCACCCATGACTGGAGTACAAACATTCATGCTCAACAAATTTATGCCCCCAGCGGGACTCGAACCCGCGACCGCTTGCGCAGCACTACAAACTGCGCCACGCGTGTCGTCGATTTAATTAACTCCACTTGGTTTTCATGCGTTAGTGGTTACTAGGCTATCATTACACACAAATCGAAAAAAATGAAGAATCTGATGTGTTTCAGTAAAACACTTGATGTCAAAACTATGATTTTTCGTTCATCGAAATACACATAGATATATTATAAGTATTTATATATTGTGTTAATTAACATTAATTACATTACGTAGTCCCAAATGCCAAAAGAGAAAATAATGAAAGACCTCCAGGGTGTCTCCGTTTTGTGTAATAGTAGTGATGTACCTAACCTATTCTTTTTTTTTTCATCTAAACTTTCGCATTTATAATAGTTTATAATTAAGATGGGGGTATAATAACAGCAAAGTGTTTTTTCATCATGTAACACCATGTATTTTTCTATACAATACGCTCATCCTATTTATAAACCATGTCCACTACGGCGTACTTTCACTTTATAGGCGTTTTATGCTAACGTACTTACAACCCTTGGCCATTTACTCTACTCTATAGAGTGTTATATAGCCAGGCGATAGGCATATTCTATACGCTATGCTACTAAGCTTACGGTTCAGTGATTCACTAAGCGTAGCATTTTTTCCTTGATAAAAACTATTTTTATCACAATGTATCAACTTTTACATTATTTCTCATATATTTATGAAAAAATATTGTCGTCCTGTTTATATAAAATGTTCAGGTAAATGAAGTAGAAATTTAAAAAAGATGGTTTTTGTCCCTAATATTTTTCTAATATAAATTTAATCATACTAATGTATGAATAAAAATAACATTAGATTTTTTGTTATATAATATTTTATACATTATATATTTTATTGGTTACATATTTATTAATTTATTTTTAAGTAGATATGTAGGTTTTAAGTACAGAAGGTTCACTTGTTCAATATCAAGATTAATAAAGTCTTCTAATATTACTAAGTCACATCCAGAATTTAGAAGATATGTAACATGTATATGTATTAGTTACGTAGTCATAATAGAGATGGATCGCTTTACTTCCTAATCTATACTTTAATATTATAAAGCTGAAGAGTTTGTTTATTTGTTTGTTTGTTTGTCCGTTCGTTCGTTTGTTTGTTTGGTTGAACGCGCTAATCTCAGGAACTACTGATCTGAATTTAAAAATTCTTCTTGTGTTGGATAGTCTGTTTATTGAAGGAGGATATAGGCTATATTACATCACGCTACGACCAATAGCAGCTAGGCATCAATAAAAAATGTTGTGCACAATCGTGAGAAAAATATTGCTTTTAAGAGCTTAACGTTAACGTTGCGTAAACGGTTTAAGTTTTGCAAAAATCATATACATAAGTATTTCCCATTTTCTAAAGAAAAGTCAGCGATAGCATATGCCTATCTTTTAAGATTGACTCGCTATAACCTCTTTTATGGAAATTAAATTTGTTTTAAGATAATGCATTATGGTGAAGGTGTTTTATATACATGGTATTATTCCTTACCTAACTAAATAAGTATACCATCACAAGTATTAAATTTTGAACAAAATTGCTCCTGGAATTATTTGTATATAGGTAGCATAGTATGAAAGAATTGGCTCTGTTTATTGTGTTCGTACTACTACTATACTATTGTACTTCTATGACATCTTGTTATTTTTGTTATGGTTATTAATTTTCATTTGAAATTTGTCATGTCAGATGATTTTGGAGGGAGCTTGAGCCCTCTAGCCCCCCGCCCTTCTATTTTCTTCTATTCTATTTTCTTCTAATTCTTCTATTTTCTTGCACATTGCCCTAAAATATCGTATTAAATGTTATTATTTTTAAGCAACTAAGTTTAAAAAAACAAATGTGAATACTCATCAAACCAGACATTTTCATTTATATATACTTTAAATCAAAGAGACTAAGGTTTTGTAGTTTTGTTACATTTAAAAGAACAACAAAAATCAAATAAAAACTCAAAGGCTACGTCCGTACAGACAGCTTGCTTAGCGCCTAGAGTCTAGCAGCTCTGGCTGCATGCTAGGATACACGGTGGCCGCACTTCAGGAGATTTGCGTGGTGGCTCGCTAAGTGCCTCGGTCATTTGCTTGCCTGAAAATATATTCCAACGGCATATTATACATTCACCGCATTAACTTATCATTGTAAAAAAAAACTATGACATAAAATATATCTTTTAGTACTTACCATCTTTTTTTTACTTTGACTTATATCTCTTCCCATAGTTTTTTTTAAATATTTGTATTTTTCGTAGTTCATTTGTCGGTTTCCACAAAGGTTTTCTTTTAAAAATTGATGCAATTAATATTTCATCCATTATTTCTTAAATGAAATGCCTCGCGGTTATAATAGTGTTAAAAAACCAACATGTTTGTTTACTTAGATACACGTTTAGCGACTAGCTAGGCGCTAAGCGCGCAGTGCGGCGGGTCGCGATCATTCTAGTACGTTCGTTTTAGTAATACTACAGCGTAGTTTTAGTAATAAAAATACCTGCGCTGTATTTTTTATAGGATTAATATACCGAATGACTTTTATTTCAAACAGTTGTTTAATGTTCAGAAATCTGTAAAGTGAGCGTGAGTCGCCGCACCAGCGGTGGAGCTAAGAGAGACAGCATTAAGAAGTCATTGGAAAAAAATATGCTCCAATGATTTTTATACCGAGAAAAAATGAATTATATTATTATTGTTTTCATCACATTTTTAAAGAAAATCATCGACAGCTATATTGACGATGGGCGATTATATGTCATTTGCGTGCATGGACCTCATTGAAAATTTCACAAATAAAGTAATTTTATACTTTATGAAATTTAAATATCTTAATTTTTATACTTTTAAAATAATAAAGAAAATCGTCAGCTGTATTTTTGATGGAGGAAAGATCATCAGCCACCGTGATAAACATTTCGCGAGGTCGATGCATTTGAGCGTTGCATAGTTTCTTTGGAAAAAAAACTCACGATCTTTACATCCACAAACAGCTGATGACGACTTATGTTTCTTCAATAATCTAGCTATTTTACGCTTAGAATTCAATGAGTATAGTACACATTGACATAGATTGACACAGTCAATCTAAGGTCTTATTATAGGCTCTGGTTGTATGGTGTATCAAACTAGTTGTATGGTGGTGGTGGTATACCAAATATCGGTTTGAGATCGGTCATTAAAATTTTCTTTCCAAAACATAAAACAAAAATCCCTAATTATGTGTATATAATCCGAAAATACAGGTTTAATATCTATTGGCAGGCCATCCGTAATGCCTCCTTTGCCAAGTGTATCAGCTGTTTCGTTTCCTAAAATATTAACGTGGGAATGTAATCCATTGTAAAATTTTAAGATTGCTGATGACACTCGAAAAGTAATTTTAAAATAACATATGCTACGGGAGAACCTCTAGGACTAGAGATACATCGAGCTGTTTTGAAGAGAACTCTTTGTGTCAGAAAATATTTCAAGTTTGTTGTGTTTAACAGATAAAATATAACATGAAGCTTCACAAATGACCGTTTTTAATTTAGTAAATTCTGAAGTTTCAGCATCGAAAAATGCTGCTCCCGAATTATCACCATCTTTAGACCCGTCTGTTAATATCTTGTACAATCCACTGTATTCATTAATTATTTATAAAATTTTGGCAATAGTCGTTATAATAATTTACATTATAAAACTTTTTAGGTTTACCTAAATTATTAATGTTGACTTTAATAGACATTTTTAAATTTAAATTACTCATCCACGTGTCAAAAGAGAAGAAATTTAGAATATTACTGTGACTTATTTCGAGAAGTTTCAATCGTTCATGTTTTTTATTAATAATGGTTTACGCTTTCTGTTCCAAGTATTCAAAGTATTAATGTCAATTGAATTCTGTATAGTTTGTAACTGTGCAGAATTGAAATGCCTTCCACTTCAACCAAAACTTACCAGCCAGATAATATATTTTTAGGTATAGAGGTTGTATACCCAAATCTGATTCGGAGTACTCCTGATATTATATCCCCCAATTATACGTAAAGCTTTATTTTGTAGAATATCAAGTTATTTTGAATGAGCTATCATCTAGCAAAAAACTTTCATAACCTATCCGACTTCGAATAGACGTCATATAAATACGTCTCAGATGTTTGGGGTGAACTCCCCATCCTGACCCAGCTAACACTTTAAAGACGTTGAGGAATTTCAATGTTTAGGAAATTTATAATTCTCGCTTGTAATTCATTAATTTATTTTGCCCATCTGAGTTATCTGTCTAGTCAAAATACTTGACACTTCTACTACTAGTTTTATTATAGTAGTGTAAAGATTTAGCTATAATTTCTAAAATATGCAATTGTTTATGATATACTCCTACAATAGTGTCAAGAAAGTAATTCAGTAGAAGTAAAAACGACAAATCTTGTATGTCAATGTATTTTAATTAAAATATGATTGTTTGCTTGCATTTAATGATTTTTTTTGTGAATTATATTATAATTGATTCATTTAGTAAATACTCGTATCTCTATCATTCTTCAAACCAAGGTTTAATATAACAGTAGGTATGCTTATGAGTTTCCATTTCTCTTACTTAAAGAGCTTGATTATACTTGTTGACCATTATAGAAGAAAATATAGGTACCTACTGCCTAGTTTATGTATTATTATTGTTCTTCCAATTGTAAATTCATTCATTTAAATTCATTCCTGCGTATAGCAAAAGATAAAATAGCGACGGTACTATCTAACAAATATGATAAGCTATTTTAAACATGCATCAATGTAGGATCATTGAGGGTTTATTTATATTTTAAGTACATTTAAAGAAAGTAAATAAAACTTAAATATTTGTATATCGAAATAAGTGACTATTTAAAATTTATTATTGTTAACTATTGTGTTTAATACTTTTTTATATTTCTTGATGTCAATTTTAAAAATATTTGGGTTCAAAATGAAAAAAATAACTTAATGCCACACAACTTTATTACTAGCGCAAATAAAAATCCTTATAAACCATTTAACGTGCAATCATATGCTATTTGCTTAAACTATTACGAATATTAATACAATTTTCATTCTCCATTTACTAGCATTTGTCAAGGATACCTTTTTTTATATCCAAAAAATCCAAGGAAGTTTATAAAACTACATACGTAGGTTCTGTAGTAATACCACAGTCACTGTTTCGTGTAGATATATGGAAATAGCCATCAATGCCCCAATTTCTACCCCACGAGTTCTTAACGATCCAGTATTCTTCACCATCAAGGTTACCGTATCCAACTAATGTAACTTCGTGGTTCAGATTTGATTTGTTACTAAAAGGAATAATTGTTAGTATCAATTAATTTGCTTCCATGAGTTTAACATTAGTCAAAATGTTGAGGATTTATTTCTAAGTTATTTGTGATTTTTAAACGAAATATATGTACGTTTGCAAAAAGTTTTTTATATAAACTGTGTGGTCATTTAAAAATGTTTTTTTATAAGATTAATTGATTATAGGCAGCGGATTCTTATTCATCCACTTATTTTTGAAGATTTGTGCAAAACGGTTCAAGAATTTTAAAACCGAACAGCAGCTTTATAGCTTTGATAATAATTGATCTTATAAAAATACAAATAAAAATTCCATTATTAAACTTACCAATCCATGTCGAACAAGATACCGCCTATGTAGGCAGTGAGTATGTCTGTTGCATCAATGGATACGGAGAGTGGTCCATGATTAACTAAGGCAACCTGAAATGATAGAAGTAAAATGATTGATTATAGCAATTATTTTAACTAGATTATTTGTATTGGAAATTAATTTCAAAACTTAGACAACAACGTATGTATGTATGTATGTATGTATGTATGTATGTATGTATGTATGTATGTATGTATGTATGTATGTATGTATGTATGTATGTATGTATGTATGTATGTATGTATGCAAACATTCGACCTGTTTTCTTATAATATAGTACACAGCGTTTCAACTGCTGACAGATAGTACCTACCTAGTTTTTAAATATTTTTTTCGTCTTGGCTATCTTCCAAAAAACCTTAGAGGTGAACTTTTCATTAATATTAGCAATTTTAAGATATTATGGAAACTTTTAGAATCAGACAATTAATTTTTATGTACAAGATTATAATATTGTTATAGATAAATTGAATTCATTATCATTGTTACCTTTAGAGCTTCCACGCTGAAAGGAGTGACGTCAGTAAAGCCTTTTATTGGGTATAGTTGCGTCATATTTTTAATTTTGCAAAATCCATCCTGGACATGAGATGACAATTCAGGTTTAAAAAATATTTAGTAATAATTTAGCGTAAGTTGATTTTCAATACATTTTTCAAAGATTTTACATGAGGTCAGTTTAAATATTAAAAAAAATAATTACATTGTTAGTGTAAGGACCATATTCTTCCTCTGTTGGTAAACCATATTTCATCATCCAGTGGTAGGCAGCGGTATCGCTACCTCCTTTACAACCGTCAGCGCCGAATCTAAAATTCCATAAAATTTTAAAATTAGTTATAACATATTTGTATCGGTGGTAATTTACGCAAAATTTTATCCATAAAATATTTAAAATTAATCTATCATTTCGGATTTTTTTCCGAATTTTGATATTTTATTTCCGACGGTTCTTATATTTTTAACTGATTATTTTAGACGTAAGTATTCAATTGGAAGCGAAATGTGAATAAAAAAATGTATAAAGATCATACCCCCAAGCGCAGTCAATTAAAGCCTGGTTCGCTAATCTTAAAAGCCTGCCTCCATTTTGACGTGCTAAAGCTCCTTCTACAGCACTTGTTGTACCAAACGTCCAACACGAGCCACATATATCTTGATCTAAAATTGTATTAAGTATAAAAATGCGAAAATGTGCTTGCTCGATTTTTTGTGGCATGCAGCAAGAGTCGTTGTTATTGTTATTATGTGTAACAGTCTATGGACACGATAGATATACGATATTAATGCATTCTTTATTTTATGAGACATTTAAAACTATTAATAAGGTATTGAATTGAATAGGTGAAATAATATTCCAGAGCAAAAATACAATTATGTACCTTTTTCGATACGAACGATATCTAAATGGAATGAGTGTTGGTTGCTAATTAAATAACTTTAACGTTCTATGTCTCTATCTTGGTTATACTTCATATTTATTATATTTTTTGTTGCACTAATAAAATGGTCAAGGACATGATATAAACAGAGGTCGTATATCTCTATAAGAGTCCCATGTTTGGGGGATATAGTATTAAGTAGCGGTATAGAAAAAATTCACATTATATTGTAAGTGATGAATGCGTTTATGTAAATATTTAAGATTTCAATTATTTTTTAATAAAAATGATTATACTTGTAACAGGTGTTATAACTCCTAACATCCTCAAGTCGAATTCTTTTGGTAAGTCCTTAGAAATTTCAGCAATTCTAGTTTTATTGTATGGGAACGGAACTGTTCCTGTTTGTCCCACTTTCCTTCTTCGAAGACCTTTCATTTTCTCCATTTCTTTAGGTGTACGGTCAGAAAACTGGTTGATACCAAGTTTGAACGATGTGTTTTTACGATTATGAATTTGAATACGCCTATAACAAAATATTGCAAAGTATAATAAAAATATTTTTAGAAATAATGCATAGTTATATATTTATAATGTATAATTCTGCGATCTAAAGTATTTAAATTAAATTTTATATTACCTTAGGTTTTTAGCAAAGATTTCTCTTCTCATTTCATGTTCACTTTGATCGTCGTATTGCCTTCCATGTTCAGCTACAAACCTTTTTCAAATATATAAAATCATCAATTATAGAAAATGATTTAGTGTTTTCTATTAATTATACCTAACTATTATTATATCAAGTTATTGGTCTAACAATTAACAAGTATAAAGATTATAGTTAATCTGTACTAATATTATAAAGAAGTAAAGTTTGTTTATTTGTTAAATTGTAAGGGGTAATCTCGGGATCTACTGAACCGATTTTAAAAATTCTTTCACCAATAGAAAGCCACATTATTGCTGAGTGTCATAGGCTATATATAAAACACCGAAAAATAAAAAAAAAATTTTACGTGGTAGTCCGTTTTGCAAAGTGAATCGGAGAAAAAACGGTCGAATGAAAGCGTTTCTTACGAACGCTGCCTTAACTATGAAAAATATATTTTTGAGTTCTAGAGAAAAGATGTGGAGCTTGAAAATGCCTACAAAAAAGTCAACGACAGCATATGTCTAACTTTTATATTTAAGTTACAAAAAGTAGTTTTTTTAATATTAGTATAGATAATTTAATTTTTAATTTTTAATATTAATAAAATAATTTAAATTATTTAAACACTCTGTACTAAAAAAGGATTATTAACATTATGTCCAACGAAGTGGGCACGGGTCAGCTAGTAGTTAAATAATAAAAAGATTGTAAGTACTTTGTGAATATCAACATAATGAAAATTCTGTGTGCATTTAAAATACTTATTAACCCAATAATTCTGTCTGTTTCATATATTAAGTTTAATTTTTTTGTGGTAAAAAGGGGGCAAACGGGCAGGAGGCTCACCTGATGGAAAGTGATCACGTCCGCCCATGGACATCTACAAGCCAGGCTTGCAGATGCGTTGCCGGCCTTTCAGGAAAGGGAGTGAGGGAGAAGGGAGAGAAGACGGAGGAGTGAGGGAAGACGGAGGAGTGAGGGAGGAGGACCATTCCTCCTCTAGGTTTAACTTTTTCCAATATTAGTTGATGCACAATACTTTCAAATACTTTTGACACAGTTGATAAAATTGATTTGCAGATGCGTTGCCAGGCTTGCAGATGCGTTGCCGGCCTTTCAGGAAAGGAAGGGAGGGAAGACGGAGGAGGAAAGGAAGACGGAGGAGTGAGGGAACAGGAAGGGAGAAGGGAGGAAAGACGGAAGAGTGAGGGAAGAGGAAGGGAGGAGGGATGGGGTGTGGGTCTCCCGGACTCTCATTTACCGGATGAAACGCGACAGCATAGCTGCCACTTCACGCCGGTCTTCTGTGAGAGAGTAGTACTATACGGGGCTTGCCGACTGCCGGCCCATTCGGCTACTTCCCGATGGTAACAAGCATGGCACTACCACTTAAATATTGGAGCTACGTTTTAGCAAGTGAAATATATTGTATGTGTTTACCTTTTAAATGCGAGGTCTACGTGTTTTTTCTTGTCATTGTGGGTTTTTATTTTATTTTCATTCTCGGCTTCATCAGAATTGTTACAATCATCTATAGCATATTCAATAATAAATAAAGTTCATATTTAAAAAAAGTGTTTTTACATAATTATTTACTCAAATTACTCACATTGATCGACGTTAAAGACACTATCTTCGAAATCCTTTCGATAATTGACGATATTCCATACATTGTGATCTGTACGACTTCCCAACCATGTATTGTATTGAATTTCTTCGATTCTAAAACCAAGAAGAGCATACGTAAAGTAAATATTTTAAATGGTATATTATAGGTTAATGGATATATGTTAAATTTATGATATTCATAGAGATTTTTTTTTAATTTTTACTAACATCCAACTTCATTTTACACCTTTAGGGGTAAATGTCCGTTTTTTTAATGTTATTATGAGTAAAGTCGGAAATAATAAAGTTGAATAACAACTTCTGTTTACAGTAATTCAACGGGGAAGAAAAATAGGGAATAATTCATTTGCATTTAGATTTCTAAATTATACATACTTTACAGGAATCCAAGATTCACCATCCTCATCTAACCTAGCCCATACATATCTCTTTTCTTCAGTGTTTTCATAATCGTCTTCCTCGGTAGTCTCAAACTTATAAGCTTCACCCGTTTCTAATATATCTTTGCCTAAAAATCATAAAATTAATTTTATTATTAATAATTGAAATAACTAAGGAATTTTATACCCTGATAATGTTCTTTAAAGTAGAATTAAAGTAATGAAACTGGGTTTAAAGAATACAGTTCTAGAACTTTTTATTATAAAAACTTTTTACTAACCAACATATTCGAAATAATCTGCCGGTGGCAATATGTCCTCGAGATTGATCATATGTCCTATGGTACCATTGACACATTCACAAATGATTTTATTCTCATACTCCTCTGTTGTTTTGGGGTAAATCTGTATTAGAAAATATTTTTTTAAATAAATAAATAAAATAAGTAATTTAAACAAATTTTTTAAATCACGTTTAGAATATTTTGTAAAACAGTACTATTTTATAACAAAATAACTTTAATGTGTGCCAAAGTAACAAAGTAGTTAGTATATTAACTAATGTATATCATATGTATAAATATATATGTACATATAAATAAAATTGAAGTGTCTGTTTTTAATTTCAAATTTACAGCTTTTCCTAAATGTATATAAAAGTAAGTGTATAAAACCGGATTGGCGGACCGGGCCGGATTTGCTTATAAATATGTATTAATATAGTGATATATTTTATTATGAGTCTAATAATTATAAATAATGTGGCTATTTTTACCGTATATTTCACTCCAAATTGTAAACTCTTCCTTCTACCAGCAACCGAGATCGATTTTACAGCGCCATGATTGTAGTCCAGTCTAGATTTTTTGCCTGAACGCCTTATAATGTAAAAATATATAAAATACACTGGTATTTAAACATTATCAGAACAATATGTACTGTAAACAGTTATTTCATTAAAAGATGATAAATTTAATTTCAAGTAGTGTAATTTAATTTCAAGTGATAAATTTAATTTCAACTAGTTCAAGTTTCGTTATAAAATAATAAGCTCTCCTAACTGATACATGTGTCAAGTAGAAGAGGACGTAGTACTTTTCTTATTTCGATTGCAGCTAAAATTTACGATATCTCTAAATATAGATTGTAAATCTATTTTTACGTTTATTTTGAGTTATTAAAGACCATGTCTAACTTTAAAATTTTAGGAGTATTTTAAATACCAATTTTTAACATAAATCTGACAAATTACTTACTTATATAAATCTAACAAAAGTACACCTACTGTAATGTATGTATCGATAAAATACGGGGTTTAATAAAATATTAAAAAAAATTATACCAGTATTTGATGTCTTCCACTAGCCCAGAACTAAGATGTAACTTCACCGCATCCAATGTATATTTTTTCTGCCATTTTAATGATGGAGGTTCATCATCTCGAACTGAAAAGTTTTCTCTTTAAAGTTCTTTGACTCTAGTAAGCTTAGAAAGTTAACGTTTATTGTTTCGTTTTATACAAGGATTTAAAAACATATTATATTAATGTAAATACATATATAAAAATCAATTGCCGTTTGTTAGACTTGCTAAAAATCAAAAACGACTGGACAGATTTCAATTATTATTTTTTGTAGTGTTGGGGAGTTTCCAGGGGTCGTTAAGTACCAAAAAGTAGGAAGAATCCAAAGGGGAATCCAAAAGGAGTGATTTTTATTTAATAAGGGAATTACTAAGCGTTTAAACGTAAACCTAGTTAGGGACGAAGCCGAGCAGCGCGAGGTGAGTTTAGAAGACTATATAATATAATCTGGAGCAATACACTGATTGATGTAAAGCATCTAGGGATCATAGCCATATTTAATACAATAATAAAATATTTAATACAGTATAATAAAATGAACTTACCAGATTTTCCAGTCGCAAATGCAACCAAGAGTAAAACTAATATGTTTACTAGTAACAAATTCATTATTTCTTCTGTAGGTTGCACCTTCAGTTCGAATAAAATAAAACACATACACCTACTCGTTATATACATAACGTTATCTGAACTGTTAAATTATCACAGCATTCTCGACCAGAATTCAAATAATTATTATGGATAAGATTTAACATTAATTTTAATACTTTCGTGATTTTAAAAAAATCGAAAAAATGCTAGGGAAAATAATTTGGTTCACATATTTTATTTAAAATATGAAACTCCTTAATTACATCGAGTGAAAATTATTTAAAAGGGCTTATCAGAATTTTAATCCCTAAAAACCTCAAAAGGGAAAAGTTGTATGAAATGTGAAAACGGTAGGTAATATAGAAATATTAAAAATCTCTTCTGCACAAAAAACTTTTATGTTGTAATTGACTCTTTTTGGTACATATACCAAAAAATAGGTACATTAAAGCCTCTTTATAAATAAATAGGTAGGTAGGTTATATCATATTTAATCATGCCACTTTACTTTAAATAGAACGCAAGTGTAGAAAAAGCTACTATTTTAGCTGATATCAATTATCGGCTAATATAAAATATAAATAATGTACTTTTTTTTTCATCTATAGAATATAGGTATATTGTTATGTAATTAGGCGAGGACAAACACCTTAGAACAATATTCTTTTCTGTTTGACAATCGATTTTTTTTATTAGTTAACAAAATACTACTCTACAAGTGTCCGGTAACATCCATACTTTGACTTTCGTTTCTAAAGTAAAATGTGTAAAATTTACAAAAATGTTGGGAGCATTCATTAACTTTTAATGAAGTTGATAGCAAACCTTTAATCATAGTTTTGATAAAACATAAACAAAATTATTCATTATTGTAATAGTAGAAGCCCTAGTTTATATCATATAGTAACTATTAAAATATACTAATGATAAGAATATATTACATATATAATATACTAGCATTTCCCGCGGCTTCGCGCGCGTTCTAAAGAACGGAAACCAAATTTTGAGACGCGCGGTACGTCGCAGAACTAGCGACCGCCCTTCCAGTTTTTGCAACACTTTTCATCCATGCTCCGCTCCCATTGGTCGTAGCGTTATGTAATATAGCCTATAAGCTTCCTCGATAAACAGACTATCCATCGCAAAAAGAATTTTTAAATTGGGACCAGTACAGTCCTGAGATTAGCGCGTTTAACCAACCAACCAAACAAACAAACAAAGAAATAAACAAACTCTTCAGCTTTATAATATTAATATAGATTATAATATGCCGTTTTTATATACCCTGCTGATCTCTTTTGTATGCGAGGTGTAAGCTAGTTGACCACTCTGGCTAAGTGATTGGCAGACTTCACACGTCTTTGGAAAACTAGTTAGCTTATCTACGTTCAAGTTTCGTCTTGATATTCTCAACGTACACTTACGAGTACTATAAGTGTCGAAAATGATTCGCACCTAAGAATATCAGAGGTGTGAGCTCCGGGATTTAATTAACTCCACTTGGTTTTTCATGCGTTGGTAACCACTTATAGGCAACCATTACACACGAATTGAAAAAAAAGAAGAATCTGATGTGTTTCAGTAAAACACTTGATGTCAAAAACTAGGATTTTTTGTTCATCGAAATACACATAGACATATAAATAATTTTTATATTGTGTTAATTAACATTAATTACATTACGTAGTCCCAAATGCCAAAAGAGAAAATAAAGAAAGATCTATAGGGTTTCTCTTTTTTGTGCAAAAGTAGTGATGTAAGCAGATAGATTTTGAACCAGTGGTAGTGCCATGCTTGTTACCTTCGGGTAGCAGCCGAATGGGCCGGCACGCCCCGTACCACACTCTCACAGAAGACCGGCGTGAAGTGGCAGCTATTCTGTCGCATTTCGTCCGGTAAGTGAGAGTCCGGGAAGCCCATTCCCCATCCCTCCTCCCTTCCTCTTCCCTCACTCCTCCGTCTTCCCTCCCTCCTCCCTTCCTCTTTCCTCACTCCTCCGTCTTCCTTCCCTCCACCGTCTTTCCTCCCTCCCTTTCCTGAAAGGCCGGCAACGCATCTGCAAGCCTGGCTTGTAGATGTCCATGGGCGGAGGTGATCACTTTCCATCAGGTGAACCTCCTGCCCCTTTGCCCCCTTTTTACCATAAAAATAAAAAAAACCTAGTCTTTTTTTCGATCCATAGTCTCGCATTCATCCATAGTGTATAAGTAAGATTGAGATTGAGATAAAACAGCAAAGTATTTTTTTCATCATGTAATACCATTTATTTTTCTATATAATAGGTACAATTATTCTATTTATAAACCATGTCCAGTAAGGCGTACTTTTACATTGTAAGTGTTTTATGCTAACGTGCGTGCAACCCTTGGCCATTTACTCTACTGTATAGCGTGTGATATAGCCAAATATACCTGTAGGCAATAGGCATATTCTAGCCGCTATGCTGCTAAGCTTACGGTTCAGTGATTCACTAAGCGTAGCATTTTTTCCATGATAAATATTATTTTTATCACAATGTATCAATTTTTACATTATTTATGAAAAAAATATTGTCGTCTTGTTTATATAAAATGTTCAGGTACATATAGTAGAAATTAAAAGAAGATGGTTTTTGTCCCTAATATTTTTCTAGTATAAATTTAATCATACTAATGTACGAATAAAATTGACGTCCTATATACATATTTATTTATTGTTTTTTTAAGTAGATCATAAGGTTATTTTTTCAATATCAAGATCGATAACATCTTGAAATATTACTAACATACATCATCCAGAATTTAGAAGATATATATGTATGTATTGGTTAGTTAGTAAAAGCAGGGCTGGATCGCTTTACTTCCAAACAATCAATATACGATTCAACGGGAGATTGCATCTAGCATTCTTGCCAAACTTCAACGCAGAAGGGACTTGCTCAGTAATTATTAAGTGTACTATTTTGTGACAAATTGATTATTCTAGTTTTATAAATGCCTATCTATTATTTACTCATATGTGTTAAGATAATATAATGTAGGTACATAGGTAGCTATGCCTATTTTCCCAACCATCATGATTGGAGTATGACTATGATCAGATATGTAAATTAAGTGGTTCATAAAATCGAATAAAATTAACAAATTGATGCACAATTAAATTTCATTTTGACAACAACAAGTAGGACTTTTATAATATAAAATCTATAAATAAATAAATAATAAAAAATATTATACGATTAATCGCAATCGCATTTAAAGTTAGTTATTGATATATATATTTTTCTTCTCGAAAATAAAATATTAATAATTGTCTTCTTAATCTACGAAAATCCTCATTGCAGCCGGTTTCTGTAATTTTTTTTTTATTTTATCTATTACGTTTCAGTTATCCGATTAAAAGCTTAAGAAAGATTAGGTGGATTTAAAATTCTTTCCAACTAAAAATATTAAGATACATCTCAAAGCACTTAAATGTGCTTCTGTTTTCTTGTCGAACCTTTAATAAATAATAGGTTCTTTAAAGACAACAGTCTATGGAAGTAATTAAGTCGATCCAGTAATTGATGGCGATTTTAATTAAGACTCGAGATGAGTCGGGGATTTGCTAGCTTTGAACGAAGGACGCATTGTTTGTAGGTTACCGATAGATTGGCTTAAGCTAACTTAATGTCTTAAAACAAAGTAATGTAAATGTATGTCATTTTAAAGACTTATAATAAATGTCTAAGCAATTCTATTAAACAGCTCTACTAATTTAATAATTTTTAATTCTTCTAATTTCATAAGCATTGGTCTGAAATATTGTAAATAAAAAAATAAAAAAAAATGAGGTATTATTTTTAAGCAACTAAGTTTAAAAAAAAAACAAATGTGAATAGGTACTCATCAGACCAGACATTTTCATTTATATATACTTAAAATCTAAGAGACTAAGGTTTTGTAGTTTCGTTACATTTAAAACGTAAGAAAACAAAAATCAAATAAAAACTCAAAAGGATCAGTAAACGTAAATTTTTATGTTACGTCTGTTTATCCTACTTGTGTGATTTCCACCCATAGGACCAAAATATATGGATGTTAATTATAGAACGCAACACTAACATAAAGGTAAGATAATTCTAGCTTAAAATACTTTAGTATGCTCTAAAAGAGCCTTAAAGTTTCTAATAGAAAGGTGTTTGATAGCAGCTGTTGCTTGTTAACGCTAAATTATAGACGGTCGCAGGTGCAGGAGTTAAGTATGCAGCAATTTTGTTTTATCTGTACCTTTGGTTTATGCTGTATTGATTTTAGTTATACATAATTTTAGTGTTAAAAATTATTAGTCATTTTATAAAAATCTATTTAAAAAGAACTATTTAAATAAGATTCTTTAAATAATATATGTTAATTTACAAATTCTATTCAGAGTTTTATGATAGTAGTGTAAAGACTTAGCTATAATTTATAAACACTATTGTATATCATTAATATGCAATTACAATAGTGTTAATAGGGAATAGTTTGTTATTTTTTTTCAGTTATTACTTAATTTGATTAGATTTAAAGAGAGTAATTACTCTACTGCATTCAGTAGAACTAAAACCGACAAATCTTGTATGTCAATGTGTTATTATACGTTTTCATCAAAAAGTAATGTTGCTTACATTTTTTTTCTTTTTCTTTTCTTTTTATAAATGTTAATTTAAATATGGTTGGTTAACTAGCATTTAAGGAAAGTTTATGTTAATTATTTTATAACTGATTCATTTAGTAAATACGATCGTATATCTTTATTATTTAAAAGCTTCTATAACTTAAAGAGCTTAATTATGCTTGATGACCGTTAGGTGTCACAGAAGAAAATATAGGTACCTACTACCACCTACTACCTACTACCTAGTTAATGTCTTAATTGTTCGTCCAATTTTAAACTATTTCGTATTATATCTGCTAACTGCTATTTATGGATTAGGGTTGGCTCCAATCAAATATTCTCTACAATTTAACTTTAATAAAAAGAACTTTTTGGTTTAATCCTAGCAAAGGCATAAAGTAGGATGAATGCCGTACAGCCCTCAATATTAAAGTATCCTTATCGTCTCATTGAAAATATTGGTGGTGGTGGGTTATCAGATTAAACGCTTAAAGTGATCACATCATTATTGGATTAGTAGTAATTTTTAACTAAAATATAATACATAGAGCCTAAAACCTAAAAACTACACTGATTCATACTTGTCTTACGGTGAAGGAAAACATCGTGAGGAAACCTGCATGTCTGAGAAAACCTAACAAGTTTTCGAAAGGCATGTGAAGTCCGCCAACACGCAATAGGTTAGCGCGGTGGACTATGGCCTGATCCCCCTCGCACTGAGGGGAGGCCTGTGCCCAGCAGTGGGACGTTAAAAAGGGCTGATGATGAAAATATAGAATTAAAATTGTAATTGAAAGTACTAATTCATGCCATCGATACTATATCTGTCGTAATCAGAAAACATATTTGAAGTGGTAACCCTATGCGGTTCTATTTAAATCAGGCTGGCAACTGGCTAGCACGCAAATGCAAATTTCGTTTCTGTTCTGGACTCTTGTTACTTACAAGTTAGCTCGGTTAAATAAAACGTTGAGGTATTATAGAAAATAGGCGGCCTCTATGCTATCGTTAATTGCTTTTTAATGGACTGTAATGATATATTACACAACAGTTTTATGTAAATCTAGATACAATAAATTCTAAGTGTCAAGTCAAATCTGAACATTAAATATCTTTTCGATGTTATTAAAACAGTCATTACTATCTGTACAGAGTACAAATCTATAGTTTTTATAATTTTTGTGTGTGTGTCTCGTGATAAAATTTGGTATTAGCCATTAGGAGTGAAAACTTATTCGGGTTAACATAAAGGATACTTTTTACCGCGGAATATTTAATTTCTAAGAAATTTATACTAACCTATATAATATATCATTTTCAGTTATAAATAAAATTACTATGTATTTTAAATATTTTTAGAGATATATTGTGAATGATAATAATAATAATAAGCCCGCAGGGCAGCTTGTGACGAGCTGTTGGCGAGACGGACCTTAGGTCTCCCGGGGAAATAACATCTATCTCCTACCTCTAGCTTGCCTTCATTGGCCATCCAGGGTGGAACTCAAGAGCCTAGTGCTCGGGTGGAAATACTAAATCTGCGTAATAACGGGATAACCCGCTCACTAGCACTTTCGTGATGGTAAAACCGGTGCACACCTCTCGACACCCTTTGCCGAAAAACCCAGTTTTTAGTCTATCCAAACTCCATTCCATAACCCTATTTAGTTTTCCACATTTTCCATAATTCTTACGCATTATCCGGAGGCATTCTGTGAGCAATTCCGTATAGGTTACTCGGAGATAATGAATTTGATTCTCTTCTACGTGGACCTGTGTCTCCTCGCAAGTCCAAGCAAAGGATCGATCCCTACTAGCTCGTGAATTGCAAAGAGATACATAATAATATTAATATAATGTAATTAAAGTAAGTTTACCATTTTAGAAACAATTTTTAAGAACAGCATTTCGTTTTACGGTTACTAAAATAAATAATAACAAAACACATTAATTTGGTTTTTATATGTTCTCACTACAGCTCTTAGGTTCAATAAAAAATGCTATTAACTATAAAAAAACACGTGCTGCGCTCCAATCGAGTAACAAAAATCGTGGCACGAGACACTTTGACCATTCAATGCGTCTTTTTATTATAGACGAAGTCCCAACATTTCGTCACACCAAAACAAAATTGTCGATGACAAAAAATCGTACGCTATTTTGGTAGTCAAAAGAATCAACTTGGAAAAAGCGGTCGAACGAACCCGAGTCGCTTCAGCAAAATAAATTTTGATACCTTTTATTATAAGTTAGGCAAAATAAAACTTTAAAATGAGAGCAACAAAGTTCAAACTTTCGTAGACAGTATACAGGTAGTTTTTATAATTTCTGGTAGTCGTAGGAGATAGGCGCGAAATGCACCCGCGAGCTGTCACGCGCGGAGTTTGACGGTTCATCGATTCTTAAGATATTTTAAAATGCTGGGTGTATTTGTAACAACCTGGACGTATCTATACGATAAAATTGAAGTGTCTGTTTTTAGTTCCAAATTAACAGCTTTTTACGTAATGCATATTTTTGAAAGTGTTTGTATAAAAAAATCATTTTTTAAATTTCTCTGTTAAATTTGTCTGTCTGTCTGTACGTTTGTTCCAACTAATCTCTAAAACGGCTGGACCGATTTTGAAGGAACTTTCACTCGTAGATAATTTATTTTAATAGAAAATTATAAAAACCGATTAATTGATTGCGGTACTTAAGCCCAGTAAAGCTGGCCGGGTTTGCTAGTTTTTACATAAGAAAAGAAAATTACGCATTTTTTTTTATGTTTTTGTATATTACCTTTTTAGATATCATTCACCATATATTTTTGACGGATTACAAAAATGAGTACATATAAATGGACGTTTAAAATAGGTATGGAATAAACTATAAATAGAAAAATAATAAGTATCACCCTACTATCACTATTACTACATATTATGTACAATGTACATCCACTATCTTTATTACTTACTTTTTCTTTGACATTGAAGTCTGAAACTTATTTTGATACAAAGATGGAAAAGATTTTAATTATCATAGAGGCAGGATAGTGGGCCCATGGTGGTACGGATCTCTACTACCTACCGCTATAAAGCTTTTTTAAATAGGAAACGATTCTTTATGGTGACCATTAAAGTATACATAGTATTAAGCTTTTGTCGCCCACGTTGACTACCTAACGAAGGCAGACAGCTACACATATTCACATTTCTTATTCAGTTAATTAGAAAAACGTTTTAAAATACCTACTTCTTATGTATTAAACTAGATGTTACCTTCACTTGGTACAGTTTAGTGTTATAACAGTATTCTAATATTTATTTCCTTTAGAAGTGGCTTGGTTAAAAATTGTAATGAATTAGTTTTATTTCTATAAATAACTTATAACTACCCGTATACGGGTACAAGGTTTTTTTTTGTGAAAAGTACGGAACCATCTTAAAAACATTTTAACTGATTATTCCATATAAACTTTAATGTAAGAAGAGTAATAAAATTAATTTCATATATTTTAATCCCAAAATATATTTAAAATTCATTCATTTAAAAAGGTTCACCTGTCATACAAAAAAAAACCACTACACTTACTAGTGTGTTACTTAAAGAGGAGGTAACTCCTCTTTACATCGATCAACAAATATTTTTGAGATCTTATGTCAATTTAAAGGTAATAATTATAATTTTTAAGTATTGGTACTCGAAAATGATAGTACGTATTAAAGTTGTAATAAAATATATTATAAAAACTGGTTGTTGATACCGGTTCAGTGTCTAATTAAGAAAGCAATTTTGCGAGTTATTTATGAGTTATAAAGAATACAGGGGCGGTCAGACTACCTTTAATGGTTGAGTCAGGGAAAATTGGATTATCAAAAATTATTTAGCACTCTTCACTGAGTTTAAAATTAAAATCTCAGTATATAAATAATTTAGTTTATCTTTTAATTTACCTAAGTATAATAGATTTATATAAATAATAGCGCGAGCGAAGCAGCAGGTTCTGGTAGTAAATATATACAAGATCTTGACAAATTACATACTTAAACCTTTTTCGAGAACCATTCTTTTCATTGGTGAAAACAACATGAAATTCGGAGCAATAGTTTTTGAGTTTATCGAGACAGACAAACGCGACGGAGGATTTTGTTTTGTAATATGAAGTGAATTTTTTTGATAAAACAATCAAAGTATCAAATTTGACGACACGTTTGGCTCAGTCGGTAGTGACATTACTTTCTGCGCCAGCGGTCTCGGGTTCCAGTCCCGCTGGGACATTCATTTGTTGAAAACGAATGTTTGTACTACAGTCATGGGTGTTTATATTTATAATATGTACGTATTTAAAATTGATATATGTGTAGTATATCAACTATCTGGTATCCGTAACACAAGCCTCGTAGCTTACCACGGAGCTAGATGGCGCTGTTGTTATAACGTCCCAACATATTTATTTATTTTATATCAACTATCTGGTATCCGTAACACAAGCCTCGTAGCTTACCACGGAGCTAGATGGTGCTGTTGTAATAATGTCCCAACATATAAAAAAATTGATGATTAAAATCAAAATATAATATGAAAGGTCAACTACTTCTAATTCATTACACGTGGGTCCATTGACAGTTTTTCTATTTGTATGCACAAAAAATTTCAACATTCAATTTCTTTTATCGCCACTCAGGCAGATAAATCGTTGCGTTGTGATCATATCTTATTACCAGAGACAATAGAGTATTTGAAAACAATATAAGACCTAATGATAGAACGGCATAGCGGGACATGATTTATTGATTTCTGACCGCAAACAATAAAGTCGGAATCTTTAGAAATGGTATTGACATTAGACATGATTGAATGTTCTCCCCCATCGGCGTCAGCAAGTATCAATCGAGTAGAAATCTCATATTGTTATTTTTCACAGCCTATAATCAATTTTATGACATTTTATATTTTTATTATCTGTAATTTTTATCTTTAATTTTATGTGTAATTCTGTCGTTTTATAACCTGTAGCTCTATTATTAAGTGACTTTTTCTTGAGAGAAAAAAATAAGTATTTTAAAAGTTTGTTTGTAATGGGATACTCTATAAAATAAGGAACTGGATAATCTAAAAAGCCTTTTACCTTTTAATAGCTATATTATCAGCAAGTTAAATGGGCAATTTTATTTTCAAACATTAAGATTATACGCTACTTTATTTTCAAAATATTAAGAGATCCTCCACAAAAATATATGATAGTAAAAATAATGTAATCTAAGTTATTAAAAGTTTGTCTACTGTAGTACTTCTTTGCGTGCGCTGCGGAAACTAGGGTTGAACTAGAGTGTAGCCAGACTCCAGAGAGAGTTGCTTGTCTTTTCTAATAAAAGTCTTTATAGCCTTTGATTTCGATGGTTGTCATACACATCACATATTATGTTTGTAATTTTTTTTTAACTTAAATTATAGTTCTTATATTTCCTTAGGACATGTGTACATTAATACCACGTTACCTCCAGTACCTACTTAATCGCTTTTCATTATCTTTGAAGTCTTAATTAATCGCACTATTGGTTCTGAAAGTAGACTGAGTGTCGCTATTGATATTATCACCTCAGTTAGGCTATAAATCATTCCAAAGGTGTGGAATTGAAAAGACGAAGAAGTTTTCTTACTTTAACGTTTCGCCTATAGTCAAGTTTTAGATACAATGTGAATCAATTATAAATATATTAATTAATAAAAAGGCTTAGTCTATGAAAAATAGAATATTCCAATCTTAAACTTTCTAAAATCCAAGCATAAAAATTTAAAGAAATATTAGTAAGTTCAAAGAGAAGAGGTAGGATGTAATTAATCCTTGATTTTTAATTGCGATTGAACTCGTTCAATTTTAAAGTAATTACGTACATGGAACTTAATTTCGATATATATGCTATCATATTTTCCGTAATACTACACTATATAAGAATCCATAAATGTACGTATTTTAGCCGTTACATGTCTCTTGGTAATGTATTCGATACAACATTTGCAAACTTTGGCGAATGGATGTGCTGTGCATTTGCTCTTAATAAAGTACACTGAAATCGTATTTAATACTTAATAATTAGTATGAATGCAACTGTTTATTATATGTAGTTTAAGTCCAAGCATTGAATTAGCTAGATCATTCTTGCTAGGCAAATAAAAAAATCACTCTAACAAAATCACAATTTCACAAAAACTTTCACATACATATATGTAAATTTATAATATCGATGCGTATTGATGCTATGATTAGCTATCATTATATCAAACAGAGCCGTCAGTATTTCATAAATTATCACTTATGTAGGCGTAATACAAGCAAATGCCAAATGAAGTACATGTATGTCAGTTATTACAAGACGTTCTTTTATGTTTTTCTAACGATATAAATAACCGAATGCGTTTATCCGTTATATTTAACGACCGTTATTAATTGCTTCGATTGGTTTAAAAAGCTACTGGGATCGATCGAGTGCTTCGAATACCAATGTTTTACAGATGCTATCGATGATTGAGGTTGCGGCGTCTGTGTGCTGCCATCTTAATAAAACGGAAGACTTGACTATTGCTTATAAACTCTTCTTTATTTAGAAACCGTTCTACCTTTTTACCTTCTAATGTAAGTTTTTATTATCTATGCGTATACTAAAATTCTAACGAAATTAAGTAACGTGTCGATCTGTAGGAACATAATCATATTGTTTGCTTGAAATTAAGATATTTTAATGAGGTTTTAATTAAAGTTAAAAGGAAAACATAATATAAAGATAAGTAGCTAGATAGATTCTATGCTTGTAGGCACTAGACACTAGAGGATATCGCGTAACTTGCTTAGCAAGAAAACATATATGTACAAAATAAAAGATTTTTCTTTACAAAGTTCTATACAAATTTGTGGTAAAAATATTATTCAACATTAAAGTTTCATTTTGAACCAATCTTTTGACACACAGCACAAAGAAAGTTTTACTTATAGATACGATTCAAATCAAAAACAACTAATGATCTTTCATGCTTTCACTGTCCCGTATAATATCATCAAGATTTAAGTCCGATAATACATATATATGTATTTTCAGATGTAGAAGTCAAAGCGACTTATCATAACAACAATCAATTTGCTCACGGCTGTCCATTTGTTTAATTGTCTATAGACAGGGAGCTAAATGTTATCAGGGGTTGTCAATCTCGGTATATTTCAAGAGCTGTCTTACTTACCGTTACGTTTTTATGCGTCTGACTATGCCACTGCAAGAGCCTGTTCCATTAAATTTAATGAATTTACTCTCCATTCTGGTGTTTGCCGTTTCATCTCATTGAATAACGAGAAATATTGCTTATTAAAATTGTTTTCTCGTGCGCTACTTTTTATTTATATTAAATATGTATTTTAGTAGTTCCTCCATAAAATCCATATTGTGATATTTCTATACGGTTGTAAAGGATGCCCTGCACAGAAACCGAAGTGCAACCTTGATGCCGATCACTACCCTCAGACACGATGAACCGATCCCATAGAGATATATTGTGATAATGATATATAACACTTCTAAAATTTTAAGTTTAAAAAGTTTCTATATGTCTGTACATTTGTTGATCCTCCACAGTCCACACTAAAGGGATTCTAGAACAAATGTACTCAGTGACTGACTGCATATTATTAAATACTTACGTTACGTTTTAACAGTTACCTAATATGGAATAGAAAAACAATATTTTAGTATCCCTTTTTTGATTTTCACTTTCATTCTCTCCCTTAAGGGATGATTTCTAGAACAAAATCTATCTTATGTCCGGTTCAACAGATTTTTTACGATTTCATCACAATATGTTTAGAATCTTATTAATTAACCTTTTTAAATATCTCGCAGCGCTTAATTAACAAAGTGTAAATGCATGTGTTTATACAAAGATCTTCTAATAAGATGGAATGTACTGATTAGTCGATGACTAATGGCAGAAAGAATAAAATGTATACATTCGGCGGTCTACAGCTTATCTACTCATACATACGTTTAGACGCTGCGTACTACTTAAGAGCTCAAAACTTTCGTGGTTTTATCTCGCGTGAAGTTGGTTTAGATTGATATCAGAGAATTTATATTCCATTTAAAAGATTTAATAAGGAGACATTTTGACGGTAACAGTGGCCGCGATGACTTGACTCGAAAATACTCATATGAATGAATCAGCGTATAATGTATACCTATAATTATATTAGTCAAAAATAAAATAACATATAAAAAATTGAATGTAGAGTAAGTTATTCGTTTCACTATTTTTCTATCTCAAGTTTATAATATCCATACTTAAATGGGTAAAAATGTAAAATGTTAGAGACTCAGTGGTAGGTCTGTTTTCATTTTGTTTTTATTCATTTCCTTATTTTAATCTAATACAGCTTGAGCGAAGATGTTACAATAATAATATAATGACAGACTCACTTTACTTGAGTTTGTCCCTAGATACATACCATTCCATCCCAAGTAAATTCAGATTTTTCGATTTAATAGAAATTATAACTGTATTCTATATGTTAACCTGGATAGCCAGTTATCATCTTCCTAATTTAATTAAAATTGGACCAGTGATAATTTCGCGTAATGCATTCCCAGACAAATAGAACGGGTGACAAAAATTCTAAAAATTTCTAACATTAAGCCTTTGTATAGATGATACTTACTTTTTGAATAGGATTTTCCAATATATATTTAAAGTACAGATTTAATTATATGTACTGTATGTGGGTGACCCTTTTATAAATTTACATCAAATGTAAACCAGAATATTTCCATTAGCATTAACAAACTGAACAAAAGTCAAGGCGGTCCATTAGAAGTCTTTGCATCTGTTTTCGGTGTATTTGAATGGGGGTGATTAGATAACAAGTTATTTAAGACAAGATAAGGGTTAAACAAGAGGGGTGGCCTTAGTGTTATTGACTCGAGCAACTCGTCCAATCCACTATAAGGACAGTGGCAGGTGTGCAGAGATGATGTGAAAAAAGTGAACGACGCTTATAAATAGCGGCCGTTAGCATGGAGTGTGGACTGATGAGTGCTTGAAACTTGTCTTTTAAATAAACAACTTGCAATATCTGTATTCGTTGTGGCTTCTCTACCTTTAACTTATTTTAATCTTTTTAAATATAGTCATCAGTCTGAGTAATAAAATTTACCTTAATATTTCTGAGTTCTTTTAGAAATAAAATGTTGTAAAAATGATATGTCTTTATCCGATAGTCCTAAAAGAAGGTTGATGTTTACATTCATATTAAGCCCCTTTTTTATGGTAGCAATATTTTAGAACACAATAAGTTTAATGGATATTAGTAGACAGTGTATGTAGGTACATATATCTTTTAATTCTTCTTAAAATTTTAAATATGATAAAAGAAAATAGGATAATTTAAAAATATTTTGTTATTGTAACAATGTGACTACCAAACCTCTCCTCGGCATGTCTTGTTTTTTCTAGTAAGTTCAGGTTGGGCTGAGTTCAGTTCTTGAGTAATTCTGTCAAGTAAATCTCGCCTGGAGTTTGGAAGTTGGCAAGGTTTCACCCTCGTGACTCAGAACATGTATGACTACCGGACTTGCGCCTTAACTCTTGCCGGTCTTGGTCGTCCCACCGGAGTATGAGAGCAACAGGAATAGAGAACGCAAAGTGCGTTCTCACGCGTATGGTTGCGCATACACACTGCAATATCTCAATGTAATTACCGATATTGGTGAGAAAACATTATTATTTTAGGTTATCATAAAAATTATTAAATAAAAGGAACATATTTTTTAAGCAATCCGTGTTCGACACGGTGCATACGATTCGGCCTAATTCAAGTCAACCACATCACATTCATCTTTCACCTATAAGTTATGATAGAGGAGATTTTAGACTTCTTTTCATTTACTTTGCGGAGAAAATAGTAAAGTCATTATCAATTAAACGGACAAGATTTTTTTATGCGCCGTTAAAACAATATTTCGACGATTTTCATTAAAACATTTTGTTGCGAAAATTCACTATCATAAGTATGTATTTTAGTTAAAAATTATTTGAGGATAACTATTAACTGTTGTAACGTTCTGATTTATTAAACGAGTGTATATTTAATTCCCAAGAAGCCTTTAATGTCAATGATGAGCCTTAATATTAGAAAATGGCTTTTTAATCTGCAAATTAACATTTCTTGAGATATTATATCAAGTTAAATGAAAAATATATAATCTACATCCCGGAACTTGTTGCAAAACTTGATATTGCTCGTAAAATTTAGTTTACTACCAGCTATATAAAAACGGATTTAAAAAGGTCATATAAGCTAATATTAAATCTATAACAATTTACAAGGTTTTGAAAGATTTTGTCCTTATCTCTTTAATTTTATAATAAAATTGGTTGTTTATCGCAACGGGTTTCTAAGTCATGCATAATCATAATATGTAAGTATTAGTCTTACAAATAATTCTGTATGTAGATTATGTTAAAGCGAACAGTGAAGTATTGTAAATATATAATATTTCCTTAGTACCTAGTATACACATCAAAAAAGGAAACACACATAACATGTTCCTTTTTACAGCAATTTTATGATTCGTCTATCATTTGGGCAGGTACTTGTATAAAATCATTAACTATAGTCGGTAAAATAAGTATAAGAAACACAATTCTATAAATGAGACAGTTTGACGACTAGTCGGATTTAGATGAAATCAGGTATAGAGATAGTCCTATATCCTAGGTCCTGAAGTATCACATAGGCTGGTGATACTAATAACACGTACCAAATGATGTCGCTACTCTCTACAGTGTACATTACATTTTGAAAACTACATATACTGCAAGTAATAATATTTCTGACTTCACTATATAACGGTTATTCTTGTTATGAAGTTATTTTTATAAAACTGGAACTCATACGAGCTAAAAACATTGCAAATTAAAGATCAAACGTATATCCACTATCCAGTTTGCAATTAAAATAATGATCGACTTGCCTTTTTGCTCTAAGGTGAATTGTCTAATTGTAGGTTATGTACTACACTTTGCAGTACACTTTACTTTTGATGACTATAATAGTGCGAGTGCGGAATGATGGCCGATATTACCGGTAGCTTGGTAGCTTATAATATAAATATGGAAAAATGAGTATCCTGGATTCAATAACCTTTGGAAAATTAATACCTTTTTTAGTTATTTATATTGTCACTTGATACGTATTTTTAAAATAACTAGGTATATGAGAGCGTGTAAATCGGTTGTCGGCGTGAAATGTGTTATGAGATATACTTGATTAGTACGAAAAAAGCTCAAAAAAACAGAATAAATAAATAAATTATAATAAAATAAATATGTTGGGACATTATTACACACAGCGCCATCTAGTTCCGTGGTAAGCTACGAAGGAAGCTTGTGTTACGGATACCAGATAGTTGATATACTACATATATAAGTTTAAATACATAAATATTATAAATATAAACACCCATGACTGGAGTACAAACATCCGAGTTTAACAAATGAATGCCCCCAGCGGGACTCGAACCCGCGACCGCTGGCGCAAGAAAGTAGGGTCACTACAAACTGCGCCAAACGTGTCGTCGAATAATTATATGTAGTGTTTTTAATTTAAGTTTTACATGAATTATTAAATTCCTAACAACATACAAAAAAATTTCTTTGAATAACATTTCATTGTAACATAGAATGACTTTGATATAATTTTTATTCCATAGAACTACATCCTATAGTATTTGTTACACAAAAAAATACAGAGGAGTAGTTCGATTGTGCGTCTCGTATTACTGCTCTATTTAAATAATCTTACTTCAAATTGCACAAAAGCGAATATCAGTCTGAGTATGTGGAGTGATTTAAAAGATTGAATAACCTCTTGCAGGTGATTTCGTGCAGATGTCGAAGGACCATTATCAAGTTTTTGAGCAATCGCTTCGTTATAGTCCCTTTGAGTCGAGATGAATTTTAATTAGTTTTTTACGCTCAGCGTTCTGTCATATGAATTTTATTAGATGGCTTGATGGACGTTATTTTTTACTGTAGTGCTGAATTAAGTTCTTGACCCTTTTATTCATTAGGTAACGTTTGTGTTAAACAGAAGTAATGACAGGAAAAAAGTGTGCTTTAGGCGTTTTAGACTTAGGTACTTACTTATATATTGCTAATGTTAGTGTTATAAGATGACTCTGAATTATATATATTTTGTTAAAAGAAAAATAAAACCTAGTATTAAATATTTAATGATAAATATATAATTATTTTCAATATAATATTGTTTAAAATAAATAACAAGTAATGGCATATTTTTACGAGATTTAATGATTCATAAATATTTCTAAATTAAATATTTTCGTTTTCTCAAGCTTCATAAATCGTGAGTAACTTAATAACCATACCCAATTCCTGGGCGATGATGTCCCGTGACCATACACGGATAACGTTATTATGTCACTAATGTAATGGAACTAAATGGGCTAACTAAATTACCAAAATAATTAGATGAACATTTTACTGAATGACATATCTCTCCGTATTGTAATCAGCCCTTTTTAAGACCCACACTGCTAGGCACGGGCCTTCCCTCAATATGAGGGGTCAGGCCATAGTCCATCACGCTGGCCAAGAAGGGTTAGATACGACACGTCTTTCTAAAACTTGCAAGGTTCTCTCACACATGCACCTTTGTTTCAAATTACATATCAGAAGTGCACGACCTGGGTTTTGAACCCGCTTTACACGATTTCCTAAAAGTGCGCGTTACCGCTGTCTGTACCCTCATTTTGTTGCGTCTATCATTAATGAATCTGACAGATTTTTATTAACAACAATCACATTTATTTACAATAGAAAAACAAAATCTAGCTCATGTTTTTGTAAACAAGACATAAATTCGAGAAAACCTACATAAAGCCCAATAAACAAGTTGAGTAAAGGTTTTCCAAGCCCCAACTCCCAATCCAATCACGAGCGTAGTACACGTATTCCCAGGTTGTAAGAATAACATGGGCGAAGGAAACTCAAAGAATCGAGTAGCCTTAACATTTCACTTCCCTTTTAAAACGACACGACGGTACAATGCATTACAGTATATGCTGACATCGTGTTTTTGTTCACCCCAACCCGTGTCGCTATTGTCCAGCACTTTTTAAGTTTGCAAATGAAAATGAACTTTATTGACTCATTGTTACGATTTAATTTAATTTAGCTAATATTATACAATTATCATTGTAAAGTGACTCACAATTTGGGGGTTCTATTCTTAATCAATGTATAGTAAATCTTATTCTCAAGGAGTAAGATGTAATTTTGCTTGCATAAGTCAGAAGAGGTTAGATTTTGCGTTAAGTATTTCAACACCCTTGTTGCGTTTAAATATAATGCCTACGGTAGGTCGAAATTGTGACACATTTTATATTTCCATATAATAACTTTTTCCCTAGGTCACCTTCTCTTTAATCAGTTTTCATTATTTATTTAAGTTTACATAGTTCTTTGCGAGAATAGTGAATAGTATAAATAGTGTTAATAGTATTAATAATAATGTATTATTATCCAAAACATTCTCTTACTTACTACGATTGGAAAATGCATAATAATAATATATTCTTTATTCACAAATCACATAGCATGCATAGTCATGAGAAACATATAATTTAATTCTTTCTTAGATAGGTATACATACCTACGTGAATAAATTTTAATATAAAAGATATAACAACATAATTTTAACATTTAAAAAAAGATATTCGTATATATATAAGATAGGATCTTCTAAAAATTTGACTTTGAAAATAAGAACTTTTCAGGAGAGAGCCCTCCCGATTATTTCTGTAATTCGAAACGACGGTAAATTAAAAGTAGTTACACAAACTTACTTAAATTATCAAGTAGCGATTCACCCTCGGATCGCTCTGGTTTGTAACTAGATTTAGCGCGAGCGAAGCCGCGAGTTCTACTAAAACCTTCCTCGAGAAACATTCTATCTATTGGTAAAAACAGCATGAAAATTGGTGGAGTAGTTTTTGAGTTCATCGCGAACAGAAAGTGAGACAGACACGGCGGAAGACTTTGTTTTATAATAATTGTACTAATATTTAAAAGAATATTTGGCATCTTATCAGTGTTCTACTTTATCGCTTGCATATACTCCTGGTACTTCACCAATAGAACAATGGATATTTTAGATGTCGCTTATTTAAATATATTGAATCGTGTAGTTTTAGTTTAAATTAGCTACTACCGGCTTCCGAAGGCTTCTAATTTGATAGCTGTGTTATTATTGTACGAAAGACAAGATTTTCGTTGGGTGTCTAGGTAAATTCCAAGCGCTAATTTTTAGAACACCTGCTACGAGTGAAACAGATTTATACTAAAGATTTGCATATTTACGTACGTTACTTGTTCTAAAAAGTTTGCGATTGAAGAAAGATATAAATAATTTATGTAAATTTACTATAAATATAAAATGTGTGAAAAAATTTACTTTATTTAGTTTTTTTTGTAACATAAGCGTTGTATGGCACTGAATAAAATTACAACATAACTAGTGACTTAATAGACTCATCAGTGGCGAACAAAAACAAATTAAACTTTAACTTTAAAGTACACTTTAACGGAATGAAAACTAAACAACCTATATGCTATTTCAGACTATATTTTTTTCTTGAAAAATTTAGTCTACATCTTAATCTAAAACCTATATCGTGAGAAATAACATGTTAGTGAAGTAAGTAAACTCGCATACACGGTAGCGAAGACAATAGCAGGAAGGCTTGTCTCGTCACGGCTCTTACGCTTTGTCTAACCACAGTAGTTTTTTGTCGCATTGTTATTTACAATAACTACGTACTGAATCGGTAAATGCGTTTGACGACCCGTAAAATGGTTACGAATATAACACAATACGTCGTCGTACGCGTATTATATTTAGTGCCTTACGCTTCGTTTGCGTGTGTAAAGCTGAAAGAGACAAAAATAGAATCCGAATACAGAAGTCTAAAAATTAAATATTTGCATGATCAACATCTTAGTTAATTTACAGAAAAATATCGGGTAAATAGTAAGATTTTATTTTTTGACCTCTTTTGCGAACTTGACTTTTTTATATTATAGTTTATTTTGACGTAATACTTGGAGTACTAATTATGCTTTATTTATTTATTTTATTTTATCATGTTGTATCGCAAATAACAATATGAGTAGCATAAATCAATGCTCTAGATATGGTAAAAATAAGATATGACGAAGATATGCCCGGGCCTTCAGTATGGACAGTTTACTATAATTACATTTTGCTTGATTTTTCTCACAAAACTTTTAATATTAAGATCCCTTTCTTAAACATTGTTCGTATAAGGAATTTATATAGTCCATACGAAAATTCTAAGCTTTAATGTAAATAAATATTCTACAATATACAACAAGTCATATCGCTGAATTGTTAAAAGGTTAACCTGAGCTTAACAATGGATTTCAAACCTTCTCACAATTATCAAAGTTCTAGATAGCAGGCACTTATTATTTACGACATAGAACAATGTGTCTTTCACCGTTATCAATTTCATCTTCTTATTTGAATAACTGTATATGAGTAGGTATAGGGAGATATAATATCGTGTTGTTTTGGCTTTCTAGCTACTTTTTTTAACTACTAAGTCAGCAGTCATCCTTACTTTGCTCGGATGTTCCGTAGTGAACAATAGTTCCGTAATAAACGGTAAACCATAGTTCACTGGGCGTAAGTTAAAATAAATTAAACGATTTTTATAATTTTCTAGTAAAATAAAAGTAGTCAAAGTTATTCCTTATATAATTAGCTATCTGCGAGTGAAAGTCCCGTATGTACCTACTACGTTTTTGATGTTAGTACCGTATTTACTACTTTCATATGCATTTAGTGAAAAGCTGTTAATTTGAAATTAAAAACAGACATTTCAATTTTATTTATTTGTATTAATATCAAATCAAATCAAAATATTTTATTCAGCATAAAAATAATAGGATAATGATATACTTAAACTCACTTCGTATTAACAAACGAACACCCAAAAATTTATTTAAGCATTTATAACATTTAAGTAGAGAAACATAATATGTACTTGTATTTTCGTCATTATTACTAGTACTTATATTCCTTTTTGTAGATTGAAGTTAACTGATGTTTAAAGTACAGGTATATTTTTTCCCATACAATAATACCGTACATATTGACATGTGCGAAATAACTTCTTTTTTTATAGCGAAACCTTTATAGGGGAAGGTTGGTTGTCCCTTTCAAGAGAACGTGATCAAGGGTGTTACCACCCTGTTGACACCCTGAATTGCAATATAGAGACGTCATATTAAAGCATTTTTAATACCTTTTATAGTAGTATGATATTTTCTGTATTATTATTGGTTTAATAAAAACATGTAGTCTATCAAAATGCAGGTCATACTTAAAATCATGAAAATGTACTACATATTACGTACTAACGATTTCTCAATAAATAAGAAATAAATTATAATATTAAAGTTTTCAAAGCTCTTTAATAAGAACAAGATAAGATTACGCAATATTTTTTTTGGTGAAAAGTAGAACTTTGTGATACAATAAAAATTAATTACAAGATATACGAATCTCACAATAAAATTTAATACATAAAATATGATCAATTCAAAATTGTTGCAAAACATTATAAGTACGGTTATGATATTATATTTCTAGTGCAAATAAGTTAGTTTCATTAATTTCATTATATTATCCACGCGTTCCTGAAGCCGTGTAAATTATTATGGAAATACAAACACTCGTCGTACCTATTAAACAATGAAAGCAAGATTTAAATTTTATGAGATACTTTATGTGTATCTTTTTTATGATGTATTGTATGTTTTCTTCGATAAGAATTCTCTTTGTGTAGATCACGACTGGAGAAGAAATGTTAGGTAAAATGGAGGACTAATTTGGGGTGTTTAAATTATATCTATTAACATATATATTAAAGACTGTTATTATTTTCGTCTAAAAAGTTATAATTTTGTTTAAAGCTTTAGTTATAGTACAATATGAAGAGAGTAGGTTATTATTTTCTTTAACAATAAAAAATCTTGAAATATTTTAATGAGGATCAGTACAGTTATAGCAAATGCCATATTACTAGTATCCACGTTAATAATTATGACATAAGAATGATATATCTTTTTGAAATATCCAAATCGGACCAAAACTTACGAAGATATTAAGTAATAAACATGACGCCGTTCTGCGTGCAAATTCAAATTACGCGGGCGCGTGTGACGTCATTGTGATGGATCGAACACAGGCAGCCCGCCGCCCGAGTACCGCGCGACGCTGTTGGCAACTATTTTTAAGAGTGTTAGCAATTTAAGTTTTTAAGAGTGCTATTTTGTGATATTTAAGTATATATACAGCTTAATATGAGTTCATATAAAATAGTATCTGGTTTTGTGCAAGCTCAATCACCTCCTAAAAGTGAATTCAAATACTTATTGTTGAGTCTAGGGTCCTCCTTTCATATCCCTCAGAGATAAAATTTATCTATTTATTTATTTATTATTATTATTATTATTATTCCGTTAGGTGTAATTATTAGTTACTAACATATTTGTTTACGATTTTTACAAATATTACCATATTTATTTAATAAAGAAACGTCTGAAGACGATAATTTTAAAGATTTTGAAGAGTTTTTAATCTATATATATAAAAATGAATCCCTATTTCCCTTGGTCGCGTCATCACGCGTGAACGGCTGGACAGATTTCGCTAATTCTTTATTTGTTGTGTTTGTTATTGTCAGGAGAAGGTTCTTACGAAATAAAATATTACGAAAATTGCGCGGAGAATTAGAAAATTCAACAACAATTAACCACCATATAAAATTATTTTAAATCTTACCTTAGCGCTTTAGACAATATAAACTTTTTTAATATGAATGAAAACCTTATGACGTTTGATACACAATTAACGGAAAGGTTTATATGTATAATACACTAGCAGAACCCACGGATTCGCTCGCACTTCGCGCACTATAATTTCAGACCAACATGAAAAACAGAAATATAATAAAATAATAATATGCTATATAAAATAATAATATATTAGAGCTGAATTTTACCATTTCTTCTCATTTAACACAGTGCAACGAAATTCTATATGTACCGTTTTGACCTTTTTTTATGTAGAAAAACGCATAGGGCTCACCAGTGAGAAAAGCCATGTTAGTATAGTAGGTTATTTTCTGGAGTCGTCTAACACAGTGCAGATGATCCCCTCGATATACAGACTAGGACTCTGGGCTCCGGGACTGAACGGTATTCCAGGGATCCCTGGAATACCTGTTCAATGTAAGTTTTCGTGTTGGACAGTTCCCGCAGATATAAAAGGAGGAGAAATTGTGTCTGTTGCCAAAGGAGGGTCGTTCTCTGCACTCTCCTTCTTCTTACAGGCCAATCGTGATGATGAGTAAGATGGGCAAGCTCTTTTAGTACATTCTTGCTGCCCGTATCACTCAGCAAACCCGAGATGGGGCCGGGTCTTTCAGAGGCTCAGTTCGGGTTAAAGGCGGGTCGGTCGACCGTGGACGCCCTGAATGCCCTGAAGGTTGGGTCTCTGGCCGCAGTGAAGGAGGAAAGCGTGCTTTTAGCCGTCTCATTGGATGCAGCTAACACCTTCAACACTCTGCCGTTCAAGACTTTACGAGAGACACTTCTTTGTCGTGAGGCGTCTCTCCATTTCCAACGAAAGGAAAAAAACCGAGGCTTCACGGCTCACGCAAGGGACCACTTCAGCAAGCGGTGAGTCATGCTCTTGCTCCTGGTACTTCTCTGATAGCAGAGTGGACTGTGGAGCAACCGCTGGGCTGTGTGGTCTGCCTTGGCAGACCTGCCGATCCGTCGTGGTTAAATGCGATACTGCGACGCCCCATAAGATTTAGTGGGTAGGACTGGATTATTTTAAGCTGGTGAGTCCCACATAACTACCTGGTGGTATGCGTTAATGCATTTCCCAACGTTAAAAAAACAAGGCCTAACCCAAAACGTAATCTTGTATCCGCCACTGTGTAGGTATGTAGGTTTATCCACAAAACTAATAAAAAGTAGGTACATATGTTTATTAGTACGTATGTGTAATAGTATTGTTTATGTTTAATTAGTACGGTTGGCTTAGAATAAGAGAATACATAGGTACACTTTCACTACACGTAATAGTAGATACCAACTTATTCTACTAATAGTATAAAAGCGCAAGTTTGTAAGAATGTATGGATGTATGTTTGTTACTCTTTCACGCAAAAACTATTCTATTGATTTTGATGAAACTTTATAATAATATAGCTTACAAATTAGATTAACACATAAGCTATAATTTATCAATACTAGCGAAATTCACGCCGCATTCGCGCTAAATCTAGGCAGTAACCCAAGCGAAGCGAGAGAGAATCACTAGTATCAACTATTTAGTTGAGTTGAGTACCAATATAACTATACATATCATTTATTGGGTAAAGTTGTAGGTACGTTCATCATCAAATAATCTTCACAACAATGTCTTGTAGTTTGGACAGAGGGTGGAGATTTATCATCTCTTTTTTCAACGGAAAACCATTTTCTACGAAGTTTTGGGCCCTTTGGTAAGTAAAAAATAGTCAATCTAGCGTTTTAAAACAAATGTTTATACATTTATGCACTATACAATATTAATACATAGTTAAAAAGGTCAATTCGACACAAATTGGACACTTAGATTTGATATTAAAGTTACGAACACACTGAGCGCCTTACCGTTGACAACGGCTATCCGTTACTATGACGTCACAGCTACAGCGGCGGCACGCAGCAAAATTCGCTAGTAATTTCCTTATAACTTCGTCAATTTTAGTCGTAGAACAAAAATTTTTGTACTGTATGTTAAGGATTTCTTAGCTCTATAAATCTGTATTCTCAACTAAAAACCGTACGGATCCTCATTCAGAATGGCTATTATACTCGTAGATATAATAATATACCGTAGTTATCATAAATTAGTGTATGTTAAGTTTGTTTCTCCCATTCGTATAATATGGATCTATTTAGCTTTTTTGTATTTCTACAACTTTTTCCAACAGGTAAAAACCTTATAAACAATAGTGTCACTTAAAATATTTCCTTTATTAAGTCCACATATTTTAATACCATCTGTTCGTGATACCGTAACACAAGATTGCAAATGTTTATTTTAAACCAATTCCGTCCCAGTCTAATATGTAAATTGCAGATCGGGTTAGCTGTGGATAACATGAGACTTGCGTGCGTGGCAGTTAATGCACGGTCCGGCTTAGTAGCACTAACAGTTTATTTGCATGTATATCCCTGTTTGTCCTTAAGGTTTAATACACACTGTGGGTTTATCTTTGAAATATTACTTTAGACAAGTATATAAATAAAATATATAAATAAATATGTTGGGACATTATTACACACAGTGCCATCTAGTTCCGTGGTAAGCTAAAAAGCTTGTGTTACAGATATCAGATAGTTGATATACTAAATATATAATATATAAGTTTAAATACATAAACATTATAAATTTAAAACACCCATGACTTGAGTACAAACATCTAAATTTAACAAATTAATTCCCTCAGCGGGACTCGAACCGCGACCGTTGGCGCAAGAAAGTGGGTCGCTACTAACTGCGCCAAACGTGTCGTCAATCTTCAAATTAGGTTTCACTTGAAATTATTTCATGTATTAATTTTAAATATGTTATGGTACATTAACACACTGCACCATCTAGTTTCGAGGCTTTGTTATTAATACAAGTTCCTTATATTCTACACATATATTATTTTAAATACACATACACATTTAAAACATATTCACCCATCACCAGAACGCAGAACGCATGTTATGTGTGTTATTTTTCTTATAGAGATAAAATGTTTGTTGTTCGATACCTAGCTCATTTATCCAGGAAGGCTGTAAGCTTTTTACCACCACATTGTATAATAATATGTAAAACCTAAAAATCAAGTTTGCGATCTTCAAAACGCGAGCGGAGCAGCGGGAAATATATAAATATGTTTCTTTATCTTATTTAAGTGTATATGAATTTTATTGACAATTTAACTTTGACCTGTTACAAATACTGATACTTTGCCCGCATTGTTTCTTAATATGCAATAAAAAATAATATAATATACTAGAAATTCAGATAGGATGACAATATGACAAGCACAGGACAGACGGTGTTACATGCTCTACGAGGGACCGGGTTCACCGCCCATTTTTAAACTCTGGGCTGTAACTGCTGTATATCTTTTAAAACTTAATTAATATGGTTGGAATTCGAACTCAGAACCTCCAACTAATAAAGCTACTAAGTAAAGCTATTCGAACTATTGCCTCTATTATTGTGTTACTTTAATGTGATAAAGGACTTAAATCCTATCCCGTGAAAATGACCAACCAAGAGATTAAAAGTTTTAATCAAAATCCAGTTCACTTATTTATATTATGTGGTCGCGGATAATTACGGGCTCGGACATGTAGCTTTAGTTTCGAAATTTATTTTTACATCTGTTTTAAATGTACCTAATGTTTTGTTAAAATTGTTAAATGCTAGTATGGAAACTTCTAATATAAACTATACCTATGTGTTTCTACGTTATTCACTTGTTTGCAACGAATCTTTGATGTTAAGGACAGTAACATACACAATAGAGTAGATGCATGTGTTGTGTTTCATTAATTGTTAAAATTGACAGATTATTTTTACACATTTCCAAGTTTCGATGAAATAATTTTATATTGAACTGGATATTGAAATAAGATTAATAAATTGACTATTATGATTTAGAGATTACGACGGAAGTAATTGAATAAAATTATTCAAACGGGGGGTAGATCGAAATTAGAATTTAAGGCGCTTTATAAGTGGGGCTCACTACTACTCACTCTGTTGAGGATAGTTACTGTGAAGTAAGTAAGTATTGTGATTCTACTCAAGTTGTGATCTTAGTTAAGTGGTTATAGTGTAGTGTAAAGTGTGGTGTAATTGTTATAAATAGTTATAATATAATTACTAAATATTAAACAAATGAAGTATACACTGGTGCTTTTCATTATACATGTACTCTGCTATCCAGAAAACTGTTATTACCATAGTACTTATATAGGTAATCTCATTCCGAATTTGCACTCGATAGCGTTATACATAATTGTGCACTAATTTTATAAAATTTGTATGTTTGGGTATAGGGATATTCTTTGATACTAGATTGATCTGATACGATCGGATTATCAAAATTATCGCATTCATGTATATATGCTGAGTGGTACATAAATAATAATATTACGTTAAAACTTACAATTTCCTTAACCAGTTTCTTGTTCTCAAAGACTTGCCCTACATTACTTACAAGTACAACTAATATTAAAGTGTTTTACATCCGATTTGCAATGTATAATAACACATTACACAGTAGTCGCGCAATTTCATGTAACGGTATACAAGCAGGTGTTATTCATTCTTGTAAATAATGAGATGTGAACGAAATTGACTGTTTATAAAAAGCTGCAATGATCGTGGGAAGCGCATAGTGCCCCTCTATCTAGCTCGAGTCGAACCAGATGTTAGCGTCTATAATAAGCCGTTATGTTACTTATGAAAAGTACACGTAGGTTACTTGTATCGGCTTCTAAATGCTTATCGATAACTAGCGTGCGCCGTGGCTTCGCCTGAAATACTTTTACAGGGTAAATTTATGCTTACTTACATACATACATACACATAAATACACCAATTTACGAACTTACATTGATATCTTATACGATAGAACTTGAACTAGTGTGATGAATTAATATTGATGATACTTTTAAACAAGCAAGCAAGCAAGTATCATCGCAACAAATAAAACAGAGGAATGAAAAAAACACATTAGATATGTACGACTCGAGTACGTGTTATTAAATAGGCTCTACGGTTGTTAAATATCTATGAAGCCGTTACAGATTCTGACATTGTGTCTTTTCATACACATAATAATGTATTACTCAATCATATCAAAACTGCTTTATGTTCATATCTAAGATTTAATTTTGTCTAAAGTTAAGAAACTATTTATATAGGAATAATAGGCTCAATTTAGTTGTTATTACATAAAACCAGTTTTTAATCGATAAAGTTGTAAAAAAAGCTATATATACAAGTCATTATTTAAATTAAATTATGTATGCATTTGTTTCTTATTTCTATCAATGTGATTTTGATTTTATCTACGTTGCGACCAGATTGTAGCCTGTTTGAAATTTATTTTTAATGATTCGCTAATTAATATTAGTATTAAAAAGGATTTAAATATTGATGATATATAATTAACTAAACTAATCGTAACTTGTAAACAATTTTTTACATTTTAGCTAAAGAAAAAAAAGTAGAATTAAATTATTAAACTACTTAGGTTTTTAAATTAGAGATAATTTTACACAAAAAGTACTGAAGAGATTTTGACTATATTTTGAGTGTTAACAATATATCATATTATCTTTTTACATATTTCGAGTTTATGTGGCTAACGATAATTATTCAAGCCTACAATATTAGAAATAGAAATATATTTTCAAAGGTACACTGGCTATTGCCAACGTACTAAGTATTTATAATTAAACACACCTGAGGACGCCTAAGTCGCTAGTTAAATATAATACGTGGTAAAAATAAAGTTTAATCCTAACACAAAAATAGGCATTGTCCTTGACTAACATATATGACTATTTTACCCTGGTTTTTAACTGACTAACTTGTAATTTTGAGAAATTAACATATTTGGGTTTACCTAACTGGCTCACTTTATTACCATCAATATATATAGTTAGCGAAACAAATATAAAGATTAAATGAAAACTACTGAATTGTTTTCACCACTACAGTTTGAAATTAAAAAAATTACAATTATTATTATAATTAAGAATTAAGTAAATAATATATATGCATTTATATTTTGTTAACATTTAAAATATATAATAAATTAAAGTACCTATACATATATCTCTAAGTACATATGAAAAAATCACGAAATGAATTTTTACAACCAGTATCACAAGTTCTTATGAGAGACTTGTATATCGGGTTGGACTACTTTGGAGTATCTTTAACACATTAAAATTGCTCATTGATATCAAAAACTATACAAGTTATACGTAAAATTAGTAAGACGTTATCTATACAGATAATATACTCTAATCTCTGTAAAAGTGAACAGTGTGTTCTTATGAGAATAAATGTCTTTAACCATAATATAACAGTAATTTAACGAAATCGATTTGTATTTTGCACGCACAATTAAGCGATTTTAACTGAATTGTACGAGTATATACTTAGAAAGTCGTCCTCAGAAATTTACATGGCGATTTATTAACAAAAGAATGGGCTCGAAAATTATAGGTCTTAATAAAGCTTACAGAAGAGTCAGCCATAGCATAAGTCTTTCTCCCAAGGTAAAAACACTCGCAATAAATAAGTATTTATATGTATTTAAAACGTCTCCAGGAACACAATCGAGAAAAATGAGGGTATTTCATTAATGAGGAAGTAAAATGGAGTAAGGATACGTAGAATATCTTTTGTATAACAATAAGTGTTTTGGTAAAAAAACTCATGATTGGTGTAAAAATTTAGATTATATTAAATGGGATTAAATAAAATGTAAATTTATTCAGCCATATATTTATAGAAATCTGCGATAAAGATTGATCGGATGTTTTCAATGAAATAAATTTAATTAACATTCCTTTCACAGATCGAAACCCTTATCACAACCGAGATACCGACACATTTAAAAAATACTTTAGTAGTCATCGAGATAGGCGAGTTAGGAGGAATTCTTTAATGAAATTCGTAGGTTAGCGATTTTGGGATCAGAAAAATACCATTTTGATTTTAAGTTAATGAGCATCCTATTCCAAGTTCCGAGCTAAAAGATAAGGCAAAGAACTACGGGTGGTCTCAAAATAGGTATAATCTTCTCAAACATATCTAAATGTATTTTGTTGGTTACCAATTTAATTAAGCTATTTACAAGATATGTCTCTTACTTATTGTGTGCGGTCATGCTGGGAGGCTAATTTGACATTATTATGTTTTTTATGATTCAAATCGAAAAATATATTAAAACAATATTAAGTCAACTGAGCCTATAGCTAAAAGTCATCCATATAACTCCATAAATATACAAAAAATATTATCAAAATCGGTTAAGTCATTCAGGAATTTACGAACACTCGCATGTCGGAACATACAAAATCATATATCAATCGATTGCGTCATAAGAGGACTTGCAGTTTTTGCAACGAGCTGCTGCTGTTGGAGATTCGAAATTCGCAAGGTACGAGTATAACATAAATATTTTTACGAAATATAATACCGATGTTTATTATAGTAAAATAAAGGGTAGTAACACTTTCAATCATACATTTTTATATTGATAGTAAAAAGGAAAAAGTAAAAGGAGTATGAGATGTTTTAGTTCGTTCTGCATATTTAGTGAAGGAGAGTTATAACTAAACCACTTTAGGCTATAGATGGACGATCGTTTAAATAGAATATCTGGTTTGATATCCGCTTGAGAATGTTTGCGGGCTTTCTCTATAACCTAATAGATATGTCGTCCCAATATAACATGTAATAGGCATGTTTTTAACCGTCTAAGGATTTCCGAACCGTGAATTGCTTTTGTTCTTTATTAATGTTACAATCAAACGAAATCAAAAACAAAACTATTAAAGACCAGTGTCGATAATTTTTAGACCAAAAAAATTATACTAGGATGAAACCCATTGAAGAAGGAAGAGAATATAACAAAAATGAAAGGAAAAATACTTTAGTTTTAATTTTACCAAGTTTTTAGTTTTTTATTTTTATCTTTTCTTTTTTACCATTTTGGCACCAGCACTGGTCTATTAATGTAAGCTTTATTTTTAACCAGTCATTACATCAATTTGTACAAACACATTTTCTATCTCGTCACATAACAAGATTGGCTCCATAAAATAATTCTTGCGACAAATATTTCTTAAAAATAAACCGGTCTATAATTAAATACGTCCATTGCTCTCGTGTATACGAGTGTGGAGTAGTAATTAAGAATTTTCGCATCATATTTCGACCACGGGCAATCCGTATTAGGAGCAATTGAGTTGATGGGCTCAATTGGATACACTTGATTAGTTAAGGCGTCTTAAATGGAGCATGTCGTTGAAATGTTACGATTATGTTTTTAGAATGAGATTGTATAGGGGAATGTTGGTATGGTGATATCACAGTGGTGTGATGTCATGTTGTATTTGTAAAGGGATAGCCGGCGACGTTTATTTAAGAGAAGAAAATCCATATTGTAAATGTCGAACTAAGACGGTTTGTTCGTTCGTTTGTTTTTCACGGTATAAAAATAAAGTATGATTGGATGATGTTCATGTATAAAAACCGGTTTTTTAAAAACCTTATAAAGATGAACTTCTAACGGTAAACTTAACCGATTTAAAAAAATAAAAACATTTCTTAAACGTTAATAGACTTGGATTTAGGTATGTTCAAATATGGGCATATTTAAAAAAAATATCAGATACAGATTATACAAATGTCTATAATAAACGCGAGTTATATCACAGGTCAATGTGCTTAATTCTTCATTAATACAGGTTTTTTTATAAATATATTAATTAATAATAATACTGGTTAATAGATAAGGTTTTTTTAAATATAATGTATACAATTTTCATCACTTGAACGTGAATTTAATCGTCTCAATGTAAGCAATATATCCTCTGTAAGACAAACACAGGAGAAAATTATCACGTCAGCGAGCTGGAAGGCGTTGAATGTGATTGATTACCATTTTATAGACACTCGAGGCACCAAAGGATGTATTATTCAATATGGTGAAAAGGCAAAAACGTAGTAAAAATAGATGTTTTGAAATAAAATTATAACAATTTTGATACGCTACTTCTTATTACATTAAATTTTGAACTACCTATTTCTATGAATAAATGTTATTTTTTCTTTGATCGTTTGTCTTACCTATCATCTGATTTTGATTAATCTTTTAATCTCTACATTATACATACATACAAGCGTATGTACCAATGTTCCAGGACCAAATAAAAAGAATGCATGTAACATAACATGTAATATGAAAATATTTTGTGTTATAGCTCCCATACGCTGTGAAATATTATAATACTATTACTTACTTTTACAAAAGTCCGAAGTTATTTCTTAAGAAAAAGAATTTGTCTCACATTTATTCAGCCTATTTCCGCTTATCCTGATCTTTATTTGGTTATTTTTCTACTACCGATTTAAATGTAAATTTAATCTCATCAGAATATCATTAGAATATAATATATGGTCTATAAATAATTAGATATGGCGGGTCACGACAGTGTATGACGTTCCTAAAAGAACAGAACAGCGAGCCGTTTAGAAGTGGTACGATAAACTATTTTTCTGATGCTTATCATGTCAGAAACTTGTTAAAAATTGCTGTTAGTGAACTAGATCCAATGTTATGTAAGAGTTTATCATATACATTATATTGCACATAGAACATAGACTTACTCTATTACAAAAGGTTAAATCTTTTTACTTTTTTTATAACAATTTCAAAGACAATATAACATGTCAGTCAACCACAATATAATTTTATATTATTCTAAGAAAATATTAAGTATTAGATAACAACACTATTTATTGATGACCAGCTATCCAAAAGTAGTATATAATAATATATATATTTTAATACCCATTCCATACACTTTATGTTCTGAGGCTTGGAATGACGCGAGTAGTCATTTTTGAACATTAGGAAGTTTACACCTCGCTATGAGGTGTCAGTGTGAGCGTCGGATTAAACGTGTATACTCAATGAACTGGTAACAAGTGACAAGAAAAGACGATGACGACCGAATAGCTCTTTTAACACTTCTAACCCTCTACCTAAGCTTCTAAATATCTTATTATTTATTTTTATCTTTCATATTCGTAACTTTAACCACATTACTGTTATAAAATATGGATATTTTATTTAATGTAACATGTGGCATATAATGTAATGCAATAATTTACTAAGTGTTAATTTATTTAAGCAAATAATTACGGTACTGCATTTAATGGACGTACGAGCATATTTTCGGGACAAATTGTTCAACATTTGTAATTGCTGAATATTTGAAATTTAAATGAAAAAATATCGAAAAATATCTAAAAACCACTAAAAGCTACACATGAAAAATAAAACATATAACTTTAAACACATATATAAAATATAAATGTAAGCTGATCATCACATAAAATGAATGCCTCAGCAAGACCTAAACCCGTGATCGCTGACACAGCAAGTGGAGTGACTGCAAACTGAGCCACATGTGTCGTCAAAGTATACATACTGTTGTCGCAAATTATATTTATTTAACTTTTTCTTCTTTAGAATTTAGAAAATCTCATATAACAGGCGTCATACCTATCGGGTCTTAGGTTAAGTTTTGTGTACATACAATAAAGAATACACTAACAATATCCTATTACAAAACCAAAAACGAGCGACAAATTAATTCAATATCAAAGGTAAATAGTCTCGTATTTTGTGACCTTTGAATCTAATCAAATTTCATGGCTTTTGAATAGAGTGGAATTGTGAAAGTAAATATTTAGAATATCATTGAAAACCACAGGCTTTTCAATTTGTAAATATTAGTACTGGAATAAGCTGCTTTATTACAATCATTGCCTATAAATAAACATTTATAATATATGTTTAGTTTAGAAACGGTGTGGTATATATAAATAATGTATTTTTATTTGTAACATATAACATCGATAATTGGCTTATTTTTAAAAACGTATCGTTTAATTTATTTTCATAAATTAGGTATCTTTAAAGAAATGTACCATAGATAATCAAGAAATATAAATGAGTATATTTTGCCATTTAGATTTTAGACTATAGTAAGTATAATATGATATTATGACGGTATAGGTATATTATGTATATTTTAACATATTATTGTAAAATACAAAGGTGTTTTCATGCTATAGAAGAATTAGAACATTATTCTAGATTTTTTAGTGGCATTTATATTGTATTTTCCTATTTGAACTAAACAACGTAGACTAGCACAATCATGAAACGAACTTTCCTTGCGAATGTTTAGTGTAGTATTTTAACGAGTTTTTACTATTTGGTCCAAAATAACATTGGCTATTGTCCTGAAAAAAGAATATGGGGTTTTTTGGCACAGGAAGTAGGGAGGCCAAAATGAAGCGAGCTCAGATCGCCTAATAAATAAAAGTAAGCATGTGGTATAAGCGAGATAACCGTCCAGTGTCCAGCATATTCTACTCACGTAACAACCCTGATAAAGAAGGCATTAGTTGGTTGATATGGGATTTTTATAATTAGTTTCACGTTTTTTAGAATTCTTCATATAAATAATAATTAAAAGTTTAATTAAACCTGAGTGTCAGATTTTTTTTTTGGTATTTATTAGTACGTACATAATTTTTAATACACGTTCGTATACTTTTTAACTTTTGGATACCTTCATTAAACCTATTGAGGCTTGACGTTCATACAGACCTTTTACAGACACAGAGATTATTATTTTATTTTTTACAGCTACAGAGATTATTATTTACGGAAAGTTAATCTAATAAGAGTGAAATGTGTTTGTTTCTATTGATACTTAAGCCCTTAATATACCGTTATGTTGCAAAGTAAATAGAAAATTATGTGTAATTGTTTTTGACGTTGTGTTTTAACATACATATTATGTATGTAAAAACCGGCTTGGCTAGCGTGGAGGACGTGATTTCCCTCGTATTAAAGGGAAGTGCCCATTACTGGGAAGTTAAAAAGGACTGAATCATAGATATAATATCTATGGACTGAATACATCACTACATAGTATAAAACAAAGTCGCTTTCTCTGTCCCTATGTCCCTATGTATGCTTAAATCTTTAAAACTACGCAACGGATTTTGATGCGGTTTTTTTTAATAGATAGAGTGATTCAAGAGGAAGGTTTATATGCATAACAAGCGGATCCCGTGGCTTTTCTTATGCTAAATCTAGGGAAGAGCCCGAGCGAAGCGAGGGCGAGTCGCTAGTTGTTTATATGAAAGACGGTAAGCCACCTCTGTTGAAAAAAGCATGATCTATAATCTAGTATTCCTTTAGTTAAATTAAATAGAAAAATAAAGATGAAATATCTGCCTGTTAGGAAACTTTTCAACAGTAATTGTTATATGATATAATAATTTACAGCTCGATTTTCCCAAAGCTTATGTATGCAGCATTTTACAGGCAGATGGTGTTCACAGAGGAACAAAATTTTGATGCCAACAACATTCCACAGAGACATAAAAGTTAGAATTTTGACGGAACTCGTTGTGAATTCGGTTTAGAATTCAGAGATTTTTTGTTATTTTGGGCGCACATTTCAAAAATATTATTGAATGTGTTAAAAAGCAAGTTGGATATTATGATTTAGCTAAACTATTTTTTTCTCCTTCTTCCTTTAAATATTATGGCTTAGAGATGATTAACTAATAATTAACTTAAAACAAAACTAATTATTAAAAATTTTCCGCTCTTTCCTTCGCGTCAAAGGTTACTCTAATTACTCCCTTACTCCATTACCTCCTTAGGAAGATTTAGTCTTTAAAATATCAGCTTTATTAATTATTGCATATTTCATTTAGACTAATTCAGCAGTTTATGAGTAGATGAAGAATATACACGTAATATTCTTAACAACAGATTACAAATGGTACGACACTATTTTATTTTAGTCCTTGAATTGACTTACCAAAGTACCCATGAAATTAATGCGTGACTAAAAAAATGTTATTAGTAATTGAACAAACACCACATGTTGAGAATCTCAGCTGGATTTAGAGCAATTTGCGTACGACTTAAACATATTATAAATTTTGAATTTATCGACATAAATTATTTTGTAGGTCACCAGATGGAAGACTATGTAATATGTACACATAGTGACAAACACTTAGTCAAAAATTATAAGGACCTATAATATTACGAGTAACCTTGAAAGAAAAGAGCTTATACTGTTTTTAATCTTGTTTGTATGTAATTTTCGATAAAGAAATAAATTACACGTTCGACTTTTTGTTTTTTCTTTCTTTTTACTTATTTTTCCTTTTGAGGTAGACATAATAAATATACCGAAATTCTTATTTTTCAAGCAGAATAGTGATGCTATATTTTGGGACGTTATGTCCAATATCTGTGGTTTCCTTTAATTAAATACAAAACCCATATTATATTACAGTGAAACGTAATTTATTCGTATTTAAATGAAATAGTAGTAATGCAATATTGTAATCATTAAGTAGAAAACGTAGCAAATGCCAACGTAAAAAGATATCATATCGTCTTGGTAATTTTCATCTTATTTTACTGAACAATTTTGCAAAATATTAAGAAGGATGATTTATACAGAAAATTACTATCTGGACACGTACCGAGGGAATAGTATCACGATGCAATGTTGATGGGAAATTACTATGTATATTATATTACTTCAAAAACGCAATTTGTTGCGAATAATCAATATGACAATATTTTCTTGCCCTTAAGTTAGTATTAGAGGAAAGTAAGATTTAAAAAGTATGAATCTCTTATATTTAAACTAATTCGAATATCTGATAAGCTACTATAAAGCCCTGGTCAAAAAGTTCAGGTCTCCAAACCTAACTCTACTTTTATGCTTTCAGTATTAAATTACTTATAAATAAATGTTCTAGGTCGTTAAAGTCGGTAATAATAAGTTAAAAATGGTAAGTTTATTCGACAGGTGGCACACGCGATATGTACATAAGAACCTACATATAATGCTAGAAATAAAAAGTTCTGAAGCATTTGTTTGTCATAATTTTAATTACAGTGCCGTGTAAGTATTTAGTTTTTACTATAAATAACATTCTATACAAAATTACCATAATGTTAGCGTGTTCAGTGCACATTGGCAACCTGTCGTGTTGTTGCAAAAATTAAAGAAACATTATGCGATAACATTGTATGGGAAATTACTGCAGTTCTCGTGCAAATACGAAATATCAGAAAGTACTAAATAACTCGATAGATTAAATCTGAAATGGCGCATTTGTTTTTGTTATTACTAACAGTACTATTTTTTATGAATCATAGTAATTAAACTTGTATTAATATAAAATGTGACACTTAAGAAATTGGAAAAACAAAATTAATAAGCTGATGTAAAAACTTAGTTAAGAAACTCAACGTCTTTACTTTTAAAGTACCTACAAACAGGTACTTTCTTCAATATTTTTTCAACAATACCAAATAATAAAGATAGCTAAAATTGTGATAGATTACAGTCATTACAACTGACTGGCTGAAAAAATGAGTCAATAAGTTGCGTCATTTTGAAAATATCTTATAAAATAATATTTAACATATTATGTATTAATTTACACACAGAGTCTAAAATCGCTTTAAAATGAATTTGTATAAAGAATCGTTTTTTTCTAGATTTTCTGTAACAGAGAAAGAGCTTATATGGGTACTTCCAAATATAAAACTTCTTACTTCATCTTCTCTCAGTACTTACAAAATTTACTACGTTCAGACCTAGATTCTGAACAATTTGCCTTTATTATAATTTTATTATAATTTCGCTTGTTTCGTTAACTAAACGTTAAATACGGGTTCATATATTACGAAATATACTGCTGAACAATTAAGTCCCAGTACTTTTAACTCATAAAAGTTAAAGCACTATACAAATAATATTTACACACCAGTTAAGGAGATGGTTAAACCAATTTCCGTCACACATTGAACCATGTGATCTCAAAGTGTCACAGTTAATCACCATATAGTGTCAGTGCATTTGAATCGTTCGCATCGGGTACATTCACCGCAATCGTAGCCTCAATTACGTTAGACTCGACAGATCTACAGTATGATCTTAATACGGTCCATTCCTTCAATCGGGTTGATGACCGATAGCCACTCCCTACTTGTGTGCACAGTTTGCAGTGTTTTGCTTATCAGTATAACGAACGCGGAAACTTCACCTTATCAGAGCACCTATAGGTCCCGTTGCAGAGTTAAAGTGAATGGTCGTACTTTATTTAGGAATTATAATTTTAGTTTTAAGCTTGATTTCCAGTTATATGATAGAAAAATTTACCATGTAACGAAATACCGAAGTACTAAATCACAAAAAAGCTTCTAGCAATCCTTTCACTATAACCATCAATATTACTGACATCTATAATATTATTTAATCGTATATACGAAAGCGCAATATCTTCGTTTCCTCAGAAAAATAACTTCATTTTAAAACAAAAGTAACTTTTCTAAGATAACTTCATAGTGATTACATGTCGCCTACAAATTGTTTCTAACAATTCTACTAGTCCTTAATATGACCTCTTAGTGGTGTAAAAAACTATACTTGAAGAAGGTAATATTTAAAACGAGTACATAATATAATTAATTATACTTATTGAAAATCAAAATTATAAATTTCTTATTATTATTCCTCCTGTAATCTGATGAGTGTTCGTATCTTGCTCGAGATTTATCTAATCAAAGTTTCATCGTTGAAAGATGAGAAGTAACCAACTGTTATATGTACGATACGAAATACATACATACGTACAGAATATAATGCAGCTAACTTTTAAACTGAACTATATGGGTTACTAGTGGAACTGCTCTCTCAAAGGTTGTCTATTGGTTCGATTCGAATAATTTATTATTAAATAACAAAAAAACAAAATTAATAAAATTTACAACACCTAATGTTAAAATTGCTGATAATATACATAGTGTTGGGTGGAGATATGTTAAGGCCGATAGAATCAACTAAATTCCTAGGTATCATCATAGATTCGAAATTACAGTGGAATCTCCATATTGAGGGGCTAGCGAAAAGACTCAGCTCTGCAGCGTTTGCGGTAAAAAAAATTAGACTTATTACAGACGTAGATACAGCTCGCGTAGTATATTTTAGTTATTTTCATAGTATTATGTCGTATGGAATCCTATTATGGGGTAATGCAGCTACCGTTAATACCATTTTTGTCCTGCAGAAAAGAGCTATTCGTGCCATATATAGTTTAGGACCTAGAGTATCATTAAGAGAAAAGTTTAAAGAAATAAAAATATTGACTGTTGCTTCCCAATACGTGTACGAAAATGTTATGTATGTTCATAAAAATATACTCGAATTTCCCAAGAATTGCGACATGCATAGCATTAATACTAGGAGCAAACATAAACTTGTAATGCCTGTGACTCGCTTACGCCGAGTCAGTAACTCTTTTTATGGACAATGTATACGTCTATACAACAGGATCCCAGAAAACGTTCAAAAAGCTTCTATTGCCAAATTTAAAAAAAATGTGAAGGAACGTTTGTGTACTAAAGGCTATTATTCGATTAACGACTTTTTAGAAGACAGTACGCCTTGGGAATGATGTGATCGCCGCCAGGCTATTTCAACATATAGAATTATTGTTAATCTACAATTTAATTTAAAAAAAAGAGTGAGAATACGATAAAAAAAAAAAATTAGTCCCGCTGAGTTTCTTTCGCCAGTTCTTCTCAGGTCAGAGGTTTCTTCTTTCCGAACTGGTGGTAGACTCATGACGTTCAGTAAGAAATTGTAACAATTTTTATGCTGAATAAAATATTTTGATTTGATTTGATTTGATTTGAACCCGCGGCTTCGCTCGCGCTAAATCTAGGGACGATCCCGAGCGAAGTGAGGGTGAGTCGCTTGTTAAGATAAACATTTCCATCATACATTACATATGTATAACTCTAGCGGTTTTGGCAGCGCACGCCAGAATAGCTCGCAGATGGTAGATTTTTTAATACTTACTTGATACTTATCGTCATATTTTGGACAATTCACACAATATCTTTATAAATTGTAGCCTATGTGATATTCTGATGTATAAGCTATATTATTGTAAAGTTTCATTAAAATCCATTCAGTAGTTATTACGTGAAAGAGTAACAAACATCCATACATCCATACATCCATACTTACAAACTTTCGCGTTTATAATATTAGTATAGATAACTGGTATTTTCATGTCTATCATGATTACCACTTGTCTTACTGCGAAGGAAAACATCGTGAGGAAACCTGCATGTGTGTTAGAAAATCTAGTTAGTTTTCGACAGACAAGTGAAGTCCGCCAACACGCTCTAGGCCAGCGCGGTGGACTATGGCCTGATCCCCCTCGTACTAAAGGATGCCTGTGCCCAGCAGTGGGACATAGGGCTGAAGACATATGGGTTGGAACTTAATGAAATTCTTGACAGAAAAGTTCAAAAGATATTCTTAATCGACTTCCCCACCTGCTCCGATTTAAAAATAAGATCATTAGCTCTTCTATCTTGGCCAGCCGCAATACCGATATCTACCCCATTATTTGATTTAAATTTTCGTTGAAATATAAAAGTTATTGCGTTATCTCTTATACAATATGAAACTTTGGTATTATTGTTTACTTTTGGAGATGGTGGTTTGACAGCTTTGTAAACTGATATTGTACTGGCGTATTATTTATTTAACACAAAATGACAAAATAGTAACGGTCGATTTGTTTATCTGCGATATAAAACCGTTATCAATTGCTAAATGTTATCCAAACGACATAATATAAAATGTTTTTTTAATTATCATAAAAATATTAAGCAATAAGATTTGAACGCTTTACATATGAGAACGAAAACGAGACAGATAATCTAGAATATTTGCGTTAATCTACGGAAGTAAATATTTTGATGAAAAGTTATTGAAATGTCATAATTAAAGTAACAAGCAGAGACAGGTAAGTAAGTATATTTTTAAATATGATTTGACTATGAAATCTGACACAATTTGAAAAAGGTCTTAATTAAAAAACAAAATATATTGGCACAATGTTACACAACCCTAGCTCCTGAACTAGAAACCTGTGTTTAAGGAGCTAATAATATACGTATTACGTATGTATATTGTTTTGACGTCATTGACGTCCTCTGTGACGCTAATCTCACTTAGGAAATAGGTACTATAGTACGGTTATGCTTTTTTTTTATAAGTAGTAAGTACGTATTAGAAATATATACGCTCATCTATTATTTCATAATGACAAAGGATGATATAAAGGCTTAGTTATATTACGCCAATAATTTTAAAATAAATTAACTTCTTTTGATGAATTTCTTCAATGAAATTCAAACATTAGTCAAGTGTCAATATAACACAATATTGGAAAATCATAGGCTGCCCTTTGTTGTATCCCTTTAGCACTTCTATGAACTAGCAGATACTTACAAAAACGTAAACTAAGAACTTTGATTCATTCTCGGCTTTATTGCGAAACAAGTGCAATTTTTGTAGAAACATACTGATGTACAATACTGTGCATGTATTATATACAAAGCATAGGTATCAGGCGTTATGTACCGATTAGGTATTTGATCTTTCGCACCTCAACGCCTGGTAGTTGAAACGTACTCATGTATGTGTATAAGCCATTTAACCCAATGAATCTCACTTCTCAGTACTTTCCACACAAATTAATATTGTATAAGCTTCATTTAAATACTTTTATTATAAATGAAACTATGTTTTCGAATATTGTCGCGATTTATTTTGATTCTTGGTTACCGACGTTTCGAATGCTTCGAATTAATGTATAATGTCTATCGAAAATATACAAATATTCTTGTAAACCTAAGAAAGTATTACTTTTTTATTTAAGTAACAATGAACGAAGCCTATACTCGCTAATATAATCGTATATACTCGTAATAAAAACTAACCACCGGCCTTTGCTTCGCTCCATCCGTCCATAGCTACGTTTTAATTGCGAAAGTCCCGTCTAAATCGTTTCGCAAATTATTCGCAAAAAATCGCTGGATCATACAAGCAGACAGACATAATTTAAAAATTATAGTTAGTTTTCTACAAGTATCATTTACGTTAGTAATTATCTATATGCACTTTTAATAGCTATTATTTTGAATGTACACACAGACACTTTAATTTTATTTATCAGTATTTACAGTATCTGTATAGATGACCTTTCAAATATTAAAAAGTATTAATATCAAACGGCATTGGATTAATATTTTCGGATTTCTCACGATTATAAATTTACTTTTATATAAATATTCAGAATTTTTCCGTTTATTATAATAATAAATTATAAAAGTTATCGGCTTTTAAATATGTAAGGACATGTTTATGTCATAAACAAGTGGGAAATATCACATTCAACTTTAGAAATATTAATAATTTTAATATTGAACTTTATTTAAGTTATGTTTTATTTATGTCGTTGATAAGTAGTAGTTTTGTTTAAATAAATTATATATAATTTTAAATAGAATATACATATATTAAAACTTAAACAGGTTATACGTACATCGTTTAAGAAAAAAGCTTACAAAAGCTTAACAGGCAGCTTTTTCAAAAGAAACGAATAAAAACCTTGAAGGTACTTAAATTAATTTAAACCGGGGACATGATAAAGTATTGTAATGAAGCTTGATAGGTTCTCAGTCAGAGAAATTGTAGTTAATGTTTAATAAAACAAAGGCAAGGATCTCATCCTGCTTGCATCGTTCACACGCCAAGGAACACGTGGGGCCTGTTCCCACCGACATTATCGATTTATGCGGGCATATTCTGCCGATTCCTTGTACTAATATAAAGATTTTTTAAAGAATTTTCATTGTTTTTTTTAATAATATGACTGAATAAGTGGGGCTATGAAAAAATTGTAAAAAAAGGAATTATTTATAAAAGAATTTTGAATTTAGATGTACAAACATGCATATGTAATGAAATTCCCTGCATGTGCAGTCGAAACCGTTAGTTGAACCCTTTATTAAGCCCTTATGATAATTTATAAGCTGAAATTACTCTCTGAATGTCTTTCTCAGTTGCATTAAAATTTGCTCAGAAATGGTTAATCTTACTGCTATTAAATATTTTTTTAGCGGCACTTCAAAATAAAATTGGGATCAATTTTTATTAGAAACATAATACATCTTAAAAGAATAGAGGTTGTAGGGATTTAAAATCGAAACTATGCGAAAAATAACTTTATTGATTTAGACGTAGTGTAACTTAGAGTCGTATACATATTATATTACACCGTTTAAAAAAATTAATGATTCGCTCGAGGGGTAGATAAAGTATGGCAACAAAGTGATCAGCTTTATCAAAATTAAAGCTAATATAAGAATACTAGCGACTCGCCCTCGCTTCGCTCGGGCTCTTCCCTAGATTTAGCATAAGCAAAGCCGCGGGATCCGCTTGTTATGCATATAAACCTTCCTCTTGAATCACTCTATCTATTAAAAAAAACCGCATTAAAATCAGTTGCGTAGTTTTAAAGATTTAAGCGCACATAGGGACATAGGGACATAGGGACAGAGAAAGCGACTTTGTTTTATACTATGTAGTGATGATGATGAAGCTAACTGAGTTTTTGAAACTGAAGAAAATTGCCATATTAAATCTTAATAAATTTCCAATAAAATATTAATTTCTATTTTATAATAAAAACGTAATTTTTAACATACAAAACGTTATTTTTGGCAATCCTTCACGAATTAAAGATTGTATCGATATGAAAACTTATATACAACGTGTCCTCAAAATTTTTAAAGATTTCTTTTCTTCAACGTTTGTAGAATGACTCTTGTAAAATACCCCTTATTTTTACATGTTATCTTTATATGTAAATGATATTTTTTTCGAACAGGGAATTGTAAGATAAGACATTTATACTCTCACAACTATATAAAGCAGATGATCCCATTAGAACTGACATATGGGTATCTTTTTATTAGATGCTGTGTCATCGCATATCACCGCCGGTGTCTCTGAGAGGTGGAATAAAATAAAAGATTAGAAATATGTCGATATGATAAAATGCGTGTGACGTACGAGAGCTTGTTATCTATGAGGGTCCTCGTTATTCAACGGGAGATTCCAATTTAGTGTCAAGTTTTTGACGAAAAGTAAAGAAAATGTAACAATGATATTCATGTATTGGAGGAATCTATATCTATTATTTATTTTAATAATGATTTTTTGTAAAAAGATAAAGAAAAATAAACTTTAGTTCGAAAATAAAAACATGCCTGTCTGTTTTATGATGAATGTATTTTATTAGAACTTTTACCGGTGAATAGAGGATCCAGATGGTTTTATAGAGGTGAGCGGGAAATAGAACGCCGAAACCGAGCGAAGCAAGGGTGCGTCGCTAGTATTAATATTATGTAACAAAATAGCAAGATAAGATTAAGATTACCTTAGATAAACACAATTTTATGTTATTTATGGCCTAATAAACATAATGAAATGCTTTTAGGTACAAATCAAATACATAAAATATTAATAATAAAATTAGAATAAAATTAGGAGGCTTATTAACAGTTTTTTCTCGCTATTTCTGCATAATTTAATTAAATATTTAATGTATTATAATTTATGAATAAAATACTGATGACTGGCATTAGTATAAATCAGTAACTAATTAAAAATTGAGCTATGTTTTTATAAAGTTAACCTTTTCATCGAAGGAAACACTTTACGCTAAAGTGTTTACACTCGATTTATAGGAATCATTTTAACCGGACAAACGTTATCTACTGTAGGTCCAGCCTTGCTTGTCCGAATAAATTGCCAATTTTGACCTGCGCTGGCACTCTATGTTGGTTTAATATAAACGAGGATATATTTACAATCACTATTTTACATTTAGAATCTATGGCTTTATTTAATGGACACTTTTACGAGAAAACTAGATTTTTTTTATTATTACTTCTTGTGATGTGACTATGAGCAAGATTGCCTGCATTTTTTCTCACTTAAAATGCCATTTCAACCTTTTTTGTAATTTCAAATATTTTGTTTCTTTCTTATAAGAATTCTATAGTAAGAAAATATAATAAATTCGAATACAACTTTTTAAGTTACTTTACATGTACTTTTCACGCTGTATCGCTGAAGGGACCTATTTGCCTTCGCCGGAATGCGATTGTAGGGCCTCTGATAACAATTTCAAAGACCCTTGGCCTTCATACTCTTCAGTTAATTTTAGACTTACAATACTAGTAACTAATATACCAAGATGTTCTAAAAATATTTTATGTACGGATTTCACTCAGTAATCATTTTATTATATATGCATATTGCCTTGTATTTTATATATATTATGGATTTGCTCTTAACATATTACCTGATATCGGTGGTAACTGATTATTTAATTACAAAAATATGGTTTAAAACGTATAATTGAAGAGCGTCAGCTTGTTGTGAGAGACATCATTTATTATGAAATTTCGATTAAATAATTGGAACATTTATTATCAAAATACCATTTTCGAATATATTATTTTATAACATAATGTTTTATAGCACGATGTTAGTTTTTTGCCGATTGCATGCAATAATGTAAAAATAATTCCTTAATAGGTAAATAATTAATTTGAATAGTAAGAAGCATGTTTGGCTTCGGCTTCGCTAGATTGGCGTACCCATTTATACCTATTATAATAATAATGCCGTTTATAATAGTAATTTAATGGACTTGACGATATGTGTCGCACAGTAGTGACCCTACTTGCTGTGCCAGTGGTTGCGGGTTTGAGTCCCGCTGTGGACATTTATAACAATTTATAACAATTTATAACATATTTATTTAATCTTTCAATATTATAGAAAAGTTAATTATTTGCATTATATGGAATAGACAGATTACCCATTACTTAATAGACTGTAGCCAGGATCTACGATGTAATGCCTAGGTTCCTATATCTAGGGTATTATCGATAATGCCCTTATTTCCTCATTAGCTTTCACTGCATAATGACGCTGATGGCATCCCGATAGCAAGCAATTATCTTCAAAAACCCTCTACCATACTATCTATTGTGGCCTTTGCGTTAACCAATTAACGGTAAATTATGGACGTGAATATCGATTTGAATTCATATTTTCAAACGATGCTTCAAAAGAGATTTTTGATTTGAACGATAAATACAAGTTTAAAGCAGGATTTTTATTTGACAAGCACTGGCTGTTATCATCTTTTATAGTGCCTGTACGCTACGGCACTTATTTTAACTAGTGTTCGTAGTAGCCGGAGTTCGAATTTAATCGCGAAATGCAAATTCGAGGAGGAATTTTTACCTATCCATATAAAATGACTACAAAACTCTACTAAAACTCCTTATATCTTTTTAATAAAGTTCGTTCACTTCAGCTTTATAATATTAGTATAGATATGTCCATGTAAGTATATCGATCGATCAATCAGTCGAGATTTTTCGTAAGTAATCTTTTTATTTTATTTTTTAGACTTACGCAAATTAAGTTTTCAAAAATATGCTATCCTAAATAATTTTTAAGCATAAAAGCTATTTGTCTCTTCAAAGTTTTATTTTTTATTACTCAATCGTTATAGATTTAGAAGAAAATAATGTTGAAGACGCCTTAATTGGCTAAAATATGGTTTATCTATGACACTTGTTTTAAGAAAGTCAAGTTTAATGTGGACTTATAATTTATCAAAATTGGTTAAGCTATTTATAAGTTATAAGCAAAAACAGTGGTAGTCAGGTTAAACACTTTGCCCTTCTTTGAACTGCGCCATTTTCTGTTAACAAACGAAACACAGCGAGAAGTTCAACCATAATTAAAGACATATTGGGTTTCCTTGTTCTGCGTACATCTCATTCGTTGCGGTGGTCGTGAACTTTTAAATGGTGTAATTTAATAGCTACATTAATTTAACACCCACTTTTAAGAACCATTTAAACCCGAAATTCTCGTCCCAATTTTAACAATATCTTATTTCACTTACTCTAAAAAAGCCGGTTTAGTAATAAAATAAACTACAAGTACTTGTATCTTATAAATAGTATTATAAGTGATAAGATTTCGCTTTTAAATATTAATATTTAAATTGAATAGAATGAAACATGCCTAAAATATTAACTTTATCTTTAGTAATTGTATGTCATAAAATGTATAATGCTGTAACGTATAATGTGGTTACAACGAAACCTTAAATACTTGAAATATATGGGATATTCAGTTGAAATGTGTTTAGGAGTAAAGAAGGAATCCCAATAATCTCCAGTCTCAGAATGCGTAGCTACGAGTATGTTATTTATTTGACACATATTCGAATGTCCGGATGTTTTAAGCTTTTCACTTAATTTAACTAGAAATCAGGGCAACAGTATATTCTACTTAATGAAAGTTCTATGCACTAATCACTTATCGTTACTCCACTGGTCTGATCTTAGTCGACTGTTCTATAATATTACATACAAAGCACCACATTCTGGTAAATTGAGTTGAGACCCTATGTGACACTTCATGTATATTTTTGTTCATTAAATTTTAATCAAACGCAATATAAAAAAGCTCACATTAATTATAATAGCTGTATCTAGTGTCAGAAATATCTTATATGTGTTTTGCAAGTCTTCTTCTTATCGAGTCGATGGCAATTGTTACAATGTGTCAGCCCAAAACTCGGCCACCATTATAGCTTTATCAGTGGCATGCATAAGCTCCTGTAAGTTGCAGGTAACAGGGCAAGCAGGGCATGTAAGTAGGTGTCTCATCGATTGAGGAATGGCACCGCATCTACACTCCAGGCCACCGCTCGCAAATCCCCACCTGGCCAAGTTTTCCTTACTTCGGCCAACCTGAGTTCGAAGTCTATTAAGCGACTTCCAGGTCTGCCAAGGCAAACTGTGTCCAGGAGCAAGATTCTCAGACGGTGGAACGAACGGAATAGGCAAAGAACCATGAGTGTCCTGCCAAATCCTGCATCTTGCCTTAGGTATTTCGTCACTAAGTGGTGAGACACTCTTCATGAAACTTTTTCGGCTTTTTAGCCTTTGTGGCACTAAGATGTTGTCGTGCATGGGATGACGCGGGTCTTGTTCCATATTGGCCCTTTCTTTGGAGCTCGCCACTGCTCTACGGATCTCTGGAGGCGCAATTCCTGCCAGTGGGTACAGCATTGGTGTTGGGGTTGGTTTCAGACATCCAGTAATGATACGACATGTTTCGTTTAGTGCTGTATCCACTAGTTTTGCATGGGAAGAACGACACCACACGGGACAGGCATATTCACCAGCAGTGAACGAAACGGCCAGGCCAGTGGTCCGCAAAACATTAGGCGAAGCACCCCACTTGGATGTGACTAGTCGACGCAGGATTTGGTTTCGACTATGGACCTTCTGCTTGATGTTCTCGCAGTTTTGCCGAAATGTAAGTGACCTATCCAGAGTTATACCGAGGTATTTGGGAAAGTTACTGTGCTCAATAGACACCTCACCCCATACAACATTTAATTTTCGCCCAGCCTCTCTATTGCGAAGGTGAAATACGCAGGATTGAGTTTTGCTCGGATTGGGCTTTAGCGAGTTTGCGGTGTAGTATGTTTCTAAGCTAGTAAGAGCATTTGATAGATTTTCTTCGACCTCCTCAAAGGTGATAGCTTGGGAGGTGAGCGCAAGATCATCTGCGTAGAGGAAGCGGGATGTGTTTGGGCTTGAAGGTTGGTCATTTGTGTAGATGTTGAAAAGAAGCGGTGCCAGGACGCTACCTTGCGGTAGTCCGTTTTTTTGTGGTCTCCAGCGACTTTTATCAGAGAGAAGATGGACTTGGAAACGTCGGTTGTGGAGAAGTTCTCGGAGTATTTTGATAAAATTAATGTCATTTGTCATGGTCTCCACCTTCCACAACAGCCGCTTTAGGCTGACTGTATCGTAAGCCGCTGATAGATCCACGAAAACAGCACCTGTCACCATTCCGTTCTCAAAACCATCCTCAATATGTTGCACGAGTTTGAGGGTCTGGTTGCAGCAAGACTTAACAGGTCTGAACCCGGCTTGCTCTGGGATTAGCAAAGGATCAATAGCAATCGTTAGTCGGTTTAACAGCAGTCTCTCGAAAAGCTTATATGTGTGACATAGGAGAGTTATAGGTCGATAGTTCTTAGGACTGTCTGCTGTCTTTCCAGGTTTCAGAATAGCTATGACCCTAGATTTTCTCCAGAGCCGGGGTATGGAAGAAGATTTCAAGCAGTTGTTATAAAGTTGCAGCAACCACGACACAGCAACCGGGCCAAGATGTTTGATTTGCTCAACCGATACTTCGTCTACTCCACAGGCTTTTCCACACTTTAGACTTTTGATCGCTGTCACAACATCAGTAAGGTTGAAGGGCTTACTGATATTGTCGCAGGGATCATCAGATATCTTTAGTTTAGGGACTCTTTCGGCGCGAACTGCTGGTTTCCCATTAATAATTAACTGATGGGCTATTTGATTGGCGGTAACTCGGCTTGTTGGAGAGGGTCGAGATGGTTCGTTTGTTAGTTTTCGCAAGGTATTCCATGCTTTTTTACTATTATGAGTCATATCAATACTAGTGACTGTATCTACCCATTTCTCCCGTCTATTTTTACCAATTGTAGAAAGCAGCAGCTCTCCTGCCATTTTAGTAGCGTCCGAAAATGGATCTTTCTGGTAAAGTGACTCATACCGGCCCAACAGCTCAGTGGACTCCGTTGGCAATCCTGGTATGTATGAAGTCCTGCAGCCCCTCGGGATATATTTCCGGGATAAAGATTGTATGGTTTCGACGAATTTGTCGTAATTTGCTGGGGTTGGCAAAACGTTCAAGAGGGCGTCATCAACGGATTCTGTGAAGGAATCCCAATCTGCCTTAGTGTAATTAAATCGGCGCTTAAAAGGCACAGTTATAGGCCTGACAATGGGCTCAATGGTGCACAAAATAGGTCTATGTTGAGTGCGGGGGATTGGAAAGCATACGCTTTTTGTGCACTGTGAACTGATGCAAGAACTGACGAAGACTAGGTCAGGATTGTACCCTCGCTTCCACCTGCCACTATTAAAGGAAGCTGGTAGCTTAGGATTGTGTATCAAACACAAATCGTTTGTCTCAGCCCATGTTTCGATTTTTTGTCCATCTGCATCTGTATCATTATAGCCCCAGTTTTGGCTGCGGCTGTTGAAGTCACCGATTACAATTTTAACAGCTTGGTCTTTATAATTGTCTGGAGGGTCAAATTGAAAGCTGGTTCCAGGAGGTTTATAGATTGATGTAATCGTACAAATTCCAACATCGATGGTAATAAGTTCGATGCCGTTTTGGGTTGAGCATTTGGTGGATAGGATGCTTACGCCGGGAGCAACAAACACTGCGTTACCGTGCTTCGGATGACAGATCTCGGCGATAAGCGTTAGTCCAGGAATGTGTGGTCGACTTTGGGTTTCGTCTCGATGAGTCTCTTGAACACATAGAACGTCGCAATGTGTTTTGCGATGTAAATCAGAAAGAAGTTCTGATTTGTTTTTCGAGAACCCTTCGATGTTAATCGAGACTACACACAAAGAAGGTTTTGAAAGTGGACCTTGAATTGCCATCGTGGTTTTGCAAGTTATACAGTATGATTGGTATTATGTTATAAGCTTAAACATATTAATTTATCTTTTGTTTCGTACCAAAAATTACGTAAAAGTATGTATATCTACACATTCTCTATGAATAGAAATACACAAAATTAGTATAGAAGGGTTTAAAAAAATTATTGAAGCTTTTACTGAAAACCTAGTCACCGTTCAAATAAGAACCCAAGGCTCTTGGCCCTTTAAGGTATTGGAACGTACTAGTAATACCACGGACACACAGTGTACATTTCAGTTTCGAAAACATATAAAATACCTGACCAAAAGCAAATTTATTTAACACCCATACAAAATAAAATTAAATTGATTCAACTACTTTCCTAAAGCTAGAGTACTTGAGCTAAATTGCAACTTAATTGTGGTATTCCGTTAATGGAAGATTTTCTCCAGTAAAATGTACAGTTAAGTAAACGATGTAAGTTAACAGAGTAGTGCAATAGAACCCACCATTTTATTATACCTTCATTCCTTCATTCCGACTGCGACGAAGCCTATAGGAGGGTTGTGTGTTTGATATGTATGTAAGTTAAATTTTATATTTGCTCGTAAATATTAACAGCTTATTTGATTTTGATTCATATTTCATGCGAATTTATCTCTATAATGCGAGTGTGACTGGTTATATAAATTTGTGTATCTTGAAAAAATAATTAATTAAGGTATCAAAATATAAAATTTTAAGGGAAAAATAATCAACTTATATGTTTTTAAGATATTTATAATATGACATTGTCATATAAAACAAAAAAAAATACCGAAAATAACAGCTTCAAATAAAAAATACTTATAAAAAATAGAAACTTGTGTATTTAAAACTAAACTAACAAGAAGAGAACGAGTTGACGAAGAAACGTAGCAGTATGACGTCTAAGTCAAAGTACAACATTGAATTCTATTAATTACTAGCTGACCCGGCAGACTTCGTACTGCCTAATCGATAAATAAAAGACCTAAATTTTTGTATAAAATAAACTTAAAATAAATTCATTTTAAACTATTCTTTCAATTTGATTTCTGAGCGACGGGGGACACATCAAAGGAAAAACAAATAGTTGTTTTTATTTAATTCATATTTTTTTAAACCTTTTAAACCTTTTCTGGACTTCCACGAATAACTCTAGACCAAAATTAGCCAAATCGGTCCATCCGTTCTCGAGTTTTAGCGAGACTAACGAACAGCAATTCATTTTTATATATATAGATAACTAATGTTTCTACGTCAAATTTTTTTTACGTTCACTTTTCTAAGTGAACTAGTTCACATTTTATTTTCAATTTATTCAAGCGTTTAACAAAGTTATAAGTTGTTTCTATTTTTGTATGTGCAGCAAGAACACCGCTTACCTTTTCACATTACTCCTATGCCCTAAAGCCTTTAAGAGATCGCTCGTAGAGTTAAGGCCGCCTTCTGTACATCATATATTTATGTTTAAATCTTTTTTACATTTAAAGCTTATACTTTTTTTGATAAATTATTATTCATTATCGTGTTGTATAATTATTTTTGTGGTTCCAGTGACTAGTGAAGTCTAAATTAATAAATAGGAATGAAAAAAATACTCTAACAATATTATGTTATTAACATTATAGTTTTTTGCTTATCGGTACATATAAATAAAATTAACAGTTTTACACTAAATGCATATAAAATATTTTTTTTTAATTTTTGTCTTTCTGTCTGTCTAATTGTTCCGGCTAATCTCTGAAACGGCTGGACCGATTTTGACGGGACTTTCAATTGCAAATTGTGTAATGTTATAAGGTAAAGTAGCTTAGGATACTTTTATATTATTTGAAAATTATAAAAGGCTGGCTAAAACTTAGCCCAGCGAAGCGGGTCAGGTTTGCTAGTATAAAATAAAAGGGTTGAATTAATGTTTTTTTGTATATAAAACAAAACTTAAATGACGTTCACTAACTCGGTGAGATTTAAGAACCCCACAGTCAAAGTTTTACATTCATTCGCTCCGTGAACTACGGAGAACAAATAAATTAATAACATAGCTACCCTCATCAATCTTTAAACCATTAAGCGATTAGATAGTAGCTTTATTGAATAAAATCGATATCAGCCTCCTACGCTTTACCTAATTCGATTCAGGATTATTATCAAAATCTTAAAAACTTCTCGATAATCGCATAAAACTTAATTTACTTTTGTAGGAGCTACACCATCAATCATCGAACAAAGTGGGTTTGACATGACTATATCATATCAAATATCAACTTTAATTAGATTTCACGTCCGATAATCAACGGTATAAAAGTTACCATTATGGTACTTTTAATAAAGTTTTCAGCATAAAATTAATAATAACTACAAGTATATTATCAAAAATCAATGATTCGCTAAAAGATATATTAGTTCTAACAAACTTATTTCTTAGAAAAAGCCACTGTTAAATACGGTATGTTTAAATCGCAAAATAACAAGAAATAATTTGAGAGTACTAAAAATTCCTCTCTTCATGAGTAAAAGGAGAGCATCTGGGCGGGTGGCATTCTAACGAGATTATGTTACGGGTACGGATGACAAAGTGCGAGTCTTTCTCTAGATTCTGATCCTTAAGGATAAAATAATAAGGGTGGTTATTTGCTTTTTTGTTGTGCCATGTGTACAGGCATTCTCAGCTATAGGATGGTCTAATATTGTTGGAATGAAGTGCTTTGCCTTTTGTTCGTCTTATCTTGTGAGTTAAGACAGCTTACTGTATACAAAGTCAGTTAAAGTCACGTAGGTTCATGAACATGGTAAAAAATTTAAATTGTTTAATTTTCTTACTTTAACTGTACTCTTCATATTGTTTTATATGAAGAGGTCTTTAAAATATTGGTTACCTTTTTTGTTTTTTTTTGCTAGTATTTACAGTATTAATAGTATTTAATGTCACATTTTGATAAAACTAGACTAAAAATATGTACGAGCTGTTCAGATCTATATAATTCTCAATCCGACGTTCCGTCTTAGTGACGTTCGGCTTAGTAGGTTCTGATAGACGTGTGCCAAACATCATTCACCATCACTATCATTCATCACCGTTGTTATAACTGCAGAACAGGAATACTCATTCTAGCCGATTTTAACTGTTAGTAATATGCCTATTTACTACTTAAAACTCTCAATAAATAAACTTTGTTAAGGGTAGTGTAATTTCAAATTAATAGAATAAATAGAATTTTCAGAAGTACATACAAGCATATGTTTAGTATATCCTAAAATCAAACAGCCATTGTAACTCTTTGGAAATGTTTTTTAACTCTAGATTACCTATTAAGATTTCACTTGAATATAATTTACAGCGGCTCAAAGATCAGCGTATCCTTGAAGCTGTGACGTAATGTATCCGCAGAAATTATAACAAATGCATCGCATAAACAGCAGCCAGCGGCAGTGGGTGATCGTGAACTGCCACGCCTAAACTAAGGTCTAACGTCGAATACTTTATGTGCGATATATTTTCTTACATAGAATAATTATTATTATTTAGTGCGTTTTTTTTATTAAAAAAAATAAATAAAAATAAATAAGGAATAATGTCGCGACCTGCTCTAAGGTAGTGTTGGTGCTGTGACTTAGTAAAGGCGTGGCGAAAGGAGGCCCATGCCCCATCTTTTTGACATAGTACAAAATGGTATGATAAAGTAAAAGTGTGCTGGGATATTTATTGAGTTTTGAAATTATACCTAATATTCTAACAGTAATATAACTGTCTTTTTTACGAGTATATGTACACTCTTCTTAAATATTGACTTTTGTAAATAATAAAAAAAATATTTATGAAATTAGTTTTATGAAGGGATTGAATCTAATGATATACGTTCCTTAAATATTATACTTTCTCTTTGTGAGCAAAAAATAATAAAATATATGCTATTTATATCACTTTTGTAGCCCAATAACGCTGTGAAACTTCACCCTTAATGGTTAAGGCCCTGCATAAATAAACAACCGCGTAAATCGCTCGCGGAGGTGAGCGTGCCGACCGAACGCTCGCGCATCTGGCTTATCCATATTTTTAATATGCTTCTACACGTCCTTATAAAAATCTGATTCAAATGTAATTAATAATTTCCATTGTGTTAATAATAAAATAATCTATTTTTACTTATTTTCATCATAACGTCCAATTACACTGAGATTAGATCCCTGAAGCAGAGATTGTTCAGAAATGCAATATTATAAACAAGAAAAACTACAAGTTAATATAAATGGAGAGAGATCAGCAGGAACGAAGGCTTTATATGTTTGCTAAGGTGTCGGGATTAAACGCAGTAAGTTTCCTAGCTTCAGGCATTACTCAGAATTTCCTAATAGAAATACGTAATGACTATACTTGTTCCGTTTCGGTTTCCCGTTAGTTGTTGAATATTATGTTATCTTGCAATGAAATAATAATAGAAACATTAAAGAATCTTATATATAAAGAATACAAGTTTATTATACTAGTAACTTATTATTTGATGTAGTCAGAATATAAGAAAAAGTAATTTAATTTATTCTAATGACAATTTTACAATACCATTAAATTTATACGTAACAATATTACCTATTTATTATTCAATAGCATAATAGGCTAATGCTATGATTTATAGTTAGGAATATTAAGTAGCGGTATCAAAGGCACTACAAGTTATAAAACAAAGACCTTCGCCCCGTCTGTCTGTCTGTCTGTCTGTCTGTTTGTCGCGAAACGCAAAAACTATTGCACCGATTTCCATGCTGTTTTCACCAATGAATAGAGTGATTCTCGAGGAAGGTTTTAAAATGTATATAGGATGACTCGCTAGTCACTACATAGTATAAAATAAAGTCGCTTTCTCTGTCCCTATATCCCTTTGTATGCTTAAATCTTTAAAACTACGCAACGGATTTTAATGCGGTTTTTTTTAATAGATAGAGTGATTCAAGAGGAAGGTTTATATGTGTAACTAGCGGAACCCCGCGGCTTCGGTTGCGCTAAAACCAGGGACGAGCCCGAGCGAAGCGAGGGCAACTCGCTAGTTTAAATATAAAGTAAAGAAATTTTATCTACATGATACTCGTAACTTAGTAAATTAACGTACTCGTTTAATATTTTTACTAAGTCGAATCATTCAATATTTTTTCAAAATCTAATTGGAAAATCATTGTTATATTTCGATACAGAGGCTGAATCTATAATTCTTAAAATATTTGTATGTCCGTCAATGAGTCTGCATCTACGTTTCATCAAAATACGTCATGTTTTTTTTTGGTTGTTGTTCGCATCACAAAAACCCAGAAAACATATTTTAATGAAATTTGGTAATCTGGATGAAGATATAGAGTACTTTTTACTTTGGGAAAATATTTCATGACTAAGAAGTTAATAGTAACATTGTCGTTTTTAGAAGATTTATTTACTACGCTTAATTTAGTATTGGTGTCAGTCGTGATTCGTGGCAAAGACAGACTTGTGAGTGTCAAGCATGGACGTATTAACTAATGGACGAGACACATAAGCGGACGTACCTTTACCGGCCTTGACAGTAATCAGGATATTTTAGGCCTGGCCGTTTGATTTTACGTCAGTCTCAAGCACTTACTTGTCAACAAAACATCTCCCAAAAATGACTAAATGTTCTATTAGATGGTGTAAAAACTATAGCAGCGGAAGCAGCACTATTTCTTTTCACTTGTAAGTAATATATTTTATTACATTTAATGTTATTTATCACAAAATTTGAGTAAATGTAAAATAAAATTTCGTATTATTCAACTATGTTAAATATAGTCGATATATCTATTTATTGTTGACATCTGACAACCATCATAAAATGGCTGGATTATACCGTTCAAAACAAATGACAGAACTGTCGAGTAAGTCCATTTGACATCGACTAGTGCTTGACAATGTCGAAAAATATATCGATATTTGACGAAATAACTAAGCGAATAATGGATGTTATTTGTACAGTACAATAACATAAAATACTTTTATCGCAGTATCCTACAATCTGATGACAATAAATTTATAATAATATTTTTATAATTAAATAAAAACATTATAAATGCAAAATTTATAATTAGTATGTGTACTTAATTTTTATTTTATTTTAACACATATATTACACAAAATTTTAGATTTCCTAGGGATCCTTCTCGAAAGAGAAAAAAAATTCTTAACAAAAAATTTGAAGTCTATAATAACTATAATTGAGTAAAAAGTTCATAACAATGTCCTGCTTATTTTAGTATAATTAAAATATAAATACCGGAAGCTTACCCCACCTTTATTCTCCCTTTATTTTCTTTGCCTTACAGCTTATTTATGATACGCCTTTTCTTTCCCATTCGAACGTTCTGGGTTTGATTGTCGGCGAAAAATCAAACAATATTTATTATTAATATTTAAAATGTCATTAATGTATGTATTTTATCGACTACGTTCAAGCACTAGCATTAGAGTGAATTTTGATGTATTGTGTCAATTCTTTGTGTGCGTTATACTTCAAATGGTTGAAAGTGTTTTCATGCATTTGTATTTTATGACTGGTCCGTTAGTTAATACGTCCATGGTGTCAAGCTATTTCCTAGTTTGAGCAACGTTACGTTGTTTCCATTTCGTTGACCGAATGGCTGTTCAAGCGAGGTGTAACTTCAAGCTACTAGTAAATCGTGCCCAGATATTAGATATGTCTGAACTTCACCTTATTTTATCCCTGAAATAGCTTTCCAAGAAACAACTTGTAAAAAGTCAATATAAACTTTGAAATAAATAAATATTACACATTATTTCACGGAGCGCCATCTAGTTCCGTGTTAAGCTACGAGGCTTGTGTTACGGATAAAACATAGTTGATATACTACATATATAACTTTAAATAAATACATACTACAAATATAAACACCCATGACTGGAGTACAAACATTCGTGCTCAACAAATGTATGCGCCCAGCGGGACTCGAAACCGCGACCGCTAGTGCAGCAAGTGCACTACAAACTGAGCCAAACGTGTCGTCAATGAAATAAATTGACGTGTCGTCAAAATGAAATATATTACCAGTTTTACAGAGGTTATTAGGTAGAAAAATATTTTACAAAGAGCATATTAAATGTTATATTTCATTTCAAGTATTGAAATTAATTTATTTGATATTACTTAATCACTTACAATAAAATAGGTCAGCCAGAATAATTTTAATCACTCTTTGTTTATAATTGAATAATAACTGGGATGAATTAATTAATATTATGATATAACACGATAAGAAGCATTTATAACGATAACAAACTAATAACACGCACGGATTAAAATAAATTACACGGTGATTTTAAAATATAAATTAAAAATTCATGAAAACAGTGTTAAATAACGTGGAAGCGAAACAATGGAAATTTTAAATTGGTCTGAAATATCAGATTGACGTGATTGATGAATAATTTTATTTTTTAGTTTGTTGTACTCAACAGTGAATTTATATATAGAAAATATCTTTATATTATATATATATATATATATATATATATATATATATATATATATATATATATATCATTCCACGGAATCTTCTTTACTTACGTGTATAAATAAATAGTTCAACATAGTTTTTTCGCTTTTTAATAACTTATTATTCACATCAAGATTTCAAAATAGGCAAATATGGTACAAGCTCTCGTCAAAGTCACCTAGAATGACGAAAACACAAGAGCTATGTCAATAATAACATGAACTGTAACGTTAATGATAGAAAAAAATCTTGTATCCGTTACTGAAGAAAAAAAACTAGGAACATATTCACTAAATAATATTTAACATATTAGTACTAATGTTGCTTAATAAATTTACATTGAGGGAGCTTTAATAGATTCAATTCAAGTTATTGAATGAATGATTGTTTTCGATTGATTATTCAGCAGAATTTTGGCATGAAAAATGAATGCTGTGAATCATGAAGTGCTTTATCAAAGTAAAAGGGTATTTTTGGCACCTTTGCTTCCTTGCCAGGAAATCAATATTCTTTTTCTTTTTTATACCATTTTCAGTCAGCCGGTAAAAAATAATTCAAAATGTTGTAAATATTCTTATATATGTATGTCGTAGGCAATTGTAAATCATGTAACTTTTAATTTATAAAATGCGCAGCATAGCATAGTAATATCACAATACTAATAATAATAAATATTGTTATAAAACAACTTGCAAGTTTTGTTTTCTTAAGTATTTTATACATTTACTCGTTATTTGAAATGACTTATAACGTATTTTACACTACTAGAAACTACAATAATTCATATATTTTAAAAATAAATATACAATGTAACTAAACGGAAATTTTCATTTAAAACGAAATATTTAAATTTAACAAAGTACAAGCTTTCTTTGTAAAACGTTTTACATTAATTAATTATTTGTGATGTACACTTTTATATATGTATAATGACGGTTGATATATATTTATTAACTTCTAATTATTTAAAGGCAGTTTCTTTAACTTTGTTACATTAAGTATAAACTTAGAAGTCGCAAAAGTGTAAGAAGACCAACGTAGTGCTATAAAATCTAAGTCGACCGTAATAGGCTTGTCTAGTTAAACCAAGTAAGCCTAACTTAAAGTATTTGCTAATAGCCGTTGAAAAGTTTTATTTCTTGCAAACAAACAAGAGTAAATAAACACTTGCAAAGTTAAGTCAATATAAAAATTATAGGTAAAACTACTAATTTCGTATATCCTTAAAATTCAACAATTTTTACTACTACTACAACTTAATTTGATATACGAAAAAAATTTTATGTTACTTCTTCAGAATCTTCCTCATAAAATAAAAACTAATACAATTGTTGTCGTCCTTTTTTGGATGTCAGTTAAAGATACCCTGGATTGTAAACAAGTTTTGTACTAATTCAATTCTATCTAATATTCATTAGATAGAATTGAATTAGTACAAAACTTGTTTACAAACCAGGGTATTTTTTATATGCATGTGGTTATCTTAAACTTAAAATGCATAGAGCTTTCACTTTTTAATTAAACATGGTTGATATGAATCTAACACGTCCTATTGAAATCTGTATTTGAAGTATCTTGATTTAAACTTTTTCTACGCGATTGTCCCGTAAAAGTGATAATATGTTTTTTTTCTGTACCTACCTTAAATATATGTATAATGTGTCCCAGCATATAAATAACTTAATTTCATATAAAAGTTAGGGTTGAAGCTTTTTAAGAAATAATTCACTACACAATAAGTTTTTTTCAAAAAGTTTTTTGGACTAATTTCTACTCTACGAGGGTTTGTCACTAGATTAAAAAATATTGAGTGTTTTGAATACTTGAATTTCAACTTAATCCAGCCATTTAGTGATGAACGGATACATACACACATACAAAATATATACTATATATACATAACATAATAAAAAAAGGAAAAATTTCATAAATATAGTTAAGACTAATCACCAGAGGGCATTACACAAGTCTGCCAACGTTTTCAATTGCTATGCGCTCATATCTGATCACCGATTCATTATTGACCGGAAACAAGCTTCATTTCGCTGGCTGTTAATTAAAACAATTTGATGGAGCCCACGCTTAATAATTTTGGTGTAGACCTATTAAATGATGAAAGAATTTGTGTTTGTTTAAGCGAGTTGTTTGTATATTAAACTTTAAATGTTTTATTGTAAGATGAAGCATTTTATTGGACTAGACATGTCATTTTACAGTTGCCAAAAATAGTCATGTAAGGTCAAGCTACATTTACATGACATTTACAGTATTTAATATGGTTGAATCAAAAGCGACTTAGTTACTTAGTTACTAAGAATGCTTAGGTGTTTAGGATAGCCTATGTGTATTAATAGTCCGATCAATGATTTAAGAAGAAACCTTACATAAGTCTCCTGATAATAAGATTCCTTTGATATCTTTTTGTGTTTCATTAAATGTCTTATTGATATCTCAAACATCGTATTTAATTACGTCTTATGAGTATAAATAAAATTAAAGTGTCTGCTTTTAATTTCAAATTAACAACTTTTCTCAAAATGTACTTGAAAGTATATACGGGTACTTACATCAAAATATCAACTTTTAAAATTTTTGTCTGTCTGTCTGTCTGTTTTTTTGTACTCTGAATTTTCACTCGCAGATGGCTAATATATAAGGAGTAACTTAGGCCACTTTTATTTTATTAATTATATAAAACCGTTTATTTTAACTTACGTCCAGCAAAGCGTGCTGGGTTTGCTAGTAGTACATATTATATTGTATATACTAGCGATTATCTTGAAGAAATGTGTGTGGCATTTCTTATTTATACGATACATCATAATCACTTTAAGAGTCTTGTCACTATTCCGCGCAGACATGAATTAGACAGCAATATTAGGTTGTTTTGTATATAAAATAAAGTAGTATTATTTTATGAGAGGTGGTATTTATTTAATTTAATACTATCAGTTATAATTACGGAAATCGGTTGACAAAGCTATCGTGTAACATGCACTTTTGTTAAGTCAGTAAAAATATGTACGTATGTATGTATGTTCGTATTAATAAGATATAAAATGGTGAAATGTGAGTGACAAACACTATAATAAATTTTAGCAAATCATACATTCAAATTATTAGAAATCAAAAATCGATCAATTATTTTCATACAATGTAATTTAACGTCAATTGCTGGCGTATTTCGTATTCTAATAAAATGATAAAAAATATATAGCTCAATTAAATTAAGAAATTTTTGATCGGAATGAAATCATTGGTGTCTAGGGATAATCACCGTTTAAATTACTAAATTATATACATTCGGGTTTAATCGTAGCTTCAATGGTCCCCTCGAGCGACGCGCTTCAAAAGCTGCGTTCAACGGAGCTATTCATTATTCTTTTTTATTCATTATGTTTTGTGGCTAACAATGACGATGACAAACGAAGACGCATCGTCTTTAATTGTACACGCAATAATAAGTCCTTATTACGGTCACTTAAAAACTAGAATGGTATGTATAAAATTATCAAAATAGTAAGATGGGTATACGGGTATATACAGCTTATGCCATGGTTGGTTGCCATTAATTAAATTTTAAACTAGCGCTGCTTCATGGCTTTGGTTTTACGTGCTAAAATATATTCCTTGTAGGTAAAGGTAGTGTATTCATTTACATAGTAATAACTTTGTACAATGATATATTGTCCCCAAAATTTTCTTCTTTCAAATAATCAATAGTTTATTTATAGTATAATTGAATTAAGTTCTATAACAAATAGGTACTGATGAATTTAAACTTCATACATGTTACTCATATGATATTATCTACACAAATAACGCAAAGTTGTACGTGGGCGGCAACCGACTTGACGTGACGAGTGGGCGAGAATACCGTTTATTTTAGTAAAGTAATTAAGTTTGCGTAAGGTAGCCTGACATTATATTCACTGCCCTTATATGGCTTAGTGAGCTAAATTATTCTTTTAATATCTGCGCCAACAAAATGTTAGGTGTTTTGTCACAGTCACGTCCTAGGCTTTTATTACATTTTATTATCATATAAATTGTCTGTCGTATATGTGTATATTTCGAAAAGTAACTAAAGGAAGGCGTGGGTGGAAATAATTAAAAAGAGCAAGTACCCATTGTATTATAAATGACCCGTGACTGCGGATCGAATTGGATTGGCTCGACGACGGATGTATAGATAGTTGGTTTAATAATGAAGTTAGATCTTTTCTCAGTGTCTTTACTTTTAAAGTAAAACATAGAAATATTCGTGCGTTGTAAATTAAGTATTGGGATAGTATTAATAGATATTAGAATTTTATGCATGCTACGTGTAAGAAGGCGCGATTGCTTTACGTCGGATGATCCTTTTTAATCTGGTACCACTGGTGGTTTCAGTCTTTGCAACCTCCATCGTTGGATGTCTTAGATGACATCCTTTAAAGTTTTTCTAAGCCCTACAATATGGAGCTCTTAAAGAGTAGAGTCTTCTATCCTTTAAACGCCAGCAACCCTTTTAGCCACTCACATAAGGAGAACTGATTTCTTGTTTGCTCCTTTTTCTATGAAAAAACTCTAATATTTTTCGCTTTTTTTTCAAATAATAACTACATTGTTTATAGTACAAAGGTGACTAAGCTTGATAGCAGACTGATGAAGCAGTGAACCTTGTCCATATATTATCTTCTCTACGCTTCAAAGAGTATACCCAACTTGCGTGCTCTCATTTATGCGAAGTAAGTTCCCCTATAGAAAGAAATGAGGACTGAGCACATTTACTCATTAATAGAAAAGTTATAGAAAAGACACTTCAATATAGAATAAATTAATGCTAACAATATCAAGGCAGTACTCAAAATGGCACATTTTGACTTACCTAAACCATGACAAATACCTACATGATCAATCTAAATGACGAACACAGTGTGGGTGAATTGAACTCGTGACCTTAGCCGCATTCATTCTGGTCACTCATGCTCCACTGCGGCGTAACGGTCTGCTGATGATGGATATATGTCATTAACTATATGAAAATAGATTTTGTTGATAAGTTCAAGAAGAAAAATTGTCTATACAAGTTTTTAGAGTAAATTCTACAAACCTTGTACGATTAAATAGTTAAAAAAACAATTTTGTGTATTAATTGTGTGGCGTTTGGCCTGTACGAGGTTAATGTAGAGTGGACTACATAAGTAGGTCTATTATATCTTTTTAATTGGTTGACCTTGGCTGGTCATGATAATTTTTATTGTCACACATGATTCATTGTACATAGTATAATTTTGTGCCTGTGTGTAACTATACCTAAATGTCTTTCACAATACGGCATAGCAAATATACACTTCTAAAGAAATTATAATTAAACCAAAAACTGTACAAAAATAATTTCAGTTTTAAATTAAAACAAAACGCTAAAGACTTACCTAACCTTAGCCAAAATATCGCATTAATATCGTAAAAACCTTTGCTCTACTTTAAAAAAATATTTTTTTATTTCAATGAGTTACATCAACAAACCAGAGCAGTGTAATGAAATATAATTTTAAAAGGCATTGCTAGTATTTTACAACATGAAACCTGAATAACGAGATGCTTCACTGAAATAAAAAATATCTTCCCTGAGGGTGCTAAGCTGATATTAAAATATTTCTTTTGTTGGTGACAGATTGTTTGACGTCAACTTTATGCGGCATTCGTTTTTCATCCATTGTAGGGTTGACGACACGGATTTAGGAGATTTGCCTTTAACTTATCAGTAATTATAACATATAATATGCCTATCTGGGTGTATGTCTGTTTATTGCGCCTTATCTTTGAAACGGCTTGACCGATTTGGACGGGACTTTCACTCGCAGATAACTAATGTTATAAGGAGTAACTAAGAATACTTTTATTTTATTAGAAAATGTAAAAACCGTTTAATTTATTTTAACTTACTCTCAGCGAAGCGGGCCGAGTTTGTTAGTCCATACATATAATCAAATTCTAATTATACATAATAATTTCATTATAAATTCTGAGTCTGTACCTTCATCAATTATTGTTTTTTGTTAAATTATTATCGACACAAAGGCCCAATCTATAGTTTTTAGAATATTTGTCTGCCTGTCTTTGTATTTGTCTGTGAGCGCATGACGCAAAAATCACTGGACACTGTCTGGCACTGGCACTGGCTGGCACTGGCATTGGCTGGCACTGGCACTGGCTGGCACTGGCTGGCACTGGCACTGGCTGGTTATAAGAATCAAAGTAAACGATACATTTTACTGCGTAAAAATAACTGATTTACGAACGAATCTGAGCAGAGCGAAGAACATTTAATATTCTTTTTTCACTTTACAATTTAAGTTAAACTTTCCTTAATTGTTTTTATTGAAATATTTTAAAAAAGACTAACGCAACATCATGTCCGATATGTGTCAGGATATTTTACTATATTCGAACTGAGAGAAAAGTTACATAGAGGTTTGGTGTGATATAAGCTACTTCCAATCCACCTCAAGTAATTTCTATGGGATACAATAAAATTCCACAAAACTATAATAAAAATCATAACACAAGCCTCGTAGCTTACCACGGAACTATATGGCGCTATTGTGATAATGTTCCAACATATTTTTTTATTTACATGAATATAGTATATATAAACAGACTTTAAAACTAAAATGTTTTTAAAATAGCTGACAAAACTTTAATAGTATATATTTTAAGAGCCTTTCACCTTCGATCGCTTTTGCAAATCACTGTCTTGATTAAAATTAAATTGAAACAAATGAGTACTATGATAACATCAATGAACACGATTTAAAGGTAATGGATTCGATTACGAAAGAATATAAGGCCCAGATTGTAGTTGTAATTAGAAAATTAGAACGTTATCAGATCATATGGTAACAGCGTAGTTGTAGAACTTTCAAAGAGCCTTTGTACGAATGTGTGTGAGCTTGTTTCATTTAAACGTTATCGCAAATTGCTCAAGACCACCTGAAGCTTGGCGCAATGATAGCAAACTTTCTCTATGTAAATAACCGTTTTGTACGATCTATGTATGTACCTACAATATTAACCAGAATTTAATAGTTTTTTTTATATACCTGCATAAAATAATATGTACATAGTCAGTTAATAGATGATAATAATTTTCGCAAAGAGATCGTATATTTATAATTATTTGATGTAAAATTATATAATTTACAGTAGTAACTGAACTTTTAAATTTGAAAGCTTAGCCAAATTTTTCATTATAGCGATGAAAAATGCCCTATCAAAAATTGAATCTTTATCATATTATTAAATGTGTTCTTTTACCGATTTCGATTCAATATACTAAAAAATACATAAATAACATTTCACTCAATACTATTTTATAAAACTTATTTGTATTTCCTGTAATTAATCCTTACTTTCTTACTAATATTATAAATGCAAAAGTAACTCTGTCTGTGCGTCGCGCTTGCACACAAAAACTACTGAACCGATTTATATGAAATTTGGTACACAGTCTAGAAAAGAAAAGAAAGGACAAAGGCTACTTTCCAAGTCAAAAAAAGGGCTGTAAAAAGTTGAAATTTGACATTATTATTAAAGCTAGAAACTTATTTTTACTTTTGATTAGATATAAATAAATAAGACATTTAAAGTTTGTTAAAATTTTATCCTAAAGGGGGTAAGTTACTTATAATTTGAGTGCTATTTCACTGAATTCGAATGTAATACTGGAAGGTAATATCCATTATATTCAATATGGCTAGCTGATGTAGCTAAGTACTATTGCAGTACATTTGAACGTGCTAGTTCTAATTAGATGCATTGTGGCGTCAGTGAGGTCAATGCTACACCACCCTCGATTATATGCGTAATTGCCACTCTGCCACGGTCTCGCTCCGCTGATCGACACACGTTTTCATTAAAGTAATTTTATTGCTGTTTCACTATGAAACACTTTTAAAAGCTACATTTTAGTGCTAAGTCAGACATTTCCTCTGTAATAGATACTTAAGTCCTATTACGAATGTAAATTAAGCTTAAAGGTACATGGTTAATCAGTCAGATTTTTTATTAAAGCTCGGAGGTAGAGAAATAATTAATCTGTTCATATTTAAATAAATGTAAATAACAGGAAAGATGTTTTTACAGCTAAATAAATAGTATATATCAATGTGAAACTTGTTCATGGTTATCGATGAAATATATGTATGGATCTCCATATTTTTTTAGTCAGATTATTACTGTTTACTATATAAACACCTTTTAGTTTAAAATTCATCTTAAGCAATACATTTCTAATGTTAAATATATTGTTTGCGCTACTGGGTGTTTATACTAGCTAAGTGGATTTATCTTTAATAATTTTATAAATATGAAAGTACTTTTGTGTGTCTGTCTGTCTGTCTGTCTGTCTGTCGCGCTTTGATGCTGAATCTACTGAACTGATTTAAATGAAATTTGGTACACAGATAGTTTAGAGCCTGAAAAAGGACATAGGCTACTTTCCAAGGCGAAAAAGGACTGTAAGGGGTTGAAATAGGGGATGAAACTTTTGATTAGACATAAATAAATAAGAAATTTAAAGTTCGTAAAGATTTTATCCTAAAGGGGATACCTAGGGACAAACCCAAGCAAAGCAAAAGTCTCTATTTATGAAATCTTGCAAGCAACCTTTGCTATAAATAAATAAACTATAAATTTTGTTAATATTTCAGAAAAATAACAAGATTATTAAGTATCGATTATATTGCACACTTTCATTGTAGGTTACGCAGTGAACGTGTAATTTGGACCATAATTTACCACCGTCCCACCCACAAATACCCGTCGATATTGCGCGACTACTGCATAATTAAGAGCGATCTCTCAAAACACTGTTACGGTAATAATAAAACATTTTCTGCCATAAAAATCACCTGTCGCACCAGTATTAACATATTTTATCTCAGTAGCTATGTGTAATACATTAACATATACATTAATTTTTATGTTGAAGTGATTTAGTAATAAGTAAAATAACTCGTTCTAGTGGCTTTGAACGCGTTTTTTTTTCACTTTATATTTTGTATGCATTGTATGTATTCAGCCCTTTTTCACGCCTCACTTATGGGCACGGTCCTCTCTTTAATACGAAGGTGATTAGGCCATAGTCCACCACGCCAGCTAAGTGCGGGTTGGTGGACATCACATGTCTTTCGAAAACATGCTAGATTCTCTCAGACACGCCATAGGTTTCTTTACGACGTTTTCCTTCAAAATAAAAGCAGCTATCATGTTAGAAATGATTGGCACATGAAAATATTAGAGGTGCGAGAGCCGGATTCGAACCCGCATCGCTTGGTTACCCATGCGAGTGACAGTAACACTGGGCTACCACTGGGCTATAACTGTCACGATCTTTTACTAGTGGCTTATCCTAGTGTTGCTCGGGTGCTATTTATTCCTTAGTTGTCTTTTCCGATTTTATACTATACATCCACCTCTATTACGTTAGTTATAATATAAGTGCGTTCTATATAAGAAATCTATAACGAATAGCGCAATACAATCTTAAAAATATAATATTTTAACTAATCATAATAGTGAACACATTATTACCTCAAATTACGTTTGACTGCTAGACGTTGGACAGAGCCTGTCGTTCTGATCATTAAGGCCAATCGAAATTACGTCGGTCAATTGAATTTTAATTTGTAAAATGTCCTAACTCAACTTTTATATCACTGAATTGCTCTGGATAAGAATAATAATATAACTTATACTGGATTTAAACGCTTAAAATAAATATAAACATGGTATATTGTAGTACCTACTTATATTTTTTAATGAACTCCCCTCTAAAGGTTTAGAAATTGATTTTTACCATGAAAAAAGCTTTAACTCCTGAATTACCGAAAAAAGTTTCTTTTAGATAAAATATCACAAAAAATTTAATGAAAAATTACTGAAAGTTGAAAAGGTAAATTTCAAAATGCTACTTAAATATGCTTTCAATATCAATTTGCCTTGAAAATTTAAGATTCAAAACGATATTTTACAAACCTATTGTATGGACGAATTCTGTTTAATTCCAACCATTTTAAAATAGAAACATTGTTTCTTTGACTTACGCCCGAATCCCGACTTCAGACATAGAATTTAATGATCCTAATGATAAATCCCGTTCTTATCCGTTTTCCTAATCATTATTCAAGTACTGCGGTGTCGACCAAAGCCGTTACAGCGTGACACTAATTGATGAATCATTTTATTGGAATAACAGACAAGTTTGTTATATAACATTAAGCTTGCTAACGATTATTTTATCTTTTTTATAGTCTGAGATCCGGCGTTTGAAATACTCTCGTTCCATTTTTCCATTAGATAACGTTGAAAAATAATTAATTGTTACTGCAGGAAAGGAAAGAATCAACTTTTATCTGTGATTTTTTGAGATATATTTACCGGTTTTGTCTTTAATGTTGGACTACGCAATGTTACGATTTTGATTTGAAATGGATATAAATAAGTAGGTTATCTTTAAAGATAAATAAAATTAAAGTCACAGTTTATAATTTTAAAATAACAGCTTTTAAATAAATACATATCAATGTATATACTTTCGTAATACACGAACCTCTCCTTCTCCATTCTAACATTGGCGAAGTAGGTGTTCTGTGCTCTGGCACGCGTTGAATCCATTAAAAAGAAAATTTAATTAATTGGAATTATATACGGTCCTTATAAGAAAAATAATAATAAAACGTTTGTCATTCTGTCTGTTTCTTTCGATCAATCTCCAAAACGGCTAGAATTATAGCGACACACTTTTTACGTCGCGGCTCCTTATGATATTACAGGTGCCTAACGCACTCATTAAGACCTTTATCTTTAAGTTTGGAGTTTATAGGTACATTCAAGTTTTAAACAGCTTCATTTAAATGAAGGGTGCTGAATGCTCTCAAATATTACTAGAAATTATTTAAATGTAGTAATTTATAGAAACGTTTATATGTATAATACATACTACATTAGACAAAACCGATAAAATAATATCTCATTTCAGTTAAATCTATACTAATCGTTAAAACGTATTTAGGGACGAACCTAAGCAAAGCGAGGGTGAGTCGCTCATTTGCAATAAAACCGTGTCATAATTAAGAAATATAAATATAGTTTATATTAAAATGGTTCATTAATTATACCTAGTTTTAGTAACATAAGATAAGGTGTTATCTTATAACACATAAAATTATGATAAAAAGTCAAAAAAGTAAGATTTAACTTGAAAAACCGGTAAACATAGCAGTACCTACGAGTAGCGCGACTATGCGGTGTCAGGTTGACAAGTATTAAAAGCAAAATCTATTTATCTCCCGTCGCCTTTTTTCCTTTCTCACTAATGTTATTTTTTGGTAACTTTTCCCTGACTTTATATAGATAACGTTCCGTTTAGATATCTTATAATGATTTTAGTAGAACGTAAATTGTAATTTGTAAGTGTAAGTACATAATATATTTAATGGTATGCATATTGCACTTCAAATCTAACCATAATTGGCTTTATAGTTAAATATTTAATAAGGATTAATCATTATAAACAATTTATTTCATTCAACGCAAAAAAATTCAATCACAAAAGTGCTATAAGTGTTTGTCTATAGCATCGAAGCACCCCAACCGGTGAACCAATTTTTTTTTTAGTTTCATAGGTGATAGATATTAGATGATGAGAAACAAGTTTTAGCTAATATTCAAAAAAATATGTTTAGCCGTTTGAACCAATGTATTTAAATCATTTTAAATAATTGGAAAATATATTCAATTTAGATTTTAACTTTGCTACAGATTTATTAATGTATGTAGATAAAAGGGAAAAGGAGGATTGATCAAACGCGAGTCTGACTCGTATACCGAGCGTTCCGTAAAATTAAACAATAAAAAAGCTGATTATAGAAAACATTTTTTTGTTATGTAACTACAAATTTTAGAAAACTGTTGATTCGTCTACTTGCGCTAATTGTTGCAAAGTATCAAGATTTTAGGTCAAATATTTTAACGTCTAGGTGCTTATACCTACGTTTAGTTCCTTGCGAGTGTCAAAACATGCGGTACAAAGGGCCGTATATTTTGAATTTTCATTTATTTAAAGTTTTAGAAGTTCCATGTATTCAAAGCTCCAAGGACCACACTGCAAAGTGTGTGAAATGTACCTAATTTCACATACTCAGTATTGCTGTAAAACAGGCATTTGACATAAAGATGGACAATAAAGAACATTATATAAGGTTCCTATTATTCCGTTTAAAGTAGGGATCCCTAAAAATAATTATGTAAATCAATTCATGTTATCCGCATTTTAAAGCAGCCCTACCACAGTTTGATAACCTATAGTTTATTACCCCTGAATGGTATCTCTTTCTATTAACTCTTATCTATAGTTAATTGAATGTAGGTACTTTAATTTAAGGCTGTTCGAACTGAAATAATTAAGTCATTTGTTTTTAACATCTCTGGGCATATGTTTTAGAGTTGTTAGTAAATAAGGAGCAGTGTAACATCGTCATGTAAAATATTTTTATTTTTATAGAACAATGTTACAGGCCTGTAAATGCGGGTATTTCAAATTTCCTTTTTTCTTTTCTTTTCTTTTATCTAGCATATAGAAAGAATACATTATATAGTACGTATGTAGCAGATCTGAAAAAATATTACGAGTCATTTGATTTTTTTATTTAATGAATTTCAGCCCTTTTTAAAGTCCGGCTGTTGAACACGGGCCTTCTTTTCACCAAACCACCAGGTTAAATGCGAGTAAGCGGACTTTATAAGTCTTTCAAAATCTTGTTAGGTTTTGTCATGATGATTTCTTGTTTATTAAATTCTCTATCGAAGTGCATGAAGAGCAAGATTCGGAACTCGCTTCGCTCGGTTTCCAAGGTATAATACGTTACGATAGAGTAAGAGAATATTAAAAATATATTTAATTAAATATTTTTTTAAATACCATAATAATAATAATAATATAAAATTTAAATACAAAAATTAAGAATTAAGAGCAAGGCACATATTCATGCTTCCCATAAAACAACTAAAAGGGACAACCTCTTGAAGAAATGGTGCCGCGTCGACAGGACAACGGAGCGCGAATGTATGTAGCTACAAGTATGATGTTTGAAGAGGATGGAGTGATACAGGATACTTTATGTAAAAAATATGGGACTTTCGTTATTGTTATATTTTTAGTAGCTGCTGCTAATGATTTTGTTCACAGATTTCTTAAATTCAATTCATGCTTTTATTTATGTTTGTTCCTTTTCAGTTTAATTCTTATTTTGTTTTATATCAAGTCTCGTAATATGGCCAAGATGTGGCTTATTAGTCAGAATATATTCACAATAACATTTAAACATTCTGTAGGTTTTTAATTATTGTTTTTTACATAGTGTAATGACGAGTGTGTGTTTAATAAATAATAACAATATATAGCATGTATAAATATACCCAGACGTACTTGTAGTACATGAATTTTAGGACATAATAGCATAGGAGTAAGTAGACAAATACACAGAGCGACCCGGCGCATAAGTTGTAGGGTAAGACCGACTTCATTTAAAATTAATAAAAAAACCAGATTAAGAAAAAAAAAATAATATTAGTCCCGTTGAGTTTCTTTCGCCAGATCTTCTCAAGTCAGAGGCTTTCCGAAATGACTACCATTGACTTATGACGTTCAGTAAAAAAATGTACTCTAATCATTTTTTGCTGAATAAAATATTTTGAATTTGAATTTGACTTTTAATTATGATAGGAGGCCTTAATTTTATTCAAAAAAACTGTGATATCACTGTCTACTTAATATAACCAAATTTATTACGCACCCAGGAGGTGCGTAATAAAGGTGCGTAATGATTCGTTAAAGGTAATGAAAATGATTAAATTTCGGTTAAAATCAAATGTAAGTATAAATAGAGTATATTTTTTAAGTATTATTATATATTTATTATATATTTGTGAACTTTGATTAAGTCGATTATGATAATCGTCGTAACAGTACTGAGCAACCAGGAAACTGAACAATAAGTTTTCTTTAACTGTAATAATATCTATAAGAAGCTTTTTAATAACTATTCGCGATAAAAGAAACACTATATTATAACAAATGCATATTTTTCTGTCTTATTTCTCCATAGTTACCTCATTTACTTGTATATTTGAGTTTTTAAGTAAGCGAATCTTTGTCATTTCCCTACATAAACTCAATTCCTCAGATTTAGATTTCATGTATGTATGTTTTAATACACTGGTATACACCGTTACACCGCCTCGGAAGAGATTTAGCTTTTAAATAATGAGTTTCTTGCCTTATAAAGCTTTCGGAATCGGGTCTCAAATAGGACAATGAATCTGTATTTACTATTTGTACTTTTTAAAAAAAAAAGAAAACAAACAAAATTAAATAACAAACAAACAAACAACAATATTAGCGAAAAGATAAACACTATTATAGTTCGTTTCATGAATATCTCATACCTACTTCTGTTTCAGAAAAAAATAATGCAAATACAAAATATATGTTGCAGATGTTATTTAGCGGGATTTATCTTCGCTACGGGAGTAAGAAATGTACGTGACTTCATGAATAGTTAAACTGGGTGTCCTATCAGTTTATGTAAAACGAATAAACTGGTTCACAAATCTTCACAGACAGTGTAGGTAATGCTGCCATATAAAACTTGTTACGAAAAAGTGTATAAATAAATAAAATGTAATAAATAGCGACGAAACTTCTGCCTCAGATTCGAGTGACCCTACTTTCTGCACCAGCGGTCGCGGGTTCAAGTCCCGCCGGGGGCATTCATTTATTAAGAACGAATGTCTGTACTCCAGTCATGAGTGTTTATATTTATAATATGTATGCATTTAAAAGTTATATATGTGTAGTTTATCAACTATCTGGTATCCGTAACGCAAGCCTCGTAGCTCACCACGGAACTAAATGGCGGTGTGTGTAATAATGTCCTAACATATTTATTTATTTAATATTTAATGTAAGTTACAGCTTTTTATTGTAGTGTCTTGAACTTTTTAAAAGCTTTTTTTATCTCATCTCCGAATGAGTTTATTTACAGCACTATTAAGACAAGTTATCACTGAAATATATACGTGCTAGCTTTAGTTTCTAAGATCATCAGAAATTAATGTCGTATAAAGGGTTGACTAACATATTATGATTACAGATTTATCTGTATTAGTTTCTCTGGACCAAATTACTTAAATAACTTAATTTACTTACTTAATTTAGAGAATATATTATGCAGTAAGAAAGATATGTTGGGACATTGTTGTTAAAAACTGTTAATTTGACCAAAAATGCCTTGTAACAATCATTTTAAAAAAAGAGGGTGTAAATGCGCCTTCGTTAGTATTTTATTGATTTACATGAGAAAGAGGACGACGAAATAACGGTTCGCTTTTGTACTAAGGTACTACTTAAGTTCATTCAACTTTTTATAAGAGTTTTCAGATGTAAAGTTTTTTTAGTGCTTTAAACAAAATTCAAAATTCATTCTAGCCGTTATAGAATATAACTTTTACGAAAATCACATAATTTTATGGCATTTTTAGTTTTTTTTTCAATAAACTATATACTATTATACTTAGTATGACTTCGTGTCTACATTCTTCGGAAACTTATAAAAAGATAGCCGATTGAAAATAAAAACTAATCTATTCCAGGGGAACGTGCATTCTTCTTAGTAAAAAAGTAGCCTATATGCTCTTCCAAGACTTTAATTTATGCCAAATTTTATCAATATTCGTTCGGCCATTTTAGCTTGATAGACTAACAAAAAATCCATCTTAATTCTCTTAATTACTACTTAATTCTAAACATTCGATTAGATGATATCATTTTTGAAAGCCTACATTTCAATTTGTTTTACAAATTCAAATCTTTTTCTTTTTAACCCATTACCGACTCTGTGCAAAGCAATTGCTTCAACAAAATCCTCCTATCTGGATCAGGTGACCACACACGCTGAGTTAGTCTTTTGAAGTTCCTTAATTCGTTTGCTCGTTACTACGGTATGTAAATTTAGAAGTGACAATAAAATGCAAAACAAATGGTTGTGTATCTCGTAGTAGTTGAAGAAAATGTGATTTTTACGGTATATTTGGAAAACATGGCACTTGTTTAGAAGGTACGAATACGTATACCTTTTAGATATAAATGACGGATTATAATACAATTTATTACTACTTCTATTTTGACAAAAATATAATATAAAAAAAATGGATATGTATGTATTTATAGTTATAATTATTTAGGCCGAATACCTAGTGCAAAACGATAACCTTGTAATAAGTTTCATACTTTTTGTTGTCTTACTAAAGCTCAGAAACTTAAAGAATACAGATACCTTTGGATGAAAAGGTATCATATTATGCAGAACTACTCAATATCACTACATAGTATTTAAAAACAAAGTCGCTTTCTCTGTCCCTATATCCCTATGTATGCTTAAATCTTTAAAACTAAGCAACGGATTTTGATGCGGTTTTTTTTAATAGATAGAGTGATTCAAGAGGAAGGTTTATGTGCATAACTAGCGGATCCCGCGGCTTTGCCTGTGCTAAATCTAGGAAAAAGCCCAAGCGAAGCGAGGGCGAGTCGCTAGTATATTATAAGGTATAACAAAATTTATGCTCTTTTAATAAAACTTGTCATTTACTTTTTTGATATTATTATACCTACTTTCAATGTATATAATTACCTCCTCGAACTTAAACTGTAAAAAATGATGGTTCAGAATAAGAGCTAAGTCTGCAAACGTTTAAGTGGTCTAGAGTAAAATAGCGAAGTTTTTCAACCGCATCGCCTATTAGTGGCTTTTATATGGAAACTTTTGAAGTTGTGGTTTGATAAAAAGTTTAATGGAAGATATTAGGGAGCTTACATGAGATGCGGTTTTGGACCGGTAATAAAACATTTTTATCTTCCGGGCCATTTCAATATACGATATATATATATCTTATTATAATTATAATATATATCGTATAGTACGAGTATGTGTATGATTGTATTAAAGAACAGATAGAAGAAGTTATATCATTCGCTTGTTAATTATTGTTCATCGCAATAGGTTTAGCATAATTATTAAATAACAAAAGCAATTAATTTTTATAATTTTATCTCTCATGATATTGCCATAAAAATTAATTTAAAAGACGAATATTAAAAAAATATAATGTGATAGTAGTATACATTATTAGTAGAAGTTATTACATCTATACATATATAGTTTCGTAAAAGTATATATGTAACAACTATTAACTTAGCCAAGTCGATTCATTGATGTTACTAGAACTTAAGTAGTTTTAAATAAGTCGGTTAAAAGCTTTTCTGGTACTTGTCTGCTGTTAAATTATTCTCATGTAACATATTTTATTTTATACACTTAGTTGACATTTAAAGCTTTTACCCGACTGCCAGAAAAAGGGTTCTGTTTTTCGAGAGTATGTATGTACTCGTATGTATATTGTTTGGCACGCTCTGCAGCCTGAACGGCTCGATAGATTTCAGCTTCAAAGGTGTCGTTAGATTCGTATTAATTGTAAAAGTGACACCGGGTATAAATATTGAATCAGAACACAACATATTTTACGGTTTTTTCATTTCCAAATTACACAGAAACGCTGTCGGGTTTTTAGTTAGTTTTTTTTCAATTACACTGACTTTTGTATGATAATGTTAAAAAAATTAATTAAAAAAGTTAATATTAAATCTTATTTTATTATTATATCCATACTTGTTTTATCTTTCACTAAAGGATTTATAAAAGCTTTTGAATAAATTGAATCTCATAAACTTCAAAGCTTTGTAACTTGACACGGCTATTAGGCCTTTATAAGGGGTTTAAGTAAATTATTGGGACTGTTACTTTTAATGTGACACCATTCTTACATAAAACTTTTACATACAAAATCACTATTTGTAAACAGAGTCTTTCTACAAGTTACTAAATAGTTTATGTTCACACATATTTTAGTGATAAGTTTTTATAGAACTTTCTTACAGGTGGTCTTTTTCTATGAGTCTTAGTATAAATATAAATCAAATAAAGCTTATTATATGTAGCTTATATTTAATTCACTTTCAACTTTTAACAAACATTAAAGTTAGGGGCTATTTAATAGTTACTGTATAAAATATCAATAAAAAAGAAGTTTCTTTTTAGGTAACGTACCTAAAGTTTAGTATAAAAAATATTAAAGGTTTCTATGAAACAGATTAGTAGGTATATAAATAAATATTACACAGGAGTATATTCATGGATATGGCGAGTGTTATAAAGTGTTTTCACGTGGGAATGATGAATAATAATCCTCCTCTGTAAAAAGTAGTATTTGTCATTCTTCTGCCCTCCGACTTCAACCCTTCTGCCAATCTTTTTCGACGCGAAAGATAGACAAACAAACAAAAAAAACACACTTTCCCATTCATAATATTAAGTTTTTTCAAATCTTCTTACGATTCTATATTATTTTTTACATTCATTTCATATTTATATTAGCAAAGTCAACATTCTAACAGTCACATTGCATTAGATCACATCCATTAGCTCGAACTTCCTCTGTTGTATGATAAAAAATATTTCTACACTCTTTTACTGCAATAAATAATACAATCTAGTTCAATGTGATTTAACATATCCTCAATTCAATAATAATTACCGCTTTCAAAACGGCCTTTCACTACAGTTTAATATAAATTTAATTGTACGAGTGCGCTGCTTGGCGTGCCACACCTAGAGCTGGGGTTTCTCTACATTATTTGTCTGCGACTTGCGCATTTATTAACATGGTCTAAGAGTGTCACTTAGGCGATTTTAACTAAAACGTAACTTTAAATTTATAATAATAATAATATTTAATTTGATATCGCATAATATATTCATTTTTTTTAATTTTAAAGTAAAGAGCAAATTACTCTACGCAGTATCAAGACAGTCTTACTATTTAGCGTAGTGTAATAAGAGTAAGCAAGTTAGTCTGTTATTTTTTTATTGGAGATGTGTCAGGGATGATTTATGAAAAAAAATGAAAAAATCCAGAAAAAACAGCAGTATAATTAAAAAGACTCAGAACTCTTTATTCTGCGTGAAAATCACTAAAGATAGTCTCTCTTGTGACCATAATGTTTGTGAGAAGGAGTTAAAAAAAGGGGTTTACAAATATCTGAAATAAATCCTCGAAAAATTTCAAAAAGGTATAATTTATAATATTAATTTTGTATAGGTATGTAAAGTAAATTTACTTCTTAGAAATGAAACCAGTAGAGTCATTTTTCAGTTCAACACTTGGTCCTAATGCAATTAAGTTTCAGATTAATATTAGCACTTAAGAGTGGGTTGCGTCTTACAGCTTCTTAGATCTATTTATCTAAATAGAGGTATCATAGTACTCCTTCGCTTTAGTACAACCGTATAAGTTTCATTTAATACAAAAACTTTTAAGACATTTAACAGAAATTAATATTAATATATATTTGATAAGTTATTATTTTACTACTTAATATGCTTTCTAGTATTTAGGTATTTGACTTGAACTACGATTTTTAAAATTAAAAAAATATTTTATTCGCAAAGGCAGTTCTCTTTCCTATGAAATCCTTATAATAGAAACAATTTGTTAAGTTAGGTTTAGGCAAATACCTAAATGAGGTATCTCTTCATATGTATAGTATACATCAAACTAAATACATATAATATAATATTATGTACATTGTACACATTAAGATGTTGAATTTTTCATATGAATTCTTTATGTAACATTATACACAGAATTTCCATTAAAAAATTTGTTGTACATACAAAATAAAACTAAATTTTAGCTAATTAGTCATATTTCCACTCCACTCTCGAAACGTAACTAAAACTAAAGTTGACTAATAAAGTAATATGATAGATATAAAGCACTAAAACTTTATAATACGTATTAAGAACTGACATTTTACTAATAGACAAGTATACATTCCGTTTAATAATTTATGTTTAGTATTGAAATAGTTTTATTATCTATGCAGGAATAAATACGATACATTTTCCTTTAGATAACTCAAAGAGTTCCAACGAAGGGTGTGGTCGGTATCACTGTGGCTTACCACACCCAGGTTCAAAGGATATAGTTAAGCTGTAGTTAAAGTGATGGTAAATTATCATTATATTATGATTATAAATATAAAACAGTAGTTTTACTCGTGACTTAGCCTGTTGCATTTGTATTACACTTTAATAAAATAGCCATATTAAGTTACATTTTTTAGACATTCTATCATTTGCTATATACAAATGCAAATAATTTATGATATTTTTGTCATAGACTGTTCAAATTTTTTGGTCTATAATTAATATAGATAAATTACTTAAAAAAAATTAAAATACAAAAATAAAATACTGAACATAAAAAATCTGCTTACTTACAGATATATAAGGTATATATTACTATAAATGTATATAAATAAATATACTGTATATACTATAAATGTAATAATTCAAATGAAATTGGAAGTATATAAGGAATCAAGTACAAACAAAGAATAATTATCCAAATTGATATGAATTTAGATGATAGTTTGAGGTAGTAAACTTAAAATAAACAAACAACCGAATTTAGAACCTTCTCCTTTGATATGAATATCTATTATCAACGGACTTTGAAGTCCGTTGATAATAGATATTCATGTTAAATAATTTAAGTATAAGCAGAGTAATCTAAATTGTTAATGAAATAAAAATAGAAAACGTTTCGTTAAACAAAGTTATTTAAACATAACAAAGAAAATTACCGACGCATTTAAAAATATTAAAATTCTTACATGTCTGCTTTGCAGTTCTAATTTTAATTAAAATAGCTAAAATTTTATACAACTAAAGGGGATATCCTATAACTTTAATTCTAGATGTTATTATGAAGCCTTCTAAGAAACCATTTTCATCGAGCTTTTAATAATTTAAAACTTTCATAGATACAAACCTGCTGTAAAATAAAATATATTTTGGGACATTATTAGCTACGAGGCTTGAATTACCGATACCAGATATTTGATATACATTATACATAACATTAAAATACGTACATATTCGAAATATAAACACCCATGACTAGAGTACAAACATTCTTGCAAATGAATGCCTCCAGCGAGACTCGAACCCGCGACCGCTGGCGCAGAAAGTAGGGTAACTGCAAACTGAGCCAAACGTTTTGTAAAATATATTCATTTAAAAAGCTTTTTTGAAATTACTATAATATTTTATGGCTTCGCTTATATTGTTAGGTAACTATATTTGTTAAACACTTGCCGTGGTATCTAATTATCGATAGACCACCTCGTGACTAGGCGTTGTCATTTGTGCGCTGCCTCGTTGGTAATGACGAGTGGATATTGCAATAATTCTACTTGACATGATAAATTAGTGATTCATATTTCGTAATAAAATTAAATGGCTATATATATACACTTTATACTTCGAAAACTTGTAACATGTAACTTAAAAAGTGTTAAAGCGATTCAATGTAACAAAATTTTGATAGTTCTTCGTTAGCTTTCTTGTAGAAGGACTGCACCGAAATAAAAAATATTTAACTAAGTTTTAATCGGGAGATTAGGCCAAAAATAAGCAAAAAATTGGACGTGCTATGTTTGAACCATAATAATATGAATTTGCGAACTAATACAGGCATAATCATCAAAAATACATATTATTAAAAAACTCAAATTAACTAATTGTTATTTAAATAATTATAATGGAAGATTGTTGTAACATTTGATATAACGTAATAACTTCTCGGTTATTTTATCAAGAATATTATTTTGTTCTAATCACCTATAGTACGTAATTACACTGATTATACAATCTGAGAACAACATGTGTTATGTACATTTCTATTCTATAATATCTCCCTTTGACACGTGATCTAAATTTCGTAGGGGACATTTGAATATGTGTCATAGTGAAATCAAAGGTCGTTATTATTCCACGGGGAGGATGTAGGTGCTGTACAATACACATTCAATAACGTTCATTCATCCTATTTTATATCGCAACCTATTTTATAAAAGTCACTCTTTCAATTTCTTCGTGCTCCATCTGGTATTCAAACGAGATTAAGTCCTTGGAACATTGTCGCACCAATTTCAATAGACTTACAAATTCTTTTTAACAATTTTATCAGTACAAAACAGTTTTTTACTTGTTTTAAGTAATGTCGGACTAATATTAGGTATACGAACAAGCAACTCACCCTTGGTTGGGTTCATTCTTATGAAGATTTTGACAGTATGTATACATTTCTCAGATATTACATATTTTACCCATAGTAATAAAAATGTTGTTATATAACTAACTTGGATAACCGAGTGATGCGGGTTCATATCCGGGTCTCGCACCTCTGATATTTTCATGTGCGAATCATTTATATCATGATTACCACTTGTCTTACGGTGAAGGAAAACATCGTGAGGAAACCTGTATATCTGAAAAAAACCTAGCAAGTTTTCGAAAGATATGTGAAGTCCGCCAACACGCACTAGGCCAGCGCGGCGGACTATGGCCTGATCCCCTTTGTACTGAGGGAGGCCCGTGCCCAGCAGTGGGACGATGAAAAGGGCTGATGATAATGATAACTAGCTATTATAATAACAATTTTCATTAAAATCTGTTCAGTATTTTCTCGTGTTGTGACGTTATAATAAGTATATAGTACCTACATAAATGTTTCAACTTTATTGCGTGTTTACAAACAGGTACTGCACAATACAATAATGTTATCAAAAACAAAATTTAAAATTGAAATACAACGTTATTCTCATGCCCTTTCACTACCGGACAATGAGTAACTGGCAACTGGCAAGGCTTCAAGGGTGCGGCTGTCGTGAGGTCACGCCCATTCAAATGTGGTTTAACTAATCTGCATGAACGCTTATCTGTGATTATGTAATTTTATTTCGCAATTGTTAGAAACGTTAATGGCTTTGTTTAACACTACTATCTTTATACATCCCTAACTATATCCCATAAAGCATATTTCGTCGTGTAAGCGCGGATTTGTCGAAACGATTAATTTAGTGAGAGTTAAGTAATAAAGAATTGTTGACTTTTAAATTTCTATTTTATGAGTATGCACATTTTACTAAAATCCAAAAAGATATATATATTATTTATAATATGTATTGTATACCTACGACTACATAAACAAAATAATGTTTTGTAACTGAAAAAAGCTCGTTACTGAAAAATAGTTACAACATACTATGTATTATTTTTAAATTATTATAATGTTCTGCCCCACTTCGGCCATGGCGGTCAATTTACAGACTAACCTCCTGCGCAGACATATTCGCGGGAGACATTATAGTGTACATGTGCACGAGCTTTTAAACTTTATTCCTCATGGAAAAACTCAGTAATTTACTTAAGCTTTGCCAGACGTGGGCTTGGAACTCAGAATCTCCGAATCTGCAGCAGTAAACTTTAACCACCATACCATAGAGGCTGCACAATAGCTTAATAATAATATTACTACTATACACAATTAGCATTGCACTAGAATAGAATAAGTGACCACATTCTTAAGCCATAGCATAAAATTGCATCTGTATATATTTTAATATTGAGTCATTAAGTATAATGGTAAATATACTATACAAACGCCAAAGAAAAATTGCCAACCTTTTCTGAATCTTTTACTGCAGCTGCGGTTAATTGACACAAACCGGTCCACAGCGTTATTAAATCTCCAATCATACTTCAGGCTTTACAGAATAATTGCAGTCTTGATAAAACTCAAAACACACATGTTTATAAAATTGAGAAATTATTTCGAATGTAAAATATTTTTTTATTTACATATAGGACAATGATTTAATTTAGTAAAGTATAAGGTATGTACTTTGCTGTCGTGTTATATCTATCCAACGATATGTAAGAAGAGCAGATTAGTGTAGATTACTTAGTTAAGATAGACGTAGAAAAAAGTTAGTAATAATTATTATTATCATCACATTAGATGTTTTAAGCTCATATCCTTATTATCTAAAACTAGCGACTCGCCCTCGCTTCGCTTGGGCTTTTTCCTAGATTTAGCACAGGCAAAGCCGCGGGATCCGCTAGTTATGCATATAAACCCTCCTCTTGAATCACTCTATCTATTAAAAAAAACCGCATCAAAATCCGTTGCATAGTTTTAAAGATTTAAGCGTACAAAGGGATATAGGGACAGAGAAAGCGACTTTGTTTTGTACTATGTAGTGATTTGAGGTGTCCCTATTATTGTGCTAATGGTCGCAGGTTTAAGTCCTAATAGAGGCATTTATTAACTACCCATAACACAAGCCTTGTAGCTGGCTATGGAACTAGACGGTGCTGTGTGTTTGATACTTACAATGCATAACCTCCGCTATATCATAAAATATATTATTACCTAAAATTTTACTATAATCTCAATAAATAAAGCAATATAACTTAGAGGGATGAAGAAATCTTAAGAGAAAGTAGCCGCTAGTAGGCGGTACAAATAGACGTCAATTTTTATTGGGTGTTATTTCCAATCTAATGAGTTTTGAGTTCGATCGGCGCTTTTAAAAAGCTTAATTATGTTTATTCGAAGCCATTAAGTGAACCAGTTCGATTAATCGTTCCGAAGCTCATAGGAAACTGTTATTGTCGGATCAATAAAAATATAGTTTATCATGTCGGTGTTTGAAAACTTTGAGCGGAAATTGTGATATTAATCTAAATATCTAAATAAGCGATGAGAACCGATTGCAATGCAATTACTTTTACATTATAATTAAAGTGGTTCAAATCATATTTCGTTTCGGCCACTTGAAGAACCTTTTACAAACCTACTTTTTATATTTGTATGTGAAGAAATCTCTTCATATAGAGATCTTATAAGAACAAACTCAGACAGGTATATTACGTGTAAAATTTATAATATTTTTTGTTTAAAATATTAATAGAGTCCTAAATTACTTCTTGGTACATTTATTTTGAATTATCAAGACTGCGTTGCATAAACGTAAACAAAAACATAACCCATATCAAGAGAAAGCTACAATTTAACCTATTTGTGATAAGTGTTTAAGAAAACCTTTGCAAAATACTATTTAACCTACATATTATAATAATACATATGTAGACTGTATATTTAGATGCTTTTAAACTTCATATTAAAAATCCGTGGTCAAAAAGTTTGTACATTATACGAATTTCAATTTAATAATATAAAGGGATTAGACCTTCATTTTGTTCTCAACACAACATTTTTGAAAGGTTGTTACTGATGCAGAACAAATTAAAGTGGAACTCAATTACGCACAGTGAGTCTGCAGTCGGTCACAATCGATTAGAAGAAAAAGAAATGATCACGATGCCAGGTGGTTAGACAGGAAACGGCAGGACCCGCCACTGCGCGTCGAATCAAGCATGTCAATGTTAATTAATCGTTTAAGAAGCTTACAGAAAATTTTATGCTACATAATCACCTAATGCGATCATCTTTAAACGAAAAGGCATTTTTGATAAAAAGGGTTTAAAGACCTGAAATCTGAATGATAATCTATCAATCATTTTTAATTGCTATGATAAGCTTAAAAATAAAAAAGTTGGTTTTTATCCGAATACTAAAACCAAAACCGAATCGGAGTTTTCATTAACTATAGATACTTAAATATAGTCAGATATTTTCAAAGTCGGTGTCGTACATTTATATTATTTATTACGGGCTTTTGTTTGTAATTTTTTTATACTAAATGTTTTTAGTAAGAAATGTATAATATTACGTTATTTTAGCTCTACAAGGCTATTTTTATATCCTTTTTTCTAATTGGTAAATCGCTATACAGCAACAGATTTAAAACAAATTAAAAAAATATCAATGTTTAAATAACGTGTGTTAGTTTATATTAATTACATATAAGGCAAATTTATAATATAGACACGTCTGTCAGGACATTAACCTACGGGTAACATTCCATGAATGTTAAACACGGCTGAGTAAGTTGTAGACATCTCGCCGCGATTTGCGATTCAGGTCTCCATGATGCGTACTTCTATACATAACGTCTTGTCAACATCTTTTGTTTATATTCAATGTTGCAAATGGAAAAAGTTTTTGAAATTATTTTTAGCTGAATGGTGAATAGGTATTTAAGATTCATAGTTGACTTTTGTGTATCTTTCTGGTGTATTCTTCAAATATAATCTAAACTGATTTTATTAGGTTAGAAAAATCGTAACTAACAATCAAATAGAAAATCATTAAATTGACTAAAACTGAATACAACATCACTAATACGAATTGAAGAAGTAGAGCAATTATTTAGAAACACTATGCGACCCGATCGCGAGTCTATTATTACTATAAAAATTTTAAATATACCTATGTATAATAATAAAATTTAAATACTGAACACTGGTATGAGAAAGACTGGATGGAGGCGATTAGTTTATTTTGTAATGTTAAAAAAACTATTAGCAAGGCAAAAAATGTCCGAAGAATTGGGAATATCTGAAAAAAATACTAACAGTGCTTTCGTTTATGGAAATTCTGTATAAACTCAAAGTTCACAAGTAAAATTTTTAGCCAGAATAATATCTGACGGGAAAAAGTATTTTAAAAAAATATCTTGACATAGGACATTTATTTTTTTAACTTTTACGTATTTATAACTTTGTAGTTATTACATAATTATTCGTGCTTTGAACTTATTAACGGATATAAATAATACCATTTAATATAATATTATAATCGTTTATTTAATAAACAACCTCCAACAATGTCATAACAGTTCTGACTGGAAGAATTTTAAATACATATTTATTAGTAAATCTATAAACTTAACTTAAAATTTAAATACCATCTAATATCACAGATAATATTTTATAAGGCATAACACTATACAAAACAAACTAGACGTTGAGATTGCGTTTAGTAAAATTAGTTTTTATACGATAATATTCAATCATAACTTTTTATTTATGTACAGTAACGATCTCATTAACCTTGATTTAGGAAACCAAAAAATCTAGAATGTAATTTTCATATAATTTCGTACGTACATACATAAGTTACATGTACATAATATAGAGATTGTTAAAATAATATCACAATCTAAATCATTTACAACATAACCATTAGACTCTTATGTATTTTCAATTATAAACTAATGAAACATCATAAATACATACTCATTTTATAGGAATGTAAAAATAAAATGTGGGCTTTAAAATCTATTACGAAAGAATTAACACTCTCCAAAACTACCTTGGACAGAATTTGAAATGTGGAAAGAGGAAACAATGCAGCGAAAGGAACCTGAAACAAATAGATAAGTAAACCTTCTTAACCTTTTTCATATTATAAACTAGGTACCCCCTTTAGGATAAAATTGTTACAAACTTTGAATGGCTTATTTATTTATATCTAATCATAAGCCTAAAAAATAAGTTTCAAACTTTTAGCTTTAACAATGACGTAATTTCCATACAAACTTTCATCCCCTATATAAACCCCTTCTAGCCCTTTTTTCACTTTAAAAAGTAGCCTTTCTCAGGCTCTAGACTATTTATGTACCAAATTTCATTTAAATAGGTTTAGTAGTTTTGGCGTGAATGCGCGACAGACAGACAGACAGACAGAGTTACGTTCGCATTTATAATATTAGTTAGGATTTCATTATAATGAAAATAATGTATAAGTAATAACATATCTTCCAAAAGAGATAGAAAAATAACAAATATTTTCTTAATATTTGCCTAATTTAAATCGTATTTATTTTTCCAAAGTAATAATTAGTTCGTCGGTAATAATAATATAGTTAAATAAACCTAGTTACCTAGTCGGATCATATCTGATATCAAATCCGGGAACGTTTATAACATTCCAACCGTTCTTAGAGTGGGAGTAACTGAAGGATATTTGTTCTCGGAAAGTTTCCGGTACCAAGAGTTTCATTTGCTCCAAGTGAGAATGAAATTCTGGCAGCCGAGTTAAATTTGTCTCCATAAGATGCTCTGAAACAAAGTTTAATATTTATCTTCATATATTTATTTAAGTTTTTCATCTACACAACTGTACAATAATTTACTATGAAAAAGATTATACAAATAATTATCATTTTCAATAAAACTATATTTTCGGATTTTGTAAATTTGGAGGGAAAGTCTTTAACAAGTATACTTAATTTAATAACCTTTGAGATATTTAAAACCTATGTCTCTCTCTCCTCGTCATATTTACTGAAAAGCATTCGAAACGTTGGAAACCAGAAATCAAACTTCTTACAAAACAAAACATACAACGAAACAGAAAATTTCCTTACCTAGACGTGTAAACTGACACAACATGCGCACACGCACACGCACACGCACACACACACACACACACACACACACACACACACACACACACACACACACACACACACACACACACACACACACACACACACACACACACGCACACACACACACACACACACACACGCGCACACACACACACACACACGCACACGCACGCACACACCTCAACAAACTTTATAATTAATTAAGATAGAAGTTAATATTATATTGTAGCATTGTAAGCAGTGGAAATTTTTATATAAGAATATATTGTACCTAAATTTTGTTAAATATCCAAAGGGGAACGGGACTGTTACTCCTTAATACAGATTATTTTATAACCTAGCAAGGAGTACAGAACTTCACCCACTCGATTGTAACTACATTGTACAATTTATTAAATAAATAAATAAATAAATAAACTAAAACCGCAAAAAATCCGATAAGAGTATATTTTTAATGTTTTAATACCGTAATAATATCATTTCTTGTCCAAAAATATGCTTGTATAGTTGATTGCTTAAATTGGACTATCAGAGTAGATAAAGTAATTAATCGGACAAATTATTTTTGAAAATTTGAAAAAAATGCTTTTATAACTGATATAATAATACAAATATTACAAACCTATAATGTATCCAATGGTTACATCATCTGGTAGTCGAATACCTTCACAAATGCTTATAAATCTGCCGCCACTAAAACAAAAATAACAATTATTTATTATTTAAGTTTATTGTTTGCATTTTTAAAACCAATTCAAAACGTTTCATTTCTATCTTACCTTGCCACTGGCAACATTTTTAAAGCTAAACTTTGGCTTATGCAAAATCCAGCGCCACCAGTCGCGAACCAGAAAGAATATAATAACTGAAACAAAAAAAAAACATGAAATTTTGTTGCATAAATACTAAAATATAAGCTTTATGAAACAATGTTTCTTTATTTACCTTACTTATGAACTTTCTATAAATTTTTACGGGTTCATAGACAGATGTTCTTCCGAGGTACCAATCGTCTTGGTGATTATACGCTTGCAGGATGCTGACCAGCCGAGGTATGTTCACGTAGTTATCATCGTCGAAGTGGCAGAACCATCTATTAAAATAAAATTATTAAAATTTGCTTTAATAAAACAAGAACCTAATTTAACCGTAAAATGAAGAATTCGTAATAAAATGATCCAAAATTATTGGTTGGCACTTTACGCTTATAATTTTAGCAAAGAGACAAAAAAAATCTATCAAACGACTCCATCATACGCGTACAAGATGGCATTAATTAAAGTACATGATTGTGTCTTTACGGTCGAAATAAATAATGTCTTCAAGAGCAGGTTCAGGTTCAGGTACATCATTTAAGGGTAAAATTGATCGTGCGGTGTAATTTGCTGATATTACGTTTTGAGCAAATAATAGCTGCGCCCGCGCAATCTGAGACCGTATATGCAAGATGGCGTACGACAAATGGTTGCATACAAAGTCATAACATGGATCCAATTTCTGCATATCGAGTTTAGTCGAGAATTTTGTGGTTAACCTTGGTATCCTGTTGGGGCTTATTAAAAATAATAGTGTCTGACCAATATTTCATAAATATAATATAGGTACTTATGCTGAATTTTAAATATTCGCGTAAACCTAAGAAAGTTATAGGTATAATATGCTGAGACATAAATATTCAGAAAACATATTGTTATCCCAAATAAAGTTAAGTTTAAAAGTTAGTTACTAAAAAAATAAAAATATTTTACTTTAGTACAGATTTAAAGTTATTATAATGAGCGGCACGATATTTCTAACAAAGCGGTGCATGTAGTTGCGGTCGTAAATATCTAAGGGGATTAATGTTGGAGTGACTCCATGCAAGTTCCAGACCTTTACGTATATCGGGACTTCTCGTAAAGTGTAACTAGAAACGTAGAGAATGTAGAAGTGTCTTTGACCATACCGCTTGCGTACGATCGAATCTTTAACTATACAAATTATACATATGAGTATGTAAATAATTACTAAGTTTCAAAAGGTTTATTCTCATAAGTGGCATTTTTCTTGAAATTTTTATGAGCTTATTGCTTATTCAGTAAAATATAACATTAAAATATTCATTAATTAGAGAACATAATTATATCCTAAATCAATAAAAATGGCGAGAATATCATTTTCAATAAAACTATATTTTTCCGATTTTGTAAATTTTTGGGTAGGCACTGTTACAAGTATAATTCAATGACCTTTTGTGTATATCTAAAACCTTAGTCTTTCTCGTGACCATGATTGCTGTAAATCATTCGCATATTGTAGCAATTAGAACACTAAAAGCTTATAAAAGGATCACAACAAATTAAACTATAAGAATACGTTTTGTATAACGAGTGAAGTTAATAATACAAATAGGTAAGTTTAACGCGATTTGTTTAGAGGTTTAGAAAATACCATGACTGTATTATAAGATCTTATGCATAAACCATAATAAAATATATATATATAAAGATAAAAATAATATTTTCAAGCATTTAAAGCGTTTTATAGAAGCCACATCTAGCATATGTCTATATGAGTGTGATCCATTATCTCATTATACAAGTCAGGATATCCACCTGAGGCCAATAAAGAGAACGCGCCAATCCCGCTTAGGTTACAATTTGAACGCAACTTTTATAATAAATTTTATGTGCGTTTATAATGTGATTTATTTTTATGAGAATTTTAGACAATTTATTCTTATTGGAATGTGAATTCTCAAAAATATTAAAAAACTTGTTTTTTCTATATACGCCTATCTAGAAAACGGCTGTAACGATTTTATTTAGATTTGTAATATAGAAGGTCAAAAATCTATCTAGCCTCTACTCCGAAGGTCTAGAGTTTCTGTTTTTATTCTTCTAATATTAAATGAGCAATACTTGTATATTTATTTTAAAAAAATCGTATATCTCGGAACCGCTTTTAACGATTTGAATTAAATTTTGTATTAAGATAAGGTAGATAAAATTTAATTGCTTCGTAAGTATAACTTTATACATAGGTGTCATCATCATCATCAGCCCTTTTTAACGTCCCACTGCTGGGCACGGGCCTCCCTCAGTACGAGGGGGATCAGGCCATAGTCCACCGCGCTGGCCTAGTGCGAGTTGGCGGACTTCACATGCCTTTCGAAAACTTGTTAGGTTTTCTCAGACATGCAGGTTTCCTCACGATGTTTTCCTTCACCGTAAGACAAGTGGTAATCATGATATAAATGATTCGCACATGTAAATATCAGAGGTGCGAGACCCGGATTTGAACCCGCATCACTCGGTTATCCGAGCGACGCGTTACCGTTGGGCTACCACTGTCTTACATACGTCATACATAGGTGTACTTTCAGAAAAAAATCTTATCTTTAAAGAAAAACAAAAAAACACCGAAAAAAGCTCTGTCGCCCGTACATTTTATATTACAGTAAAACGAAGCTAAAGCATTTTTGAAACGGACATTATATATTATTCTTATATTTACTAAGTAAATTATGATGTAACTTAAAATTTTTTAGGGTCTCATTTATAAGATCAATTTTAATTGAATAGAAACTTTCACAAAAAGCTCTAGCGGGTCGCCACGTTTTAGATGACGTATTTTATTTTGTTTTCTGCATGGCAAAAATTTTAAGGGTTTCGCAAAGAAGTAGACTACGATATATCATATACGACATGTCTTCATCAATATATACGACATGTCTTCACCAATTATTGTAAACCAATTTTATTTACTCAATCCATAAGCATCTTTCATTATAGAATATCAACATTTCAAATGATTTTGAACTCAGTTTAAATTGAACATTTATAACAATTATGTATTAATATATAAAAATATATTTTATTTATGTATGTTACCTACTTTATATTATATATGATAAAAAAGCTCTAGCTCAATTATAAAGGAATGATGTAAACTTTGTTTGGCACAACATATTACAAGATTTGATCAAAATGTCATAAATATTTTATTATTATGAATATATTTTAATTACAAAAATTTAATGAGCAAGAATGTTATGGTTAAGTTTCTATGAAGAAAATTAATTTATTGTTAAACAGCCAAACTGTCAAATACAGAGAATATTCAACCCTATCTTAAAGGCATATGGACTTTATCGCCTTAATACATCTCACATGGCCTTAATTTTATTGTTCGCTTAAAAGCGCTTAATTCGAAATAGCAAATTGGCAATTAATTGAATGATCTTTTATTTTTATTATTTAATTACTTCACTACATAGTATAAAACAAAGTCGCCTTTTCTGTCCCTATATCCCTATGTGCGCTTAAATCTTTAAAACTACGCAACGGATTTTGATGCGGTTTTTTCCAATAGATAGAGTGATTCAAGAGGAAGGTTTATATGCATAGCTAGCGGATCCCGCGGCTTTGCCTGTGCTAAATCTAGGGAAGAGCCCGAGCGAAGCGAGGGCGAGTCGCTAGTATAATTTTAAGTGTAAAATATAATTTAACTAAATAGACTGTAATTATAAATAATAATAGGTACAATTATTTTGATTCGTTAATTCGCGAGTCGATTCTCTACAATTTATGTTTTATGGATTCTGCTTGTATACTTAGTATTTAGTTTTTATTTTTATTATTATTGATATGAATTATATAACCAAATTTCGTAATAATTTGGTCAAGGCGAACACGAAAGCCGAATATCACGAACTCGATATTAATAAGAGTCCAAATTCTATTTCCTTCTTTTCTTATCCTAAAGTACGATTTTGACCAATTTGAAATAAAATGAAGGGCCGCTTGCTGTATAGCATCTTTAAGACAAAAGTATACATATGCATAATCACAAATTTTCCATATCTAGCCTGCTATCGCGACATAAAAACTCAATAATAATAAAAAATAGAAACGATTCTCGTCTCTAGTACTTCAGAATCTGCAGTAAACAACATTCTTAACACTAGACTAAAGAGTCACGTAAAATATTAAAATCTTCGCAAGAACCTAGAGCAGTACGCGTCAACTTCAACTTTTAAGTAGACGCAGAACAGGAATTTACGTATATTTAACGTACATTAAATATATTCTTATAAATGAAAACAGAAGCTAGAAAACTTTTAGATTCCCTTTACTTTTCGACATGGTAGTTGTGGTCTATTATATTTGATGTTTGGCTACGCCGGAAGCCGTGGGTTTGATTTTCTAATGGGGTCAATTTAAGAGGCATTGTTATACTATGGGTGACGTTGGGTGGTACCGTAAAAAATATTTTTCGATGAACTGTGATAAATCCTACTTTTGTTTTTACGACTAGTAAAAACCAAAGTAGGATTTAAGTCCTTTTCTGAATATATATAAGATTACTCTAGGATATATTCAGAAAAGGATGAAAGGCATGTGTGTATATAACATAGTAAAAACTACGAGAAAAAATAAAAAGTAAAGAAAAGACTAATATCATTCAAAACAAACTCGTGGAAATTAAACGAAGCCGAAGTTAACCTAACAAAAACATTGTTAGGTTTATGTTTACGCGTAAAAATTATTGTGCGCCCAAAATAATATTAGGTGAGCTCTCAAAAAACCATTAACTTGTGTTTATTTAAACCTGGAGGTCTCAGATTAAAGGGTCCACAGCTTGAATAGTAGTGAGAACCATTGCCTTTATATCTAAGTAAATTTAACAGGTAGTTGTATTTTGGAATCATTAGGAGGCGTTTAAGAGGCTGAAGTATCATTTGAATTGTATTTAGTTATACATACATGATTTATTTCCATTTCATATTAGATAATTATAATAATAGATTTTTTTAAAATGGGTTTGAAGTACGGTGGTTGGGAAGTTAGTTCTTAACGAACATATTGTGACAGAAATAATGGTCGTCAACGACAGAATACAACATTGCTCGTACAACGAAATTGACACACGATCACCATACATGATGTCGCCATAACGATGTGATCATGATGACCATCTTAAAAATACGAACAAGCAATAAACAGATGTATATCGGTCGCGGGTTCTAGTCCAGCTGGGTGCATTCGTTTGTTAAACTCGGATGGTTGTACTCCAGTCATGGGTGTTTATAATATGTATGTATTTAAACTTATATATGTAGTATATGACCTATCTGGTATCCGTAACACAAGCTTCGTAGCTTACCACGGAACTGGATGGCGCTGTGTGTAATAATGTCCCAACATATTTATTACTATTTATTATCGATATCACCTTTCATCTAACCAAAGGCAGGGTATTTAGCTAGATTTGAATAGATTAAATATGTTTGAATTGAGCTTTAAGTACATCAATAAGACAGGCAATATTTAGTTCTTATGAACGCGCATACAGCAGGTCAATAACTTCATCAAACAATGGGTCGTATTCATTATTTATCCGGAGAAGCTTCTAAAAACAGTAGTTAAGAGCGTTTTGTTTTTACTAATAACAAAAACGAATACAACTTCAGTTAAAACTGGCCGCTTTTCGGAATACATTAATAAATTAGTTTGCTTTCAGAGATATTTAAGAAAATATATTATAGAGTAGTATTTCATATTCCATTATTCCATGTTCTTGTTAACTTTAGAGCAAATGTTAATTTATTGGATCGTTAATGAACATAATAATTAATAATACATGTAGTTTAAATTGTGAAAAAAACAAAATGTGATTTTGCAATAATATGACGGTATTTTGCAAGATTTATTATTTATATTATGGCACTAAAGCTATTTTTATAACGAAATTTTAGTATAAATATAAAACTTGTATGTATTGTACAATACACATATATGCACGTTAATATATAGGTAAATTCTTCACGTTTATATGGTTAAAATCTGGACTGGTTTTGATGAAATTCAATAAAAAGATAGTGTATAAAAGCCTAACGAAGCGAGGGTCTGACGCTATCATAGATTGAAACTATTTTAGATTAACAAAGAAGCTTTTTAACGAAATTAAAATTCTCAGCAAAATTATTCCCCTTTTTAGAGAACGCTGTTGCGGAATAGATGTAAAATTAAACGCAATTATTTGACGTTATTGAAAAATAATTACATAATTATCTACCACACTTAGATAGGTCTAGAATATCTCTTGCTGCGGAAAAAATACATTATAAATGAAACAACCTTTTCGGATTTGTCACGGATTTATTTGGATAACAAAATCTGAAAAGATAGTTTCATTTATATAATGTCAAATATTCGCGTAAACCTAAGAAAGTATTATAAAAAAATTACATATTATGGTATTCTTTTGACTTACTTTAAAATATTATTATAACGTCTATTTTATAATTAACGTTGATTAATTACTTTCATTATGTAACGACATAAACAAAAACTTTAATTGCTTTTTAATGTTCCTTACATTTGTTGCCGCCTAAATGAATGAAAAACGAACGAGATATAATCGAGAAATAAGTATATTAAAATGTAAATAACAAGCAGGTGTTAAGTATCGTAGATCTAAATAGATATTATGAAAGTTACTAAGCTTATGTGAAATATTAAAAATTGTTTTAATTAATGCTTAAATTTATTTTAAGGCTTTTTTTGATCTAAAGAGAATAGAAGATACATTCTCTTTCCTAATCTTTACTTACTCGTAGTTTACGCGAAACTAAAAATGAAGTCCTTATATTAACCTAAATACTATTACATATTATAATAAGTTATCGATATCATCTTAATATAACATGTGTTTAAATATAATTAGTAGCAATTTCAAAACATGAGGGTTAATAAAATATTCATTTTGGTATACTTACTTTTTACCGCTCTCCAGAAAGTGGTCATATTCCACAGACATTTTACAGCAGAGGTGTTTGCGCTGATGCGACGATGAGCACTTCGTGTTTACCATGTGACCGTCTGACAACAGAAACGGTTAATTTTAAACTTTATCACCATAACATAAAGTTCATTCTTCAGTGTAAGTATGATTATGAAAAACTGGGTTCAATTGCTACTGCTTTGAATCGAGATTTGAAATTTTTAAAGTTTGACGGCGCCAAACACGGACTTACACGTCCCATTCACTTAAATATAGCTGGTGATTTTAAACTTTTTAAAAATAATCTTTATTTTCTGCTCACCAGATACCTAGTGGAGAAAAATAAAGCTAAAAATAAAGTTGTTTACGAACCGTAGTACAAAGGCTATGGAAACTTCATAATTTACTTCAATATTATAAACAGGCTAGCCGTTGTGACCTCGCCGAGAATAATAGGAATAGTATATACTAACTAGGTCGCAGGTTCAACTCTGAGTCTATAGTCTTAACTACTCGACATTAATTCAACGGCTTATTTGGTAATAAACTAAAACAATATAAGAGAAGAATGAAGGAAAAGAATAAGAGGAGAATGAAGTGAAAAAGTGAGAATACGATTTAAAATAATAAATGTTCAATATATACGTACTTGTTTGGTTCTGCAGTTGCTCATTATCGATATCAGTGAAGAACCAAGTCTGTAACAAAAAAATACTTTATTTGCGATTTTGTGATTATATCACAACTTAATATACATTTATATAGATATAGTTTACTATGCGTTAAATAAACATTGCGTTTATGGTAGAACCTGTTCTTTTTATTGATAGGTATATATTATATTTGTTAAATAAAGAAAAATGGTGCATTGACGTCATAGTGCTGTAAGTTGATGAAGCGGATGGATTCACCATCCTTATTAATTCATCCCCATAGATACGTTTCGTGAGTGACACTCTATTTCTTGTTCTAATATAATAGTAGCCTAAGTTACTCTTTGTAACATTGGCATTTGTAACGTCTGCTAGTAAGCTAAAATCTGTCCAGCCATTTTAGATATTTTAGAAATAAGAAGTTTTTCTTATAAGATAGATCATAAAAAGTTTATCTTGATTTTACAAAAAGACACTAACATTTTATAATTAATGGTCTGACAAATTTATTTATTTATATCTAGGTTGAGAGTGTAGCATTGTATTTTATAGAATAGAAACTTAAACAAAGAACGTACTTATTCGAAGATTCCGATAGAAGACAAGTACAATTGACATTGAAATTAATGAATTCAATAATTCAGAATACACTTATTTTATATTTTATATTCTCAATCATCGTGACAAAATGAAGAATAGTTTATTATATTTTATTTATGATACAATATATATTATGTATATATATAATTTTAATATTTAACTGTTAAATTGAACATGAAAGAACAAAAAAGAATCAAATACCATCATAATTATAAAGTAGCAATTCATTCCTATCCTATACACCCAAATTAGTTTCGGAGATGAGCTGGACCAAACAAACAGGCTGAATTGTCTAAAACAGACGAACAGACAGAAAAAATGTGTTTTTATAATATAAGTATTGTATATAACTTTTGACGACACTCATTCATTCATTCATTTATTAAACTCGGATGTTTGTACGCCAGTCATGGGTGTTTATATTTAAATTATGTAAGTATTTAAACATATATATGTAGTATATCAACTATCTGGTATCTGTAGCACAATCTTCCTTCGAAGCTTACCACGGAACTAGATGACGCTGTGTGTAATAATGTCTCATCATAGGTATTTATTTATTTATAATTAATTATGGATTTAGTAAAAATTTGATATTTTGAGATTACAAATCTTCAGAAAATAATATGTATCTATTATTATTTTCCCTTACAATATTATAATATCACGATTAAGGATACAGTATACAAGTATTTGTCTAGCCAATTTTAATATGTGCAATGTGCATGCTGTTTTACATTGGTAATGACAGTGACAAGCGGATGGTGCATTTTATTAGCACATGGTTATTACGTTCCATGTGCGTGAGTGCATGTACTGGAATTTATTATTATTTTAAAATGAAAAATATGCTATAAATAGTCTTAGTAAATGTGGGTAGCATATTTCATCAACTGTGTTAATTTCAAGGAAATTATTATAAAACAATCCTCTTATCCCCTCTGTGTGTATAAACTATTAAACTTATTTCCATACGATTTTCACTAATGGTTGGAGTGATTTATGAGGGAAGTGAAGATGTATAACTCCTTAAGATCTTGTGCAAATTGGTTGTCAAAAATGTCAGATAAAAAGCTCGACTGGTCATGGTTTTTAAATATCTTTAAATACAAATTCATTTCTTAAATAAAAAGTAAACCAATAAAATGCAGCGATATTTAACTCTCATGTTAGAGTTACGAAGTATAAACAATGTTACGGAACTTTCTACTAATGATAAAGTTAATATTAGCCAAGTTTATCTTTGAGATAACGTATACTTGGAATGCATTGGCATAACAAAGTATAAACAAAGTTCTCAGTTCCTAGAACACTGAACATAAATAAAAAATCGAAATGCTGCACAACAGAAAATATGATATGCTGAAACAGAATATTATAAATAGAGTAATGGCTTTAGCTGTGATAAAAGTTATAACATTTTCTATTGAAAATAATATAAGAGACGCATATTTTGATAGCAGGAATCAGATAATTTAAATAAAATACACATTTAACAAATAAAAGGCCAAAAAAATTCGTAATATATTTTTTTCGTTTAACCCTAACCAACTGTCTTCTTAAATCGTCACATAAATCTAAAATGATAAGCTCGGTTTTACGTAAAAAGGGTGAAAGCGAGGCAATAGTCTGGTCACGTGGCACGCGCACGATCGTGCCACGCGCTGCGCAAGCGCAGGGTCCATGTACAATAGTTATTTATGTTGGTCCTTCGAGCAGGATTAACGGGTGATTATGCACGCTCCAGATTCAGAAAACGAGCTAAACGAACCGCTCACGTTTGACCCCAGTAAGTCGTCTATTGTTACATTCTAGACTAGTATATTGAATAAGTTCAGACGTAGTTAACGGCTAACTTGGTATATAAAATATGGCATTTAACTAGAATGCATTATGCGGTATATTATATGCATTTTGAAATACAAATTTTTCAATACCAAGATAATTATCTTTTTTAAATGAAATGAATATTGCATGTTTATGCAATGGTTAGGACTCAAACATAGATTTTCTGTTAGTAATAATAACATGAAATGCTTTTCAGTTAAATAAACGGTTGTAAACAAACTATCGTTACAATTTTTTTCGTAGATTCACGGATAGAGAGACCTCCATCGTATTATGGAATGCAAATGTTATAGAAAATATTTTTCTTTTATTAGATCAATATAAAAATACTGAACATTTAGTTTGGAACATTTTCGTTAAAGTTCTAAGAAAAGACTCGAGTTTTTATTCTTATCACGCAATGATACCCAACAACACATCTTGTGTGACAAGTTTAGTGCATTTACAGCTTGTATAATTTAGATATCAGGTTTGTAAAGACTATGTTTTGGCAGATGTTTGTCTGAAATGTTTTGGATGCTGTACGAAACCATCATTGATAAAGAGATAAAGGTAAATTCAGATGTTCTTTTTTAATGCAGGTAATATTGACTTTTTAAGTAGAGCTTGCAATCTTAATGCACTATCACATGTAACATAACAACGACTCCAGTGAGCAGTTGTGTTTTATTTATGTTTTATGTAAATTATTAGAGTTCAAAATACTACAATCTTAATCTTATCTTCTTTACTAAGAAAAATAAAGACGAAGATTGGGATAACATTTATCTACACTAATTACATACTAATAGGTATATAAAGAGTTTGTTTGTTTTTGTATTTGTTTGAACGCGTTTATATCTTGAACTGCCATTCCAATCGGACTTTTTTTTGCATTTTAAAATATGATTAATATATAAAAACCTATCACCCCATAAAAAACTAGCAAATATATTGATATTTATGACATAGGTTTTAAAATGATAATACCTTTTTATTCATCTATTATAATATTATAATTCTTAGATGTATTGGGCTTTTATTTTACTTAAATTATATATTTCTTCATGTCTTGCACAGACCTCGGATGATATTATATGCGTTACGGATAAAGAGAGGGCAAAAATCACAAATATTAGCAAAGTTGTTTAATACTAATATTACGAATATTTGTAATTTTGGCCAAAAAAAGAAAAGCCTCCATATAATTAATACAGAGTGAATGCAGTGATCGTTTTCGCAAGGACTGCTTTTAATTTAATATTCATATAAATGTATGTATTTAATACGTATCTATAATTTCAGCTTGCTATAGCTTATTATATACTAAGCTTAATTTGTTTTAAAGAGGTAGTGATGTGCGAGCACAAATTTCTGTAAGTTAACGTGTAATTTTGTGTAATTTTCAGTGTCAGGGGATTACTTAAGTTCAATTTAGACTGATTAAAACACTAAGTTAAGAAATCTAAGTTTCGTAATGTTATTATACTTAAATTTTATTGAATTATTGAAAATCTTCTATTTTAACAAAAACCATTTTTGTACTTCATGCGATATTGCAATGTATCTAATGATAGTAAATTAAATGTGTAGTACATTTATACTTATGGTTTGATATTCTATTAATATTGTACACGCGAAATTAATAGATGAATGTTTCTTTTTATTTTTCAAAAAACTTATGAATTGATTTTGATAAAACTTTACAGTAATATCGCTTATGTATCGGAGAAATATTAATAAAGCTTTAATAAGAAAATTATAGTAAATATCTTTACACTTTTTTTATGAAATTTATAAAATTTCATGAGAACCTTCAGAGATAAAGCCAAAAGTTGCCCTTTGTTAGTGTTTAAAGATAAATAATTACGCGGACAGAGTCGTCTTTAACTATAAACATAATATACGGACTTAATTATATTACAGACAATTAAAGAAGTTTATTAACATCACTGATGGAGCACAGCTGTTTGTTATCAATTCAGACAATTATTGTATTAAAGTCATTAATTTATTCATAAGCATGTTATGAACTCTAACTTCAGAGATCTTATAGTATTAAATACCTATATAAAGTATATCTATAACAAAAATAAATACTTTATATATTACTATTATTATCTCAACGCTAAAACTTCACAATGTAAGCTTTTAAAAAGCTTTGTTTATACCAAAAATGTGTATGTTGTGAAGCAGATAAGTTAAAATATTTATGACTGTTGATAAAAAATTAGAGCTTACCTGTTCCTTGGCCAATTGGAACCACGTCTTCAATATAACGGGCAATCTCGTGTGTTGATAATGTTTAGTTGTCTTAACACTGATGAAAATATCATCCAAAGTGATATTTTTACTCTGACCACTATCCAAAATACTGGTTTTATTCACAGGTTCTATAGATAAATCGGCCACTTGCACTGACCGACTTTCTTGGAAGTTAAAATTAACTCCGCCTTGATAAACAAGTAAGCTGCTATATCCTAATGTTATGAGGATAGCCGCAGCTTTAATTATCCTGCGCCTACCCATGCCAGAGCCGGCTGGCGCCACAGCGCCAATACACTTGGCTAAGTCTTGTCACTCATCTGTTGCACTTTGTTATCGAAACACACCAAACAGTTTAGAACGCAAAAGCACTTGTATCGTCAGAGAACGGTTACAAACTGAATAAAAATGTAGCACAGAGGCGGCAAATACGCCCGCGCTTAGGCAGCCCCTCCACGTGCTGTGAGTGAGAGGTCCGAAGGGTCCCTGTCCCTCGCGCCGAGCTTTACCTGCGCGTGCGTCGGTCCAACCGCCAGCAGCGACACGCGTGTCAATGGCTCACGTAATTGTTGCCTTCATCGATGCATCTACATACAATGTGCAGATGTTGTTTATATGGAAAGAGATGATGGCTTTGTTTTATCTTTCATAAAGTTAATATTCTTAATTTGTTGATGACTATAGTTGATCCTTTAACTTATAACTTAATCAAGCCTAAATTAGTAGGTTTCTTGGATTTCAAATTTCCTGTAAAATATTTTATAGTAATTAAAAATATTTATAAATACAAAATATTAACAGTTCTAACCGGTCGTATAAGTTACAATTATCATAATCTTTATGGCCAGCTTAACTTTTTATAAGTTACGTTCTCTTATTAGTGAGTATATGTATACCAGACCTTATATGTATAGTCTTGTGCTTAACTATTTTTTGGCCACAGGTTTGCCCGTGTAAGTAGGTAACTATTAAATATCTATGTATAAGGGTTGTAGCTATGGACGGTTGTACCAGTGGAAACCTTGGATATCTTGTAATAATAAATAATAGCTAAAGTTACCTACTATGAGTCTAATAAATAATATAAAAATATTATTGTTTATTGAATATATTAGTATACTATTTTTTGTGAGAAAATGCGACTGAAAATTATTTTAGGCAACTTTTAATTTGACGTGAATTAAATCTTTTGCAGCAACGTAGCATACACAAACCATTGAGTTAAAATATAATATCTATGACACAAACACTAATGACAAGTTTCATAGCTTGCACTTATACCACTTTATATTTTTACTTCTAGCAAAAGAAATGTTTCATGTGGTGGTTTTCATGTAGAAACTTTTAATCAAAGCTCGTAAAGTTGACTTTGCGAACGCAAATTTAACTATGACTATGAATTACACTTAGTGAAAAGCTCTGTGTAAGCACACTTTATTTCATTACACTTCTAGTATCTTGTAAAATATAAAATTAACTATTTTTGAAAGTGCATTATATAAATGTTGCAATAAATAATGCAGTCCGTCCGCCCACGCTCTTTTTATATGTCCAGATTTCATTAAGCTGATCTGATGCGAGTCGCTCGCAGCTTTATCACGGCTAATTAGAAATCAAACCAGTATCGGCCTGTTTTTATAACATTTTTAATTGAAATCATAACGTAGCAATATTAACTGATCGGATTTCGCTTTTGGAATTAACTAATCATTTAAAGGCAAGTTATTAAGAACTATTGCTTCATTTTTATACTAGTTATATATGTATGCCGACATGTATGTTCTAATTATACTCCAAATCCTTTAGACTTTAACAGTATACTGTTTTTACTCTATCACATTCTACAGGTTAAAGTTAGTTAAGCCATATCTATGAAATAGATGCATAGCAGTTATAATTTGATGCTAAGGATATTAATATAAAATATATGTATTATAATATAAATTATATAATCATAAGTAGATACATATAATAGTAAGAAAATAACTAAGTCAAATCTGTTAAAATCTTAATTTTTCAATCTGTTAAACATTACATATTTTTTGGAAAATCTTATTGAAACCTAATTGAAGCCGAATCGATTATTTTTTTAATTTTTTGTCTGTGCGCATCACGAGAAAATTACTGAACATATTTTGATAAAGTTTGATAGGATGATAAGTGGTCCGGATAGAGGATACTTTTTTGTGCGAGAAAATATCACATCTTATACTAAAATCGTTAAAAAACTCGTACCTGGAGTACGAACCCGATCAGTGCGAGGTTAAGTCACTGGGTGAAATTTTCCTTATATAGGTATAAACAAATGGTATTTGAGTATAAAATAATAGTTTTTTACCGCTAAGATCAAACAGAAGTTAGAAAGCAGAGTTAATTGCGGAAGCTTGAAATGAGGATAGCACACGCTTAACGTGGGAACAATAACCATTTAGAGGAATCCGTAAATGTATTATGATATTTTAACTCTCTCATAACCGTATTTGAATGTACATTTATTATAATAATAATATTGTAAGTGCTCTTAAGTTACATGGGCTTAAATGGGAAAGCACAAAAAATCTAATGTTTGTCGGTGTGTATTCATGGTTTAAGCGATTCGCTACTGACGAGGAGATCAGGGGAATAGATCATCACGCTGACCAAGTACGGATTGGCTGTCTTTCCAAACTTGCGAGATTCTCTTAGAACTGCAAAATTCCTCACAATGTTGTTATATGAAAATATGAGAGGTACGAGACTCGGGACTTGAACGCGCTTCACTTGCTTGCCAAGCGAGCAGGTTACCACTCGGCAATTACTGCCTTAAAATGAAATGTCTAAGTAGTATTTTATTTTGTTGATTCTAATATAAGTTTATAAAGGTACCTTATGTACTAGCTTAGCATAGTCGACACTCAACTCTCAACCTCTCGCTAAAAACTAATAAACTTGTATTATTAGTTCGTCTCGCCGCTACGACGACGTATAGGCCAGTAAAAGTGCAGTTGAAATGAGTTATTTTCACTTTTATCCAATTATTACGGCTGACAGTCAATGTCAATATCAGTTTTTAGGAAATTGTCGATTATTTATTTATTTGATTTTTTATTTTTGTCTCGGTTATTTTAAACAGATAAGCTGCAAAAAAGATTGATTTAAAATGTGTATTTTTATTAGATACAATATACTATAGTCTATACCTATAGTATAAATATATAAATTAATAAAATGTATTTTGGTACTTAATACTAATAAAAGCACAAACGGATAGACGGAAAATATAAATATAATAAATTAGGGCAAATAATCATATAGACTCAATACGGCAAAAATAATATTACTTACTTTAAAAACCTCTGTTTAAAAATCTATGTTTTAGGTACATATAAGTATGTATCGGGAAATTACTAAAAGATCATAATAATTTATTTTCACAAACATTTGCTTCTCTTCCATTTATCAATGTAATTCGAAGAATAAGCAAACTTTTTATAACATTGAGTATATTGTTATGCGTATTTCAGAACTTTTATAAACTATAAACGTAACTTTTAATATCTATAACGAGAACTCTAGAAATAATACTTTCTTAAGTTTACGCGAATATTTATCTTTAGAAATGTTGACATGTCAATTCCTCGCCATTTTCGATACTTCTAAACATGTGTCATCCAGAGTTCTTACATAGATTATAGTAAATTGTAGCATATTATGCTATTTTTGGAAAGGTATATTAAAAAAATTGAGGCTTTTAAAAAGATCGTTCGATTTATTAAACTGTCTTATATTATAAGACTGAAAATTTAAAAGTTATATAAAATACTTTTTTTAAATAAGTTAGGTATAAAGTAGAGCAGTAGTATCCTATTGGTAACAACTAACAAGCTCGCTTTAATATCTAAGTGAAGCGGCTTAAAATTCCATATCAATTTTAATATACGGAAAGTGAAGGAAAATAAGGCATAAGGAAATTTGTATTACAACAATCTTGAAAAATTCAGGCTTCATGGCTAACGTAATGGACTATAGAATTTCTCTCGTATTTAAGGGTATTAGGTGGTCATTAAAATACAATAAACTAACAAAAACAATAAAGCCAATAAATAGAGATTTGATAAAACAAACAAAACATTTTTGCCAAAGCTTACCTTCACTTAATAAAGCTTAAAAACAAAACTTGTTCAGAAAACTAACTCTATCTGTATACAGAAAAGAAGGATAAATTACGAAAGTATTGAGTTGTATAAAAATATCTGCTTGTTTATCCGACTGAGCAATCTCACGATTAAGTCATGTCAAAACTTGCCTCAGTGATCCAGTGATGCGAAAAAGTAAATCATTCGAGCGATCTTATTAGATCACAACATCGCATTGATGTTACGATGGCCAAATCATATGTAACACTCATGTTAATATTATTATGGTACTTTGATTTTTTCATTTTTTTTTAAATTTCTATCAGATATTGAAGAATTTTAAGCGTATGCCTTTTAAAGCCTAATAATACTTTCTAAATCACGTTACTGAAGTGCTTGAATTGTTTTTAGCTAAATGTGGTGTATTAAATGGTTTCCAGAAACTTGAATATTATAATGCTGTTTATAAGACATGGTTCATATAAATTATTATTATTTGTGAACTAAATTAACGTTAACAGGCGTAATATGAACATAATACATATCACAGTTATCTTATAACATATATGTAGAAACCATAATGGATTTTCAAAAGGCGTTTTTAAATGATATGTGCAAGAAAAGATTCATTTTCACCTCATGCTCATTTTTCTCATGTTTTTTAATCGTTCAAAATTATTTCTAATCATAAATCCAGATTTTGGATTGTTTATATAAACAGTCTAAAGCGATTTTAGAGTTAAGGCAATATTTTTCAGCATTGAACTACGGTCCATACATAAATGTGCATCGTCCTTGGCTAAGCCTGACTTATGCCAATTTTCTTTTAAAATTTCACCATTGAAATATTAATAAAACTCAATTCACATTATTTCAATACAAGATTATAAAAGGTTCATAGGATATTCTGGCACCATGACGGTTTTTGGTGTTCGGAAACTCCATATTGTCGTATTAAGTGGCACATTACACCGGCCACTTATCGGCACTTGCGCCAATATACTGATTGGTGACGTCCGCCGCGACGCTCGCTATTATCCAATTTGTATGCATATACGGTAACTGACATTGATCTCTGCGTACGGTGTAATGGATTTATGGAATATGCTTTTGTTTTATACATATATGTTGGGACATTATTATAACAGCGCTATCTAGTTCCGTGGTAAGCTACGAGGCTTGTGTTACGGATACCAGATAGTTTATATACTACACATATTTTATTATTAAATACATACATATTATAAATATAAACACCCATGACTGGAGTAAAAACGTTTGTATTCAACAAATTAATACCCAATACGGGACTCAAACCCACGATCACTGGCGCAGAAGGTCCAACCAACCAACAGAGCCAAACGTGTCGTCAAAATATAGGCTAGCCCTGACATTGTCATATAACAACTAAAGTAACAAACGTAATGTACAAAATGTCGAATTTCTTCAAAATTAATCATTTGGATAATTTGATGAATAATTATATTCTAAATATACCGACTAATTTTTATTTTGTTCCTGTCAAATGTCAATGTTACCCTTTTTATATCTACTACTTACATTAGCTAAGCCAAAGATCGAAAATTCCAAGCTATTAAGGCTGCATCTACTCAGATCGTATTAACGTGATGTTAGTCTGACACTCGTAAGTCAGTTATTTGGGAGATCTAGTTAATACTTTAATACCCTATTCCGATTATTTTGATACGTATTGTGTTATATTTATAAACCACTTATTAATATCGAGTTCATTATATACTTAAAAACTTAGAAATCAGAATTCATTTAATCCGGGCTTTCTTTGTTGTGAAATATGAATATGTTTTTATAGTAATTTCACAAGATATTGATGAAGACTGTATTTTAAGCAGAGTATAAAGAAAAATCACCATTTAAATATTATGACTCTATTTCGTTACTGGGAAAGGGTTTCGTTTCAATTCGCTGCAAATATATAAAAACACGTACTTGCTTACTAATGTAGAGAAATTTTAAAATTTGAAAATAAGGGAATAGGAAATAAGTGATGGCTCAGTTTGTAGTGACCCCCCTTGCAGAATGCAGTGCCGATGGTTGCGGGTTCGGGTCCTGTTGGAAGCATTAATTTGTGTGATGAGTATGAATGTTTATATTCCAGTCATGGGTTTTTTATATTTATAATATATATGGATTTAACGATATAATAACAAGTGCATTATTATCTGGTATCCATAACACATGCCTGATAGTTTACCATGGAACTATATGGTGATGTGTGTTAATATCCGAATATATTTATTGTTATTATAAGTAATATAATAATACGTAAGCTATAATTTTTAAATTGAGTAATACTTACATCTGTATAAAATAATAGTTTGAAATTGATATGCTACACGAACGATATCCATTAACAAGAATAATAACAGTGTATCACGTGCTTTCTTGACAGAAAACTAAATGCTTTGAGATTCATATAAATGGTTGGTTCTGTGAAAGGTGACGTTAACTATCGACTTCCCATGGGGTCGTAAGCTTTTGGGTCAGATCAATTAGGATTCAGTCACATTGCATTATAGCGTCATCACAAATTCTTAGGTATTTGATCATGTTTTGAATTTTATTTCATGAATTTTGACATCAAAATGAAGAAAAATATTAAGGACTATATTTCTTCTGAAATTTATTATACATACAAATACATATTAAATACATAAAATACAATGTTATCTTTCATAGTAATACTAATGTATAAAGTAAAAATAAAATTGTTTTTAATATGAACGTATCCTAATGGTTCAACACAGCAGGGCCTTCCTGTTTTGGCCCGAATTCATTCTGTTTCACCTTCATAAATTAATTTTATGGCTTAACATAACGATTGCTTGATTTTACTTGTACGATATATGTAAACAAAGTTAGTATTTGTAATAATGAATTTAAGAACCGTTGTTATGGCAAAGTAGTTAGATCAGAAGGTCGTTGGTCGTCGAAGGTCGTCCTTCTGTTCTAATCGCTCGATAGGATTTTCATGGGATGGGATCAGTAATATATAAACATTAAGCTTAAACAGTAATTTTCAGCTTAAATATAATATATCTAACTAAAAACTTATCTTTGGAAGAATTTAAAAACTGCAAATAACAAAAAGAAACCTTAGATATTTTTATGTTTGAATAATTTCTAATACATACTATAACTAAATGTCTTATGGTGAAGGAAGTTATTGTGGCAAAACCTGCGGGTTCAAAAGGAACTAACAAGACTGCTGTGAACATCACCAACCCTCACAAGAGTGGACTTTAAAAATATCAGTCTTTTTTTCATTTTGTAGGTAATATGATTTTCTTTTCTATATATTTTTCTGCTTTTAATAAGATGATTAAAATGTAAATCCGTTTTTAATAACTATGTATGCAGTGCTAATATTTGCAATTTCTTAAGAGTTAACCCAATTTTACTATGTTGTGTATGGATTAAACTACTCCAGAACAAGTTCATAATATGATTTCTAAGAGTCTCACAGAGACTCTAGTCACGTTTATTTTGAACTCTTAATACGGAACGTCTGACTTCTGAGTTAAGTAAATGGCAATTGAATTACTCTACTTTGAACACATGTAAGATTGGCCAGACAGTTTTGCAAGTAATTTTCTTTCCCGAAGAAAAATATGTTTACTCGCTTAGTATGGGAAACTTTTAAAAATATTTTGTTTTGGGTCCTAAATGATAAGTTAAACTTTATATCACATGATAAAAATATATGATATCAATCATGGAAAGTTTGTTTATTATCAATTTTTGTACATATTGATTTTTTTAAGTTTTTGCTTGGATATATTTTAAGTTACGGTATTTTAACAATTATTAGATTAAATTAAAAAAAATCGTTCTACTGAAATCTATATAAAAAATTAAAAGTTATGTGCTACCTAAACTGCTAGTTCAAAAGGTAGGTAATTGCTCAAGTGTTCTTAATATAGCGAAAGTGTGTACGGAGATAGAACTTTTTTAAATTCACCTAAACTTAACCTAAGTAGGAGATGCAAGTTATTATACAAATTCAGGCTTTATTACCGGCTTTAAAAGATGGAAGTTCTGAATTCTGTTCCATTTTTTAAGTTAGCTTTTGACGCAATCGATTAATCGTATTTTTCTATTTTGTTTATCAAAAAAACTCCAGGCACTCGAGGTATGAAATTACAAGAAAAACTTACACTCGATTTGCTTGGGTAGGTATAAATAATATATATTATGGATATTACGAGCGTAACTTAAGAGACAAGCATATGCTATTACGAAATTTTCTGTACGCCGATTTTAAAAATTACAACGGTACAAGTGGCTAGTAGGTACTACAGCCACTAGACCATCGAGGTCTTCCTTGAACGTCGAACACCTGCACTGGATGAGCTCAGAGAGAATCGTGTACCTACGAAGTATTTTCTAATAAAATTGGAAAAAATATTTTATTTGAATTTAAGATTATCAAAATTAATGGCATCTTAACTTTGTACTCATAATATTATGATATTTTTAGATCCACAATGTATTGATAGGTATTATTATTGATCTTATTATAAACTAAACATTCTATGTATTATGTAGAAGAATTATGAAGTAATACATTTTATTTAAGTGTTATAAAATTTAATTACTGCAGTTAACCAAAACGATTTAAACTGTCAGTTAATCCACTATTTATTGATATAGTGTTAGAAGAGTCGACTACCAGGACCATGTAGCCTTTCACAGTTAAAATATTGACTTTTGACCATTATTTATGGTAATAAGGTTAAAAAACCTGACTACTATTGGTTCCTATAAATCACACTTTTATACAATTTATATTTAATTTAATATCTTTCGAAAATAACTAACTATACTTTATTGTATATTGATTTTAATTTGAATAAATAAATCTATTACAACAAACGTACGGTCAAAGGGCGAGGGAGGCTTATGAATATTTTATCATACAGTTGCATAAGATACTATTTTCTATGTTCATAATAGGATTGACTGTTGATAATGTTAGAGAAATTTAAATTTTAATGTAAATAAAGATATGTATTTTTTTACATTAAAAAATTATGTAATTCGCATAGTTTAGTATTAGCTTAAAACTGACGTATCAATTAATAACTTAACAAGCTCTTAGATACATTTTTAATTTTAACACTGGTAGATGTTTTTAAATAAAGTTACCTTTTCAGGTTTTTTGCTGATTTATTTGGATATTTGGTTACTAACGTTCCGAAGGCTTTATAGCAATCACAGGAAAAAATGGAGAAGAAATTATAGAAAATGTGAGATATTCTTAAACATAATTAAAAAGTTGTTTATTTGTTTTGTGTTAAGGTAAAACACATACTTAATAAATAAATGAAGAGCGTAATGTGAGAACGTAAAAAGGAACCCAACATTTCTTTTTACGCTAATACGCGTTTACTTCAAATAAATTATCAACTTTTGTCTTTACTTTTGTTTTGTGGCTACCCAAAGGTTCTTGGTTGTGTTAGAATGTTCGTAAATCTAATGAAATGGGCCTGAAACTTTAAGGTATAATTTCAACTTTATCTAAGTATTCTTTGATTTTTACATTATTTTCGTTAAACATTAAATTTATTAATTTAAATTATTAGCTTGTTAATTTAAATAGGTTTTTTTCAGTCTATATATTTAGACTAAAATAAGAACTAGATTTTAATGAAATATACTAAGTGTACCAATTGTTAATTTTATTACTTCAACACACACACACACACACATTCAACTGCCAAGAGATCTACCTATTTCAAGAAAATCAATGTATCGTAGAAAGTATGCCACATCATGTAGAAACTTGTACTTTATGATATATCTCTAGAATATTTTACTTTGCTTTTATTTTTTGTCAGGCGCTTACATTTAAAAATGTGAGGTCAAAGATTGTTGCGTTAAAGTAAATTTATAAAAATATGATCTAATTTTAAAACATTATTAAATTTGAAAATGTCTTCCCCAAAACGTTGATGTTTCTGATGAGTTAGCCCTCTAGCTATTTTATTCTCTTGTTATAATTAAAACAATTTACAGCCTCAGGCCTGCAGTTACTAATAAAGTGATGCTAAACTTTTCTGCAGGACTTTTCTTTTTCATTGATTACTGAGTTTCTATTTTATTTAAATTAATTTCCTATGTTTTGATTGTCAAATATGTAACATTATATCCGGTGCCTGTATTATATGAATATTAATACAATAAAATATTTGCAGTTTTAATTTTACAGGCGCTGCATTAAAAAAATTAACAATACTTGACAATACTTTTAAGTAAACAGTAATATTGTAATATAACCAACTTCTTATATTTTTTGTTGAGAGCTTTTAAGATAGTCAGAAGAACTATGCTAAGTAGGTAATCAAAATAAGAATTTTATATGGTTATAAATTCTTCACAAATTGAAATTAAAATTTGTGTTTGTCATATCGAACAGCTTTATTGGAAATCTAAGACAAATTACCGGACCGGATCTAGGGTACCTTACCAATCCAATTCCCTTATATGAATTATAAGTCATAGGATTCAGTGACCCTCAAAATTAGACGTACCTACAGCAAAGAAGTCCAAGAGCACCATATTTAGTTACACCTATTTTTAATAAATTGCATAATTTATTACTTATATTATGTAACATGTTTTTTTTTTTGCATAAGCTTAGAACTGAGAGCTAATTTCAAGCTACTTAGTATTAATTCGAGTTCATTTATCCATGAATTGCTGCTTTTCACCGTCTTTACGTTTATCGTTGTGATAATCTGTACTACATATAATAAAAATCGTATGAAAATAGTTAGAAACCGGCCGAACCTATAGCTTTAGAATTTTTGTCTGCTGTCAGTCTCTTTTTAACCGCATTACGTAAAACCGCTGAACATATTTTGATGAAAGGTATGATTATAGCTGGTTATCCGGGTCAACATATAATAATATCTAGCGACTGGCCCTCGCTTCGCTCGCTTTCTTCCCTAGATTTAGCACAGGCAAACCCGCGGGTTCCGCTAGTTATGCATATAAACCTTCCTCTTGAATCACTCTATCTATTAAGAGAAACCGCATCAAAATCCGTTGCGTAGTTTTAAAGATTTAAGCATACATAGGGATATAGGGACAGAGAAAGTGACTTTGCTTTATACTATGTAGTGATGATAATGTGTACGCGCAGACACAAGTTCACTCTCTATTCCTATCACTCTCATACTCCGGTGGGACGACTACTCGACACAACAAGTGAGAACTAAGGCGCCGGCAGGACCGACGGTTACGTGCTCTCCGAGGTACGGGGGTGACACACCGCCAACTTCCCAACTTCGGGTGGTTACTGAGTCTTACTAAACAGGAAGACTCAATAACTAAACTTTACCCGATTTTTTATTTTTGAGAAATCTTAGATAATAGTAACCGTTATATATCGTATAGTATCTTCTCATATTTACTTAACAGTTAACGAAGCATAACCCTTATTCAATAGAGACGTCATTATGTAAAACACTAGTTAAATCCCGTAATAACGATGGGGTTTGTATAGGATTACGGATAGAAACTTATACATGGAACATTGATTTTATTCACATTGTAAGTACATATTTATTGAGGTAAGTGATAAAATTTTATATAAATTAAATATTTATTTTATTTGGTTTTTTAGTATTTGTTGTTATAGCGGCAACAGAAATACCTTATCTGTGACAACTGTCTAACTAACACGGTTACTGAGATACAACCTGGTGACAGACGGACTTAGTAGGTGATAGGGTCCCGTTTTACCCTTTGGGTAAAGAACGCTAAAAAGACTGCATCTAGGAAAACATTGGACTGTTTTAAGAAATATTAAAATTCTAGTTCTTTTAAGATAAACATTAGCATTGCAAAATTTTTAAAGCGCGCGAAGCCATGGACAATAACTTGTAATCATTATTCATTATACAATTTAAATACTTTGTGCTTGTATTATTTTCTCTTTCCGTAATAATAATTAATGTTTAATCAAATTGATAATGATGCAAATACATGTTGGGATTTTAATATGTTAGGACATTAACACTTCACCATCTAGTTTCATGGTAAGGCATTCGAGGCTTGTATAATGAATACCAAATAGTTAATACACTACACAAAATATATATATATATATATACTAGCTGTACCCGCGGCTTCGCTCGCGTTGATTTTTTTAATTGCTAATCAACCTCATTGGGTTGATCTGTAGGAAAAAAAATTGTCTAAAAAATAAAAAAATAAAATTTAGGGGTGGACTATCCTTAACATTTAGGGGGATGAAAAATAGATGTTGGCCGATTCTCAGACCTACTCAATATGCTCACAAAATTTCATGAGAATCGGTCAAGCCGTTTCGGAGGAGTTCAAGTTCGAACCCCGTGACACGAGAATTTTATATATAAGATATATTTAAATTTAAATAAATACGAGTAGATACATATAATTGATAATAATTATACATTAAATTGTTAAACACCTATGACTGGAGTCTGGAGTACAAACCCTTCTGTTCGTCACACAAAAGACACTACAAACTAATCCAAACGTGTTGTCAATGATATTTAGTGAACAAGCAACAATAACATAGCATATAATAAGGACTTTTCTTTTTTATTTTCTTTTTTATTGTCACTCACACCACACAATAAAAGAACAAATTAATAGTGTTACCATTGTCATTATAATATAGATAAATGAATAGATGTATTGAATCATGCCACGAAACACTTTCCATTGTACAGAGTGACAATTCCCTGCCTTTTAATCTTAATATCAAAGACACCTTCCGGCTTCAAGTGCCATTTTTGAGGAAAAGGTAGGGAGATTTTTGCGTGAGAAACGCGAATTACTGCCCAAAAAAGGCGCACAATGGTCGAACACTCAAAACATCCCCCTATCCACCCCCCAACCTCACTAAGATTTAAGGGAAGGGAAATGTATTTTTTTTGATAAAGCTATAAAAGAAGCGATTAAACTGAAAAAATATAATATTAAATTTGTGAAAACTTTACCAGTTATTTCTTAATACAGCCTAAATTATTTTTTAAATTACTTGTTTTTTTCGGTCTGATTACCTCCTAATGTATTTGCGGGACCAGCGTCTGACGTCACGTTGCGTCCTCGATTTTTCTATCAAGCGAGGGGCATCGGGTCACATCGGATCCCGCCGGTTTGCAAGTGTCCTGCGCATGCGTTAGAATTGCGCCAATTTCGCATCTGGCGGCCTCTACCGGCATTTTCAGTCTCCTTGCGTCACGAAAGAGGGATGTTGCGTCGCTCCAGGCAGCACCGCACGAAGTACACTACAATTTAAAAATGAATTATTTTTAAAATGCCGTCGGCTTGGCTAACAATTTTAAAAATACGCGATCGCTCGCTGATGGAAGCGGCGAGGGCTTTACGTGTTAATTAAATAAAAAGTGACGTTATTTAGTCGTAATGTGTTAGGTTTTTAAATAATCTTCCGATATTTAAGTGTAGATGGTAGTTGCAGTGTCGGTATTGTAGCGTACATAACCTTGACACGTTTTCCCGCGATAGAGCTACAACCTTGTTTTCAATTGCACTCTCTCTTTAATCTTGACATTTACAAACACGGAATCTTAAGTGACGAATTAAAATGATGTATAATTCGTAATTGTGATTTTTAAGGGTTAAAAAAATTTCGAATGCACAATGATGACTATAAGCTGATATTACTAGTACGTAGAAGTATCTAAGAATTTCGAATATTGCAAGGAGAATAAAAATTTTTCGTATAAAATGATTTTGTGACCATAATAGTGAATTGGTGCGAGCAAGATGAATGTAATTAAAGGTAAGATATTCTTAGTAATTATGTAAATTGCATTTTAAAATCTTAATTTTTCAATTGAATAAGTACATACGTTTTTGACGATAAATTTGATTTATTTTATAATTCTGGACCAAAAATCATAACTCATGTTTAACTAGAGACTCACCTCGCTCCACTTGGGTTCGTTTAATAACCTAAAGTAAAAAAATATCTTTTATGTCGACCCAGCTATCATTATATCATATTTAATCAAAAATTTTCCAGTGGTTTTCTGATCAGTTCCCAGACAGGCAAACATTCTTATATGCAGTATAGATTCAGCCTCTATATCATGAACAATTACTATTTCAGTAAGATTTTCCAAAAAAAAATGTAGACGTACAGATTCAACTGAGTTAGTATTTTTTATAATTATCATTTATTTATAAGATAATTCACATATTTTGTACACAATTTGTAGAATATTTATTAAAAAAAACACTGATTTGACTTTTGGAACCATTTTATCTTCAGTATAGTAACATACGGTGATGTAAAATTACGAAGACATATTCCTATGTATTATAACCCTAAAATAACATTTACGTAGGCTAGATATATCAAGAGATGTTGATTTATCCCATGAGATATAAATTTGCATCGTTAAAGGAACAGTTAAACTATTAAGTTTAGAATTACTCGTATCCATAGTTAATGTTGGAACAATTTTCCTAAAACAATACAGCATAATGTTGTATTAATTAATTGTAAATAAAGTGAGTATTATATTTATTATATTACAAATAGTTTAAAATTTAACACTTTATATTGTTACATTAAAATACAATGTTTCGTAGAATAGGAGATAGTTTGCCCTTATTCTTACTTTACTCAAGTACTTTACGAGCAAAGTCGCGGGCAAAAATTAGTATGGATTAATCAAAAGTACTCGTATTCTGACATGCATTGCCATTGAGTTTTATTAAAAAAAATAACCAAAAAATACACCAACTTCAAAATCTCTTTCAAAGTAATTACTTTCCTAAGGGTGTACCGTTTTTCAATATAGGACCACCCTTGAGAAATTTATTTAGTTAAAAGAGATCTTATTGAACTGGTTATTCTACCTCCTGGTAGAGGTAGGAATTGGCAGAAATATCACGTACAACAAACACAAAGAAATTACACTCGAAATAAATATATTATATACTTTTTTTAATTTGGTCAAAATATAAAAAGCCCATTTGAAAAAAATCTTGTGTGTTTATCTTGAAAGTGAATTTCGATGTCAAATGAATGAAATTTCGATGGAAATGTTTCAGCTCAGTATATTGACATTAGAAATCATTTGTCAATTTTATAGATTTTGTGGAACGAAAAGATCTTGAGGCTCTTTAACTTCTGGCAATCCAGAGTTTGAAGTCAAGAGTCACTTCATTATCATCACTTTCAGCTCGTTTATCTTGGACCGCGGGTTCCTCCTGGTACTTATCTGAGCAAAGTGAACTGATACAGCCACTCTTTCGCTGTAGGACTCAAGTGCAAAAGCAATTCTGTCCCGTCCCGCTAGAATAGAGGAGGTTCCGTTAAGATTTAATGGATAATACTAGCTTTTCTAGCCAGGGCCTCAGCCCCACAAAACGGATTGTCGAGTACGTCTAAAACCTGCGCTATTTGTTTTCACAAGGTTAGAGCAATAGTTTTTATGAAAAGAATAATGTTATGTGTATTATTTTTAGTACACATTAAGAAAATCTGCGTTTCCATTTTGTGCCAACTACTTTTGGTAGCGTGTTTTTCCTCTTCTTAATACATATTACATCACATATTGGATGGGCCAGTGAGCTGTTACTGTGATACGATTACCTGTTCAGACGGCTTAAACCTTATTCCTCAACACGTCCCCATTTTGACCTTTAAGATATTTATGATCAAGTTATAAAAAAATGTAACCTATTAAAGCCATATTGACAGAATTATGAAATTTTGAAATTCAATGCATAGTAAAACTAGGTGAAGAAAAGGTACCACATCGTTGTCTAATAATCTAAAAGGCTAATAAAGGCTGAAATTCATTATCGACAATAGTTTTGCAATTCTGTGCGACAAATAAATAAGGTCGCCTATATTTAACCGATATTTTTTTGAATATCAAATATTTAGACATTTTTAAGACAGTAATAACTCTATCAATTATGTTAGGAATGTGGTAAGCTCCAGTAACATTATCTTACTGAGCTATTTTAATGTCATGAAAATATACATAGTATTACTAAAAAGACTGTGTTTAAATGGTTAAATTCAGAAATATTTTTTTTAACGTAGAGCGAATTTTCTTTTCCTTGTCTTGCTCCTTGAGTTTGAATTGCTTGTTGTTTTCCTTTTTAATTACATCCACCACCCACCTGACCCTTTTCAATGTTTTAAACTTTTTATTTGTTTGTAACTTTTTATGTAGTATACATTTATATACACGTACATATCTATCCGTCACATTAAAGCATACCAAGGATAAGACATCACGTTTGGCTTAGTTGGTAGTAACCCTATTTTCTGCGCCAGAGGTCGCGGGTTAGAGTCCCGCTGGGGACATTCATGTTGAGCACGAATGTTTGTACTCCAGTCATGGGTGTTTATATTTATTATATGTATGTATTTAAAATTTATATAATATGTAGTATATCAATTATCTGGTAACTGTAATACAAGCCTCGTAGCTTACCACGAAACTGGATTGATTTATTTATTATGAGTCGTTAGTATAATAATGAACGTATAGAATTATTAACGTTTTGTAAAATATATTACTGTCTTTGATTAGAGTACGATTGTCCTAGATTACCTCCTCATCAGATCTGAGTCTACGGATGTGAACAATCAAATGGCACGAAGAGGGAAATACGTTTTAAGTTTTAATAGGCTCTTGATTGCTGGCGGTTGTAAGACATAATCGTGGAATGCTCTACATATTTATTACATCTATTGTAATTCAAAATGTTTGTTTTATCACGTAAATTATAAGTTTAAGTTTAAAACAGACACTTCAATTTTATATCTATGTATAGATAACAATTATTCATTTTATTAAACTTTTCTTTATATTCTTATTATTTATTGGATTATTAATTGATTTTCACATATAAATATCAGAAGTACAATATCCAAGATTTGAACCCGTTTAGCTTAAGTTTTCTAAGCGAGTATGTTACTTCTATGCTACCACTGCTTCAGTAATAGTTCTCATATTATTTAAAATGATTGCAAATAACCTAATATATTTAAATTTACAATATAAAAATAAAACAAAAACGACTGCATATAGCAAGTGAATTTTGTAAGGCAATGAAAAGAATCATAAAAATGTTATGATATACAATTTTGCAAATCCACTAACTTTTATCAGATACTCAGTGTTATTTTTAGTTATAAATAAAAAATATTTTATGTCATATTCTATTAATAAGATTAAATTAATTAATCCATCGATCATCCATTAAATAGTTTACTCTGGAAAGCTTACACGAAAAACATAACGTTTAATATGGCGCAGTCGAATAACTACTAAATGTTTTATTTTAATTAAACCTGTCCAACATTTTACACATACAGGCAACATTGAACGTCAATTAACCAATTGCAATATGTATGATCGAAATGAATCTATATAAAGAAATATTGAAAATGCCACATTCAAAAACATTTTATGTGAGTGTTATCACTACATAGTATAAAATAAAATTGTCCCGCTTTCTGTCTGTCCCTATGTATGATTAGATCTTTAAAATTGCGCAACGGATTTTAATGCGGTTTTCTTAATGGATATAACTAGCGGAAACCGCGGCTTCGTCCGCGCCAAATCTAGACACGAGCGAAGCGAGGGACAGTCACTAATACATAAAATATTTCAAAAGCTTAACAGATTTTATCCATATTTTAAATTGGGTTCGGTTAGCCAACAAATAATATCGCTTTGGAAATAAAATTTTAAAGGAGCTTAGCTGAATCGAACCAAATAAAGATGTTTATTCCCGGAGGTCGGGCAAATGAGGCGAGAGCACAGTTTAGCCTTTATGTGCCATTCCAATTTATGCTCTGGTGGTAAAAAGACAATTTCAAGACAATCTGTTTTCCCGCTCTGTTGGAAAAGAAAGCCTTGTCTCTATTTTGTTGTGTTTGATGTACGGTTTTATCAGATACCAATAGTTAATAATATTTTTTAAATTGTTCGACTAGTTTGGTTTAGTTTGTACTGACCTGCTGCGATAGTGGTCGCGGCTTCGAGACTTACTGGGGGCATTTATTTTTTTGATCAACACTATGATTGTACAGTAGTGAATGGTGGTTATATTAGTATGTAGGTATACTTTTATAATAAAGAATTCTAATGTTGTTTAAATAAAATAGGTCCTATTTTTGGGCAACACAATTACCCTCTAAAATTCAATGATCATTTTACTCTTCTAAGTTCGCGTCATAAAAGAGATTTTAAGTTGTAAGTATATAGTATATACTAAATCCATTACGTATAAGCTTCCTAAGGGCTTTCTAGCCTATTATCTCAACGACTAAAACAGTTCTTGGATGCTCGCCCACGTGTTAATAAACCTTTTTCTTTACGCCTCTTATAGCCTTATCTTATTTGTTGTATTTAATTTATTAAATTATTAATATATTTTACTTTCTGCTGCAAATTAAAATCAAAATGAATGGAATAAAAAATTGCCACACGAAAAGTAATTTTACTGTCTTCAATTATTTGTACAATACTATATGAGTACTTAAGATAATGTATCAACAAACATTTGTCTTTTAAACAAGTTTTTATTTGCTTTTTTGGATTACATCATCTACCACACAAGCTTACCTAAAAGCTCTACTTATATAATTTAGAACGGCTCCGGGAATAAAAAACTTAACATACACGTACAAAATAGATTATGTTTTATTCAAATCAAATCAAATCAAATCAAAATATTCTTTATTCAAATAGACTTTTACAAGCTCTTTTGAATCGTCATTTTTACATTATCAAAATTAAAAGTCAGTCTGTAAGTCTGTGAGTAAACTACCACCGGCTCGGAAAGCTGTTCTGCTGAGAAGAACCGGCGAGAAACTCAACAGTTGCTCTTTTCAAAAAAATATTTGGTAACAATATTTTATTACAATTTATCTATTTATCCTACGTGAGACACAACAAGTCACTAATCCCACACATTTACATCTACCAGGTATTCCACTATAGTGTAATAAGCTTTATTCAATAACGTATTTTTAATTTTTGATTTAAATTGCCTCAAAGGCAAGTTCAATATGGACTGTGGAATTTTATTATACATGCGTACACCTTGCCCCATAAACGATCTGTTTACCTTTTGTAGGCGAAAACTGGGTGTTACAAGTTTATCCTTATTTCTAGTATTTATACTGTGTTTGTCGCTGTGCTTTGAATAGCAATTAATATTTTGCCGAACAAACATAATGTTACAATATATATATTGCGAAGCAACCGTAAGAATTCCTATTTCTTTAAAAAGTCCGCGGAGAGTATCACGAGCGCTTATGTTATAAATAGCCCGAATGGCCCTTTTTTGTAGAATAAATATCGATTTAATGTCCGCTGCATTACCCCACAACAAAATACCATAAGATAAAATGCTATGGAAATAACTGAAGTAAACAAGTCTGGCAGTATCAATGTCCGTTAGCTGCTTGACTTTTCTAACAGCGAAAACAGCTGAGCTCAGTCTACTCGCAAGAGACGAGAGATGGGGACCCCATTGCAGACCCGAATCTAATGTCAATCCCAAGAAGACCGTGGAATCTACCGTATTTAATGTGTCGTTATTGAGATACAAATTCAAATTCTGTCTTTTTACATTCGGTAATAAAAACTGCATATATTTTGTCTTCTTGGCATTTAAAGCCAGATTATTAATGTTAAACCAGTGAAGTATATGCGATAATGCACTGTTTACCTCGTCGTAATTATTTGACTTTCTATCAACTTTAAAAATTAAGGAGGTATCATCCGCAAAGAGTACAATATCACACAACTTATCGGCATAAAACGGGAGATCATTAATATAAACTAAAAACAAAAATGGACCTAGGATAGATCCTTGCGGAACACCCATTCTAAGAGGAGAACCAGAAGAGTTGACGTTATTTACTGCGACCTTCTGAACTCTATCAGTAAGATAAGAAGCAAGTAGATCGAGAGCAATACCACGAACACCGTAATGAGCAAATTTAAGCAAAAGAGTTTCATGTTTCACACAATCAAAAGCTTTAGACAAATCACAGAAAACTCCAATTGCATTCTGTGATTTTTCCCAAGCGTCATAAATATGTTTAAGAAGCGCAATCCCCGCATCGGCTGTAGATCTGCCTTTAGTAAAACCATACTGTTCACTATGGAAAATATTATTTGCGTTAAAATGAGTCAGAAGTTGACTTAAAATAAGTTTCTCAAAGATTTTACTCATACATGGCAATATAGAAATAGGTCTATAATTGCCAGGGTCATTTTTTTCACCATCTTTAAAAAGAGGTATTATTTTACTAATTTTCATAAGATCAGGGAATATTCCAGTATCTATGCATTTATTGAATATAAGAGATAATTGTGGTGCAATGTTTGTTATTATTGTATTAAGTAATTTAACAGACATGCCCCATAAATCACCAGTTTTTTTAAGATTAATAGTTTTAAATATTTTAATTATTTCATTCGCATCTACATATGAAAATTTAAATTGGTGATCACAGTGAGGAGTATGACTTTTCAAAGAAATTATTGCATCTGAAGTAGAGGATTTTAAAGAAGATGTGACCTTTTCAGGGATTTTCGAAAAATAACTTACAAATGAATTTGCAACATCTTCATTGGAACTCACTGTAGCATTATTAATTAACAATTGGATAGGTTCACTAACGGGCTTAGATCTGCCAGTCGTACGAGTAATCACGTCCCAAGTGGCTTTAATTTTATTGTCAGAATTTAAAATTTTATTTCTAATATATATAGACTTAGCCTGCTGACAAACTTTTTTAAAAATTTTTGAATAAGCTCTTACCCGAGTATAGAACGTTGGGTCATGATTCCACTGCTTCATACTATATAGTTTATACAAATTGTCTCTACTACGGTATATGCCGACTGTCGCCCAGTCGCTAAATTTCATTTTAGGGTTCTTAATTACAGTGCGCTCTTTGAATACGTTATTGAACGAGTCTAACAGTATATTAAATACTTTATTATAATAAGAGTTGGGACTATCTACTGCCATGTCCACTTGAAGTAATTGTTGCATAACTTTCTCTTTAAAAATGTTAATTTTATAATTAGTGACCGGTCTACATTTTATATTTTGCTTAGTGTTAACAATATTACTAGTTATTGAAATTTTTTGACCCAAGTGGTCTGAACTTAAATTTCCTATTATTAATTTATCGAGTACTTCCCCATGACAGAATACATTATCAATACACGTGGAGGAAGAATTTGTCACTCGAGTTGGTTCGCAGAAGACATTACTTAAGTCATATGATCTGAATAGACTTAAAAGGCGATTACTGTGCTGCGTTACTTGAAGTATATCGACATTAAAATCCCCGCATACAATTATTGATTTACTACTTGTACATACATTTCTAAGGATATCGTCCATCTTATTTTCGAATATATCAAAGTCACCCGAAGGGGGCCGGTACACGCATAATATAATATACTGTTGAGTCTCAACGCAGGACAGTTCTATAGAACGCTCGACAGAGAGTGCCACTATGTCCTGTCGGCCCTTGCAAACTATATCATTTCTAACTAATACAAGAGAGCCACCGCGAGTAGCGTTCACTCTAACAAACGAACTTGACAATGTAAAATTTTCAATATTTAAAATATTACAATCTTTTTTGAGCCATGGTTCAGTTAGGAATATTACATGAATATTATCTTTCACTAGGTAAAGTTCTAGTTCTAGTATTATAAGAATTAACAAAAGAGGAAAGATTTGATTGTTTGTTTATTTGTTAGTTTGCTTGCATTGAATAGGGACCGAAACTACTGAACTTTGAAAAAATCATTCACTGTTGGGAAGCTTCACTATCTACGGATGACATATTCGGGTATAGGCTATTATGATATTTTCAAAAAAAATAGGGATCCTTACTAAAGCTCCAATAATATAATCCAGGGTAGTTAAATCTAGGGACAAACCCAAGCGAAGCGAGAATGAGTCGCTAGTGAAATATAAAGAACGAAAAAGTTTTATACAAACATCTATTTTTGTTAGTTGTATAAGTTCAGAAACCTGTGAGATACGTCTGGGGTTTTGACCTTTTCAGGTTCACCTATTGTGACCTCTATGAATAAATGTTATTGCATCGTCGCTAAAAAATAGACATAGTCAAACAGCCGCAGACGTAAAATATTAAAAGGGTTTTTTATCCCTTTTTAGTTTAAATAGATTTTAAAGAATTCACTCGCTTTTGACTGACTTCAAAAAAGAGGAGAAGTTCAATTGTTATATTTTTTTTTTTGCTTTTTTATACTTATAATACGCAATTATTTGCCAATTGTGATACCATATTATTAAAAGAAACACCCCTAAGAATGGAATAACTAGTCCATGTTATAATAATGTTTTTACATAACTAAATTAAGTTTGAACATTGCTGTCGATCTTCATAATGGTGTTTAACTTAACTATATTGTTTACTTGGTGTGTCAATGCCTAAACGAAATTGAATTTCTAATATTCATAAAAATGTTTGTTCCTGAACGCCTGGCATCGGCCGCCAGAATATTTTAACTTGACATCGATAAACAATGAGGTAATGGATAACAAGATCCTTCGTCTATTATTTAGGAAAACAATTTTCTTTTCTATTTATAAAAGCTCTTTTGTTATTTATAGAAATAAATACTGATCGAGTTTCCGTAAGTTATCTAAGTTAGTTAGAATTTTAGAATTATGAGTATTATGTGTGGTTTGTGTGGTTTTTCAGTGTATATTATGTATTTCTTTGGTAGCGTTGTATATACTATACTTTCATCGATATACATATTATTAAGAATGAGACATCATCATATAATGATGTACTCATACCATTTTTAAGGTTATTGTACTAAATTAATAAAATAAAAAAAATGTAATTGAACCGTTGAACAAATTTTGATAAAAATTTCAAGACAATAGATTGCTTCTTGAGAATAGAATCAAAGACCTACCTTTTATCGCCGCCCCAGTTGACACGCAGGCGAAGCTGCGGCCAAAAGTTAGTATATATACATAAATATCCATTCAGGCTGTTTGTTCTTTATTTTTTTTTTATTTTCACCACCCATTTATTTTTCATGAGACTAAGGTCGCACATTTCTAAGTTTATGGTGTTGTCTCCAAAGTAATCTACCTTAAAAGTTTCATGAATGATATAAGGCGTTGTGTGAATTGTACACTAGAAATTTATATTCATGAAATGCTAGCGAAGTGATGCGAGTGGTGGTTTTAAACTGAATGTGATGAGGAACGGCAATTTGCGTTAGGCGTGTTATAATTTATGTATGTGTACATGCTTGACGATCTTTGATAGTCCCCAAACGCAAAATAGTTGTGGAATAGTTTTATAAGAGCTATAATGATAAATATATACATATGTACATATATAAGATATTTTCGTTTTGTTGCGAAGTATAAAAAAAAGAAGTGTTTAAATAAAAGCATCTTAAAACCAAAACCTAACTCAATTTGGTGTATTTTCACTAATAAGTTGTACTTAAATATTGCCCTAGATTAATAACTACTATGTAACAAGTTCATATTTTTTATTTATGACTAATATAATAAACATGATGAACGACAATAATTAGATTTATGGTATTAGTGTCAATGCTTCAATAATAATAATACGTTAGATTATCGGAGAACGAAAATTTGTAGCCTTGCCCATTAATTCGTCATAAGGATTTATGGTAAATATTATCCGATCAAGGCATAATAAAGTAAGCAATGAATACAAGAGGCTTTTGCCAAGTATATAATAAGAATGTACCTAGTATAAAAAATCATAAACAATTCATACAAAAGTTTTGATGTAGTAAAAAATATAGCTTTACCTTATAGATGTTGTAATAAGAACAGATTCTTGTCCTAATCCCAATAAATTTATATTTAAAATCAATTAAGAGAAACAAAATGGACCGCAAGTATAACATCATGAAAAGTAACACATAACATCTGTAGAAAACACGCGGTTATGGGACTCACCGGCCAAAACTAATTAGTACTACCCACTAAAACCCCAGCTTTCATCTTCCATCTTAATGGGGCGTTACAGGATCGCTTGCGCATTCAACCCCAACAAGTCTGCTGAAGTAGACCACACAGCAAAGAGGTTGCTCAACAGACGGACTGCAAAGCCTGCTAAGATATAATCTCAGTTTTGTTTAAAGATATACGAGTATCTGTGGAGTCAGCAACAGCAAAGTCAATTTTTTTGTTTATTAGAGTGTATTTTATTTAAGCCTTTTGTTTGAGTCACACTAACAATTATTTGTTTACTGTAGAAGTAATTAGTATTTCGTCTTTGTCTTCTACTAAGAATTTCCCTAGAAATTGTAACACTGTTTTAATTAAATTAAGTTACTTTGACGCCATTAGTACTTAAGTGATTAGTAGTGAGAAATTACGGCTCTAAATAACTTTACTTTTCTTTTTGGTAATTACCTACTTGACATTAATTTGTTTAATTTGTTTCTATGTAGAAATTCATTTTGAAGTTTCTAATTTGATTTAAGTTAATTAGCTGTTTGTTCAATTTTTATAGAAAATGTCAATTTATTAAATTGTTCTAAAATCATTTATTACCTTAAATATTTTGAAAAGACTTTTGTGATGTAATCCTACTGATAAGCGCGGGCATTCCTGTAATACGAAAGAGATCAGGCCATAGTTCAATGTGCTGGCGATGTGCCGGTTGGAGGACTTTACATGTCTTTCGAAAACTTCATAGGTTTTCTCAGATATGCAGGTTTACTCACGATGATTTCCTTTACCGTTAGACATTAAAATACCAGAAGTGCGGGATTTGGATTTGAACCTCCACCACTAGGTTATCCAAGCGAGCGAGTTACCACTGGGCTTGTGAATTGATTGAAGAATAAATAATAATTTTTATATGAAGTTGAAATAACAATGTTTAATGTCCTTACGTATACATAATAAACTAAAAAATAAACTAAATGCTGATACTACGGGAGGTAGCGCTATAGTTGAACAAGTCATTTCATACCGGCTGAAAATCACAACACTAATAGTTTTCCCCTTACCTATAACAACTCCGAACGTCAGCTGCTCAGGTAGCGGTGGAGGTAAGAGAGGCAGCATGAGAAAGTCATTGGAAAAAAATCTGCTCCGATGAATTTTATACCGCGTAAAAATGAATTATATGATTGTTTCCATCACATTTTTGAAGAAAATCATCGTCAGCTGTATTGACGGTGGGGGGTTATATGTCAGTCGCGTACATGAACCTCATAGAAATTTTCACAAAAAAAGTCATTTTATACCTTATGAAATTTATACATCTTAATTTTTATACTTTTAAAATAACAAAGACAATCGTCAGCTGCATTTTTGATGGGGGTAAGACCGTCAGTCAGCGTGATAAACATTTCGCGAGGTCAATGCATTTGAGAGTTGCATAGTCTCTTTGAAAAATAAACTGACGATCTTTACATCCACAAACAATTAGCTGACGACGACTTATGTTTCTTGAACAATCTAGTTATCTTACGCTTAGAAATCAATAAGTATAGCACATATTAATCTATAATCTAATGGCTCTCGCAAGTTTGTATGACAGTTTTTCATTTTTGGGGCTAAAGACTTTAAATTTCGCAGGGAGGTAGTTAATTGTTAGTAAAAATCCACTAAGAACTAATTTTGTGACAGGGCCGGCTTAAGGAGGTCTAAGGGCTCTCGCAAGTTTTTACGAAATTCTTTCATTTTTTGTGTTACAAATTTAAATTTTGGCAGGGAGTTAGTTTATAGTCAGCAGATAGCTTTTAAAATTATACAAATCAGACACTCTTCCATCACACAGTAAATATATTAAGAAAGTATAGCACAGCGAGCAATGAGGAGAGGAAGGGAGACGTCCACATATTACTTATATGAAATAGAAAGCCGCGCGGCGCAGGAGTTACATATTAATTATGGGTTCTGAAATAGCTGGAGTAATTTTGAAGACACTTTCAGTCAATCTACAGATCAACCCAGCGAGTGTTCGAATGAAGATTAGTAGCGAATAAGAAAATGAACGTGGAAGCCGCGGGTACTGCTAGTTTCTTATAAAGAACACCGCATTATAATTATTTATTTTGTGTCGGTTTAAAACTATATTATAATACTAGCAATTCCTGTTGGAATCCACACTCCGCCCGCGTTCTAATTACTATTAAAAATAGGGATTGTTGGATGAAAATTTAGGGTTATGATTATTTATGGGTATAACATATTTGGTCTAAAAATAAAAAATAGCCTATCTAATCTCAGACACTGTGGCATGAAATTTTTAATTATTAGAATTTAGATGTTTTTTAACGACAACAAACAAACGAGTATTGAGTATATCTCTCGCACATTTCCGATATTGACAGAGTCAGATAGGTCATTGTTAGGGGTGAGGCCCACGCCTCTGTTGTTGTTTTGAAGTTGTAAAACTTACCTATACAAATAAATAAAATTGTTTATTAAGTCTATTTGTAATACCAAAATAAAAACTATTTACTAAATTCAAATGAAATTTTATAAGATTTTATATTTCACTAGCTGTCCCATGCCCACTTCGTTGGGCAAAATGTTAATAATCCTTTTTAGTACAGAGTGTTTAAATAATTTAAATTATTTTATTAATATTAAAAATTAAATTACCTATACTAATATTAAAAAACTACTTTTTGTAACTTAACTATAAAAGTTAGACATATGTTGTCGTTGACTTTTTTGTAGGCATTTTCAAGCTCCACATCTTTTCTCTAGAACTCAAAAATATATCTTTCATAGTTAAAGCAGCGTTCGTAAGAAACGCTTTCATTCGACCGTTTTTTCTCCGATTCACTTTGCAAAACGGACACCACGTAAAAGCCTTTTTATTTTTCGGTTTTTTATATAACATATGACACTTAGCTAATGTGGCTTCCTATTGGTGAAAGAATTTTTAAAATCGGTTCAGTAGATCCCGAGATTACCCCTTACAATTTAACAAATATACAAACACACAAACTTTACTTCTTTATAATATTAGTATAGATGAAATTAATGTGTACAATTTGATTTCTGTCTGCCACTCTGTTTTTTCGGCTAATCCCCAAAACAGCTGGACCAATTTTTACGGAATTTTCAATGTCCAATCATCTGCAGAATAGTTAAAATTCATATACCTATATAGTTATCAGAACAATACGTAGTACATAGAGACGGACCCGAGCGAAGCTAGAGTAAGAGAGAGTATTATGCACAAGAAATTATAAATAAAGTTATTATTATAAAATTCTTGTAATCTTAAAAACTATCAATCTAAAAATGGCAACGCGCAAGCAGTCGCTGAGTCAATCGAGTGTGCATGTAACTACAGCGTTTGTGCGTAATTCCAAGCCTAAGATAACTAGAATGTTAAAGAAACATGAGTCGTCGCCAGCTGATTGTTTGTGGATGTAAAGATCGTGAGTTTATTTTCTAAAGAGACTATGCAACGCTCAAATGCATCGACCTCGCGAAATGTTTATCACGCTGACTGACGGTCTTTCCCCCATCAAAAATGCAGCTGACGATTGTCTTTGTTATTTTAAAAGTATAAAAATTAAGATGTATAAATTTCATAAGGTATAAAATTACTTTTTTTGTGAAAATTTCTATGAGGTTCATGCACGCGACTGACATATAACCCCCCACCGTCAATACAGCTGACGATGATTTTATAAAAAAATGTGATGGAAACTATCATATAATTCATTTTGGCTCGGTATAAAATTCATCGGAGCACTTTTTTTTTCAATGACTTCTTCATGCTGTCCCTCTTAGTTCCACCGCTGGTGCGGCGACTGACGCTCACTTTACTGATCTCTGACCTCTAAACAACTGTTTGAAATAAAATTCATTCGGGATGAAATTCCTAGAAAAAATACAGCGCTACCTCCCGTAGTATGAGATTTTTGTATATAAAATAAAAATTACAATATAAACTAATATTTTATCATTTAAATATACATAAGTATCTCTAAATGAAATTACTTTTGCTATCACAATAATCCATTAAAAAAAGTAATAAATACAGACTCGTGTCTCTCTTGGGAGACCTAAAATGTAATATTTCACTCCTTACCCGTATCCCTCTACTATCCGCCTTAACTATATCCTTGTTAAGTGGCAGTTCTTATATATTATTTAGATAGCTAGTTTATACCCTTGGCTTCATTTGCGTGGTAAGTACGTCGATAAAAGTAGCTTATGTGCTAATCCAGAATAAAACCCATATCCATTCCAATTTAACTTAAATCCCTTAAACCGCAACGGCGTAAAGAAGTAACGTATACACTAGCTTATACACAATACTATAGTTTTAATTTGCAATAGTATTGTACTGCGGCTCTGCCCACGTCATTTAATTTTGAAAATATGCCACCCTCTTGTAGGAGGTAAAGTGATAGGAATATAGAATATCAAGCAAACTGGCACATTATGAGATTAGAGCGTTCAAACCAACAAACATGCTTAATTTTTACATATTAATAGAATTAACATTATAATTTCCTTACCGATTTGGGCCACGGCGGCTATTTGCGGCTCTTTTTCTGTCATTATGATACTCCAATAGAACTACTACGATACGAGCAGTGAGATCGTTAGGTTACCAACAAACAAACAGTAGGTGTATAAAGGAGAAAAAAGTAGTTAGCTGTTTTGCTTTTGACCATATAAATTTTAAGTATACACTCTTTGGCAAAATTACTTCTTCTAGCGTTTTATTTGTTAGCTTAAATTGAGGCCAACTTATTAGCTACTACTGTTAAATCTTATTAGCAATCTACTAATTGAGTTCTCTTGTGACTAATACTTCGATTGTATATTATATTGATTTTTTTCTTACCAGACTGTGCCAGAAGGAGGGTTATATTTTTCGAGTGTATATATGTATACATACATGTGTATGTTAGTATGTTTATTTGGCTCGCTTTGTAGCCTAAATGGATTTTAGCTTGAGAGGTGTCGTTAGTTTCGTCTCAACTCTCAACTGTGAGAGTCACACTTCTTTTATCAAAATTATAAGAAACTAGCGACTCGCCCTCGCTTCGCTCGGACTCTTCCCTAGATCCGCTAGTTATGCATATAAACCTTCCTCTGGAATCACTCTATCTATTAAAAAAACCGCATCAAAATTCGTTGCGTAGTTTTAAAGATTTAAGCATACATAGGGATATAGGGACAGAGAAAGCGACTTTGTTTTATACTATGTAGTGAAGAAGCCAATATTATGCGGCATATAATATGTTTATTTCTTAACCCATCGAGGGTCATCAATAAATTAAAGAGTTTTAATACTAATATTTTTCAGTGCATCTTTGAATTGTATTTGCAGTCAAGATTTTTTTATTATTATTACTTGTCCAATATACATTTTAATAATATCATTATCTAGAATTACTAAAGGGCTTATGTTCACTTTCGATAATTACAAAAATAACAACCTTTTCAAGAACAACAACTTAAAATATAAATATTAGATTTTATACCTAATAAATAAATATGTTGGAGCATTATTAACTTTAAATTAATACATTTTATAAATATAAATATTATAAATGTATATTTACATTAAAGAATAAAAATATACTTTTTTACTTAGTATTTTAAACACTTTATTTATTGTTCAAGACATATTATTTGATTTAATATAATATAGTTTGTAGACTGAAAGACTAGTACCACAGATTACATAATATTATATTTTACGGAAGCCTCCCACTAAGAATTCGGACAACGCTATTTCGGGTCATTCGTTGGCCTATTTTGGTTTGCTTGACAAAATAGATTGTTAAAACAAATTCATAATAACCAAGTAAGTTCACATCGCAGTCAGCTTTATATAAGTAGGTATTTTTAAACTATAACTTTTTCACCGTATCTCCACTTATTGTATTTCCATATAAGATAAGAAACTTACTATTTTTTACGCTTTGTCATATCAGAATTTATTAATGTATACATATTTAAAAAGTACATATGCGTAATCCATCCAAGTTACATTGTTTTACCAATATATTATACCATAGAATTATTATCCCCGTCTTTGTACACACTGCCATAAAGCGGACAGGGCGCAATAAAAGTGTTTTATAACAGAAATTATCTGCAGATGACGTTAGAAGTTGCTGCGACAAAAATGTGAATCAAAATCTCATTCTAAGTACGTTACTAGAGTGAGAGGTAAGTGTTAGAACAACTTTCTGTTTATAGACGAAATAATTTTATAGAAAATATTTCGTCGATTTAAAGAGAGAGAAAATGAGAGAGAGAAAGAGAGATTTTATTGCAAGTCTATTTAGAAAAATAAGTAATGTCTCACTTTAGTTGGAAATATCACATAATTTCAAGTGATAGAAATCTATTAGCTCTAGTGGAAATAACAAAGTAGCTGTAGAAAGTGCAACCCGTTCATAGTCTACTTAAATTGAATTAACCTCTAAAAAAAAATATACCAAAAAATATACCCAAAATTCGTCCAAAATATCGTGATATAAAGGTAGTAAAATCTTATACATGAAGCCACTTAAACGTAAGAAATAACGTAAGTCTTCATTTGAGACGTCTCTAGTCTGTTAATAAGCGTAAATAAAATAAAATACAAGTAGTAGTACCTACTAGTCTAAACAAAAAATCTTTCCAAGTGTCTGACCCCCTGTGACATTGCTTCCCTCTTAGAGTAACCTAGTGGGGGTCATTTAGTTACGGTGATATTGGTTTATAACTACACACTGAATATTTTGAAAAACAGGCAAAACTTTAAAGCAGTTTTTTATTTATACTTGTAATTCAAACTTCCGGATTGACGTCTGTCAAGTGAACAGCCTAATTTTGTGCTCTCCAACATTTACCGTGAAAATTACTCTAAATTCAAGCAAACGTTCGAAAAAACATTACGCAAATACTAATCCCGTAATAGTGATCTGTGAAAGTGATAAATTATCGTAAAACCATCATCATCTTACAAGAAAACATCAAAAAACTTCCAAATATAACCTATACGTATCCATAGCTATATCTTTATAGCTAAGTACCGCCAAGATTGACGTTTTAATTTAATCTGACTGTGACAGTCAATTATACAGTTCATCAATTCATATCATAGACAACAAGCTGTCATCTGACATTTCTGTGTTGCCAGCTGAAATAAATTCATACCAATTTGGGCAAATTTGAGAAATGGAGGAACTCATGGAAAAGTTGATGCAGAAAATGGAGGAGCAGTTTCATAAACAAACATTAACTGTCACCGAAAACATAACCAAAAGTCTAGTGGGCACGATCGAAGAAAAACTAAAACCCCTTGTAGAAGAAAACCAAAAATTAAAACAAGAAGTAGAATTACGAAAAAACAAGATTTATGTTCTGGAAAGGAGTTCAAGAAAGAATAATCTTATCCTACATGGATTAAAAGAAGATGAGAAAAGCTATCCAGAACTCATAAATATGGTTTTAGACAGTTTTAATAAAATCATTGAAGACAGTCAGAATAAATGGGATAAGTGGGAAATTAGTTCTGCCAGAAGAATCGGGAAAAGAGGACAGCAGAAACCTAGGCCTGTCTTGATAACAGTTACATTGGAATGGAGAAGGACGGAACTGTTCAGAAACAAAAAAGCATTTCCCAAAAACATGTATGTAACGGAAGACTTTCCAAAAGAGGTATTGGCCAAAAGAAAGGAGCTAAAAAACAAACAACAAGAAGAAATCAAGAGAGGGAAACAAGCATTCATTCGCTATGATAAGCTAATAATAAAAGACAAACCAACAGAGAAACGCAAACGTTCCCCATCAAGCTCACCTAAAGACAGCTTTCGCAAAACGGATGACAAAATAACAGCCCTGGCCAAAATGAATAAAACCAGCAACCGCGAAGACATTCGTCAAGCTATGAATAAAATCAACGAACGAGAGGACTTGCGTCGTGCCCGGTCAAACTCTCTCTCCAATGCGTATACTAAACAATAGCAACAAATACAAGCCACCCGGAAGCCAGAAACCAAAAACAAATTAAAAAACAAAATCCAAATAGAAACACACACTCCTTCTCCAATCCGGCCGGTCACCGAGGAGAAGTATGACCAACGCCCTCTAAAAATAAAAATGAAAGTAAAAGAAAGACTAAAAGAGTCACTGTACATATGCACACTCAATACTTTAACATTGATGTCAGAAGAAAGCCTTAAAGAACTAGAATTAGCAATAACTGATATAAAGTGGGATATATTAGGCATAAGTGAGATGAGAAGAAAAGGAGAAGAAATAGAAGAGCGAGACAATTATATTATGTACCACAAAGGTGGGGAAGCTGGACTCTACGGAGTTGGTTTCTTAATAAAAAAGGAACATAAAGCAAAAATCAAGGAGTTTGAAGGCATATCAGATAGAATAGCTATCCTCCATTTAAGAATCCCCAACCATAAAAAAGAGTGGACAATTATTCAGGTGTATGCGCCCACAGAAAAGGCTGACAAGTGCGACATAGAAAGTTTCTATTACATACTATCTGATTTGGTAGAAAAATATTCTAACAATTACCTCATAGTCATGGGAGATCTGAATGCTCAGGTCGGAACTAGAAAAACGGGAGAGGAATTAGTAATGGGATATCACGGACATGGAAAAAGAAGTGCCAACGGTCAACTATTAATTAACTTTTTATTAGAACACAACCTCTCATTATTAAATTCATTCTTCAAGAAGAAACCTAAATCGAAATGGACTTGGAGATCCCCAGGAGGCGATTACAAGAATGAAATTGACTATATATTAACCAACAAGGTGAAATCGTTTCAAGATACGCATGTTATCCAAAAACTAAACTTCAACACCAATCATCGAATGGTGCGCAGCTGTTTAACCTTACAACCATCAAAAATATCTAGAAAACATATTATCAGAAAACAACTGCTCTCTCGCGACTACGAGTCTAAAGAAATTGATACTAGCTCTGTAAAGTCACTATTGGAAATCGCTAATTCTAGTCTAAATTTAATAGAAAAATATAACAAAATAGAATCAAAACTAAAAGAAGTTGTAAAAAATTACCCAAACTGCTATAAGTCAAACCAACCAAGCGGAAGAACTTTAGAGCTACTAGAGCAAAGAAAATCACTTATAAACAAACAGAAAAGCAAAGAAACTCTAAGTAAAATATCAAAACTAAATAAACAGATAAGAGAAAGTATGAAAACTGATAGAAAAGAAAAAAGATTAAAAACATTAGAAAAACACATTTTAAAAACAGGAGGTGTCAAGAAAGCTATAAAAGAACTAAAGGAAAAGGGCAAAGAATGGGTGCCCAAACTAAAATCAAGAAAAAGCAACATAACAAAGCGAAAAGAAATACAAAAACTAGCTACAGACTTTTATAAGACACTCTATTCTGACGATAATACCTTAGTACATACAAACAAACTACTGGAAAATATGGCATTCAAAACTACATCTGAACCGGAACCAGCGATACTTAGGTCAGAGGTGGAGAAGGCTATAAACTCACAAAAGATGGAGAAAGCACCAGGCCCAGACAATATCCCTAACGAGCTTATGAGAGGCACCGTTGAAGATATAAGTTTGTCACTGACAAAAATATTTAACGACATTCTTTGCACAGGCCACATCCCGAGTCATTCTTACATCACACTAATTCATAAAAAAGGTCCAAAAGATGATATCGAAAACTATAGACCAATAAGTCTCATATCAAATGTATATAAAGTCTTTGCAAAAGTGATACTGCACCGAATTTAAAAAATTCTTGACGAGAACCAACCCATTGAGCAGGCAGGTTTTCGAAAAAGTTTTAGCACCATAGATCATATTCATACTATTAAACAAATTCTGGAAAAATATAACGAGTATCAGAAATCTATCTATATTGCATTCATTGACTATTCCAAAGCCAATGACAGCTTGATCCACTTCTTCATCTGGTTAAGCCTGGAAGAACAAGGTGTTAACAAAACGTACATTAATCTCATAAAAAATATTTACATCATCAGCAGAAGTAGTGTAAGGTTAGAATCGACAGGTGACCCGTTCCCAATCAACAGAGGCGCCAGACAAGGCGATCCATTATCACCAAAACTGTTCTCAGCAGTGTTGGAAAGCATATTTCGGAAGATTAACTGGGACGACTTTGGTATCAATATAAATGGCCGAAACTTAAACCATCTTAGATTCGCAGATGATCTAGTCCTCCTAGAAAATGACCCCAAAAACTCGAAAATATGATCCAACAGCTAGCGGAGAGCAGTGAGGTGATAGGGCTAAAAATGAACCTGGAAAAAACGAAAGTTATGACCAACTCGTCTCAGGTGGAAATTAAACTAAATGGGACACAGCTTGAATATGTAAGTGAATACGTTTACCTTGGACAAATAATATCCCCTGGGGACCAGATGACCAAAGAAATTGAAAAAAGAGTGGCAAACGGATGGAAGAAGTACTGGTCTCTCAAGGAAATCATGAAAAGCAAGGAGCTAAACATAAACATTAAAAGGAAAGCTTATACCACCTGTGTCTTGCCCTGTATAACTTATGGCTGTGAAACCTGGGCCCTCACTGAACACAAAGGAACAAACTAGCAGTGTGCCAGCGTGCAATGGAGAGAAGTATATTGGGGATAAAAATTAAAGATAAAATCTCTAGCTCAGAGATCAGAGAAAAGACCAAAATCCCTGACATACTCACTCGAATTGACCAACAAAAATGGAGATGGACAGGCCACATGCTACGCTGTAATGTCGAAAAATGGTCTAAGCAAGTTACCCTCTGGTACCCACGGGATGGTAAGCGTAAGCGAGGAAGACCCACAAGGCGCTGGGAGGACGAGCTCCGCTGTACTCTTGGTACATACTGGACTAGGGTGGCTCTTGATCGAGCACACTGGAGAGAATTAGAGGAGGCCTTTGCCAACAGGCACTCCGAAATAAGAGACACAATTTAGTTTGCATTTATTAGAAATTGTAATCATGGTTTTATTACTGTAAATTCTCGGAGAAATAAAGGCTATTTTTATTTATTTATTTATTTATGTAATTCAATTTTAGTTTCGATTTCAATTAACTTTGGTACTATTGATTCTAATTTTTAATCCATTTAACTATATTATTTTCTTTTATTCTATTCATTTGCGAATTGCAATATACCTATGTGTAAACAAAAATAATTTTTCAATTCGGTCCAGTAGTTCCTGAAACAAAAAAACAAACTAACTTTTTAGCTTTGTAACATTATCGTACTCGTATATAGATTATTTACCAGCCCCTTTCTCTTGCTTGCTTTAATATTGTTTTTGAGTTGTTACAGCTCCTAGTCTATCGACTGAGTACTTCCATTTAAATCTTTAGCTTGAACAGCGTCAAAAAATAATAAAATAATGTGTTTGTTTTGTTCAACACACAAATTTCGCATTCAAACATTGACCATACCACTCATAGTTTCAATAATGGCCACAAAATTCATCATACGATACAGGAATTTGACGCATGCTTGAAATATTGAATATTGATAGATACGTCACAAACTATTAAAGCTGGAAAATGTCAGTTATTTTAGCTTTGAACAAACACTTTCAGAGCACATCCCGTTTGACTAATATTACATAATATTTTTGCCATGCCTATTTAAAGTTAACCCAGCAAATTTTCATGAGTTTAAGCCAAAATATTTTTATCACCTTCCAACCTAACACCATCACCATGAAGGCTCCAAATATATCATATGACTTAAAATACTACTAGGATAAAGAAACCCGCTGTGTAGCTTCCTAATTTTTTGCTTTTTCTTTACATTCGGAATTCTGGACATCGACTAATGCCAAATATATCTTACAGAAAGTATAATAGAGTCTGCGAAAAAGCTGGGACTATTTTTTTCATCAAATAAGGTTTATTTATATTATAAACTATATTGAAAATATGTTTAAAGAAAACTTTATACTTTATAATTTGTGACATGTAATTCATTTAGTGATATTGTAAAGATATTACATGAGAATAAGTTTGATTTCAAACTTCACATCCTAGATAGCGACCATGACAATTCTGATTAATTGTTGAATTTTAGGATCAATTAAAGCGTACCATAAACTTTTCTTTTTTTTCTTTCTTTTTATCCTTTTTATTCAATATCTTAGAGAGGTAAACTTCAACTCATTTAAAGCGATAATAGATCTTTCCATGTAAATTAAATGTATGTATTGAATAACCGTATGTATTTTTATTGTTATACATGACAAGGGTACGGAAGTGTGGAACTCGAAAATGTGAGCGAGAATTCTTGTTTACAGCGTTATTGCAAAGAGCATTTACCTAAAGTTATATCTGATAGCGTTGATTTACATGTGTTGTATAAGGGACGTTTGTTTGTTTCGTATTCATTAATATTGTATATCAAAAGTCATTTAGAACTTACTATAAATTTCATATTTGATTAAATATTTTAACATATAGATAGGTATGTGAAATTTGAATATTAGTAATATTTTAATGTGAAATTTGAATATTAGTAATATTTTCAATAAAAATTTTGAGTAGAATCAATCTGTATATTAATATATTTTTTAAAATTCTATTGAAATAATCGTTATTATCTTTACAGAGGCCGAATCAATAGTTTTTAATTTCTTTTTCTGTGTCATCACCATAAAAGGATTGGAAAGATTTTGATGAAATTTGGTACAATGAATGATGATAGGTAGTTATGCGGTGAAAACATATAGAATTAGAACTATAGAATATTATTATTATTATTATATTAGAATTAGAGCTTTTTAGCTATTTTTTAGAAATCTATAAAAAATTATAGGGTCGAACCTGAACGGAGTGAGGGTGAGTCGCTAGATTGATATAGTTACAAAACTTTAATAAGATTAGCCTATAAAGGTACTCGTATAATAGTCTAATCAAACAAGTTTTGAAGTCGCAATTTTAGTTAAACCTATTATTAAAATTGCGTTTGGTTTAAACAAGTTTGATATATTATGAAAATACTTGTAAAAATTGACAAATATACTCGTATGTAACCAAGAATGATCATTATTCATCATCATCATGATTTTATCATATCAATATGTCCAATATAGATAAATAAAATTGAAGTTTATTCTATAATTGAAGTTAAAAGTCCTTAGTAATGTCAACATACCTTTAAGAAAAACATTTCTTTTAAATTTTTTGTCTATCTTTCTGTCTGTTTATTCTGCCTGATCTCAGAAACGGCTACACCGATTTTGACGGGACTTTCACTAACAGATAGCTAGGATAAGAATTAGAATTCCGCTCAAAAAAACGAATATAATAAGTAAGGCCTAATTATAGTTGAATCTAGATAGTAAAAAATATATAAATTATTTGTTACTTAGTAATACCAAATTCATTTCGATTGGTTAAATTTCCATTTCCATTTACATAATATTAATAATGAATGAAAAAGTAGAACGCTACAATCATTGATTAATAGCGTTCATCCGTTTGTTCTTATCGGCTTTGTAGATTGAGTTTCCACTTGTATTTATTAATACTAGCAGACTTTATATGTACTAAAAAACTAATGTGTTGACTTTGAACAGAAATTAATAATTATTAATAACTGAATAGATATTTGTCCCATATCTTCCTATTATATAATAAGAAGTACGTAGAACAAAGACGAATCTCAACACTAGGTAAATACTTAATATTAGGGGTATATCTTGATGTCACCACTAGGGAAAAGTAGGGATCCTTACCGTACAAGATGAAAAACTGTAATAACCGATTTTATTTTGAATTGTTATTGTTATTCGTGTTTTTTTGTTCGTTGTTATAGGGGCAATAGAGATACTGACAGTGAAAATAACTTTTTGTCTGCCATGAAATACAGCACGCTAACAGACAGACCATATATAGCCCCATATATCCACTATCTAGTGGTTATATGGGGCTAACCGGCTCGAATAACTGGTACTAACCACTAAAATCCGATAAACCCTCCCCCATCTTAAGCAGGGAGGAAAGACTACGCATTCTTCCACGTTCTCCCCACTGTAGGTCTTTCGAAGCATACTAGACAGCCAAGGAGTTGTTCCACAGTCTACCTGCCTACCGAAGTTGGCATTCTCCATGTATGTTTCAGCTTGTCTTACGCTCATGAATATTGAATCTGTGTAATGTATTGATATTATAATTATTTTATGTTTATATTTCATACAGTAATAGAGACAGAGAATATTATAGTAACGCTCAACTTATGTCACTGTCGCGATGGCGCAGTGCGCAGTGTTGAATAAAAGAAAATGTAATTAGTTGATCGCTTGTGACCGTGGTCGTTGTCACGGACGTCTACTATGCGAGGACTTTTTTCAAAATAAATATTCAAATCAAAATATACTGAAATAGACTTGTGAAAGTCTTAAAAAAGCACTTTTGTTTTAGCACTTCTTACACAATATTTTTTTTAATTTGTAGGGCTACCACCAGCTCGGAAGGCAGTTCTGCTTAGAAGAGCCAACGAGCAATATAGCAAAACAATAATTGTCTATTCTATCCTACGTGAGACCCAACCAGACATTTATCCCACACATTTACTTACATAAAATATTATATAAATTAAGAAATGTTTTCGAATTTACTAAGTAGGTCATATATATTTCATTCCTTAGAAATAGAGTGATGATATTTTCATTAGATCAATATTTTAATTAGAAATACATATTTATTACTTTTTATTAATTCGGTCACAATATATCATGTAGCTTTAACAGGCTTTGTGGTGTCACACATTGGTTTGGCTTAGGAGGAATGTAATATATTTTGTTATTCGACGGCCGGTATTCGGGTCATAGAAATTATTCAAATTTTCTACTATTTAGCACTGTACCAGCCGCGTTGTTTTAATATCAGTACCGCAATATTAACCAACTTCTATGTAACGTGGTGAATGTTACAAATGCTTTTGAAACTTTGTGAAATCAAGAGAAGTCTTTATAAGCGTTTTTCTAATCATACTTTTATGAATAGTCCTCATTAAAAACTTAGAAAAAAAGTTTTTAGATAATGATGATGATAATTATTTTTCAGATAGGTACTTTGAAAAGTCCAAAATTTTATTTTATTTTAAAAGTTATACATTATGATTATATTACATACTCTAAGTTCTGATTAACTCACGTCAGGACAATGTATCGGTTGTCCCTAAAGACCTCCTTAATCTAAATAATATCGCTTGTTATAATATCCTCTAAAATAGAATTAGGATATCAGGCTCTAGTGAAAACAATAGGGTAAGTAATTGGACATCGTATTTGCAACTTTATAATATTTATGACTGTACATGTAACTTTTACCCTAAATTAATTTAAACTAGTTTAATTCTCAAATTATTCTCGTACCTACAGCATAAAATTGTTTTATGTTATAAACTACCTTTGCCGTGTTGGGGATCAAATTTTAACTTACTTCAAAAATAAGTAGTAACTCATTTGATAGGTACACAATATACACTTTAAGGAAGAGACTACCTATAAAAAATACTTGGATAAATCCAAGTTTTTCGTTAAGACATTTTCAGTAACAAGCCGTTAGTTATTGGGCGTTGTTTGCTTCTGTAATGGTTGGTATCTCAGAAAGCACGTAGCGAAGTCGGTCTAATCTCCCTTCAGTCTAGTCTAATCCCACAGGACTTTGAGCGTGCAAAGAGTAAATAGTACACTTGTGTTTACTATATACATACACCTTTGTGCTATAATAACTCTTGAAAGAGAGAGCTAGTCGGACGAAGGAAATTGTTATTTTTTGTACTGTTTAATTTTAAACTGAAACTGAAAACTATTTATTTGGCTTCTTATACTTCCATTTTCTTTTCATATTTTTGTATGAGATGATAAAGAATCATGTTAAGAGAGTGAGAGTCCAATTTTGAAGTCCAAATTTTTTCTTGAGAAAAAGCGTTTTAGGGCTGTATAGACAGCAAGCTCACACTAGCCTTATAGATACTAGTAATAAAATACTGCCCAAATATGCGATACCAAAGGGTATTTCGAGTAATCTGTGGTTACAGATTATCCCATATATTAAATATAACATTGTATTAGTCTTGACTTTGTCAGTTACAGGGTCGTAAACAAACATTCTATTTACGACTGATTTGTTGTACCGTAGTAAAACTAAGTCGTTAATTCTCGTATATTCACCTATATATGGAGTCACATCTACAGATAATAGGCATGAAAATCTCTATGATAACTGATTTTTTGCTTAGCTTTATTACTTTTACTCTTAATCTTTATCTATACTAATATTATAAAGAGGGATGATTTGTATTTTGTTTGTAACGAATAAGCTCAAAAACTACTAGACGGACTTCAAAATTTTTTCTGCAATTAGAAACCTACATTATCACTGTGTAAGAAAGGCTATATTTATTACTAGCGGAACCCGCGGCTTAGCTCGTGCTAGTCAAGAGTCAAGACTCATGTTACAAAGATATAGATGGGATAAGGAAAAGCTATGATTAAAAAGCACCGGAAGCTTATCGTTGTGCTACGGATAATATGATACACACATCGCCCTTAGTTTTTGTGGACGGACAGGAAACAAACATTATTTAAAAGTTACCCCACTAAAAATAGAACCAACCAAGGAGGCACGGTCAGAGGTCAGCCAATCGATCCTTACAGATTAATTGTCCGGGCGTTGTATGTAGTTGAAAGGGAAAGCGATTTTTGTCAAAATACCGCAGCATTACAATGGAAAAGGTTTAGTGGATAGTTGACACTTAGTTTCCCGATAATTTTTCATAGTAAATAGACAAATTGACAAGCAATTTCAATTTTACCATTTAAAAAAACGGCAAAACAAACGGAATATACAAAAACAATATATATAACTTTTCCCTCGTAAAATATATTCTGTTGTTAGATTTATATTTCGGAGTATATTGATATAAGAGATTGGCAATTAAAAGAAGCTTAGTTGAATTTTAAAGTCATTTATATTTTTCTGCCAATTTTCCTGGATAAATTGATGTCAATCTTAATTCCGGTGGAAAAATTCCTATAAAATCCGTCTCGTCTTGATGAGCCAGCTTGTCTTGTTGACTTAGATTCAATTTGTCAGAAATGTTACTTTCTCCTGAATTTGGTGCTTTTGCTAATATTTATTTTGGTATAATATGTATTTTAAATTGAATGATGAGGTGAAGTAAAGTTAAGATTTTGAACTTTTGCTTTGTTTTCACTAATTAGTAATTAAATATTACAATACTGGCGAAATTGCTGTGATTACGCTGATGTAGTAAGTTAATATAGAAAATGAAATATTGAGAGGTTGTTAACACTTTTATAAATGTAAATAAAATCTGTTCAATGTTTCTGGATGTTTATATAAATAAAGTGTCATGTAGACGCATACTGCTTTTATTTTTTTATGGTGTACTTCTCTTATATTGAAGAACACGTATATTAAATTTATTTTAAGATACTGCATTATTTGTTTTATATTTAAGTATTATGTGTTTTATAAACATGGTATTAATCCTTACCTAAATAAATAAGTCACTCATCACAAGTATATAATGAATATCATACGAGATATCATAGTTTTAACATAACTCCGCAACAAAATAATGATCGCTCGGATTCTAAAGGCTGAAAATCAAATACCTCTCGGAGGAAGACGTAGCCGCGGGAAAGGCTAGTAAATAATAAAAAAGGAAGATTGTTTAATTAATTTCATGATAAGGTTTTCATTTACGACAAAGAAGTTAACACTAAACTATTTTAGTACCTTATTATTCTATTATGTTTTTTATTGACTAAGATTGTTTTTGTTACAGATCTTGATGTAAAAGCTATACTTATCGGAATAATTATCACAACAGCAATAAATGTAATCGATGGTGATATAGTCAGTGATGTACCAAGTACGGTGTATCAGAAAGACAGTCCTGCATATAAGGCCGTCTTAGAACCAGAACCACTGCCAGTTTTACACGCCAATGATAGCAAATGCCGAATTTCTGAATATCAGTGCTTTAATAAGAAATGTATACCGATTAATCGATTTTGCGACGGTAGCAACGATTGTGGCGATGCATCGGATGAACCGAGACATTGTACTCGTAAGTATTTTTTGAATTGTATATTTTACTTACTTTATTTACATTATTTTTGGCAAATATTGTGAAATTTTAAGCACGCGCACAGAGCGGTGTTTGAACTGCTTTAAATTTTTTTGATCCTTGTCACAAAAGATCAGGTAGCTTTTGTTAAAGAAGACATGTATGGTGAATTTTAAAAAGAAATTGTAATATTTAACAGTTTATTTATATTTATCACGACTTAATCCGATGAAATCAATGAACTAAAATTAAAATACATATATTCTTGACACTATTATTGTCTAAAAACTTTTCCTTGGAGGATATGGATTTAAACCCTGGTTAGAATAAATATTAGGATAAGGAAATTGGTTTAAGTGGGTTATCTCAATCTATTGGATTCTCGATAGAGGATCGAAAGCAATAGTGCGAGTACCGTTATTTATCACAATTTACATCTACAAAATGTATACATGGCAGTTTAGTTACACCTTTCGTTAAAATAAAATATATTAAGAGTTATAAATTAAAAGTTTTTGAGTTGAAGTTAATTTAAATTGTCCACAAATAAATAAAAAGATTACGTTGTGTATAGGTACATTACTTATTATGAGACATCTCATAATAACGCATAAAAGCTGTCTTTGAAATATTTACAACATTATCCCACTTTAACCCAAAATAACCGTTTAGAGTAAATTTTAAATTACATGTGGGTAGCAGCTGAACGACAAACTCGGGTGTGTTTTATTCAATTTTACGAATGTTGAGTAAGTTCTGTAAAATATTACCGAAAATTAGAAAACTTTATAAGCTTCCCTTTATATAATTTTATTTTTAAAAAAATATTTTAAACTTATGTAATATTTTCATGTTAATTGTAATTACAAAGTATGATAATATAATACCTTGAAAATAGTTATTTGTATGATATAATTAATTACGAGAGACACAAAATCTATTCTTAGGTCTATATGATAGATATAATTAAAAATAGCAGACTTTATTATTATATTCTTTATTGCACATAGAAATATAAACAGTAATGCAAGTACAAATTTAGTTTGCAACGGTGGACTTATCTCTATAAGAGGACTATTATACATAAGTATAAAAACAATTCGCTCGATGTGAATAACTTTTAATTCGAAATAGAATTTTCTTTCCGATTCTCCTGAAAAGTAGAAAGCATAACTAATCCCTTTTGCGAGCACCTGATCTATCTGACCTACTCGGTGTAGCGAATTGCTACAAAAGTTTACCTACTTTAGCTGCCTTTATTCTAGAAAATTTTCTCAACCATTTTCTTTAAGGAAAAATAGTTGTTATATTTTTCCTGTTTTGCTGCTTTAAAAAGAATGTGATGGTTCAAAGAACAGAATCGAATTCTTAACAAAAAAATTTAACCAAGCATATGCTGATTTAGCATTTCAGAATGGAAAATAAAAAAATATAATATTTTGCCAATAATCATAATGTTAAATATGTTACACTTTAAGTTTTTATTCGCGTCCAAATTCCAAGGACCAAATTATTATATAAATGTGAATTAACAATACATTAACCACGAAGTTATTTTTTATACTTTCATTGTATACTCGTACAACGACATTTCATGCCTTTGCTTGGATGCTTTAAGATTTGTATAGCTTAGTCAATACTAATGTTTGTGTTTTTCTTTAGAATTTTCATTTCAACAAAGATTTTTCATTATGAATTACTTTAAAATTAACAAATCTACAGATAAACAGACATTCTTCAGGATATACATATAGTATAATTACTTAAATAAAAAAACTATTGTTTTGGGATTTATATACTATTAAAGTACGACTAACAACATACATAATCGTCAGTTATGTGATATTCACACATTTCTCCCCTAGTTTTATCTAAACCGAGATAAACACCTACATTCGAAATGAATAATTTTAATAATTACACCTTATAAATATCGAACCTAATGACAACGCTCTTAACCTTATAGAATGATCTTAAGTTTAAATCACTGTACGTCGACAGCCGTAAAGCATATCATTATAAGTATTACAGTCAAAGGCTATAAATCCGCTTCAAATTATTTACATTCAAGTTAGAATATAAGCTCTTCATTTTCCTATAGAAGCTCCTTATATCTTTGCAGGATGTTTTAAAAACCCTCTCATTAGCAGATATTTTTCTGAATAGTATTCTAACATATAATATTTACATTTGACAGTATAATTTGTAGGTATCTTCGTCTATGGGATGTATATAAAGGAAATGTGAAGAAAATTAATTTCAGGAATATTTTTAATTTCAGTATACACTTTGAAAAGTTATATATAAGGTAGATACTATCTACCTTATATAGCGGTCACAAATATTGTTTGGAAAGGCTTATTTTTATATAGTGTTTACTATAGTGTTTGAAAAGTTAAATTAGATGTGTTACTAATAACCGTTATTTGCATAAAAAATCGATTACCGAAATACAAAAATCAATGCAAAATAATAAACCACTTCTATTTAAAAAAAATATTATTGTTGTTTACTTGTAATACTTTGAAGTCGCACCGCCAATTATTTTTATATTACCTACCAACGGTCAATTAACGTACATGCCTGATAAGTGAGTACTAATTGGTACATTAAGTAAATGTATTTGGGGAATAATTTATGTTTTTTCTTTTAAGTGTTGGTATAATTAAGATTATATTTGCGTGTCTTTCAGTATTAAATATTTGATTTATTTTTAGCCGTTAAGGTGTTCCTTCGTCTGTTTGCATATTTTATTTATTACACTAAAACATATTAACTATACGGAATTTCACTAGGAATTACTATGAAATAAAAAGAAGTCTGTAAATCGGTTAAGCCGGTTAAATCGGTTAAAATATAATAATCAAAATAATAATGAACCCAATCATCTTTAGAACCTACCACGGTGTATATTATATAATCTATGTCATGGTGTGTGGCATAAGTATACCGTTTATGTAAAGTAGCAAAATACTTCTATAAAATAATCCGTATAATAGTCACTATCTCCAATTTGTTAAGAAATTTCTGGCACCACTTATATCGCATTTACTAAGGCTAAAAGCTTTTTTTTCATATAATTTTCAATGAATCAAGTATTAATAATAAAAATAAAATTTAAAACTAAAAGTTTTCATTCATCTGTACATAGGTAACTTTTAATTTAGAAAAAGAATTAGGGTTCTGCTAAAAAAATCAAAACGTATATATACATACGAGACCAAATGCTAGTTTAAAAAATATTGCAAATGAGAAATAGTAGGCATTTTGTAATAAAACAAAAGCTATAGCCATCAGTCGTAGCGTATTGTGACTTAAGTCTTACTGTCACTTCTATCTACGATGTCGGATGTTTGGACATCACGGATACAGTTACGAGTATCAAAGGGATAAAATACGTATTCTGTATTACAATACACATACTATGACGACATAAAGACACGTTTGGCTCAGTTTGGAGATACCCTACTTGCTGCGTCAGCGCTAGCGGGTTCGAGTCCCGCCGGTACATTTTTTGATCACGAATGTTTGTACTCCAGTCGTGGGTATTTATATTTATTTAAATTTATAATATATATTTATTTAAATTTATAATATATATTTATTTAAATGTATGATATGTATTTATTTAAAGTTATATATCGATGGGTTATTGGAACAAAGCCGCAATCGACAAAATACAATTTTACAGGAAAAAAGATTTAGTGAAAATCATGAATAATTACTAAACTACGAGGAACATCAAAACGGTTTGTATATCAAATGGTGCGTTATTTTTTCTGGAGGGATATATAATGTACATAAGCTTCTAGTGCTAAGGATATAACTAAAAAAAAGTAAAAAATCATATTGTCGCTTCATACATTGAATGTCGTTTCCGTTAAGAGTCCATTGTGGTTTTATTCCGGTAAAAAGTGCGAAATCAATCAAACAGCAATAGGCTATTGCTACGTTGTACGCTGATCTGAAGGATGTATGACGAATACAGTAATAGCATTTTGCAGTGATATTACATGAATTTAATGATCGACTTGGAAAATGTACTTGTAAATGCTGTGTACATTATATGAATATGGTTGTTATGGAATGACCACAATCAATCTAGAATATTACGTAATTACTTATTATTATGTATTTATTGATTTTACTTAAAGTTTTGAATATAAACATAGTCTTCAGGTTATTATAACATTTCTACGATCTAAAATTTTCCACCCTTTTTTATTATTATCAAAGTCTATCCACATAAATGAAACCAGAAACAATAATATTACAATCTCAGTAGGTAACAAAAAGAAATAACAACATTATTCATAAGGAAATGTTGTGTCTTCTTGGGAATAATATTCTGCTACTTCATCCTCAACAGTTTTGCATACCAAAGCCTCATAAAAATCATGGTAGTGGCGAGAAATGTCAAAAATCATGACAAAAAAAAACAAAGACTTAATAAGTCGGAGTGCAAGGCTGTAGGCACAGGAAATGGTTGATTGTAACCCCTTTACAACTTGGAAACGATTGGAATTTCAGGAGTAGGAGTAGCAGCAGCACGAAGTATTTGTGCACCTCGTGTATGTCCACTTCGTGTGCCTCCACCTCGTACCCGGGCGCCTCCAGTAGGAAATCTGGTTGGTAGATCACGAGTGTGTAACTCCATAATATTATAATCTTCAAAGCTGTATTTTAACTTCAGTATGCCCTCATGAGTATGACACGCAACCATTTCCATAATGTTGGACTATAATATTTTATTTCCCTCAGAGTCAGTATACCGAATCAAGAAGCAGTAACTATCGCAAATACTTTGGTAAAATATGTATTTTGCAGATTCGGCGTTCCGCTAGAAATGCACATTGATCAAGGAAGAAACTTTGAATCGCATATATTTCAGGAAATATGTAAAATCCTGGGGGTGCACAAGACTCCAACCACACCACATCATCCGCAGTCAGATGGAATGGCTGAAAGGTTTAACCAGACTCAGGAACGCCATCTACTCGTAGCTAAAGTTGTGGATAAACATCAAAAGGACTGGGACGAATATTTATCATTGTTCCTGCTATCTTACCGGACTGCTTTACACGAAATCATGACCATAACACCTGCTTTTGAAAATTTCGGAAGAAAATTACGGTTACCAACGGATCTGTTAAATGGTTGCCCGCCGGATACTCCAAGTTGCATCACCGAATATGCCAGTGAACTAAGAGCGAAGATGATTGGTGTTAATGAGCAGATACGAGATGCAGGACTGCAAGCAAGTGAACGCATTAAAACTCATCGTTATGACCGGGAAGCGACAGGAACGAACTTCGAGGAAGGCTCATTGGTATGGCTGCATAACCCGGTGAGACGAAAGAGGAAATCGCCAAAGCTGCAACCCAATTGAGAGGGACCTTATATGGTTAAAACGAAAATTAACGATGTCACTTTCCGAATTCAACGTACATCTAGAAGACCGGCTTAAATCGTGCATGTGGACCGATTAGCCAAGTATCACGGCAACAACGATGCTCGAGACGAGCATGTCTTAGGAGGTAGTGTCGCGGAATAGAGTGCGAACCCGTCATAATAGCACGCTTGTACCATGCTTTACAACAGCGAATGTCAATTCCTAACTTTTGAAAATTAGATAAAAAGAACAGTTTATTGCAAATTTTAATGTGTCAGAGAGAGAGACAAAGCATTTTCAGGAAAGATTTGGAAGTTACTGGAAACATTTAGAATTTTCGATACTAGAATGTTCTAAATTTACACATATAAAAAGGCCGGCAGTCTGTCGAGAGATGAGTTGATGTTCGGAGTTAAGTGAAGATTACGAAGAGATACGAAATAGTGAAAATGTGAAGAAGAGTATAGTAAATTATTAAAAGTGATGGATTATAGTGCTCAGAGACTCAATTTAACTAGTGCTGTGTACAAACTGCGCGTGTATATAAAGTGTAACTAAATAAAACATCTTTAGAACGCTTTTAATTTCCGATCCCGAACCCGTAGTACCATAATTACTATTATATACATATATAGTAGAAAACCATAATTACTATTACTAATGAAAGTTTAAAATATTTGTACAGCAATGTTTATTGTGAATCGGTATACTAAGTTTATTTCGGGGAACAAAGCCGCAATGGTCGTTACTTGTAGAAGGATGAAAAAAACTTTTATCATTGCACATAGCACGATTATTCCAGTAAACAAAATTCGAACGATGAACGGGGGAATAAAGAGACAATATACATACTGCTTTTGCTAAATCAGTTTTCATTATTAATTCGTGAAAAAAATTCACAAGGTGTAATAGGGTCCGTAGATTACGAAAATGGCTTAATCGGAAAACAGATACTATGGCTATTGCGGTCTTGTTCCAGGCATCTGGTATCCGCAACACAAGCCACATAGCTTAACCCGGAACTAGATACTAGATAGTGCTATAATAAAGTCCAAACAACAACATATCCGAACTATGCTTTGTACACAGGTCGTATATGCTATGAATTTTCTCCATATAGAAAACCTTAGTGACTACCTTATTGTTATATTTTTATATATTAAACTTATCGTTCTAAAGATTAATTTAAACAAGCAAAAACAAAATCTATATTCTTCACTCACTCTTTTAAATACTGTTCTACTTACAGAATTACAATACTCAATTCCTTTATTCATTTCGTATTTACAATATTTTACGCCAGTGAGTAAGCAAAGGTATTTATGAGAATTACTTGCACCTCCCTTATATAAATAAATAAAGCGAGAAATCTTTTCATTTTCAGATAACAGAATGAAATATAATTTTATTTTATAATATTTATACTTATTAAAGAAATATTTTATAGACATTAGCAAATTAGAGAGAAGCTTTCAGACTGGAAACCAAGCTTTATTTTATATTCAACTAGCATTTCCCGCGGCTTCGCACACGTTCTAAAGACCGGAAACCAGATTCTTCCTGAGTCGCGCGGTATGGTACCTCGCAGAACTAACACCCGCCCTTCCCGTTTTTGCAACATTTTTATTCTCAACTTCTATATGCTCAACTCCATTGGCCTTCCTCGATAAACGGACTATCCAACACAAAAAGATTTTTTCCAGTAGTTCCTGAGATTTGCGCGTTCAACCAAACAAACAAACTCTTCAGCTTTATAACATTAGTATAGATATACAATTATAAGTAGACTTTTGTTAAAAAGCTTCAATCACACTATAGCGCTAGAGTAATAATTTCTCATTTTATGATTTATTGCAATTATAGTGACATTCGAAGGAGACTAGGATTTTAGAAGTTTCAAAGATTATTGAAAATTAGTTATATTATTAGTACTCTCTTTCTTCCTGCCTATTTCTCAAGATTTAATTCTATTTTATTATAAAAATTTGCTAAAAGTTGCTACATTTCTTGATTTTAAACTTATATAATAATCAATTGTTAATATACACAACTATTAAACTATAGAAGCAAACACCACAAACACGATAACATCCTGTTTGACTCTAAATTAATTAATTAAATTGTATATAAACATGACTTAATGATTGCAAATATTTATTATAAATAATAAAACAAAACGATTTATACCAATTACATTAAGTAATTAATTGTTCAATTAAAAAATAACAACATTGACAATTCTTTTAAACTTCTCTACTAGTACGTAGTAGCTAGTACTTCTTATTTTTTATTGTTATGTAGTTACTTAGAGGGTCTGCGTAGTTAAGATTATTCTCAGATCATTATTAACCCCTTTCTTATATTTCCATTTTTTTTTTGGTCTTAATCACCTACCTACACTTTTACTTATAATCATATCTGAGGCTAGTGAAGACTATGCATATATATTTTTCTCTCAACCTAACTTAAGGCCCGTCATAAAAAAGGGCGATATATTAAGTAAATGCTAAATAGCACTTCACGTTTATTCAGTATTAAAAAAAATATTGATTACGCCAGAATCGTCAATAGCTCTTGAAAAACAAAGAAAATCGCTTGACAAACTGAAGAGATAAGGGTACTTTTGCATCTACCTTTTTATATACAGTTAGATATTATGGAAATTGAGTACCACTTGCTTTTTGAAATCAACCAGAAAGCTTAAGCCAGATCAGACGTAATTATATAAAACTTTTAAAATAGTCTAGGACTAAAATTGTAACAAAAAATGAAATTATAAACCACGAAGTTTCACATGACTGTCTCAATGACAAGAAAAAGTTAAGATTAAATATAATAAAGGAAATATGTAATCCAGTTCCTAGAGATCCTTTTTCATCATAAAACAAAGTATATAATAATTGAGTTTGTGAATGCGAGAACACGCAAGCCATTCCCTTACCAATACGATTCCCTTCTCAATTTATGAAAGTGCTTTACTCTTGGATTCCTTTACCTTTCAAGATATAAAATTAAAATATAAAATTATACTTTAATAAATCAAATATTTTGGCCCTCTAATAAGTCCTCTTCTTATCAAAATTAAATTATTAACAGTAACACCGAGTAAACGTGCCATTTCATAATAAGTGTAATAGGTACCGTTAAACTACCTACCTATATAATTTCTATACAACTGATATTGATAAAAATAAATAAATGGTTAAAATATTTTGTATTCATGGCACAATATGGGATAATTTTTATGTGCCACAATGGTGTCAAACTTTTTATGATCTATTTTTAACAAAATTTATATTTTAACGAGTTGCGAAAAATGAAAAAGAAACAATAAATGATTTCAAATTGTATATTACATCCTGTAAATTACTATGAAAGTTTGTAGACTAGAAGTAGTACGTACCTATTAAATGTACAATAGCAATGAAATTGTATTTTAAAAGAACCGGCAGCTAATTTTAACTTATCCGATTTCTTAGACACGTACAAAGTTTCAAAGCGCTTCGTTACCTTTTCGTACGCTTCAAGGTATTTGAAAGGGCTATTTATTAAGTTGGTACAGCGTCTTATTTTCAAAAGACCGAATTTTAGTAAGTTTGACGTAATATTATAATGTATCTTTAATTATATTTATAAAAAAATCTATAATTTGTGTTTAAAAAATATTTTGCTTCAACCGATGCTTAATACAAACACACATTATAGTAACTTTTAAAATAATTTCTATAAGATCTCAACTGCACATCAATACGGTGATATTTATTAATGCTGTGCCTATTCAAAGAAAATGTTGATAAATGATGTACTATGAGCCGTATTTGATATGAAATATCTAAAAAGAAGTTCTTTCAATAAACAACCTCACTCGGTATTGGGAAATTTATTTGGGGACCCGCCTGGGATATATTGAATGTTTCCTTTCAATCTGCTTTGAGCCTTTCAATCAAAAATAAGATTACATGTATGAGTATTAAGTACGTATACACCGATACTTGAGATCTTAACGATGTCTGAATATTAAACGGGTACAGGAGTGTTTAAACAATATAAGAATATATTTGCAAAACAATTTAAGCATTATTTAGTTTATTTAAAAAAATGATGAAAAATATCAATATAGATATGTTAGGACATTATTACAACAGCATCATCTAGCTCCGTGGTAAGCTACTAAGCTTGTGATACGGATACCAGATAGTTGGTATACTATATTATATAACTTTAAATAAATACATATTATAAATATAAACACCCATGACTGGAGTACGAACATTCGAGTTTAACAAGTGATTGCCTCCAGCGGGACTCGAACCCGCGACCGCAGGCGTAAGTAAGTACTTCAAACTGCGCTAAACATGTCGTCAAAAAAGTAAATAAGTCCACTTATTAAATACTAGTAGTTCACATCCTTGCTTTATTTAGATTATTTTCTTTTAACAGTTGGCACAGATTTCTTACATATATGTATTATTTTTCAGCAGTAAAAAGTATCCTATATGTTGAATCCTGAAAAATCATCTATCATCATACCTTTCATCAAATCCAATCTCTTCTTTATGCGGTTACAAACAGACGTACAAAATTCAAAAAAACTCTGGACTCGGCCTATGTATCGATAATGTGGACTGTTTCAATAAGATTTTCCAAAACATATTTATGATTCGACTCAGCTAGAATTTATTATATGTATAGATTAGCAATAAATAAGATTAGTAATAAATTCTTTTATTTTGAACATAATTTTATACGGATATATAAGTAGGTAGCAGTTTTAATACTCAGTGCGTATTCGTAAATAGAGATATGCAATCAATCTCGATTTTATGCAACATTTAGTAATATTATTAGGCAATTAGTTCCAAACAGCAATTAAATTTTCACATCACGAATGAATGCTTTTAACTTTATTACATAATTGCGAATTCCAAAATTTATAAATGATTACCTCAATCTACTACCAATTTACCGAGTTTACGAATACATCTATAATATATGTTGACATATATAATTTATTAATTAATAACTTAGCTTAATATTTATGTTTAAAATAGTCTTTTTGAGCTTACATTTAAGTAATTCAAAATTTTGTTCTCATCTTTCATATCTATGTAATTTTTCATATTCATCGAAGCTTTGGTTCATATACTTACTATATATCTATCTGTTGGTAAATTAATAGAATATTCATTACTTTCTCAAACAGTTTTTTATTAAAAGTTTTTCCTGACAAATAATAAATAATAAATCAAAGCGACATATTTTTCTTTCATTATAAATTCAAATTGCAAAGATTATAATTGAACAACTACTTACTTCAGAAATTTCCTATTCCGTGATGAAATTTATGAATAATTCAAATAAATTATCACTAACACGTATATTCATATTATAGTATTTTAGTTTTCTAAACTTTGTAGCATAACTTATAATTGAGAGAGAATTTCAAACATGACTTTATTGATAGCAATTTCACGCATATTTTTATTCTATTATTTCAGTTAATAAAAAAAAATATATTTTAAAATATCTAAACATAGAAACAATAATAAAAAAAAAAACTTATTTTATAAAACTCTAAAGTTTAAAGCCTGATATTATAACGCAAAATAAGCTTTCCTGATAGTTTTACTAGTGTTTAAAAAAACATATGAAAGGCCTGAGGCGAATTGAATCCGTCATTATTAAGTTTTAATGACATTGTCCACAATCCTGCCCCAGGGGATAAACAAAGACTAATGGTCTATGCGTCCTGCGTAATAAGACGAAAACCCCAATCTCAATTTAGTACGTTGGAAAATTTATGGAGCTTAGTCGTGGAATACTTTCTTTTGAGCTGTACACTGCTTTTAAATAGTTATCCTTTTTTAAAAGGTTTCCTAAAATTAATTTTAAAATTAGATTTATATCTAAATTGAAATCAAGTCTACATGCTAATTAAATTATGTTATTACAATCAAGTGTGACATCCTTTTATATTCTTTATCTTTATATTTATCCTTATATATATTATTCGCTCGGCTTAAGATGTTTGAAAAGATATTTAATGAAATTAATTTCTTAAAAGGCGTGTTTAATTGAGTCACGCTTACTGAGTACTTAGTTAACGCTTGATGATTTGACTGATAGTGGATTACCAGAAAAGAATGAGGATGTTCCTATTAGTAAGTTTCTAGTTATAAAGACATCAATTAAATAGATAATATTTTATTCTATTTTTATAAATAATGTCTAAGCATTATGTAATATTTGATCATCTAAATATATAAAAGCGAACGGTCAATCGCTCACTCACTCACTAACTCATCACTAAATATCGAAAACCGCTTGAACGCTATAAAGATGTTTGCATATACAGGGAGGTAGTTTATAGTTATTAGACGTCCGCTAAGAATGGATTTTGCGACAGGAACGGATTAAGGAGGTCTAACGGCTCTCGCAAGTTTGTATGTAAGTCCTACATTTTTATGCTATAAACATTTTTGGCAGGGAGCGCCTAGGGGGAGAATGTTGAATAATGCTTAGGAAATAATTAATATCATCAAATATCATATTTTTTATTATTACTTTGTTGGGCTCTAACCGGTAAGTTATAGTTAATCCATTCAGTTACGAGCCAGCAGAAGTTTATTTACATTTTAAAATTGAAATAATTTAATCTATCTCCAGCATAGGTGGACGTAATCGGTTGGCCATCTGCATGCAAATCAAATTACAAAAGCGAAATTGTGCTCACGTTGCGAATATTGAGTGGATGCCTGTTTATACTCGGGATAGGTACACTAGAATAGGCTCGCTTAGAAACCTTTATCTATGCATAAACCTATAAACTTAGTATAAAAAACAGTCACTGTGTTTGTCTGTCTGTTTCTCCGTGTATTGAGTACAAAAAGTATGATTTTATAGGTTTAATAAACTCTATAATTTTTGTTATAATTATTAACTATAAATAATATAATACTTTAAACATGCCGTAAACATCACAATATAAATCATTGTTATATTATATTATTTAGAATTTAATATTCCGAACAATATTTCAAGTGCTCAAATGTGTGTTTGAACTTTTGACTTAACGTCTGAATCAATCGACAACTGGAATATTGGAAGCTTTAAGTCAGTTAATGAAAGGATTTTGGCAGAGTGGTATATTAAAGACTGGAATAACACATAGGTTACTTTTTAACCCGAGAAAATATGCGGTTCCACTGGGTTACATTTTTTTCGCTTTTCGCTAGGGACGAACCCGAATAGAGGTGAGCCGCTAGTATTTCAATAAACACTTGAAAAGCAATTGACTGTCGATATTCGTTCGGTACGATGCGACGATGAATAGCTTCTCGTTAAAAACAAACTCATAAATTTTCTTTCTCTGAACAAATAGAATACCATGAAATCTGCTGTAAGTTTAAACTTATGGTTAGTAAGTTACTTTTCATTAACTTTTCTATCTAAAGATTTTATATATTAATACTTACAAACAATTATAAATAAATACTAAAAGATGAAAGGAAAATTAACTTCTATTTAATAATTATCATCTCTACATAGTATAAAACAAAGTCGATTATTCTGTCCCTATATCCTTATGTATGCTTAAATCTTTAAAACTACGCAACGGATTTTGATGCGGTTTTTTATAATAGAAAGAGTGATTCAAGAGGAAGGTTTATATGCATAACTAGCAGATCCTGCGGCTTTGCCTGTGCTAAATCTAGGGAAGAGCCCGAGCGAAGCGAAGGCGAGTCGCTAGTGTCATATATTTTCTGATTATTGTATTATTATCAAAAACTGAGCTTACAAGCTTTTAATCATAGTAATTTAATTCCTCTGTGTTTGTATACTAATCATAATTTTGTAAATATGTTATCATTGAGCTACATCAAAATTATAGAGCACAGGCGCTTTAGGTGCTTTCCGATACACTTGATTCTTCCCCACGCCGATACTAATGTCTTTTCCAATAGAATATCCCAAATGTAATACATATTATAAAGCCCGATTTGGTACGTGTTAAGATAGGACCTACGGATAGCATAATATAATTTACCTACAAGCAATGGGCGGACTATTCGCAATACACAGAACGCGTCTTAAAAGTTTCTAATATATAGTTAAGCTTATTAATTAATTAAGCTAATATTTTATTTACTGTCACTTATTATTATTTTTAACTATAAAGATACTATTTTATCCACGAATTATTGGTATTGAATTTTTAAAATGATTTTGCGAAATTAAAGAAGCTTAAAAAATACATGTACCTACATTCTATTTATCTTAAAAATATTTTTTCTTATCTCACTAGACATTATAATAATTTAATTACAACATTGGTTTAAATTGAATAAGTAAATGTAACAATATTCAAATAAACTTACGTATTACAAGTAGGAAGTTAGAAGTGAATCTATCAACAAGTTTCCAGGTACGGTTGAAGCTTGTTTACAATGAACTAATTAATGTTTGATGCCAGAACGTTGATTGCAACGTGTTCTAAAGCACGCAGTAACACGTATGAATTCACGTGATGAATTAGTTAAAGTACATGTAGACTTCTTTTAACGCCATAATATAAAAGATATATCATAATTAACAACGGAGTTTATTAAATGTATATGTTTATATTTATAATATGTATAATGTATATATTTAAAGTTATATATGTGTAGTGTAACAACTATCTGGTATCCGTAACACAAGTCTCGAAGCTTAGTGCTGTATGTAAAAATGTCCCAACATATTTTACTTTCATAGTTTATAATATAATTATAATTTTTTCATAGTATTTTCAAATAGTTTACTATAAAATTTACTGTAAAGCTAGGAACAAATAATAGTGTACGAAGTAAAATCGCCTTAACGATATGTTCATGACATTTTTGGTAAAAATATTGTATAGAAAGCCAGTTTAAAATATTTATTAAAAATTTCTTCTTTAGAGCAACAAAACAAAATAAAAATACGATACTCAGCAGTTATAGTCAGTTTCAGGTTATATTAAAGCGCAAGATTAAATCTCTAACTTCAAGAATTGGTTCACAAACTTCAACGCTTCAAACTTTCGAACAACTCATCGTCATTAAACATAGAAGTTTTGCTTATCCAATAATATACTTGCTTAAGTTACATTTTATAACAAACAAAATAGTTAAGGCAAAATATAATTAAAATAAACTACATGCATTGCCCGGGGTTTTGTTCACATTGTTTAAAAAATTCAGCTTTTCATTTGCAAAAAGTTATTTCGTAGGTGCGTATTTTTTGTGTAGGTATGTTATATACTGTTACTATTAGTATATTAATAGTAATGTGTCTGTGTGTTTCTACGCTTTTATGTGTCACTCTCCTCACTTGATGGATTTAATACTTATTTAATATTCATTATTCAGACATGAAGTATTTTACCGCAATACACTTTGTATTCTTATACCTTACCTTATCTTTGTATCCTCTACTTTAACCCGAATAGCAAGCTATCGTCATATTAAATTTCATTAAAATTTGTCCAGCGGTTTTCTTGTGATGTCGTCACAGACAGACAGACAGACTATATATACTATTAAAATAGTAAAACTGTAGATTCTGTATCGACATTAATGATTATTTCAGTAAAATTTTCCACTAAATATATAATTTACATATTTAACTTAGAATTTATTAATTATATTATTATACATAGGTATAATGTATAAACAACCATTAATTAATTACTATTAGTATAAATGTCAAAGCATATTTGTTATTATGTAACAATGTATGTATAAGTTATTCTCGTTGAATATTAGAATATTGAGTACTGGTGGAGGGTGAGAGCCGATCGCTAGTCCAAAGTTTTAATTTATAACATAAATTAGCATTTGCCTGCAGCTTGGTTTCGTTGTTTATTTATGTGGTATTGCTCTGCTCTTCCGGTAACTTCAAGTTTCAATTTCACAATAAAGTGGCTTAGAATGAAAAATTTAGTACGTTTAAGGAGTATTAGTAAAAATTTTATATAGGTACCTACCTACATAAATATACATATTAAAAACCAATGAAAAGCGACATTACGAGAATTAGAATTTACGAAAAATTATTAAATTATAATGTTAATGTATAAAATTTTCTAAGCATTTTTGAAAAGAAAAAAAAATGTAATACAATAAATATAACATCAAGCCTATAGAAATAAACTTTTGCATCTGACAACTAACTGTAACTACATCAGCTATGACCTTCTTTCATGTTATGTGATCTGGATACCTTTGAAAGTTACAAAAACTCCTTGTACAACTTAAATTAAATTCACTTGAATGTTTTTAAATGCTTTGGACTTGTTACCTTGCAATAAATAATGTTGTAACTTTTAGTTTATTATTTATATTTTATTTTATTTTTGTTGCATTTTATTCCTTCGAAGAATAAAACAAAATAATATTAAGTACTCTTTTTCATTGACATTTTCAGCAGAAAAGTTTTTTATTTATACATAAACATTAGATTGGCGCAAAGTACCGACTCTTTTTTTGAGTCTCAAGTGAAAAAATGTTAGTGTTTGATGTTTAAAGAGCCCTCAAAAAAAGTTGTCGGTTTTTTGCGCCTCCATATTTATTTATTTATAATTAAATGACTTTGCTGCACCAATGCTGCTGTATTAAAAATTGTACCAAATATATTTCAACACATTACAGTCATGAACAAAAGGCAGTTTCTTAATAGAATTGTTTAAAGTCGTAATGGATATAATCGTTTGCAGTGCAACTGCTTGGCAGATCGCCAATGCTGCAGCTGAAAGATTTGTACTTTAATACTTTTGACATAGACTTTATTCATAATTCTGAATTCAGATTATGACCTAAAAATATGTTTCCTTATAATATTTTACCTCCTTCACGACAAGTTTGGCGCAGTTTGTAGTGACTCTACTTTCTTGAGCCAGCGGTCGCGGGTTCGAGTCCCACATGGGTGTTTATATTTATAATATGTATGTATTTAAACACAAGCCTCCTTCGTAGCTTACCACGGAACCTGGTGGAATGTCCCTACATATTAATTAAAATAATATTATAAAAGTATTAAATTAATGTAACTGAGAATTTTGCCAGTCAAGAGTTTGGGCCGTTAAACTTGATTGTTATTATTATACATGTGTATACATATAGCTTTTTAGGTGAGTTAGTTCATTTAGACATACAGGGCATTAGACAATTTTTAACTTTGTGATACTTAAAGAAAAGAAATCGGAAATAAATATTTGGGTAAACTGTTAAGATTGTATGACAACCAATAAAGTCATAATAATACAACTTTTTAAAATTTCCTGTTCAACGATTGTAGAATGAAATCTTTGTGTATATTTAACACTAAGGTTGTTAATTTCATCTTTAATTCATATGCTCTTACTTTCGTTTTCACCAAATGTTATGGGAGCTATAAGAATAAGTAAGAAACTTATGTCCTTTATCGGTACATAATGAAATTAGGCTCCATGCAGAAAAATCTCACAATAGTTTGTTACTATCCCACTTTTAAAATATTATTAAATAGAAAATAAAACAATATCATTTACGTATTTGATTAAGTTATTAATTAATGATAAAATAAAATGCAGATTTAGCTTAATAGCAATGGAAACGACAAAACTAAAGTAAAATTGAAGAAAATCATTGAACTTAACCGTTCTAAGTGCGACTGCTTGGCTAATCGCCAGTAAATCAGCGATCTTAAATAATTTATTATATATACTGGTTTATCGCTTATTATTTGCAAGAATATTTAGATAATCTACATAGTATTATAATAATAATAATTTAAGTTTAGGTAGTCGTAAACAAAAAAAGTATTCACATAAGTAGATTTGCTCAATAATTCTTGCATAATTTAGATTTTTGTATATTTTTAATTTGATAAAGTTGAAGCTAGTACGGAATTTAGCCATGTTATATGGCTAGTCGTTAAATATAGATAAATGCGCTAACCTGTTAATTTGTATCTTCACTAAAAACTGTACATACTGTACAATGAATGTGGAAACAAAGCCATTCGCCAAAGAACTGAAGTCATTGACATTGCTAGTTGGAGAAAAAATGGGCCAGTCCTACCCCGACTGAAGACTTAAAAAGTTGTTGGTAAGCTTTAGCATCCATCAGCTTTAACGGTGGACGGTGATAGGATTATGGGAGTTTTATTTTTTACTATAAACGTATTAAAACGTGCATGTAGGTAGATTTGGAGGAACATGCTAGCGAATAGTAAAAGAATATGCTAGTCCTAGAACCTAGACCCTACGGGCTATTTCCCTAGCAATAATAATAATTACAGCGGACAGTAGTAGCTCAGCGGTAACGCGCTCGCTTGGATAACCAAATGATGCGGGTTCAAATCAAGGTCTCGCACCTCTGATATTTTCATGGCCTTATCCCCTTCGCACTGAGGGAGGCCCATGCCCAACAGTGGGACGTTAAAAAGGGCTGATGATGATGAATAATAATTAACGGACAGTAAAACCTTTTGATTTCGTCTCATATAACGACTCATTAACACAAAGTGTTGAAGTGTCCACTATGTTACATTGTTACTGTACCAACAACTAAGTTACGAGCGATCATAAAACGCCAGTTGGAAAACAGGCCTTTCTTATACAGAATTTTTATGCTTTACGACTCAACTCTCTATTAAGGTTCTCTTGAGAAACTTTTTATGCCCTTATATTATTTTGTTGCTACTTTATCAAGTATAATAAATTGGAAGGTATAATGTATTTCAAAGACTTAAAAAGTAAGGACTGTTCAAGTATTTCACTTCTGTTAAGTATCACAGATTAATTACCGAAACGTAATGTGAATTCGTATTGTAGGGAAAAATCTTTATAAAAACACATTTCTCATTTAGGATTTGAATTGGACTGACTAAGCTTTTTCCTTTCGAAGGTTTCAATGTAAACACATAAAAATGTGGTAAACTGAAAATAGGTACACTTTAAAAGAGTGAGATTGTGAACCACACTTAATTTATAATAGTTCTTCAAGATTTAAAAACTTCACATGGTATAAAGTTCCTTACGCTAGTTACGTTACTAATATATTTGACGCCTTATTGGCTTAATAGTTACTATGTACGGCATCATATCTAAAGTCCTGAGTTGAAGCCCCGAATATATCATATTTTTGTACTCGCTTAATTTATGCGCTAAAATAAAATTGTTTTACTGATTCTCGAGAAATCCTCACCCGTATCCGTAGAGAATATTAATAAAGGGTTTTCATTTTTTGAATTCTTTAAGAAAACACTCAACTTTTATATACAATATATACATATTATATCCTAGTCAATTTGGCTAATCTCATTTGGCTAAGAATGGCCGTCATGGCCGAAATTGATCAGGACGACATTATTATTATATCCTTATCACGATTTATGTTTATATTTGAAATATATTTTAGTCCTATGTTTTCATTTATAATTCATATTTGACTTCAAAACCGATCAATCACCTTCTAATCAAGTTTAACTGATATGCCTGAAAGCCATTAACAAAGTAAAGCATTGAATTCCACTTTAACAATATTAATCAAAAATTAAACGAAACTTTTAGCATTTCACGAAAAGGTAAACTCTAATTAAGCGTAGAATTATGAAATAACTCCGTTATTTAAGACAGGCTGTGAGTGGTTATAAATTAATTCTTTTAAGTTCAATATGAGTGTTTATTCAAGAAGGATACATAGGAACAGCAAATAATATTTTTTATTATAAACTAGCGACTCGTCCTCGCTTCGGTCGGGTTCGTCCCTAGATTTAGCGCGAGCGAAGCCGCGGATTCCGTTAGTTAAAATGAATAGAATTTCTAAAATAACAATAGCTTAAGTTACGTTACGTTTGTTACGTTAGTTAAATCCTTATCACAACAGCTGTCTGCCTGTCAAACAGACAAACAGACAGATAGACAGTTAAAAATTTTCAAAATTGATTTTTTTATGTTAGTACCGAATATACTTTAGTGAAAAGCTGTTAATTTGAAATTAAAAACAAACACTTCAATTTTATTTATATGTATAGATGTATAGATTATTATCTGTGCCGTTTATAGTTCCTTTCAACTTAATAAACAAACCATTACAAAAAAATTAGGTTAGGAGAGTATTCTTGTATAATGCATAGGATATATAAATCATGAAAATATAAAGTTATATTTAGAAAAAGCTATCCAGCACGTATCATTGCAAATAACGCAAGAAAAGCAAATAGAGGAGAACGACATAATGAGCCACAATATTGCCTCAAGCAAAGGTTATTAAAAGGCACTGTTATTTACTTACTATTTCATGGTATATTGTCATTTTACTTTACTTTTAATAATAAATTTCATTCAAATCTGCTCAGGCTCTTTTGGGTTAAGAAAAGAAGACGTAACAAACATTCACACACAATTTTTAGCATTTATTTTCGTCATTTTTTGTCAAATCTAGTTTATACAACATTAAGATTTACCAGTGCAATAAAACCAACATACATTAACCCTGTAACTTAAGTACCTCGCTATCAATTTGGTCCATTTTAGAGGTACTTTCACCTTATTATCGCTATCAAGCTTATCTCGGGAGATAGTAAGAAAAAGCCGAGGAAACCCTTCGATAAAAAGCACTTTACGTTCGCTATTTTCAAAAGATAACAGTTTTTATTCCTTTTACAAGGTAAGTGAGGTAAGATATGTCTTAGAGTGTAAAGATTACAATCAACGTCGTCTCTGGTTAGAAAAGGAAAACTTTAAGGATAAGTATAAGGTAAAATAATAACATGAATTTTATTCGTAATTTGTTTGATGGAGTCGATAAAATTTTTCATTCGCATAGTTCGTATATTCCTTTTTTTGTATAAGTTTTTGACTATTACTAAAATTTAAAGTTACAGTTTAAATATGCCTATAAATTGATAGGAAATATTAAACATTCACGTGTATTATGTTTGTAGAAACTGGAATTAATTATGATTAATTCTAAAAAAATAACAACAAAACATAAATATTTCTTAAAAAAGTTTCTACTAAGAAATATTGAAATTATTTCAAGTTATGACGATATCCCTATTATTTAAAGATAGTTAAAAAAATCTAAATAATAATAATAATAATGTTCTCAGACCGATTCCGGCCACGGCGGCCAATCTCATTGAGACTAGCCAACTGCGCAGGGGATATTATAATGCATAAGTCTCCGCGCAGACACGAGTGCACTCTCTATTCCTATCATTCTCAAATTCCGGTGGGACGACTACTCGACACAACCAGTGTGAGTTAAGGCGCAGGACCGGCTTTACGTGCTCTCCGAGGTGCGGGGGTGATACACCGCGGTTACTGAGGCTCACTAAGCAGAAAGACTCAATAACTAAACTTGGCCCGACCCGGGACTCGAACCTAGGACCTCTCGATGTATGACCGTACATACTAGCTAGTACACCAATGAGGCAGTTAAAGAAATCTAAAACATTTAATTGTGACAACAAAAAAGTTTTCAGCAATGCCAGCTTCAGCTTCACAGTTAGTTAAAAATATTCTAGACATTACTCTTATAAAGTGCATAGCGCTTTATCGTTAAATGTACACTTCGTTTAATGTAGTTTTCTTACAAAGTTTTCATTATAAAAGTAATTTAAAAAAGAACTTCCAGCAAGAGCACAGCCACAGTGCTAATGTTTTATAGTTCTGCACTGTGCGGGCAGTAAGCCAAAGCCACTTCGACCACTTTATATGTTGGAATATTTAATTATATTAAACTTGTCCGTGGAAGCTTTAGAGTGGTAGGTATGTAATGTATTACTAGAAACTAGTGATGGAAATATCTTCCCACGGTAAAAAGTATGCTTTATGTTAGCCCGGATAACCAGCTATCATATCATGCAAAAAAACTGTTCAGAGGTTTTCTCGTGATTGGGTCACACAGATATTAATTCTAAAAACTATTAGCTCGGCCTTTGTAGGTACGTTAAGCGTCAGCGAAGCCACGGGTTCCGCTAGTTAAAATAAATAAAATTTCTACCTCCTCCTTTTTTGAAGTCGGTTAAAAAGTAGCTTAAGTTACACATTATAACATTAGCTATCTATGAGTGAAGGTCCCGTCAAAATCGGTCCAGCCGTTTCAGAGATTAGCCGGAACAAACAGACAGACAAACAGACGAAACCTTTAAAAATTGATTTTTGATATTAGTACCTTACATACTTTCATAATATGCATGTAGTTAAAAAACTTTTAATTTGATATTAAAAACTAGCATATCAAATATATGTTTAGATATAGATTGAGAGATCCATATAATATAGTTTCATATAGGTACCTATACACTTTGTAAAAAGAATAATCTTATACAATCCTATTATAGTCCTGGGTTTTTCCCTGCGGAGTATAACATTCAAAGAAAGTAATGATATCTCGTTATTTTCTCGGCTTTCCACTAGCATTTACTGGCCATCTCTCTTTCTGTATTTATTTGAATTAGACTAAAATAAGCGTAAAATTCACTGACCTTTGTTACGCTCGACTGCGTCGCTATGTACCTTTTATGCTTATTTTACCTGGGCGACCGAGCGTCCTTCGGCATTTTCTTATAAAACCGCCTTTTTTTTCGGAATAGTTAAGTTTTTTTTCTATTAAATATTTATTTTTATACAAGAATTACTCATTTCATACGATATTTATAATTTTTTTAACTGCCTCGGTGGGTACGGGCTAACATGTACGGTTACACATCCGGAGGTCCTGGGTTCGAGTCCCAGGTCGGGCCAAGTATAGTTGTTGAATAGTCTGTTTAGTGCCTTAGTAATTGCCTGGAGTTGGGAAGTTGACGGTGTTATTACTTAACGATAGTCTATCTGTGTACTTAATTTAACTAAAATCCATCCATTGTATGAAAAATTTACAATCCTCCATACAAACTATCCCTTATAATTAGTATTCGATTATATTAGAGACAGGTATTGAATTTAAATATACATTGGGTTTGTATCAACCAGAAGACAATATTTCTCTTTTCAATTATACTATAGAAAAGCAATTGCCACGTAGATCGCCCCTACCCGTTTAATTAACCTGAATTTGAAACACGGCGGTTGACCGCAATTACCACGAACGTAACTAGTGTATCGTGCCTCTTCAAATATAGTGACGGAGTAGTGTTGTATAGTGCAGTGAATACGGTCGGCTTGGAAATACCAATCAATTATCACTGATATACTGCGGTGTTGCACTTGTTGATTTGAGTCTGTTTTTTAAGGAATTCCAAAAAGGATGAGGTTCTATGTTCGTTTTTAAAAAATATTTTCATTTTTTTTGAAGACATCTTAAGTGTTTTTGCTAACTTATTCAGTGACTTATTAAGGTTCTGAAGATTTCAGAAATACGAGTTAGTAGAGGGAAAAAGAGAGTAGGAGTGATAAGGAGTCCAAATATATAAAAATGCAAGCGACTCTCTCTCTCTCTCTCTCTCTTGTTTTCCTTCCCTAGTTACGTGTTAACTCTTGGTACGAAATTGTATAATATAGTGTTTTACATATTTACTTCGCACCGCCTGGTTTGCTTTCCAATTTAATTGTTATTGCGTGCACCACGGCATTTGTCATACCATAAAACAACAAACATAACGACGTTCTTTTTATTCTGTTAAACTTTCTTAAATTTTTAAATTTACTTATATATTTTTTTTTCATTAGAATACTTGACACTAACCAACCATATATACAAAGAATAAGTGAAATCGATCCAGCCGTTCACGCGTTTTACCATTTACCGTGCCCAAGGGAAGTAAGGATACATTTTATATAATACTAGATTTAGCGCGAGCGAAGCCGCGAGCTCCGCTAGTATATATTTATAAATTGTAGCCTATTTGTTATTCTGATGTAAAAGCTATATTATAGTAAAGTTTTATTAAAATCCATTCAGTAGTTTTTACGTGAAAGAGTAACAAGCATCCATCCATCCATCCGTTTGGCGCAGTTTGTAGTGACCCTACTTGCTGCGACAGAAGTCGCGGGTTCGAGTCCCGCTGGAGGCATTTATTTGTTAAACACGGATGTTTGTACTTCAGTCATGGGTGTTTATATTTATAATATGTATGTATTTAAACTTATATAATATGTAGTATATCAACTATCTGGTATCCGTAACACTAGCTTCCTTCGTAGCTTACCACGGAACTAGATGGCGCTGTGTGTAATAATGTCCCAACATATTTATATTTATTTATTTATGTATCCATAATTACAAACTTTCACGTTTATAATATAAGTAGAATACTAGCGACTCGGCCTCGCTCCGTTCGGGCTCGTCACTAGATTTAAAGCGAGCAAAGCCGCGAGTTCCGCTAGTAAATGTATACATAAACTTGACAAATTATATGCAAAAACCTTTCTCGATAACCAGTCTATCCATTAATGAAAACAGCATGAAAATCGTTGCAGTATTTTTTGAATTTATTGCAAACGTCTTTTCGCAGGCAGACGCGGTGGAGGACTTTGGTTTATAATATGCAGTGATAAAGATTTTGAGGAAACTATAGAGTTAAAAGTTATTGAGACCTAGGCTAAAGTTACAACGTATTTAACTACATTTTACACTCATGTTACCTAGAAATAAGCTATAAATAAGCTCTAGCTTTTACCCTAGTATAAAATTAGTGATCATAATTAGATTATCGCTGACGCGACCATGCGAGTAACAAAGCGTTAGATCCTTTACTAGACAATCGGATTACTTTCGCGGATTTGAACAGTGACCTCGATTTCCCTGTAACCTAACCCAACACGACATGGCATGCTTAAAGCTACTTTACATGGTGTATTTTTTTAAATGAATTAAACTTTTATGTACTCACTCCTATATACAAGAGTGGAGGTTTTCATGTAGCTTATTATGTACGATATCATTTAACTAGCGACACTCTCTCGCTTCGCTCGGGTTCGTCCTTAGGTTTACTAGGTAAAATAAATAAAATTTCTACCTCCTCCTTTTTTAAAGTCGGTTAAAAAGTAGTCTAAGTTACGCCTTATAACATTAGCTATCTGCGAGTGAAAGTTCCGCCAAAATCAGTCAAGGTTCAGGAACAATCAGACGGACAGACAAACAAACAAAAATTTTAAAAGTTGTTTTTTTTGCTAGTAGGTACCTATCGTATATTACTTTCATATGCATTTAGTGAAAAGCTGTAAATTTGAAATTAAAAATAAGCACCTCAATTTTATTTATATCTACGTATAGATGTTTATTGATTTAAGACAGACGATATTTTAGCAGTCTTGTTTTTATACAGACATCAGTTAAATTCTTTAACTAATCTTTGCTTTAATAGGTTTTTTTTTTTTTTTAATGTAAATGTGTCATCCACAGGCGTTATGCGCCCGTGCCTTTTGTTTTTTAATTTTTTTTTTTTTTTTTTTGGCGTTTTACATTTTTGGACTTAAAACTAGCGATACATGCTAATCATGTAACGTGGGCCGACACTGACTTTTTTTTTTTTTTTTTTTTTTTTTTTCAGTCGACTTTTAGGACTCTAGAACCCCGCCCCATCCCGCAGTTGGGCAAGCACAGCCTCTGTGATTTTTTTGTCGCGTTTAAGAATGGACATTTTGAGGCTGTGCTCTAGGATGGTCTTCGCTGAGGCTCCCTCCGCTCGACGAATAAATTTGCCAATTGCGTCGTCGCCATCGTCAGAGTAATAGACACAGGTCTTGGTGTGCCTTGTCACAGCGACGACAGCATGTGACACACTATCGTGAATGCGGAGCCTTTTGGTCTTCGTCCGCACGATGATGACCTCTTTGTAGGTTTGGCCCTGTGCCTCGTGGATGGTCATGACGCGCGACCCTTCGCCGGATCCGTATCCCTGGTCTATCAGGAGCTTCTTTTCCTCCTGGGTGTGGACCAAGTATAGGGTTCCTTCTTTGGTAGATGGTATTTGCGCGTCGGTGAACCTTTCTATGCTCAGGGAGTGGATGGTTTTACTGGAGGAGTAGATATTACCATAGACGTCTCTGATGGCGTATGCGACGTCTTTCGGGTTTCTATGCGTACAGGACAACTCACATGTGATGTTGGTCACCAGTGTTGGCCAGCAGTACCTTAGGTCGAACAGATTTTCTCTGTCGATATAAGGCAGCTGGTTTATATCTCCGATGAGTGCCACTTCTTCTGCGCCAGACAGTCGGGCTGCCATAACTATGGCTCCGAAATGGTTCATGAGGGCTTCGTCGACCGTTAGACGGTTGCAACTAGTGCCCTCCTTGAAACCATTTACCAGTATAGAGGCCATGGTACGCACCTTGGATTTGGCTTTGTCACCAAAGCGTTCCACGAGCTTCTCCCTTAGGTCTTTCGCTCCCTCGACTGTAGTGGTGGCTACTACTTCGTTGTCCTCATCGAAGTGACTGATGATGTGAGTTGTTTTGCCGCATCCGGGTACCCCGTTTGTCCACGTTAGTTTTGGCAGCTTCCAGTTTGCGAGTGTAATGCCGGTGTCGACTTCGCTCAATATGGTTTTAGCCTTCTCGAGCATTCTGTCGTCCAGCATTACCCTCGTGCACCTAGCTACCACAACTACTGGGTCTCCAGGAGATGTTTCAAATTTGGGGGGTTGTTGTTGTTCACGCCCCTCTGCTTCGACCAGTCCCACGAAGCCTTTAGTGGTATTGTAGGCGGTCATGTACGACCCTGTCATTTCCCCTTGAATAACTTGGGAAGTGTCATTGTCGTATATAGCCGCTTCAGCTTTGTCGAGTTCCACCTCCAGCATCTTTTCGCTTCCTCGCTGATAGGCCTGCATGATCTTCTGGCAGGTGGCTAAGTTAACCTTTCGGTTCCCTTTGATTATAGCCAGGAACTCGACAAATGCGTTAATGGCATGTGCTTTAATAGGTTAAAAGTAAGCTTAAAATCCAATTATCCACTAGGATTCCAAAACAACACACATATATGCACTTTATTTATACATATGTATTATATATAAAGAATTTAAGAAATGCATTACTTAGAGTAATACATACATAAAGTAATATTCACAAAATATCCAAGGAGATTCCGCTAGGAAATTTCGAATAGCAGATTAGTAGATAAGGTAAAGTTAAATTGCAATTTGCTAGTTCCAAAACTGTAAATGGAAAGCTTACCCGGTTTCCTTAAGTATTGTTAAATTCACAAAGTTTTATTGACGAAAAACTAATATTTTTGGTCTATCGCTAGAATAGAATAGTATACAACAATATTCATAAAACCTTGAATATTAATTTTAGAAAATTTTGTTCGTGCGATGTGATTAATGAACGACTTCTTAAATTGAACACTTGGTCTTACATTTTTATATCTACTACTTATTCGCATGAATATTATTAAACTTTAATAATACTTTGATATTCTCAAGAATAAACATGTATGTTTTAGCTTAACCAGACAGGACTTAGCCTGTTATTATATTTATGATCTATCGTACGACGATACGTATTAACGGTTGTTTCCATCTATCATCACTATTTAAGGAAATATTAATATTTTAAAAAGATATAGCGTTAAGTGCTAAAAATACTTTAAACTTTCTTTTATAAAGAAAAATAAGAAAAGAATTTTATATAAGGTATACTTAATACTTGTCGTAAGTGGAATTATTTATGATCATCTTAACGACCACTATTTACATTCCCGAGATGTGCTATCGGGAAAGATTATGTAAATTCACTGAAAGAGAATGCTGTCTGGAATTGAAAGCTTGCTACCATTTGTAATTTTTCACTAAATGGTGAAATTGTGAATATATGTACTAAACTTTCATGTACTATGTGTTAAACTTTTATGTATATGTATATAGATAGTGTTCCTTCTTTTTAACTAATTTTAATTATGACTGAAGTGTTTAGTTACTGATACTAAAATACAAAAGAATTGATAATAATATAGGTAATATGTATATAAATTTTTTATTTATATTTAACAATGGTATATAAAGCTAAAGCGATTGTTTTTATGTTTGAGCACGCTAATCTCTCGAGTTCTACGAGTATTCCCGAGTTCTCATTCCTTCTCACTGTACTTTTTAAAAGATTTCTTATATTACTCGTACATTCAAAAGAGTAATTACGATACATAAGTAAACTATGATCATTACCACCAGCATAGGCTAGTATTATGTAAATCAACAAAAAATCACTTAGAATGACAGAGTTGCATTAAATTATCATTATCTCAAAAACTTTTAACTTATATGCATACATCTTAAATACATAATAGTTCAAAAATATACTTGCTTGTACCAATAACATAACACTACAAACACCAACTTGAAATTGTTCTTCCGAGGTTACGTCGTAATGGATATTAAAATTTAAGCAACCGCAGAGGGATATTTAAAACTGAAATCTCGCATGCTTCAGCTCATTTCGTGTTTGCGGAATAGCTTTTAACGTTTATTGGTGTAAAGGGGAGGTATTCAGACTGTTAAATTAAAGCTAAAGTTAAAACTTTCTATTAAATTTTGTTATTTTGTTTCTAAAAATGTAATTTATTATTAATTTTGGTACCTATCTAATATTATGTATTTTTATGAGATTATTTGAGACTGAAAGAAAAGAGGCTAAAATGAAAATATACGCAGGTTCATATATATAATATAAACCCTACTACTATTACGTTATAAAATAATAACGTTAAAAAGCAATTAGCCGAGATTCAATACATAAAAGCGTGAAAAGTGAAACTTTGTATGGTAATTAATATTAGCCTGGATGAAATCTAAATTCGATATATGCTCTGCTCAAAATTAATATATCAATTAAAATCAAATATTAAAATCGAATACTATATCAATTTTAATTTTTAATCAAGTTTAACCCGTTTATTTAAAAATTAATAAGTGTAAAAAAGTATTTGATTACATTTTCAAATAATTTTAATTAAGAATATAATATGTTTTGTAACTAAGTAATATTAAAAGCTCTTTCGCCTCATATTTCCTCACTCTAGCAATTATATATTCAGTGGAACTCGTTAATTTCCGATACGATTGCAGTAAATGGGCGGAAAATTCCATTAAACGATTATTATCGTCTACATATACGATGTAGTGTGCTATAATTTTGTAAAACCCAGGTCATATTGAATGGGAGTGATTTGGCAGACTAGGAACTTGGTAGCCAAAGCTAGATCGTAATAATGTTAGTTTCGTTGGCGATATTACAACTTCTTAGAAATTAGATTTCGTTCTGTTGAATTAGGACTTGAACTTATAACAATTTGATAATTATTTTTCGATTTGAATTATAAAGTTTTACTTAAGCATTTATCCTTCTATTTATACACATTATTTACAGACTTACATAAATCTATCTAGGCATATAATTAAATTCTAGCTTAGTCGAATCTGTATATTGAATATTTTTTGGAAAATCTTATTGAAATAGTCATTATTATCGATACAGATGCCAAACCTATAGTTTTTAGAATTTTTGTCTGTCCACCACCAAAACCACTAGACAGATTTTGATGAAATTTGGTATGATGATAGCTGGTTATCTTGGTCAGTATATAGGATACTTTTTACTGCCGGAATATATCTAATTTCTGAGAAATCTCAATTAAACGTTACAAGCCGGCTATAAACAATACACGGTATGTGGTATCTAAGAATTTGGTTTCCGGTCTTAGAGCCTCGGGAAATGCTAGTTTTATTAACAAATCAAATTCGATGTTAAATGGACATATACGTGGCGTGATTTAAATAGTTATAATATGATTGTCGTAAAGAAAATGCACTGAAAATCATTATATTTTCTAAAACAATAATAACAATGACATAGAACGTACAATTTGCCTCGTATTCCCTGCTCGTATATTGTAATGAGGAACCATTTCAATATTCCAAAGGCATGACTTACTGAATGGGGTTACCTACAAAAAGCCTACATAATATGAAGCTATACACACAATTTTTTTTATTGCGGGAAAAGAATAAAATCTGTGACCATACCTTCACTTACACATACTGTAGTAAGAAATGTTAGATTTTTTTTATTTCTGTCTGTATATGTACATAGCACGATATAATTTTAACTTTTAATATAACTTGCGTCATAAAAAATCATACCTACATGAATTACACATGATTTAGGATTCGCTATTTGAATTCCGCTGTGCCTTTATTGCTTAATAATCGTAATACAGCGATTAATTTTATTACTGAGCATATGTCAGTACATAATTTCATATCCCTTGTCTTTTGTATATAAGGTTATATAAGATTATTGAGCTGTACGTTTCTTAGCTTTTAATATATTTTAATATTAAATAAAAAAAATTGGAAACACTATAATTATAGATACCTTTTTTTGAAACACTTTACAACTACGTATGTAAATAAGCTGCAAAGTAATTAAAAATGAATATAAGAAAACATAGTACATTCAAGAACGTAACGAAAAAAATATAAAAACCAAAAATTTCATCATGTTCATATCCAACTTAATTACTACGAGAATGTTTGGTACCACCCTCAAAAAAATTGAGTTTAAAATTAAAATTTACTTTGGAAAAAAATGAAAAAGCCCAACTAAATGCTTGGTTCTTTTTAAATACAGAGGGATGAATATTTGAATCGCGACACCCGACTGCGGACTCGCATCGTTGAGCATTTATTTATTCTCTGTGGCCATCACTATGCAATATTACGTTAGACAAACAGCAAATGACTAAAAAATATTTTATTTTCATTATTTTCTTTTCATAAAATGACAAAAACATGTGCCTGATGTTTTTATAATTAATTATAAATGTATTTATGAATTTAATAGTATAATTAGATAGTTTTTATGTATAAAGCACATTATGTTTCATTGTTGATGCTATAATAAAGTAGATTTTTTTCTACTACATCAGTTGAAAATGTCACACAAACACTTGGTGTAGAAACAAAAAATGTCAATCATCAGTCCATGAAATATCTTTATTCTACATATTATGTACTAGCGACTCATCCTCGCTTCGCGGTTTAGCGCGACGGAAGCCGCGGGTTCCGCTAGTTAATATAAATAACATTTCTAAAATAAAAGTAGCCTAAGTTACTCCTTATAATATTAGTTATCTGCGAGTGAAAGTCTTTACAAAATCGGTCTAGCTATTTCAGAAATTAGCCGGAACAAGCAGACAGGCAGACTGATAGACAGATCGATAGCCAGACAGAGAGACAGACAATAATTTAAACAAATGATTTTTGACGTTAGTACCGTATATTATTATTTTATATACATTTAGTGAAAAGCTGTTAATTTGAAATTAAAAACAGACACTTCAATTTTATTTATATGTATAGATAACATAATATCAATTTGATACTCGTACATTACTACTTTCAAGAAGAATAACTAAGAAATAATATAAAATATATGACAAGAGAATATGCATGTAGTTTATTTATTAATGTTTTACCAATTACAAAAATCAATAAAGATTTAACACAAAAATAATATTGGTGTTTTAAATAGTCGGTTTAAATGTTGCAAAAGAGCAAATATTTGAATGGCAACACTCCACTGTGAGCTCGTATCGTTGAGCATTAATTTATTCCCTCTGGGCATCACAATGCAATATTTCCCAAGCCAGATGCTGAATAAATATTTCATTGAAGTTTTATAGAACAAAAATTTTGTAGTCTATTTTCAGTTTGTTTAATGAAGATTATAGTTTATTGTATCAATTATGTCGAATGCGCTTCCTAAAAATGAAAATAAGTTTTGATGATTTTGGATTTTATGCCTCGAGAATATTTAAAGAAAATATTATTTATATATTTATAAATCCTTTAATACACCAAGAAAGAAAACAAAAATATAAATTATTGGTCGTAGAATATAAAAAAACCAGTCGTAAAATTCAAGAATAGGTAGAGTCCATAGAAGGTTGCTAGTACGTAATGATTAGGTCTGAGTTTACTCTCAATTACATATATTTTACTACTTTAATAAGTAGAAGGTTCAACAAAATAATATTTATTTAAAATCAGTTCTCTGTAACCAGCACAAATATTACCATTTACATAATATTCTAAATTCAGTCTTCTTACTTTGCAAGACTGTGAAAGTAATGGGAGGTGTCAGACAGTATATTAAAAGTAGCGTGTTCAGAAAAAGTGGGCGATATGAGGAATTTAAATAGAAAATTCCAAACTGAGCAACGGAAAACAATGGGAGAATGTTAGCTCGTCCTATTTTTTACTGGCATAAAAGCTTTTCCTAAGTAGAAATGAGATGAATAAAGACTCAGCGGTTATAATTTTAAGCAAAGGTCAGCACAAGGTGCTAATTATTTTTCATTAGTTACAACAATTAGTATAATTACGTTGTACAAGTAGGTGTCGTTCAGATTTTTTTTCATACCTAGCCATTTAAGATTGTAATTGATAGTAAATGTAGACATTTTAAAACGCTTTACAAATAATTTTTTTTGGAATAAATGGGTAACTGACAAGCGATATTTCGACATTTTCGAAGTCAGAAGAGTGTTTAATGCTCACTCACTATGCGCATTCTGTTAACACCATAATAAGTGTGAAGGTAAACGCATGATATGACTAGACATATTATGAGGGTTATTCAAAATATTTAAATAATCGAGAAGACAGTATGAGCATAGATAAATATTGTAATATGGAACTCATTATTACATATTCAATATATGTATGTCATAGGACTGAATGACTACTTTTTCAACCGACTTCAAAAAGGATGAGATTCTCAATTCGTCTGTTTTTTTGTCTGATTCTTTTTTTTTAAATAGTTTGATTTCCCCATCTGAGATTGGTATAAATATTTAACTTATGAATAAAAAATAGCCGTTAATTATCTCAATGGTGAAAATGAAAAGGCTTTTCCTTCGTTCGCTGTTACAGACGTAATACTGTTAACACAGAGATATCTTCTCATATTACTCTCATAACATACAGGAACATTCTATTTTCTGATTGTGATCTAAAAAAGTTTTATTACATACTACAAGTATTATTTATTGGTAATTGGCATATTGTGAAGATTCTAAATATAGCAAAGTACTTTGTGACTCGTTTTTAAACGGTAGTTCATCATGAAGAATTTAATATGGACCATTTCTTATTTAAATACTTAGTTGTATTGACTTCAAAAGGTAGCAGCGCGTATTTATCCAAGCGTAAAGCATTATTTAAAAAGTTTTGAACTAAGAGAATTCAAATTTTAGTTAATTTCCACAAATTGCTAAACTTATTACAAGTTAAATTGAAATTCAAAAGCCGTCTATCCCTTTTTGTTTGAAAATTTAAACTTTACATTGATAATAAAATATTTAAAGACGCAGGTGGCTCATTCATGTTTTTCAATTTCAAAGACAATATTACTTTTCGTTGGCGCAATAGAAAAAGTTTTATTAATGTAAAGAATATTAATTAGCAGCTAACTCACATTAAAAGTATGAATTATGTAATATAAAATAACCTGTAATCAATGATTTATCACTGTCAAGAAGGAACTGCTCAGCGTTTAGGGTTGAAATAAAAGCTATAGTATATATATAGTAATTAGAGGAGAGAGGTTTAGAGAAGTAGCATTCATTCCATGGCATAGATAACTAATACTTTTAATTTTTTAATGTTCCTGAACGAAGAAAGACAAGTGAACAGTTTTGAGTACAAAATTAAATTATAAATTTCAAGTAGGAAAAGAAGAGTATTATAGCCTTACTCGACAAACGGACTATCCAACACAAAAAGAATTTTTCAATTCGGACCGAGTAGTTTCTGAGATTAGCGTGTTTAAACAAACAAACAAAGAAACAAACTCTTCAGTTTTATAATATTAGTATAGATTAAAGCTGAATAAACAGTTTTTATTAGCAATTTATTGCTCGATATACACTTCTGTCACTTGACTTTTGTTTAAGTAATATTACTTTTAACTTCTTGTCAATAATCACTTCAAAGTCCGAGGGTTCCACTAGTAAATATATACAAAAACTTAATAAATTATATACTTAAACTTTTCTCGAGAACCACTCTATTCATCAGTAAAAACAATATGAAAATTGGTGCAGTCGTTTTTGAGTTTATCGCGAATAAATAGACAGATAGACATCGGCGGAGGACTTTGTTTTATAATATGTGTAGTGATAATGATACAACTATTTAAAGCTTAATTTTGAATATCGGGCTTATATTTGATAGTCAAGGTCGGTTTTATTAAAGTTATGTAATTTCTGTCGCCAGTTGCTATTACAGATCTCATCAATCATCAAAGTTTAGGAAAACAATGCGTGATTACATAAGTGCTACGTGCTATTATTGAATATAATACGCTGATGGCAAATGTTGTAGGGTGGTTTATAATAAGAATATTGTTTTAACTTAAAACTTACTATTAATAACAATAGAAATATTTAATCCAGGAGCTTTGAAATCAAAAGTTTGGAATTCGAACCTAGGATCTAAATTCAGCCAAAAAAAGTAACACCCAAAAAACTAAAACCATCGAAGTAATAACATGGTGTGCTACTTCTGTTCGTACGATGTAATAAAATCTGCCAAAAAGTGGACTTAGATGGGATGCATTGGAGCAAATCTCTACTAAAATACAGTGAAATGCCGAAGTTCCTAAAGCGATAGGAGGATATTTGGTACTTCAAAGAAGGTTGTACTTGAAAGGTTTTTCAACTTTGAACCGGCTTGATTTAAGGCAATATAATTTAACGATTAAGATAAGGTCCGCATAAAAAACTTTATTCGTATGCATAATAATAATGAATATGTCAACTGATTAGATCAAATAGAATGCAGTATGTTGCGAGGTTTAAGATGTAAAGAAACACACATGAAAGTCAACAAATTAATCGAATAAAAAACAGCTCTACGAACAAAAAACTTTATTATTTTATATATCCAATAAAATTAATATAACTTTGACTAATAAAAAAGATTTCTTCCTTCTAGATTTAACATTACCAATTAAAAGTTTTTGTACCACGTGAAAATAAACCTTCGAACTGTGAAGTGATTTAACCCTCATATTTTCGAGAGCACTTAATTTTATAGAAAATAATTGTCTGGAAGGAGATTTTTAAGCTGAATGACTTGTGGTGACTCGCTATTTCATTATCCGAACACTGATGCGGCCTAAAGCTATGAGTCGGCAAAAATCCGTTGAAGCTCACACAAGCAAGCCAAAGCCTCTTTTTATGAGAACTTTGTCCAACACGTTAATGTACTTATAGTTATTATATGCTTACAGGATTTCAAAGTTTTCGTACATTTTTCTCTGGTTTTCCAATTAAAATAAATAAATATGTTGGGACATTATTACAACAGCGCCATCTAGTTCCATATTAATAGTAGTTCCGTAGTAAGCTACGAGGCTTGAATTACGAATATCAGATTGTTGAAACATTACACATAAAATTTAAATTTTAAATACATAATTAAATACATAAAATGTATTATAAATAATTATGTTTAAACGGTTATGTACAGTAAAAAAGGCAAGGAGGGCTAAAATAACTCAACGTCAATAAAAAAATGAATATAAAAAGTGCGATATATCAAATATCTGTCAATTATTACTACATAGTATAAAACAAAGTCGATTCCCGCTGTCTGTCTGTCCCTATGTATGCTTAGATCTTTAAAACTTCGCAACGGATTTTCATGCGGTTTTTTAATAGATAGTTTGATCCAAAAGAAAGGTTTATATGTATTACTATCGGAACCCGCGGCTTCGTTCGCGCTTAAGTCGACGTATAAAAGAAAACTATGTGTTCAAGTGAAAAATAAAGTAAACTTTACTTTTCTTGAGTCTGGTATTTTTAAATTATTCTACGTAATATAAACAACAAACTCAGTAGCAGCTTGTATAATAGATTATCTCTCAGTACAAGGAAGTAAATTTTAGTAGTAATTTAAGCAACTGTTATAACTTTGCATATTTTTGCAGCTATTTTTTTCTCTACTTATATTATAATATTATAAAGAAGTAAAGTTTGTTTATTTGTTAAGTTGTAAAGGGTAATCTCGGGATCTACTGAACCGATTTTAAAAATTCTTTCACCAATAGAAAGCCACATTATTGCTGAGTGTCATAGGTTATATAAAAAACCGAAAAATAAAATTTTTTTTTACGTGGTAGTCCGTTTTGCAAAGTGAATCGGAGAAAAAACGGTCGAATGAAAGCGTTTCTTACGAACGCTGCCTTAACTATGAAAGATATATTATTGAGTTCTAGAGAAAAGATGTGGAGCTTAAAAATGCCTACAAAAAAGTCAACGACAGCATATGTCTAACTTTTATATTTAAGTGACAAAAAGTAGTTTTTTAAAAATTTGTATAGATAATTTAATTTTTAATTTTTAATATTAATAAAATAATTTAAATTATTTAAACACTCTGTACTAAAAAAGGATTATTAACATTATGCCCAACGAAGTGGGCACGGGTCAGCTAGTATTTAATGTAAATAAACATCTATAGATACATTTTTTGGCAAAATATGAGCTTAGATTTGAAAAGATAAAAAACATTAATTAATGTTTTCATATTATGAAATGTATGGTAATGTTAAAATGGGTCTTGAATTGCACAAATAATATATTTTAAACTTCATAATATGAAATTTAAAATAATTTAATTTAATAAGAGCATAATATTAGTAAATAAATCAATTTGAATTGATAAACCTTGTCGAAATCTATTAATGCAAGTAAGCTAGCCGCAGCCAGCGTTGCATTATCTAAGCCGTGTTTTACAACTAGATTAGGGATTAGCTTACATGCAAATGATGGATGCACATCTGTTGAACGTAGTTTATATCATAAATAAATAAATAAATCCTAATTTTTGTCTCTTTCCGGCAATCAATTATATTTCACTAAATCTTTTATGTCGTTTCCATTCAAATAATTGGTAATTAAAATCAAAATAAATATTTAACATGAAAAACGGAGTATACAACAAAGTTATATTAATAATTATTACCCCTTTTTCCCTATATTTGCCCTTACGACCTTTCGGTCGATAAATTATCTCTATGAATATAAGCTTGACGTCAATTACCGAGCTTTCGTAGCAAGTTCAAGAAAAATACTGTTGTGTACATTTTGTGTGCGTGTACGTTTAAGTTCTTATTTCCTGTTATAATTCTTTTTAAAGGTACATTAATATCTTTTCCATACTAACGGTAAACTGCTTTAACATCTCAGTCAGTAAGTATTACTTATTATATTTATATTGATTATTATATTTTTAACGTAGCATATTTATTTTAATAAATAATTCTATATGCGTTCTATTAACTTTATATAAATTCAATATAAAGAATATTTTAAATTACAATTACTATTGTTTGCAATTAATTTCTTTCAACGTCTCCGCGTTTGAGCATAATGCACAGTACCAATACATTCTAAAGTAGGCTTCCATCTGCCCTAGTTTTTAGCATTTGTTCTCGTTTGAGGGACGTTTGGATTTTAACAAGCACAGAGAATCGACCGACCAAGATATAAATATTTTATGTACAAATATATATAGAATCGTGAAGTATTTTTTGTGGTTAATTTTTAAATTCATCAGGTTTATATTACTAAGTTATTAATGATCATCACTGAATATTATAAAACTAAGTCGCCGCGTCTGTCTGTCTGTCTGAACGCGGTAAACTCGAAAACTACTGCACCGATTTTCATGCTGTTTTCACCAATGGATAGAGTGGTTCTCAAGAAAGGTTTTGTTATATAATTTTGTACACATTTATTAACGAAACCCGCGGCTTCGCTCAGTACTTGTTAAATTTAAGTTTTTAATCATAGTATGTAAGCCATCTAAATAAATAAAAAAAATATGCCTAAATGGGGTTCAGCAGTTAGTCCTCGTCGCAACGTCACACAAATTATGGTAATGAAGGTTGACGTATTTACAAGATCTCGTTACGCCGTAATTTTCCATTAAAATAGCTAAATCCCATACATGTAACATGTACCTAATGTCATCGTCTGGTTAAAATGCTTCTAATCAATGATGAAATTTATAATGACTAGTAAAAATTATTACATGAAATGATTACGTATAAAAATAAATAGGTAGTAGGCATAATATTATTTATAGTACCTACTCATAGTTGAAGAAATCCCTTCCTAGAACGATTTGTATAAATAGCACGTACCTACTATAATACGAGTATATTATATTATATTGGAACTTTTAGAGAGGCTTCATATGTGTTAGCTAGCAAATTGAATATTTCAATATTATTTTGGATTCGAAAGTCTGTATTCGGGTTCGTTAAAATGGACGGATTTGGATAGAGTATAGGCTACTTTTGTGCGTTTGAAGACGTGTCCACTGTCCGAGCAATATGAAGATGAGTCTTCAATTGAACCTACCTATATAGCACGTCAATCTATATTACAAAAAAACTATAATACTACTTAAATGTTCACTACTAATTTTCTTTCTACCATCCATCATAAAGTCTATTAAATGCAGTAAATGGATATACGAGAAAGTTATATGGCACTAATATACCATAAATAAACCTTTTTCTGTATGTTTGCTTTTTGATATATGAAACAGCTCACATCAAACCCATTTAGTACATACGGTACGCTTGAACGAATGATTACCAGTTTATTTGTTGAAAGGCCATGTGTTTCATAAATACCATGAGATTTAGTTGTAGTATTTTTCTTACCAGTACCTATATCGTATACCGGGTGTAACATTCAAATGGGTCAGTATGGGGAAGTCTGAAACTATAAGACATATGAAGATCTGTTCTTAGGTACCATGTCATCAATTTTAGTAACAAGAAAAACTGCATTCATAAATTAAAAAAAAACTTGTACTCAGCTTGGGAATCGAACCCGGAAAATAAAAAAATATTATGTTATTATTTCATTCATGTGAGTAAGCTTATAATGAGACAAACATGGATAGCGACTTCGCTCTCCATATGACAGAAAATCAAATTCTTAAGTTGTACGTATTAATATAATACTATTACTAGCAATTTCCGCAGCTCCACTCGCGTTCTAATCGCTATTAAAAGAAGGTAGAAGGTAGATGATTTAAAATTTAAGATATAAATTTTTTCGATGCTAAATCATACAAAAATAGAAAAATAAATGTTTAAAATATTTTTATTTATTTTGGATCCACAGTGATGTTAAAAAATAGTTTATTCTTTTACTTTTTTAGTTTACTAAAAGAACATCAGTATTTTTATAATAGCATACTCCAAGTATGAAAATGGAATCATCCATAGAAATGTCAATAGAGGCATTATATATTACATATACAATAGCATGCGGAAATATCAAAACATCTACTGTCTTAAATTTTCTTTTATAAGAACTAAATATATTTATATCCATTTCTTCTTTAGTTTTTCGTTTCGAATATATTTCTAAACATTTTTAGAGCAAGTCAGTTGGAAAATAACAAAGAATATAGAGTCGCTTCGCCAAAGCTACAGCGCTTCGTCTTCTTTGTAGTTCGAATGGGGCTACACAAAATATATTTTCCCTTTACTTGTGACTTAAAGAGGTCGAATTCAGTCAAACAGTTTAGTATTCAGATATAAAAGAATACAAATTTTAATAATCAAATTTCAATATTGAATAAGTTTTATGCAAATTATTTTAGTTTTGGTGAGGTTCATCAGATTTTAACTACACCGTCCGAATCATAAAAAATCGTTTGTGTATATACATAAATATAAATCAGTCGTAGCACAGTGGTAACGCGCCTTCTTGAATAACCTAGTGAAGCGGGTTCCCCAGCACCTCTTACATTTTCACTTATTTTACGGTGCAGGAAAAACATCGTGAGAAAACTTTATTATTATTATTATTATGTCTGAGAGAATTAAAAAAGTTTTCAAAAGTCGTGGAATCTGTCAACTCGTACTTGGCCAGCGAAGTGGATTATGATCTGACCCTTTTCGTATTAAATGGAGGCCCGTGCCCATCAGAGGGGCTTCTAAAAAAAGGCTGAATCCATACATTCAAAATATGTATATATTTAGATAGAATTATAGATAAATTAATTGTTTAATGTAGCTAAAATTGCAGGCAAAAACTAGCTAAAATAAACTATCTCTATAGGTCTACTAAAATAGAATTTGTTATGTGGCGACGTTATTATGTGGCTTTGTTTATTTAATACAATACACTACAATAATAACTCTCCTATTATACAATTTCACTATGTAGTTTAATTAATATTAGGAAACCTTGTCCAATCAATTGTGGGTTGCGGTGCTAACCGACATATCAGGAGGCGCTTTGCTGAATCAATTTATACATGACCTACTGACGCCATATTAATTTGTAATTGAAATTAATAATTTCTACTTTAAAATAGCTCGCTGAATAGGCCGAATAAGTGATTTAAATTGTATTTTTATGCGATGCAACATCTATACTAGTATTAGCGATTTAGCGCAAGCGGAGCCGCGGGTTCTGTCCGTTAAACATATAAACTTACCTATTGAATCACGCTATCTATTAAAAAAACGCACCAAAATCCGTTGAGTAGTTTTAAAGATCTAAATATACAGCGGGAAGCGACTTTGTTTTATACTATGTAGTGATAGTATTATGTGTTCTGTGGTCTTATATTGTAACTTCCTTTTCTGTGTGATATTGTTTGCGCTTAGTCTCGTTTCAAGCCCACCTTTATATTTACCGTACCAACAGGGAAGATGAATGAATGTCTTCAAAGGAACGTATGAGGTCGCTTTATCTCCTAACTTTCGTAAAGTTTTAGGAGAAATGTCTAAGAAAGTTATAAGCACTGTTTTGTTATTTTGGCATTTTCTTGAGATTCTAGTCGATGAAATTTTTGTAGTATGTATTTGTAGTACGCTCAAAGGAACGTTATGTTTTCGACGTACGCATAGCAAGATACCAGCAGGTAAAAACCATTTCCCAACGTCAAGTTTTTCCATGTTTTTAGTTCATTTGTAAGTAGTTGAATATTATGTTTTCATTTGATTCAGTACAAAGCAAATTAACCTACAATTAAAATTTTATCTGTAATTAACTCTGTATGAATTGGTCCCTTTTCTAACTATAATGGTTTACGGATTATAATATTAAACTTAGTTGGACATATAGGTAATTTATTCATTTTCCTCCTTCACACACATTTATTCCAAGCGTTCTTGTTACGCCTCCTGTGTATATTTCAAATGCATTTTTTGTTCAATTTTGTAAAAAACATATCGAAATAAACATTTATATTAATAAAACAAAAAAATAAGATAAATGAAGTCGGTTAATAATTGTTAATTAATTTTTGAATGCAAAGACCTTTGTTTTCTAACAGTAGTTTTTGTGATACTAACTTGTTTGCCTAGGAAATAGAATTAAGCCAACTGCAGAGTATCCCACTTAGGACTTTTACTATGTAATTAAAATACCTTTGTAAAAATCAATACGAACATCCAAACTACACTGGAATTAAATTTACGATAGAACACTAACGGAAACGTTACAGGCACTTAAAATCTATTTCCTACGATTAGTAAAGCTTTCAAGGCACTGTTCAGCTTCTGAAAAATATTTTCAAGAACATTTATTTTATAGATAAATCAGGATTACTTTTTGTTTATAAAAATAGAATAATGTAATAATATATTTAAATTGTTCACTTGTTACAATAAATAAATAAATAAATAAATAACAATAATATTATGTAACATAACCTATATTTTGTTTTCGGTAAAATAAACTCATCTTTTAAAGACAAAGTTTTATCGTTCTAGTCTGAGACTCATATTTATTGTTTGGGCAATCAACTTGAAAGCTTTCATACAAGGCCAAACTTCTGAAGAACAAGTTGCCGTTACACTCAATGCTTCCTAAAGTTTGGGAGCCGTATCTTTACTCAGTGTGTCGTCTGAACACTTGCTTACACTTACTTTTATTTAAATTAAAGCTCTTCTTAAAGTTTTAACGTATAAATCATTAATATTCGCGTAAATACAATACTAACAAAGTAGATTTTAACATCGATAGTTAATTGTTAATAAATATTATTTACATCTATGTTCATTGTTCATGAAAGTTAATTCGAAATTAAAAAAAATGTTTCATGTTCATAGTTTAATGTTACGTAATCATATTACACGGCTAAATAAAATGGATATATTTAAAATAACCATGAAAATTGTGAGGATTTAAGGTTTAAAAGTATGCTAATTCCAGCTAGAAGATTTTCACAAAGAAAACGGGTCATGGTCGCGCCAAGCGGGAAAAGGTATTTTTCTGAGTGCTAAAAGTCTTCACGGAAACCACATTTTTCTGGATCACAGATTTATTTATTATATCGTTGGTATAAAATAAAATTACTATATCATCCACTTACTAAACTTTTACCAAAAACTAGGTTAAATTAATTTTAAACAAGATTATATTAGGATTATAACTAAAATATACCATAAAACTAGAACTTTTAAAAGGATTAATTGCGCGTTGGTAGACTTAACATGGCTTTTGAAAATCCTGTCAATCATGGTTTCCCCACGGTGTTTTCATTAATTCCACGTTATATTGGAAATGATTCACACACGAATATAACAGCTTCACTTCGTTTTCCAAGCGATCGCGTTACCACTGCCAGTGCCATAAAGAATAAATAATTTAAAAAACTGTATTATATTATATACTATTATCATTACCTTTTTTTTTGTTACCAGGCTGCAACAAAACATATTACGGCGATATCGGACGTACATATGAGCTCGAGCTTCACAGACCGAGGGAAGACCTAGTTCCTTACGTATGCCTCCTCACAATAACTGCTGCTGGTGGGATACATGGGGATTTAGTACAGGTATGTCACAAAGTGTTTATTTTTATTCACAGTTTTATTTTGCACTAAGCAGCCATTAAAATAGTAATAAAAAATTAAATAAACACAATAAATAGTCTAACTGCGTTTCAATGGAATATACGCTATATATAGAATAAGCTATACTGTGCTATTTCTTACTAAACAGAAGAAAACGACATACATAGTGCTAAACTACGTCATTATGAGATAGAGATCTCGTACAAAAAATTACGTATTCGAATAAAGTGTGAAATTAAGCTAAATGATCTAGATTTTCCTCAGATTGTTTAATCATTCAAAATTTCAAATCTATTACAACGTTCAATTTAACAAGGATAGTAGTCGAAAGTAACAGCGAAGGGATTGATTAAAACCAAACATATCTTTAAACCGTAATTTCACAAGGTCTTATGTAAAATGGATGTCAAGCTATGGGATGGTGTCAAGCTATGGGATGGTGTCTTTTGTTACCCACACTATGTAGATTCCTGGCATATGGGTTGTGAAACATATTTGGATTTGCTTTATGTCTCTCCGTACGTAGCATTGTTGAAATAATCCCAATTGTCACGTTTTAAGCCCATTGACAAGAAAATTGAATGGATGACGTATTTGGATATAAATAGACATACATTAATATATGGACTACAGGATGTAGATATATTAGAGAGATAGATAACAAATAAATAATAAATAAATATGTTGGGACATTATTACACACAGCACCATCAAGTTCCGTGGTAAACTACGAAGGAAGCTTGTGTTACGGATACCAGATAGTTGATATACTACATATATAGGTTTTAAATACATACATATTATAAATATAAGCACCCATGATTGGAGTACAAACATCCGAGTTTAACCAATGAATGCCCCCCGCGGGACTCGAACCCGCGACCTCTGGTGCAAAAATGTAGGGTCACTACATACTGTTACACTACACTACTACAAACTTTCATTCTTTATCGTACATAATTTCTATATTGTAAAAAACGTTTTCCAATAAAGATTTTTTTAATCGCTCGATTCACTTTCACTAAGTTTGTATGCGTGATTTATATGCAGATTTCATTCATACATGTGTAACTTAGTCAAATGTACATATTTACCTAAATATTTTTTGGAAAAATCCAATTGAAATAGTTATTATACCTACGCAAAACATAAGGCAAATCTGTAGTATTTAGAATTTTCGTGTGTCTGCCTGTGATTATATCGAAAAAAAACACTGGATAGATTTTGATGAAATTTAGCTGGTTGTGCAATATAAAATGAAAAAAAAAACAATATTCTAATTGACTTAACATTATTCGTAAAAAATACTGTACCTATATATTACTAAATTATTAACACTTAAAATTCAATTACTTACTTATTATAAGTTCTAACAAAGGTTTCGTAAGCTGCGTGAACTGGCAAAATGTAATAATATTTATTTATAAGGCCGCTTTATCGAAGAATCCACTTACAATTTCTTTTGAGCGTCCTTCGTAAATTCAGTCATATTGTAACTTTTTCTTGTTAACCTAAGTGGATAAAGTGGTTATTATTAACATTAATTAAAATGATGGGCGGATTTTCATATTCTTTGATGGTGTAAGAAGATTTTTTTATGTCGAAATATTTTAAAATGTTCATGATTATAAATAATATCTTTTTAGAAACCTTTGGAAATCAGTTGAATTAAGAGATTATATATTAATAATTTGTAAACGTTTGTTTGGTATCATACAAATATACATAATAATATCTTAAACTTATAATATACCCGAGTAAAGCAAGGATAAATAGTAGTAGAGTAGAAGTAGAAACATAAAATAAGCTAAACTGGGCTACTTAAGCTTTTCCAGGTATTTAGACTTTTCAAGTTCGGATCGGAGATACTGTTATATGAAAAATATGCTCTTTAAAGCCGCAATAACCTTTGTGAAAATGGGGACGCAGTCAGCGTTTTGTACACTTTTTGTTAATTTTAATAGTGATTTTTAGCACTTGTCCTAATTTAATATAAAGAAACTTGATTATGTGAATATTTTAGGCACTTTTATTCTTTTTCTTATTAGTCCCATTCTGTATTGTTGTAACATTACACATGTTACAATAAATAACAGCTCCACGACACATTTAAAAACTTAGTATAAAGTATGTGCTACCATAAAATTTATCTATTTTATTAAAAAAATGATAAAATAAAATCACTTTTTAGAATGTTGATATTGAATAATGATCATTGCGGTCACGAATTATTTAATGGAAACAAAAATTAAACTTTAAAACAACGATAACTTTTCTGAATTTTTATAACAGTGGTTTCATTTATATTCTTTAACTAGCTGTGCCCGCAACTTTGTTCGCGTGGATGTCGGAATTTAATTAGTATTTTTTAGTGCGAAGCGCTGTTGGAGGATACCGATACAAATCATTTTTTTATTAATGCTAGTGCTTCTTTATAAACAACATTAGCTAAGACTCCTACAAAACTCAAATATGGCCGGCAGGCATGGGCGAAGGTCATTCTTTCAAAGAAAATCTTGACACCGCGATTCAGGAAATGATGTTACATGCACAACACCATCTATCGAACAATACTGCACGCAGTTGATCTCTAGTTATAGTCCCGTCTAAGTTCGAATACTCGTAGATGGCACTGTTTTAATATTTTACTTCGGAAACACTCATCATCATCATCATCAACAGCCTTTTGCAGTCCACTGCTGGACATAGGCCTCCCCCAAGGCGCGCCACTTCTTCCTGTCAGCTGCCGTTCGCATCCATTCGATGCCGGCATGGCTGCGCAGGTCGTCTTCCCATCTCGCGGGTGGGCGTCCCACGCTACGTTTGCCAGTACGCGGTCTCCACTCAAGGACTTTCTGGCTCCAACGTCCATCAGTCCTTCTGCAGATGTGGCCTTCTCGGAAACACTATTTTTTTTATTAACTTACATTTTTTATAAGTGGTGAACTGATTACGATGAAACAAAAACCTTAATGTTACTTCAATTTACGCACATATTGTTGTGTATAAAAGTTACGTGAAGTTGTGAGACCAAATGCACATAACCCTAATTTTACTTCTGGAATTTCTCTACTTCTTCACTTTAAACTCAAATATCTTTTGATAGACTGAACCGATTGCAATGAAACAAAAACTAAATGTTACTTCAAGTTACGTTCAATCGTTGTGTATAAAAGTTATCTACATTGCTTTCGTACATTTTACGTGATGCCCGGATAAATAAACAGACAAACAGACAAACAGACAAACAGACAAAAATTCTAAAAATGCTGGAAATGGATTCTATTGGTTATCCTTTAACACCCTGGCTATTTTTTTTGTAATTTTTTTTGATGTACAAAAACGACTTTTCTACAGTTTTATTATATGTATAGATTGAATTCTGTTTTTGAATAATGTTCTTTTTCTTTATAAATGGCATAGCTAAAAATGTTTCAAGAATTTTGATAAAATACTTACCAATATTCCTTTTAACATAATATTATTCCCTAATTAAACTATTTTATAAATGCAAATGTTATGTATATATATGTATAATATTATGTATTCTTTATTTCACTCCGTGAGGTTATGTCGTTTGTATTACTCAAAATAAAACTTCAACCAATGAAATGAAAAGATACTCTATATATCTCACTTTGTGAGATTTGAGACGGAGTGTATTCAATGACTTAGTTTTCACTTTCCGCCAAATCTAAAGGGATTTTTGTTGGATTGTCTATGTGTAGGATTTTATCTCGAACAAATTGTGGTATCTCAAAAATAAATACTTCGATTGATATTTGATATAAATATTTATTCTTATTTCGTAAAGAACTGGCATATTTTTCATAGTAAGCAGTTTTTATTGCGTCATATCAAAGTTTTTCTATAAAAATTTGAGAGACTCTTTTGTTATTTATAATGAAAAATTTAAAATACGTTCTCATTTATTGTGGAATCTGTTATCATATGTTTGTATAACTACGAAAACATTTCATATTTTCACCGTTTTAATAACATGCTGCTGAATCTGACGACCTTGACATTAAAGCTTAGCACTGAGAATTTTAATTCAAGTTCATTAAAAGAAAAAAATATTTTATATTCTGTTTATTCATATTTATGAATTCGCAGCCAGTGAGTCGTGAACTCGTACTTATAAATGTTTTATAATATATTTTTTAAAGCAGTTCTGAATGTACATGATAGAGGAAATAATATAAAAACTAGCATTTTATCCTCGCTTCGCTTGGGTTTGTTTGTAACATTCTTAGATATAGGATATTTTTCCGAAGTAAAAAATATTTGTAGCTTGACATAGATTTTCCAAAAAATATGTAACGTACAGATTCGACCCAAAATTTTATTATACCTATGTATAGATATACTTCGCTTTAATCACATTTTACTGTTACCGAAAACGCTACGCTGTCTTAAGATGAAAGTTTTATGTAGTACTCACGATTTACCCTCGCTGAGCTCGGGTGTGTCCTTGGGTATGTTATAATCTTTTTAAGCGGTACCATAATGCTTATCTTAAATTAACGGAGCCTAAGTTATTTCATAACATAACAGATTTTTCCGTTTCGGATACAAGCCAGAAAAAACAGTCAGACAGACAAAACTTAAAAAAAATGTTTTAGTATAGTAAGTACCGCAAATTAATTCGTCGTATGCGTTTTGTATTTGCTTTAGTTTTACTAAAATATCTCTAATATCTCTTAAATAATAACTCAAAATTTTACTTTATTCAGTTTCTATGTTCAATACAAAATTAAAAGATCTATAGATTTAAAATTATTTCCGTATTGTTCTTGCGTTCAAAACAAAGGCCTTATTATTGAGATAAATATCATTTTAACTTAGTATTATTAGTTTTATAACAATAGATATTGAATAACTCCATCATCTCGTCTTTGTGAGTTGAATACTTATACCGATCATATAGATGTTTGATTTATACCACGACGGTCCTTTAGTTTACCTTATAGACAGATATTATATCTATGCCACTAGAGCACAATTATAACAATTATACATCCATACAATAATGCACCTTCAGAGCTGATAAATAATAAATAAATATGTTAGGACATTATTACATACAGTGCCATCTAGTTCCGTGGTAAGCTACGAAGGAAGCTTGTGTTACGGATACCAGATACTTGATATACTACATATATAAGTTATAAATTCATACATGTTATAAATTCATACATGTTATAAATTTAAACACCCATGACTGGAGTACAAACATCCGAGTTTAACAAATGAATGCCCCCGGCGGGATTCGAACCCGCGACTACCATGCAAACTGTGCCAAACGTGTCGTCAAATAATAATGAACGACATAATGCAACATACCTCTTTTCCTTCTTCTTGTCCTATCCTATTCTATACATTTATGGCGAAGAACTCGTATGCCAAGATCACATGCCTTAGAAGCCACAGAACAAAGAATTGAATTGAATCATCACCTTCTAACTAGATCTTCTCTGTTTAAGCTCTAAGCTCTTGACGTCACGTTTATGGTAACCCAACTAGCTAGTTAGCGGTTGGTCGCGGGTTTAAGTTCCGGTGGTTGCATTTATTTGAGTGATGAGAACACAAGTTTTTATTCCATTGTGGGTTTTATATTTATAATATGTAAAACTATGTGTAATGTATCAGATCTGGTATCCGTAACACAAGCCTCGTAGCTAACCATAGAACTAGATGGCGCTGTGTGTTTATGTCCCAACATAATTATTTATTTATTTATACATATCTCTAGAAAATAAAATGCTTCTTAACGCTATAATATTTAAGTAATAAAGTCAGTTTTTCCTCCGCATATTCATAGAAATAAATCAAAGCTCGTATAATACAACACTTAAAAGCTTATTGTTACTCGTACTGTATATACAATGTTACAAGCTCTTCTAAATGCAGCGTAGTCAGGTGAGGTAGAGCGTATTTTAATTCCGAGCCCCGTATTCAGAGCTATGATAACAGACCCTTTCAGCCCTTTAACCTCGCAATTATGAGGTCACTTCACTTGCGTTTAACATTTAGAGTTTCTGTACGAAAGAAAAAAATATTGTCACGGTTTTTGGTGTTTTAAAAGTACTACACGTATTTGTGAATGTGTTTAAACTATTTTTCTAGGTAAGACTTGTTAGGAATATAATAAAAAGGATGAAGAATTACTACTATCTACTGCTTATTTTCGCAATTGAGTACTTGAAATATTTTGCCGTGGTAAAAAGAATCTAATATGTTGACCCAGTTAACTGGCTATCATAATACTATATTTCATCAAAATCTGACGAGTGATTTTCTCTTGATGCATTGACAGACAGACAAATACAATATTTTTGAAACTATAGAATCAGTTAATAATGACTATTTCAATTAAATTTTATTAATAAATATTTAATGATTCGACTCCATTCAAATTCAATTATACGTATACTGTACTAGACCTAGTTAAGTAAATTGAGACCTTGACTAAAATTAGGTATAGAAATTCAAAGTAGAATATATTTAGTTATACTATATATTTAGGTATACACCTAATCATTCTCAAATTCCATACATTACTCTAAGTAGCTTTTAAATAGGTTGTGAGTAGAGACTAGTGTAAACTAATATAACAATATATTATTAGAATACAAACAAAATAAAATGAAGCTTGGCAAATAATATCATCGGATAGGCATTTATTTATACTACGAGCGCCTTTAGTCGATTTCGATTGAACGTGATCAAACTACTTTCAGTTTATTAAATTGGATAAAGTATTTTCAAAGAAAATTCTTTCATACATGGATTTTATTTTATGCATAGTTTAATAAGATTTAGTAAGATTTGAGAGCGGAATTGAGTCTTGTTAGATTTCACTTAATAATCAAATATTCTATCTCAACAATTTACAAATACGGGTAAAAGTTAAAACTAAAAGCAGGGAACGACATTTTATTAACATGAAAAATATGTTTTATAAATAAACCGTTATATTTCTTTTAAAAAATATATGGAAACAAAAAATATAAGTGACACTTAATTATGTATTTTATGTTATATACACTGTATATAACTTTTGTGATATATTTGGAAATTATTATTGCAAAATTCTGCTTTGGTGGTCTAGTGGCTAGCATGTGAGGCTGCAGATTCGAGGGAAATGAGTTTGAATCTCCGGTCGGACCTTTTTTAGTTATTGATTTTTTCGGTTAAGTTAGTCGGTTCTCTCCCGTGCCTGCAATAGCAAATAAGGCATTCCTGCGACAAGACCGACACCGATTGTGTCAAATCGTCGTCCACATGAGTTGTAAGTGAAAGGAATAGAGAGTGCCATTGTAATTGCGCGCCTGATAAACACAAACAAGAGAAACATAAACACAAACTTTATTTATTAAGAGTATTTCCTGATATTCATTTCCGTAATGTAGACAATGTTACGAAAGCTACGAGATGAATCGAGAATGTATATAACATTCTATTAACGACTCACATTATGATGAGTTATGCAGCGTAATCAAAAGGGTGTTACCCCTTACACTACATAGGGGGGCTATATCTAACGATATAAATATTTGAAATCTCCTGCAAAATAGTAGTGAAAATAGCCACTTTGCTTCTATAAACCTAATTTAAATAACATATTCATATATACGATTATTTTTATATGAAGCTACACTCACTTCATTCAGATAGGTCCCTAAGCTTAATTGATTTAGGACGCATAAAAGACATACCTACATCCAAAGAGAAGGCCTTTTTTGCGCCAGGAACTTTTGCAAGCGTATACAAAAAAAGTAAAAAGTAGAGTTTCATCACCGGAATCAATAGATTAGACACGAAAATGGATAGCATGCGAATATTAATATTTGAATACATTATTATATTAGCCACTCAACTACATCCTAGCATTGAACGGTTAGTGAATCCCCTACAAATTAAACAGTTGTGAACTTTTCGATTTTCAAGATTTCCCTTTTTATACAAAATCACCCCACAGCCCCAACAAAACAAAAAAATAATTATGCAAATTAGTCCAGCCGTTTTTGTGTTTCAGCGAGACTAACGAACGGCAATTCGTTTTTATATATAGAAGAAGAAATATTGTTAATATAATTGCTACTATTTATTAAAACACAGAAAGTAAGTAATATATGTTGAATAATAAATTATAACAACTCTAAAGTCTAAAATACCAATTTCGAAACTATAATACTACGGTATTATATGCTTAATTGTACAAGATTCTTATAACTAAAGTCATTTAAGAAAACTCATTTCTGGAGTGTTTAGTGAAGTGACACCTTAGTTAGTTCCTTCATTACTCATTCCTTTTTAATTTAAACGACCCATTAGTTAAAATGTTACCGTCTAATTTGCATTTCATTTGTAACCTTCCATTACTTTTTCCACTTTCTTTCATAAAGATATTTTATTTTCTCTTGAAAACTTGAAGTTTTAGTAAAGTTCTTTGAAGCATATTTCCAAATGGCAATTTAAATGAACAATGCTTTATATGTATATATATGCATATATACATTTATATAAAGGTAAACTTGTATTTCGTATGTATATCCAAATGGTAACGGAAACCGAGTGAAGTAGGGTGTCATACCGCTGATATTTTTAAGTCAAATCATTTTTCACATGATTACCACAACGATTGTCTTACGGTGAAGGAAAATATCTTGGGAGAAACTGCATAATACGTTTTCGAAAGAGATGTAAAGACCGTCAACACGCACTTAGCCAACATGGTGGACTATGGTCTAATTGTCTCGAATTAAAGGGAATTTCTGAAAAGGGGCTATATAAACACAAAATATAAATATATGTATATTTTTTTTGTTATTTTCTTAGGTATGCGTTTCTACATCATTCTTGTTAATGTTAGATTACCACTTAAGTACAATCATCACAGCAGATAGGCCCTTAAAGTTGAGCGGGGAAATTCTAAAAATTATGCTTAACTTATTTGATTTAAAAATATAGATTTTGATTGATTTAGAGATTGATTTAGAATTATAGATGTCGCAATATAAGCATATTATAAGGCATAATTGATGTAATGGCGACGTATTATTAAAACAACTTATCATTTAGTGCTCTTAAATTTTGTTTCTCTCAATATTACCTATTTTAATTTACTGCAAAATAGAAAATCGCGAAGCCGCGGGCTCCGCTAGTAACAAATATAACCTATGTTACTCAAGGACAATGTAGGTTTGTAATGGCAAAAGAATATTTGAAATCGGTCCGAATCGTACATCGTTATCGTTAAATATACAAAAATACACTTTTTTCTTTATAATTATTTAATTATTATATTATTAGTGTAAATAAATAGTGATAAAACTTCAAGGTAAACTGTAGGTATAAAAGGGCTAAGTTAGATAAATTTATTTTCTTTTTCAAAATTCAATTCTTTCAATTGTATTATAATAGGAATTTAAAAATAAACAACCAAAACGCTTATGGAATTTCCCTGTTTCATCAACTAATGTCCTCTACAAAGGCTGTACAAGCATTAGTGATTACACATTACGTAATGTATGCTGGTAAAGCAGGTCACCCATACTCATCCGGTGGCCGGAAATATTTTCTACTGTTTAAACCGAAATAGTGCTTTTGGATGCACTTTCAAAATATAACGCTTTAATAATAAACCTATATATATACATATAAATAAAATCCGAGTGTCTGTTTTTAATTTCAAATTAACAGCTTTTCACTAAATACATATGAAAGTATATACGAATTACGATACTAGCAACAAAAAAAAACATTTTTTTTTTAATTTTTTGTCTGTCTGTCTCTTTGTTCCGGGTAATCTCTGAAACGGCTCAACGAACACTCGCAGATAGCTAATGTTATAAGGTGTAACTTAGGCTACTTTTCAACAAACTTCAAAAAAGGAGGAGGTAGGAATTTTATTTACTTTAACTAGCGGAACCCGTAGCTTCGCTGACGATAAGCCTAGCGCTAAGCCTGACGGTTCCTAGTCTATTATTAAAATCTAACTTGATTCTTGATATGTATCTGCATCTATATTTCGAAAACAATTCTATCTTCGTTATTTCTAAGATGTCACACCTTATATTGTAGCGAAAAGACCTTGTTTAAAGCTTTTTAAGCAACACACTTTTTTGTGGCTCTCAGACTAAGTCATAATGATATGGGCAAAGTGTCATAGATGATAGAGTTAGAACTGAACATCAAACCAAACAATATTTAATGAAGGTAATTAGTATATTATGACATAAGTAAATAAGGTTTAAATACATAAAAAATACTATTGGTTTTTATTACAACTCTCTTTCTTTATTACAAATCACTCTCACTCCACTCGAGTCCGACTCTAGTTCTTAGGTAGGTTTAAAAAGCTGTCAGGAAATGTTAAAGCAAGTATATAATAGGTATTATTTATAATATTCATATATTTTATTTAGAATATTTTTGTATTATTTGTTAAATTATAATAAAGTAGCAAAAAGCTGAGCTGTGTGTGTGTGGCAATCGCGTAATTTTTCTAACGGGTAATTATTTCTAAGACAGCTGTTGATGGGTACAAAATATTTTTTTGACAGATAACGTACCACAAAATGCTCAGGTTGTGGGATAATGTAAGGTCTCGCTTCGCTCGCCTTAATAAATTAAAATATATTGCATGAAATTTCCCATTTACTTTAAAAAAAGAAAGTATTTTATGGTAAAATCTAAAAAGTAACATAATAGCGATTTACGTTTGCCGCCATTTTCGACTTTGACATTTGGCGCCTGTATAATTCCTAACTCTAAGTTACTTCCATATATTATGCTGGTTCAGTGCGAAAGCATACCGTAGTAAGTTCAAAAATAATATTTGTTCCAAAACGTATTTACTTACGAAAGAGGCCTAATTTCACGTAACTTCGGAAATATAAAGCAGGGAATGTTTTTATTACTTCTTTCTTTTATTGTAATTTTTTATATGTCGCTTTTATGTATACTGGGGTGAATATCATTATTTGTTTCGATTACTGAGTTTATAGTATTTTTTTAATGTAGTCTTTTTATAGCATTGCATAGCATTTTAAAATTAAAAAAATATCTCGAAAATGACACATTTATCTAGAACTAGCAAATCCGGCTCGCTTTACTCTTCACTTCGCAATTAAACAGTTTTTATATTTTTTAATAAAATAAAAGTAGCCTAAGTTACTCCTTATAACATTAGCTATCTGCGAGTGAAAGTCCCGTCAAAATCGGTCCAGCCGAAAAAGCTGTAAATTTGAAATTAAAAACAGATACCAGTTTTACTTATATGTACTGATTATCAATAGTATAATGCGCAACGCCTTATAAAAAATTTTACACAATATAAACTATGTAGTAGTAATATCGTACTAGAAATTTCTTTTGAAATCATATTTGAAAAGAGTGATGACTTTTGAAGACGCATAAGAAGTAGGCCGAGACTGTTACGCTTAGCACGTATGCCTCTTATATCGCAGGCAATATAATGAATAGCTGATACATATGTATGAAATTCAATTCTGTCAAGATATCTTATAATATTACCTGAGCAATTCTTGTACACATATACGTATTTTAACTTATTCCGTCATATATCAGACTGCAATAAGGATTCGAATCAAATTTCATTTGTTTAGATAAGGTTTTGATTTTTGAATTTGTCCATATAGATTATCGTTTTAAAAAACGACATTAAATAATAAATTTGTTACAAATAAATGTATATATAAGTATATATGACTGCGGGTGGAACCATATTTACCAACCCATTACTTTTTTTGGCAATTGCATAATTGCATTTACATTCTTCAGAACTTTCTCTTAGTAGTGCTTCCCCCGGTAGGTAAGCACGAAATATATATGTGGTACAATTTGACTTCAATGCCTTTGAAGAATGCTTTAAACTATTGCAATAGACCGATTTAGTTCAACCGAAAAGATCAAAATACAAGGATTCAATATAGTTATTTCACAACTGAACCAAGTTCCTCAGACTCAAATATAAAGTTTAGAGGATGCACAAACTTATCTAATAAAAGATTTTATTGACCGGACTTTTACATTCTTTGTTTGAATATATTTTGTTTTGTTGTTCGATTTATAAGTTTTTAAGTTTAAGTTTAATTCTTGTTCAGTTTTTAATTAAAATTTGAAAATAAATCAGTATATACATATGTAAGTATATTGTATACCTTAAAGATAATATTTAAAATAGGCTCTATTTCGAGGGTGCTGCGTTCTTAAACTACTTTGGTGCTCTTTCACCCTGACTTTACAACTGCCTGAATTTGAATGAAATTTTGCAGACAAAGAGTTCTTAGACCTGGAGTAACACAGACTATTGTAAGTAATATATTATGTTGGTAAAATGCGACACTGCCATTATTATATAAAGCGAGCAAAGCAAGATCTAATCTCATTTACGTATGATAATTTCTTAATAGTAACAATTGTAAAGACAACGTTACATTTATATCTTAAATGTGTCACGAAACGTGTAACGTATATATTGTTACAGCGACACAATAATGTTTTTATTGAGAAAATTACAATGATATGGTTATAGTACCACATAGGTAATCATCTACATGTACGAATATACGGTATCCAAGATTTAAAAAAAAATTTATTTTACATCACATAATAATTAGCAAAGTGGATGGAATCACGGGACAATGCTAGTAATCAAATAAAATACTTCGTAGGTTGGAGTGTGGAGGTGGCTGAGATGCGGTTCTTAAGCTATCTAAGAATCTATAATAGATAGAGTGGAAGTATTAAGGTCATGGCCTCAATATTTGTCGTGAATGAAATTGTATAAATTAGGGCTGTGTTAAGGGTTGTAAGATTTTTACAAGGCTGAATTTTATTAGGATATCAAGTGATATCCTATTTATAAGTATAAACATCTTATTATGTAGTACTTTCTTAGGTTTATACGCGAATACTTGACATTATAAATGAAATTAGTTAGTATAGTTTCATTTATAATCTTATTATGTTTTTTTGTTAAATTTTATTTTCAATATTAATATGTATCGTATGAATTATTTATTATTATAAATCGATACCTTAATTCCCAAATCAGCTAACTCCGTTAACGTAAACTTTTTAAGGGACCACTAAAAACGTTAATTACTTAATCGTTTATTAACTTTTACGTTTTAAAGTTTACGTTTCAATTTGTTATTACTTTTCAACGGAAAATGGATTAGATATTGCATAGCCTTTAACGTCAATATGACAAGATCTGACCTTCTTTTTGCTTAAAGAATTTGCAGTTCACCAAAACGTGGAAATAGATGTGCTTTATAAGCCGATTATATTTTTTTAACTTATACATATTTTGCTTCATTGGATTTACTTTAAAGGAAAAATCTTTAAAATAAATGGATAATTTGTATTCTACAGTTCGCATATAGAATAATTAATTTAATTTCTTAATGGATATTGAAAGAATCAGTAGATATTATTTTGTGTTTTCCTCGTCACTACATAGTATACAATAAAGTTGCTTTCTGCCTGTCTGTCCCTATGTAGGCTTAGATCTTTAAAACTACGCAATGGATTTTGATTATGTTTTTTTTAATAGATAGAGTGATTCATGAGGAAGGTTTACATATTGTAGAACTCGCGGATACGCTCGCGCTAAATCCAGGGACGAACTCGAACGAAGCGAGGGTGAGTCACTAGTATAATATAAAGTAAGGAGTGTATAGATCCTAAAAATAAACACATTTTAATACCTGCTAATTTTTTTAACAATATTTTAAGCTATTATTCAATACTGAAAGTCTACGGAACTCCCTTCCTTTAAAGGCTAATAAGTCCGTCCGGTAATTTTTTTCGCTGCCAGGGAGTCGAATGAAGAATATTTCGTTACTCTTAGATATTGCTAACAATTATGTATTGAAATTCGTGGAACTCGAAAACATTCTCGAACATGATTCTCAACTACTTCGCTTTAGGAATGTAGCAGATCCGCTATAATACTAACTTTATCTGAAACGTTAATCTCCATTTATAGCATTCCAGATATATTATTTAGTAGTATTGCAGAATTCATTAGACAAATATTTTGTACAATTGTAAAACTCAATTCAATGAATCTTACTCTTACTTCTTACCAATGATTTGTAAGTATGCGGTAATAACCATTGCTTAGTTTTTGGAATCATTGTTTAAACTTATGGTCTGGAATGCAAAATTAATTTTGCATACGGTAAGTCGCAAAAAAATATAAAATTGATTATATTTTGCTACAGTAATAAAAACTCTTTAATATATATATCTTCTTCTTTATATATCTAAAGAAAGCAATAACTGAAAAGCTAACAAAACTTTAAATAATATTTCATATGTGCTTTTCAACTTCACGAGTAGGTTTCGCCGCATATGAGTTATGGCTTCACTAGAAATCTAAGCAGCGTGCCTAGAACGTTTATTATGAAAGGTACGTAATAGTGAAACTGTAGGTATAGCTTTGCCTAGCGCGTTAGGTGCATTGATAAAAATCAAACCGCATGTAATTCTGAGCTGTCGCCTTTTTAAATTTCATTTAAATTCGTTGAACCTTTATAATAGAACATTCACAAACTTTCATGTTATTTTCATTACACACTTTTTTACTTTTGGTATTCGAGATGATTCTTACTTTTACATTTACAATACAATACAATGAAAACGTGACCTATAAGAAAATATTGTTACGATATTAATTATTAGATTTCAATGCTTCACAGGTGGGCTTAGTATTTTTAGCTTTCCGCCACCATAAATAAAAATCAAAATAAATGTTAATATTACCTATAAAATCGGATAAAACTACAGACTTCAAAGGTACAATATCAAATTCAATATTAATAAACAAATATGTTATTTGGTGGCATATTTTTATTTTACTTGGTAGCAGTGAACAGGAAAATCAAGTGACGACAAAGAAAATTTTAATTAACGTAGTTATAAATTAAATTTTGGTCAATAGCTTCGAATATACAATGGCTGTTTGGGAAATGTCAAAATCATTACTAAGTTATGTTTATATTACCCCATAAAAGGAATTGAAACGTCGCGTCGGCAGTTTATTGATAACGCCCAATCCCCATTGCAATGTTTTATAACAAGAGGTAGAGAATCCTTAAAATATCCCATTATTATTTATTTTAAAATTATAATTTAATTCCTTTTGAGTCATTGGTTAGTAAACCTTGTTAACATGTAAAATACCAAGCTAATTATTTAGTAAGCGTGCCATTTGATTTCACAAGAGTATACCGATGTGAACGACTAAAGTAGTGTAGATTTTTTTAAATGTTCACGTTCGGACCATTACAATATGTTTTTAGGAACAAAAAATCTATGCCGAAAACTTTAGGAAATTCTTTAGAAACTGTAAATGCCTTGTTAATAATAAGAAATTTAAAATTAAATTCGTTGTCTAAAAAACTAAAATAAAAGTAGTTAGTAGCCAGAATATTATGATATTATGTTAAGATGTAAGTAATTTAGATATTAAAACCAGTATCTTTATTCTATACATTAGATTTTAATAAGACCACTACACTTTATGTTTATGCAACATATTAAGAAAGGATTTGTTCTTAATGTATAGATTAGAAGGATGCTTAAAATCAAAACTTAAACTAAAATTTAAATATAAAAACTCAGTAAACATAATTTAATTAAGACATCATTACACAAAATTAGTTGCCTTAGAAATAATCTGGAAGGCCTCTCTCACGTCCCTAGTAGCATCGGCCGGGGGTTTATCTCCGGCGATTATCCACGTAGATCCATTGCTGCCGGAGTTAATTACGCCCATTATGCCTGCTACTGCTGATGTAACTCTGAATAAAACGAACGCTTTATAAGATTGATGTACACGATGTTTAAATTTGATTGATGGAACGGTTTTTACTTAACTTAACTTTGTATTACAGGTGTTGTTATTAAAATCCTGTTTTGTGTTCTTAATAACTAAGAAGTAGTAGTCCAGTGGTAACTTGCTTACTTAGAAAATCAAGCGAAGAGGTTTCTAAACCAGATACTCGCACAACCTGCCTTAGTGTAAAGTTAAATATATCGTGCATAATTGAGGGAACTTATCTAGTTTTCAAAATAGTGTGAATTCTGCCAGCCGAACCCACCCAGCAATATGGCATCCCCATATTGAATTTATACCCATATCCAAATGTTGGATATTTAAAAAGGTCTAATATATACGTATACAATATTTATGAAGTCTATTTTTTCAATAAGTGTAAAGGAAAATTAATTGTATTATTCTGAAAATATTAACTTAAACCATGGCTTACGCCACGGTATTAGACAATATTCTGTGACATATAGATTAATTTAATTTATGCAAAATGATTATGCTTAAACATAACCAGCTTTTCCCAAGGCACTGTTTAGATATTGCATAGAATATGTTGAAAATAACGTATCGTGTATTGTCTTAAACTGAGGTTTCATCTTTCGGCGTATCACAAACGAATTTAATTTCGCAAATGTGACTACCCATAAAATGTGGAAATTGGAACATTCCCGTCTGTAGCTCATGCATAATGCATGCTCGACAACATTCCGAGTTACCTGATGTCGTTCATCAAACTTCTGCACCATTAGTCTACGTTCAAACAATAATTTGTAAAATGTTATATATTTTTATCGTTTTTAAGTTTAACTGTGGATTTAAATTCTTGACTTATTCTACTCGACGTAATAAAATCTACGAGTGCATATAGTATAACAATACATTAATATTTATGAAAATCCAACATGAGACCTTTCACCACTTTTAAGCTAACTTTTAAATACCTTAAAATTAGTAAATACAATATTATTGGCTATTATTCATAATTAAAAGTAACTAATTGGCTGTTATTACCTTATTAATGAACTAATTAATTACTAAATACTTTGAATCAGGCAATCACAATTACGTAATCACGAAACAATTTGTGTATTTTTTGATATCGTGTACACAAGTTGTATCAGCAGACCATAGGATCTAAGCTTGTGTATTCTAAACAACTTTGTTGAATCGATAAACCTATTAACGAAACCTTTGCAAGCAAACACCTGTTCCTGAATACATACAAACTTAAAGGCCCCAAACCGTTTATTACTAAGCATTTACAGCAGTTTTGTTTAGTACAACACATTAGTGTACGCAAGCCCTGAACCTACTACATATTGAATTGTATATAAATGCGTTTATATATGTTCCTGTATTTTTGTTACTGCTTTAAGACTACGACCTAAAGGAATACTTAGGCCATTCGTAAAAAAATTGCCAAAAGATGATGGTAACTGAAAAAAAACTGGAAAATACCAATAAACTGAAAAATAATATGCCATTATGTAAAAGTGTCAATTTACAATTATTTTGTTTAATGTACAACTGTCTAAGCACTGGAGTCGAGTCCCAGTTGGGGCTAATTTTGATAACAAAATCATTCCAAGTTTCAGTGAACAGTTGGGAAGTTGTTGTTTTACCCCTACCTTCGATGAGCACGTAAAACCATCAGTTCTGTGCTTAATCTCGCACCGGTCGTGTCAAATTGTCGTTCCATTGATGTTTATGGGCGCGCACACTTGCGCAATATAATATCTCCTAAATGACCCTACTCTCAGTGAGGAAACGCACTAAAGGATTATAAATGAAACTATCTTTTCGGACCTCGACAAAATTCGAAAAGATAGTTTCAATCATAATGTCAAATATTCGCGTAAACCTAATAAAGTATTACTAAAGGATTCTGGAAATAAATTTTTTTTTAATACAGTGTTAAAATTACCTTTGTCTGTTAGAAATTTCCATGGCCATATTCGGTTCCTTTATATAGTTATGTCTGTGAAGCAATGCAGTGTCGGTAGGGCCTAAGCATACTGTGATAATACGAACACCAGTATTCGCATATTTTTCTTCATTCTGAAATAAGTATATAAATATTCAATTTCATATTTTTTTAAATACACTATTACTCTATACTTATTTTATGGATGTTATAAATATTCTTAATACTTTTAAACTGAAACGAGAAGAGAGAAGCTACCTTTCCATTTTCATCCCTTTAGCTCATAATTACTATGCTTCATTAATTTAAAAAATAAACTCATCCTTATTATATTATTACACAAAACAAAATACGTAAGTAATGTAAGTTTAATAATAAAACAAAATATGATGTACTCGGAAATTAAAGTCATGAGTTCGTTCGGTTTATATAGAATATTTTGAAAGCATTAGTAGACTTGTGTTAGGTACAGCTATCCGATACATAGTGTGTCTATTCAGCCAGAAAATGATGAATGGAGTGAAAATTCAATGCGCTCTCTGTCAACTTTACTATGGAAGACTGTATCCACAGAAAAGATTTACCTATTCCGTGACAGTATCCATGTATACCGAAGTATTTTCAAATATTTTTAAACACTTGTTGTTTTACCGAGTATTTCTTGTTTATTTATATTTAAATATATATACTTATAATAAAATTCTAACTGAGTCGAGTCAGTGATATGAAATATTTTAAGAAAGAAAGCAATATAATGATAGATTGTTAAATATCGTATTACTAATAAATCTATACAACCCGTTAAAATGATATCTAAAGATGAACCCAAGCAGATTAAGGATGTGTCGCTAGTAACTACTACGTGAACCTACTCATGATAGGTTAAGGAAAATATTAAAAGATTGATATTTGTAACTATGAATGTTGTGCACTTCTTAAATAAATTAGGTGTATTACGTATACACAAACCGTCTAAAGCCAAATTAAATAGCTAAATTATAAAAAGTAAATACGACTGCTTTAATATAAAAAGATCAACTTTCACAATTAATTTAAAAGCAGTTTATATATATTAAAATCCTCCTTTGGGAGCGTTCAGATAATTGAAGGTAGGTACGTTCCTATTTAATTAAATACCGAAATAATGATACTTGCCGCAATTTGAGTACTAAATTGTAGTACGGCGAACTTTGTAGCAGAATAGACGGGGGGTGATTTGTGCTGTAGAGCTTCAACTGATGACACATTTATTACAATACCCCCGCCGCCTCCATTGTCCACACTCATCAGCTCTAACGCCTTCAACGTACTGTTGATTGTTGCTGTCTAGATACAATATTATACTGTCATTAAATTAATTATATATTTTGTAATATACATAATATATTTTAATTAATGTTATATATTATATAGACATGTTTCACTCATACTTTACTTCGATTATCATTGTAATAAAAATTACGTTACTGTGACATAATGAAATAATATACATAAAATATATTTTAAGATAAAAATAATACATAATATTGTTATATCATATAGGTATTAAGTTTATGGATTTAGTAAAGAAACTGTTAAATAAACCTAGCATCTTAAAATATATAGTTCAACTACACAAAGTCTCGATGGCAGTGATTAATGAAAGCGCTTATTGAAACACGGTACTCCATGTAGCTATTTAATGTAGTATCGTTTCAATCGAAATTCTATATTCCATAAACTTTACATTTTTATCTATTTAGTCTGTCTGTTTGCGTCAAAAACTACTGCACCTATTTTCATGCTGTTTTCATCAATTGATAAAGTGGTTCTCGAGGGAGGTTCTCTTTTAGTATATAATGTATCAAGTTTTAGTATACATTTATTAGCGGGACCCGAAGCTTCGCTCTGCTTAATCTAGTAGTCGCTAGTACTTACTAAATTAACATCGACAGTCTTCTTATGAAGTCCCTCTTCGACACCGATGACAGCAGCATTGTTTATAACAACATCCAGTCTTTTATATTTGTCTATTACTTGCTTGTACGCTCCTGCGAGTTCTTCATAGTTTGATACGTCACATTTTATGAACTTGGCTTTCAGAGCACCAAAGTTGCTCAATAGTTCTCCCTCTAGAATTTCACCCTCACGTTCCAATATATCTAAGAAGGCGACGTGCTGTAAGTATTTATATATATATAATTCAATGGAGTTCGATTTATGAAGTTTTATAGACTTGCTCTAACAAAAGTTTTATATTAAAATGCTGAGCATGTTTATGACATGTTTGGAGTTTGGTATGCTAATACCTTTTACTACTACTTAACTATAGAAAATATTACACATAGTATACATTTTATTTGTATTTTTTTTAATTTAGTTTATTTATTAAGTATATATTTTTAAATTGTAAAATATCAAAAATAATATAAATATTATTACTATGGATATTCATTTTAAAGAGACATACACTAGCATTTTGGTTCAGGAATCCTCTAACTAAACCCGCACCAATGCCTGCCGCACCTCCTGTCACTAATACCACTTTTCCTTTAACACTCCAAGATTTGACATCTCCCATTATTGTTCACAAACCGACTGTATCACACTTACTATCACATATGAACACACCAAAAAAACAGATTCGAAATATAAGTTATCAATTCAAAAATGATATGTAATTGTAATGATACAACTATCTACTGATAAGAGGAATAAATAGTTCCAATATTATACGATTGTGTTTCCTAACCAAGAATTTGACTGTTCTGTGATTAAAACATTATATTATAGGTACTTATTGTATTTACTTTGACTTTGAACTTATCAACAAGATTAGTGAGGACGTCGTTTCTACTCTGAATTACTGTTTGTTTTTCTGTCAATATTGATATATGATGAGAATATCAAAATATTGTTATCGTTGTTATTTCAAATGTCAAGACCCTTTATATTGTACTAGCGTTACCTGCGGCTTCGCCCGTATTTAAATTACAAAGACGTGAAATCTTTCTTTGACTTAGTATTATACGAGTAACTAATGACTCTCCTGTCCCTTCGTCCGTTTAAACGGTTCAAATAGAATTCAAGATATTTTTCACAAAAAAGTATCTAGATATGTAAACCAGGATAATCAGGTATCATCATGCCCATCAAAATATAACCAGTGGTTTTTTCGTGATACGGTCACCGACTGACAGATAGAAAGACAGACAAAAATTATAAAAATTATAGATTCGGCCTCTGTATCGATAATACGGACTCGTGTTATATTTTTCAAAAAATATTGTATGTACACATCCAACTTTATTATTTATATCTAGTATTTTATTTTTTTTAGATTTTCGAATATATGAGTATGATTTTATTTTGCAAGTTAAAGGTTTCGTAACTTCTGGTCTAACACATTTACACACTATAATAAACACTTAAAGTACTTGCAATAAACACGTTATTTAAAAAAACTCAGATGTTATGATAATCTTAGGAAAACTTTAAAAACGAAGTTCAAATTTTGTTTTATTCATACTCGTATAATAATCATCTTAAAAAAGTACATGTAGATATATTTATAATGTTTCAATATCATAACTTTCAGGTTTATTTCTGAACAAAGGCGGTATCTGAACGAAATTTCTCAAAGGCATGTTAACCGCGAGCAATCTCAGTTTACATGGAGTGGTCTCGAAACTCGCCTCTGTAAGATGTCTTAGGGCATATTTGGTCAGCTATTTTGAAACGTTCCGGTAATTAAATCTATTATTTATTCGTTACTTTTATATATTTTTTCAGAAGGACCCTTTTGTTTAACGGTCATCATTGTAAAAAATACTGTATGTTTACGAGTTATCACATTTCTTTTCTTTGTCACTTCAATACGAGGGGAATGAAAATCTACTATTCTGGGTGTGTGCGGCTTGCCTAACAACAAATATTTTTTAAAACGTTCTTGGTTATCCCGCACTAGGCCAGCATGGTGGACTATTGAAGGGGACCCCAACAGTGGGACGTTAAATTCGAATACAATTGGTTGTCCTTGCAAGCGACCAGCTGGCTGGGCTGCCACTGCTTTGCAGGCAGTTAAAACTTAGCTAAAGTTAACTTAAATAATTCGAAAACTCTACCTAAGTCAAAATTTAATAAACGAGGTCAACATATTTTGTAAAATTACATTACTGGCTATCTCATCTTCATTGTTACATGACCGGTAGAGGGTCACTTGATCGAAATATAACAAGCTATCAGACGTCCCAAAACGTAATTTGGGGTAAAATGAACGTTTAATATTGTGTACGTACCCTGTATGAATTTTACTTTGAAAATTTATTTTATGAAACTCGTTTTAAAATGGATATTAAAAATTAATATGATGATGTACCTATTCATTAAATTATATAGACATATACTTATAAAATATTGGGTCTATTGTATACTGTGTACTGTAATTATTTAATGTAGGTACCTAACTAATAATTTTATACAGGAAAGAAGACTTAGCTCTATATAGTACAATGTAGTCATCCAAATCGATCTAGCCGTCTAGTATGAAGAAGTTATTAACGCACATATGTACATACACACTTTCGTATTTATAATCTATTTCTGATTATTTTGTTAAATATAATATTTCTGATTGCGACATGCAATATAGCGACCGTAGAAATTCTAAAGTAATATTGAAAATTCCTCCTTTCACAAAGTAGCTGTTAGCAACCAGAAAATGAAATGGTAAGTATTAAGTGTAATAATAAATATATGAAACATATTTCAAGCGAATAAAGAAGGCGTCAGGTGACTAAAATTGTGAGAGACGTATACCGTCATACTCGATCTGCTCGCGCGGAAAATACAATTTCAACGGCAGACACGTTGCTGCCTTTGATAAAATTTAAATTTACTCGAATAAGATGTGGCGTTTCAATTTGCACCCAAATACCAGAAAGTGTGAAGTCGCAATTGTTTAAACAACGCTTGTTTTAATTAAACAAGACGTATTAATTGTTTGCTGAAAATAAATTACTTAAGATGAGCTCTCTGTTCACATATTATTTGAATCAATTATAATTAATTCCTTCGTACTGTATTCTACCTTTTCTTATTGAAATTACTTTTAATGGTTCCGTATGACTAAGAAAAACCCATCATCTAAGCATCTAAAAGATACAGAATGTGATACTAATCGGCGTTCCTAAATTCATTTTTTTTTCAACGGAGGCACAGTTAAAAATACCTAACAGTCTAATACTCTAATACTTTACAGTCTAATCTTAATAATGTACCTTACCATGTGAAATTACCTACGATTTTATATTCATAATTCATACGAGTACGCTTTGTACTTAATATATTTTTAGTAATCGAACATACCGCAATATTGCTTCTGTGTTATTATTTACCTATTCTGGATAATAAAAATGCATGCACTATTTATTTTTAAATCACTGTAACTAGCAGGTTGCATATTTCTTTCTATCTACACAGAAACAATGCATTTTGTTGTACATATTTATTTCACAAGTTCTCGTATTGTAATATAGAATTTTGTGTTTGTTTTCAATTTTCATATAAATTCAATATGAAAACATTTAAAGTAGTCTTTTTATTAATTAAAAATATACACAAAAAGAAAAATCCAGATGAATTGAGTGAGTATTAACTTCATGTGATGTAGATCAAATATTATATCGTCTGTTATTTATTTTAAATAATATGTTGGGACATTATTACACACAACGTGTTAAGCTACGAGGCTTGTGTTACGGATACCAGATAGTTGATATACCTACTACGTATATAACTTTAAATAAATACACAATATAAATATAAACCATGACTGGAGTACAAACATCCGTGCTTAACAAATGTATGCCCCCAGCGAGACTCGAACCCGCGACCGCTGGCGCAGCCTCCTTGCTGCACTACAAATTAAGCAAAATCTTATATTTTAATTTTTAGATACAACAAAGTAATTAGTTCCAACGAAGTTTACACAACTTAAATCTTAGTTTATTTTATATTAAAAAAGAAATAGGAACTGTCCAAATTGCACTGCAGATAGCATTATACAGTGATCAGTTATTCATGGCGTCACCTCGCCTCACGGTTATTACTGCAAACATCGGGCGAGGTAGCGAAATTGTATGGAGAAAGAAACAAATTATGGAAAACATTCTTAGTTTTGTATAAAAAAGCCTTGATTTTTGATTTTAATTTCATTGACTCCATATTTTCAAATAATCTGAGTAATATTAGTATTAACAATAATAATAGATTTCCTCTAAATATAATTTGATAAAGAATAAAAGATTAAGTAATATTGAAAATATGTTTTCTATTTTTTCTTCACATAGTATAATAATATGTAAGCTAGTATGGTATCTTTTTCAGGCATTTTCTTACATACAGATATTATTACTACATTTACTTCCAATTCCTGAAATTTTAAGTGTCGCTTAAAATTTTAAATAGCATTTTTTATTATATAAGCAATTTACCAACGCTTCATTCGGATGCGTGCCTTATGTGCTCTCAAATAATTATTCTGGGTTTACCAGAGAAGATTAGGAGACGTAAATGCCATCACTTTTCCTCCGGACCTTTCTGTAGACCTCTTTAAGACCTACAATTTTCTGGTGCGTTATTATATGGTAGGTTCTAAGATTAAGGAGGCCAGCGTTAGCCATTTATACGTAATAATCCTTTTAGACAAAAATACTTTTTAAATATATTTGCCAGCACGATTTTTGTATGAGCTGCGTACTATAAATAAATTGTATTATTCTTATCTTTTATATACATAGGTTTGAACGATCTTCCTACATACTTTCACGCAATTAAAAGCACAAAGTTCGCTTTAATCGGATGAACGATATATTAAAAAATGAAATAGAAACAAACAAACATAGATTTTTATTTATATATTACAAATACATTTCAAATATCGTTTAAAAAAACTCTTTCTATAATAAATTTGATAAATGACGAAGAATGCTAATAAAAATAAAAAATATTAAATTCTTGAAATACAACATATATAAAACATTTATATACTTTATATATTTTTTTCAATTTCATTATACGAATTCTAATAACGATATTAAATATATCTTCGTTTCAAAAATAATTGTTGTAATAAAGATAAAAGTTATTGCTTTAAATCTAGATAATTTTACACATGAATAATCCTGGGACGCTCGTAATAAATTCATCTTGACGTAATATACTCATTAAGTCTTCTTTTTCCGAAAATAACTAAATAAAATATTTTAGAATATATACATCTTTATTATATATATAAAGTATGTAATCTTGTATATTATTTATAGAATGTAACTTTTAAGTATTGTTGATTTTTTTCAAATAAATGAAATAAAGAGCT